>WPIO01000023.1:5012500-5720000 GCA_009760855.2 Cristatella mucedo
TTTTCGTACACTTGGCTGACCTATCTCGGGGTCGAGCTAAAGCTAAGAACTACTGCCTCCGGAGTAGCCTTACCTGTTTAGCCTGTCTATCATGACTCGCTTAAGCTAACTAACCTGATTAGCCTGACCTGTCTAGCCTGACCTGTCTGACCCAATCATTCTCGGCTCCTCAAACCAAAGAATGCGTCCGAATCGATCATTGCAGCTCGGCGTTCCTCGGCTCGGCAAAAGCGCGGCAGCTGTATTGGCGAGCTCGCGTCGGTGCGACGCTCTCGCGCGTCGGCGTGCGACCAAAATGGCTGTCTCGGCTTCCTCCGAGAGTCTAAGCTCTAACTAAACACGGCCGCAGCGCCTGCACGCTTTGCCTGGCAGGAGCTGGGCAATACGCTAGCGAAATGCCAGAGATTCGGGCCGAGACGCGCGGAGGAGTCGGTCTCTGGCGGCCGTCGGGCCATTCCGAGCGCGACAGCCCAAGTCTGCCACTGCGGCAGGTCTCACTTGCCGCGGAGCGGCGGATGCCGAAAGGACCGACCGCTCGCGGCTGACGTACCGCTGCCTCGACGGGCAGAGCCAGCCGCGACTGGCAGCGCGTGATCACGCGCTGATCATCCGCAACGATCGATCGCGTCGATGATCGTCGGATCCGCCCGTCGCCGGCATCGAAGCGTCGAGCCATCTGATTAAAGGCATCAGTCTTTATCATAGCTTGGATGCGCTTCGCCTATGGAGCGCTGCGACTTTGCACTAGGCGGTATAACGGAGAAAAATTAGACGTTACATTATATTATATTATATCATATACGACTTTATTAGAACATTAGACATTGTAACGGAGAAAAATTAGACCTTTGTCGGAAAAATCCTTCCGAGTGGACTCGGACATCATATTGGCACTTTGTCTTCCGCATTTTTTCCTTTAATTTTTCCGCATTTGGCCTCCCGAGCCCCGATTTCCAACCTGTCTGTCAAATACGAACGAGTCTTCTATCGCTGTTAGCGGCCGTATTGATGCCGCTGCTGCAAATAAGAACGGGTGAGCACGAGCCGGTGCCGGACTGGCGAAGGATAACCTCGGCACGCTCCACCCTCGGCGCTCGCTCCTTGAGCGCATGCGAGTGACTCGTGTCGCCCGAGACGCAATTCCTAGTGGTTAGCTGCGACGGCGCTCGAAGCGCTCGCTCGCGCGAGGACAGGTTATGCAAGCCACTGCATGGACTCCCTTTCGCGTCCTGCTAGAGACCGGACGATCGTGACAAAACGCTTACTTTAGCCGCGGTTTGGGTCTTGACAAGTTCCCCTATGGATAAAAGCTGAGCTGACAGGGTGACGAAGAACTCAAAGTCGCACTCAGCGGGAATAGTTCTCGAGAGTAGCTGAAGGACACAGCGAGGGCTTGTCGCATATTACGACCAGCCAGGCAGGCCCCTTTCGGCGACCGGAAGTGGTACCGTGCACGAGCGACTTTTCGGTTCCGAGTTGAATAAATCCTGCTTTCGCGAAGGAGTTGATCGCGAGCTCGAGTGCACTCACCGGGGCACAGGAAGCAAGCGACGAATGCACCGGCCCTTCAACGACCCTTCGAGATGCCGTCATCGAGCAGCAGGAAAGCGCTTGGCGAAACGAACGCTAATTGCTTCGCCAGAAAGGTGGTCGGAGCGCCGAAATTCTGAGCGCCTCATATAAAAGGTGAGTCGGCCGACTGCTAGCTTCGGCGAATGAGGCTCTAGCTCGCGATTTCAGGTGCTTCCTAACCGCCTCGTTTCTTGAGGTAGAGTAGTGCAGCGGGGGCACGATGCCGAGCGAGAAGCGCGTGAGAGCGGCGTGAGGTGACAGACGGCTATGAGAAAGAGCGCCGCCTGCGGTCGGCGCCGGAGGCGAGCACCTGCCTCATCTGCCTCATGCAGCGTCTGCACATGCTTGCTCCCACGCTGACTTTAGCCAGCACCGCTCACTGCAACGGTCTCTGGCCAGCACCTCTAATGCAGCCAAAGTCACATAGCGAGGACGGTTTGTTTTGAGAACGCTGCGAAGATGACAAGACTGCTCGCGGTGTCGGTGCAAATGCTACCACTCTGATACACTTCTGGGCCTGACTTTTCAGGTTTTCTTAGTTGCCTACATTATGAATCGTTCCGAATAAAGAAAGTAGTAGTCACACTTTCACTGATAGCAGTCAAACCAATGTAATGGAACGAAGGCCACACAGCCAGATCGATAGCGAGAACGCCTCGAAGGCAACGCGTGAATCGTTCGAAGCTTCATCGGCGACCCAACTCCCATAGGGTTGCATCCTAGTCAGGATCTTACTATTTCTGAGGCAACTCGTATCGTGGCGGTGCTATAGCCTGAGCCTTTACTCCAGCAGCATCAGCCGACGACCAAGACCGTCTGTCGAACGAGCTGCGAGCTTTTCTAAGCTGTTCTGGCCCGAAAGATTTCATAGCAGCTGCAGCAGCATTGAGCTGCTGCAGCTGCGAGCGAGCCGAGAGGCACTTCCAGTCGCAGCCTTCGAAGTTGCCCAGCTCAACAGATTCACGTAGCTGCTCATCCATATTTGCCGAGCTGAAATTTGCAAGCCTCTTGCTCTCCTCTCCATTCGGTCAGCTCCAGTCGCTGACTAGGAGTGGCTCGTGAGAACAAATACCGGCAGATTGTGGTGACTCGAAAGCGTTGGGCGAATCCCCCAGCTACTCTCTCAATGCGACTTGCAGACAGACGTGTGTAGGAGCAAAAGAAATCGTGTTACGAATGCACCATGGCGACTCATTAACCTCGGTCGTTCGCCACGGCGAGCACAGCAGAGCTCGCAGTGGCGCCAGTCCTTGCAGACTCACGGCGTTATGGGGCGATGGCGTAATGGGGCGATGGCGTAATTACGTAATCGAAGACGCATGGCGTAACGCTACTAAGCTGAGCTGAGCTGAGCCCCTCGAAGCGCGGCTAGCGAGCGAAGTTCGCTAGCCGCTGCTGCCCCGATGCACGCACACCGGTATGCCGACGGCAGCGGAGAGGTGTAGCAATCGAGACATTTCAGTCCATACATTTACCACTACAGGATATAGGATTAGTACTACCGAAGGGAAATGACGACGGCACGGCACTGGCTTTGGGAACACCAGTAGATTTCTCGTCATTTAGCATAGCTTGAGTGCTGATGTCCAAGCTACTCACGCGACCAAAGAAAAGATTCCATTCGACTTCAAATTAAATTGCGAGAATTGAATCTCGTCGAGGTTTACCGTAATTTAGAGGATGCGATTCCATCTAGAAGCCGAGTTAATGCTATGCGTTATGTGTGAGTTAATGCGTGAGCAGTCGAACACCATAAGATCGTATCGACAACACAGCGGGCAGTGTATTACCAAATCGCAGGAAGCCACGCGAGAGCTAGTGGCCATGATGGCCGACCCTAGTCAGCGAGAGTCTGTAAGTCTATAATTGGGTCCACATATTTAACAGCCTCATTTTGTATAGCGGCAGAGGAGCCTTAATGGCTATCACCACCGCTTGCAGCTAAAGTAAAGAATCTTCTACTGCAGGACTTGAACCCACGTCCTCAGTCGTCAAGAGCGAGCACCTTACGTTCTGAATTATCACGCATAGCACACACTCCAGTGCACGGTGCAAGCAAATTCCAATATGGCACTGGACCTGAGATTCATTATCCGAACTTTGAGCACCAACAATCAAGCACTCTTCCACTTAGTCAAGCAACGCAGGAAACAATTTTGGAGCCGTCGAAGGATCTGCCGCGGCGGCATCTAGCCTACGGCGACTCTCACAATTTTTTAGCATTGAGTGACTCAGAACAATAAGGTGACATGAAGTGATAGTGTTTTTCTCTCTAAGAAAACACGGCTTGGTCTATTGTAAATCTTAGACATGGGGTTCTGGAACATTCTGGAACAGCCTCGGTCAGTCTTGCTTCTGGCCCTGCTCCTGTCCTTGCTTTAATCCTGCTTTAGTCTTTGTGACATACATCACCAAGACTCGATGAGGCTATCCAAGTCTTACAGAAGGCGGATCGAAGAATTGTAAGCTGAGCGAGCATGGTTCTAGCACTTGGCCAAGACTGAATAAGCGACTCTAGCCGTCGTGGGCAAGCCTTCGTCACTGCTTTGAAAAGCATGGTGGGTGACTTGACCGGTGACCTTGACGGATTCGTCCCAAGACAGTCCCTGTTAATGGGACACTATTGTCTCTGCATAATGCAATCAGATCACTAGGCGTCTGGCGAAAAAGGTAATAGCGAGCGTAAGGTCTCAATTCATCGGGAGGTGCCTCGCGGGAGGTCCATCTTCTACCTCCCTGATAAAAGCAATTCTCCTACGATCACTCCGGGGGGAGGGAGGGAGCAAAGAAGCAAGACTTAACCGTGTGAACTTCCTACAAGATGGACGACCGCATCGAGGCACAAGAAGGACAGAAGCGAGACTGACCGTGTAAACGTGGCATTAGTGGGTCCAAACGTGCCCACCATCTGTCCGAAGCGAATGCTAATGGCCTTCCTTGGCAGCACATCTTCAGCTGATGTTCGGAATATTACCTGACGCCGTAGCCACAACTTTAAAAGAGTACTATACACCTTTAACTGCGGTCAGGAAATGAGGAAGGCATCTCACTGTCAGGAACGAGACCTGCTTTCTGGCAAGCACCATTTACTTGCCTTTTTGCTAAATTGGTTTCGCCGTTTTCATCGAATGACGTACCTGTATTCTGTTGTGGCTGCACCGGTTCTAGTCGGGGCACCTAAGGAGAAGATAGTGGCTAGCTGATTGGCAGGCTGGAGCTTTTCCGTAGAATTTCCTACCGCATTCGATCAAAGAACTATCAAGTGCTAAGTAGCTGTGCGGCAGTCCACAAAGCCGCAGCCTCCGAAAAAGGCCGTGCCTCAACACCTGTTGTTTATTGCGTTCTGCTCCTTCTCAGCGCTCGGCAGGGAGACTCCTAAGTAAAGCCAAGGATGAATACAACATAGCCACCGGGTCGTGGCAAGAAGCTCGCTCAATCTCTTCTCTTTTTCGTCACGCACACACTCACATTCACACACACACTCACACACGCACGCACACACACTCACACACACACACACACACACACACACACACACACACACACACACACAAAGACGCACGTGCACACACACAGACATGCCCCGACCTCCCCTCCGCCTACGTCACTCTCCACTCCATTCTGACTCTCTTTTTCGCTTCGTTTGTCTTTTCCGGTCTCCTTTCCTGCTCTTTCTCTCTATCTCTCACTCTCCATCGTTCTCTCTCTCTCTCTCTCTCTCTCTCTCTCTCGTTCTTTCTCTCGCTCTCTTCTCTAGCTCTCTTCTCTCTCTCTCTCTCTCTCTCTCTCTCTCTCTCTCTCTCTCTCTCTCTCTCTCCCCCTCTGTAGCTGTCTCCCTCCCTCTCACTCTCTGTCTCTCCGTCTCCCTCTGTCTCCGTCTCTCTCTGTCTCTCTCTCTCGGTCTCTCTCTCTCTCTCTCTCTCTCTCTCTCTCTCTCTCTCTCTCTCTCTCTCTCTCTCTCTCTCTCTCTCTCTCTCTGTGTCTCTCTCTGTGTCTCTCTCGGTGTCTTTCTCAATCAGTCTGTCTCTCTCCCTCTCTCTTTCGCACTCCTTCTCTCTTCCAGCATGTGTACGTGCGAGGCTCCTTCTTTCTCCCTTTCCTTATCTGCTTGAAGGATGGAACGGTGTAACAGTTCAAATGCAAAATCATTCATGTCCTATGGAAGAAACGAGTTTGCCTGCACGTACACGTCGGCGTCGGTTGCTAGTATCGTGACATGTTTGTAGGTTTCTGCAGCGGTAGTTTCGGCAACAGCACCACTGATCGAATCGATGCAATTTCGAACCTAGTACTGTTCTCATTCGCCAAAAGTTAGAACCGCATTTTCTCTCGTATCTTACCCTCTTTAGTGTACGAGCTGTACGAATTTGAGTGCCAGTTATAAAATTTAGATCAAAAGCAGCTTTACAACTCGATCATGCTTGCTGCATGGTTTGATCTGCAGCATTTACTTAAATAAACAGCTCTTTTATGTTTTTAAGCGCCATTTCAGATGCCGATAACCGTTTAGCCCGACGTGACGAGAAAGTAAACGAGCAGTCACTCAGCGAGCTTCCAGCGTGAAGCCAATCCTGATTATCATCATCGTCTTCGGCTGCAGACAGAGGCTGCAGAGGCTGTAGTTCCACTAAATAGCTGCAGGTTTTGCTACGTCTTCCGGGTAAGAAGCCTCCTAAGATCGGCTGGTAAAAGACTGGTGCAGAAGTCTGGAAGTTCAATAAGACTTCTGCAACAACACAAAACTAAGAGGTACGGCGGTGAGAGTGAGGAAAATGACTTCAAACTGTTGAATGCAGCCTACCAGCTGCCACTGACTCGTAATTAGAACAACTGTAGAACAGCTGCGAAGCGTCTTCAAAATAGTCAAGCTTATGTAATATCAAGACCATGTCTGTCAAGGGAAGATGAAAATAAGATTGGCTCGTATGCGAACCCTCAGGAATTCGAACATTGAAATTAAAATCCTTCGAACTCTTAAGTCTGGATTTTGTAGGGAAGGAAGGATTTCGCAAAGCGAAACGACCAGGACGTATGATAAATTGCTTCGCGTTTTCTGGGCATTAACTCAATAAGGGCCTCAAGTGGGTAGTGTTCTATATTAAGTGGCTTTGCTTTGACGTTTCTCTCGATGTTGACATGCATGGTAAGCTGATTACTTGAGTTCTGAATCGTAAAGTCTGTCGGTAGAAGCATTGTAAGAGGCATTGGATATCGAAAATAGAACAATGGTTCGACGGTATGTTCCGACGCAGACAGAAACTGCCACTCCAGCCAGCACTCGTTAGCAATTTGTCTGTGATTTATATCGTTCTTTATTTGAATTCCGTTGACAGAAGTTTGCTAAATCACGGCCTTCGGCGTGGCGGGCAGAAGGTTCGACAAGCAGGCGAAGTAAAGATGCTTTTCTTTAGCGAAGAAATACCCTGCGCTCGCGAACTTGGAGGAGGACGCGGTTGGATTTTTCGAGCAGTCCCGTGTGCTTCCGGCTGCTTACCGCTTACCCTTTATCCTCCTCCTTCACCTGCATTTAGCAAGCCGACCGGCGGTCCTCTCGCGCAGGCCGAGAGCCGTGGGATCCTGGTTTCCGGTAGCACGGCGCATTGTTATGGCGAGCTCGCCGCTTTTAGAACCACGTGACCTTGCGGTGGGTGAACCCGGCCTCTGCGGTGGCGCTTAAGTACATACGCCGCAGCGGCGATCGGCCGCTCGCCGAAGTGCGGCTCAATTAGCCGGCCGTCGCTGGCTGGCAGGCAGCCCTGTGAAAGGCGAGATCTTCCGGCACTCGACCGGCGAGGGCCGAGTAGCGACCGCCTCGTGTCAATTTACAGTTAAGCTGACCGCTGCTGGCCGAGTCCGAGCGAGATGATGACACCGCTGCACTCGGTTATCAGGGGTATTGGGCACAAAGCGCTGCGGCGGCGGCGGCGGCCGGCTAGCGCATCGCCGTCCGTACAAGTAAGCCCTCTGCCGCTGCTGCGAGAGCGTCTGGCGAGCTGCTCCGACGCGTCCGACCGGCGCCGCCGGAACCCCGAGGGCTCCCGAAGAAAAGCGGCGCGCCACGCCGCAGTGTAGGCGAGCGAGGATGTCGTAAGCGAGTGGACGGACGGTCGACGCTCGTCGATGTCGCCGAGGCCGCTCGAGAGCGGAACTTCCGGGAGTTCCGAGCTCGCATGCTAGCTCGCCCTGGCCACGCAGTGCCGTCGCATGCCCGCGAAACATTACGATGGCGGAGAGGACAGCTTGTTCAGCTCATCTTGCGAGCGCTCCGTCGTCTTGTTCCCTTCGGGCGAAGCTCCGCATTCTTCTTCGCATCCTCCGCATCGCTCGAAACGCCTCGCAACGCCGAGAAGCTTCGATCGGCGACTCGAAGCTTCTCGGCGGGCAGGCTGAGGGAGCCCCGGTCGTCGTTACTCGTCATGCGCAGCCCCGCTCGAAAACGGCGCTACAGCGCCTGCCGACGCGCCTGCGACCCATTACTGACGAAGTCTGAGCTCTGAATGGCGGCTAGCGACTCGCAGATGCTGCTTAGGCGAGCGCGAACCGACTTTGAGACGAAGTGAACCGTAGAACTACTGCGAACGGAGCCTGGAGTGCAGTCCGATTGCTCTTACGACACGCCGATTCTTCGACGTGGACGCACTAAGTTGATTCATAATGATAATAATAATAATACTAACAATAATGCATTTGTTATAGCCCCCTAGAGAATCTTTTTCTAGGCACTTGACATCTGCTGCAAAGGAAAGTGCGATCGAATGGTTAGCGGTAGCATGCTCAATGACAACGAGCATAACCTGGTTAGAGGTGCCGTGCACAGGATCAGCGTGCAAATACGGTTGGCGGCAGCATTCGCGGTGTCCGCGTGCATTAGCACACAAGGGACGATAACGATGCGAAGAATACGGAGCGTCGCCAGGGAGACAAAACGAGGAACTCGCAAGCTGAGCTACTGGATAAGCTGTCCTCTCCGACTAGGCAGAGCATGGGCACCAGACCATGGATACGATTGCCACGCACTGCACATCATCGCGCATGCACTGGTCCTCAACGAGCACGAAATGAGAGTTGGCAGCAGTCGCACTCTTCGTAGTGCTGACACCGGCAGCTGTACAGCTCCTCCCGTGTAGTAAAACAGCACCGTCGTCGTCCAGGCCAGCATCAGTGCCGCAGTCTCAGCAGTGTTTGCACAGTAGCAATCTCTAAGCGAGTGACAGCAGTAATCGGCTCCGCCGTGGCAGTTACCGGCACAGACAGCCAGCACAACCACTTCGTTCCTCATATCGTCAGTCATGACTGAGGTACCGGATCGCCGGACAGTAACCACAGAGAGCTTCGTGCTGTCTGCTAGAATCCTCAACTCGGTCCTTCCACGCTGCATAGTGGGTTCCCAATTTAAATATACGGAGCTCCAACCGTGGCATGCGTTTGTGCTACAGCGGTAACCTTATCACTCTTGATACCTTCCATATTACCAGCAGTAAGTTACTACCTGCTGCCTTCATTAGTTCATTAGCGAAAGTTCCAGCCTCATAGTGATCTTAGCATTACTCTCGAGATAGCGAATACCCTGAACGCAGATGTATCTCAGTTAATTATCTCCTTTGCATCATAAATAAAGTGCCTAGTCAGAGAATGAGCTCTCCGAGGGCGCTATACAAGAGTCATATAGCATTTTAAGCAGCGGCTAACCATCAATCAAACGTTTTGCTTTATAACGCACGTGGGATGCTATGCTAGACGTCTTACTAAGCCGTGGCTATGAGATTCTTCAAGATGTTTTTTCATGCTGGCTGTCTGTGCAAGCATGAAACTAGTTTTCGTGCCATGCGTTTTGCTAAGCCTTGGGTATTGATTATCTTGCAGCGAGTTGTTAAGCACTTGCATAGAGATTAGGTTCTCTTAGGGTGCTATATAAACGACATCTTATAATTATTATCCACAACATGTCGCGCCATTTCGTAAGCGAACTTTCATGGAAATTTGCTACAAATGCACGGGTCGCTACAGCAATCCGCAGCAAAACCATTACAAACTGTTCGAAGCTGTACGAAGGTCCAGCTTTGAATGCACACCACACCAACTGCCGTTCAAGTCCACCAATACAATTTCTAGCGATTGCCACGCGTGTTCACTTCACTATTAAAATAGAACTAAAAGTCGGCTGATTTAACTGCCTCGTGTATATAAGAGTCTCCGCGACTGTCAACCCACTTTTAGAGCCGTCCTTTACTGGTAATGGCCGTCTGCGAAGCCAAAGTACAACATCCGAGTTAGGATGGTAGAGTGGCGGGAGTTGTGCATCATCGTTCTGCTGTGTGATTTGATGTCGTCGACCTTGAAATGCGCGATGCTGAAGCCACAGCACATCGGTCGTTATGGATAAAGCAGCGTCTCACCCCGCCGACGGTCTTTAGCGGTCCAGCGTTGACATGATTCCGTTACCACTGGGTACATTCAAGATGTGGCATTTGAAGCTGTTACGACAGCCTTTTAGAAGTTTACGTACCCTGATGCTCGACTGCAGTGCTGTCAATAGATTAGAAGCTGTTGAGACGTTATGCACGACATAAAGTGTGAGATTTGCTCAACAGACGGGCCTTCGTTTAAGGCACTTCGGGTCGTTCTATCTTTGCTGGGAGAGCTCTCGCCCGCACCTTCGCTACTCCCTACAGCTGGTTCACTGCAGACTGAGCCGACTCTGCCAACTCAGCTGCCGAAATATTCAGCACTTGGGGATATCGTCCGACGCGATTGCACCCTAGAGCGTGCAGGAGACACGGTCTTGTATTATAGTTACGGGGGTACAGTTCCCAAAGTAGTTGGCTAGTTTTTTAGTATCCCATCTCTCCTCCAACCGAGTACACCGTCGCTCGAAACTACTCCCGTTGCCTCGGTGAAAACAGCTTCGCTCAAGGAAATCAAGGCTCGCATACTACGCTGGGAAGCATACGTCGCGAGCCTATTCTTAGCATTCGCGCACAAGCTGATAACTTATACACGTGTGCACGTGTCGCCGGAGACCACGTGCTAAGGCCTGTAGCAAAAGTCGGTTTTCGACGTGCAGACGATCCCGTGGACGAATGCTTATATAAGAAGGATGCCTAAAGCGAGATTCTGTGGTCTATATCACAGGTATTTATCGCATCGTTTAGAGGGTCCCTGCGATTTGTCCTTTATGTGCTTATGCGTGCTGACACTGTGCGTGCTGCCACTGTGCATGCTGCCACTAATCGTACTTGCATGCTGACCGTGTGCTTGTTACCCCTAATCGTGTTATTCTTGTTATTTATTGACCGTTATGTGGGGTCGTGCTTACTTTGCGGCAAATGTAAAGTGCCTAGAAAGAGATTGAGTTCTCCGAGGGAGCTACATTAAATATATTATTATTACAGTTCAGACCGGTCGTTAATTATATCTAAGATTTTTTATCGCCCCGATACCATTGGCAGCTAATACTTTATTCAACTGTCTCGTGGTCTGAGGTACTAGAACTCACTTACCGCGGACTCGCATATCTGAGTCATAGCAGAAATACAATAATATGCATACATTTACATGTTCATTACGTGTCACATCCGGAAGTAATTGTCGCTCTCCACCATATTACCGTGTGACGGACGGAAGTTCTCGCTTTTTTATTAGAATAGATTTGCACATGAACTAAAAACTACGAATGTAAAATATCTAGCGCGCATGCGCGCCGGCGCGAGACATCTTCTTTTACACCTATCGACGCACAATGGAATCGCACTTTTTATCTACGGTGCGTCGCGACGGTTGCAGGCTAAATAAAAAATTGGAGATTAGATTGAACACGCCGTGGTGGGTATGGACGGCCGTCTCCTGCCTCTCGCGTAGAGTAGCCAACTAACGGCTGAAGGCCAAATACAACCGCGAGATACGACTTTCCGGATACGACCCGCGTCGGCTCTTTTGCTCGATAGGGCACTTTATTCGAGACGCTGCGTTCTTTTCTCAAAGGCAGTCGGTGGTGGTCTGCTGCTTTGGCTACACGAAGCAGAACAAGTGGAGGTATACGAACGCGGAAGCGCCATAGTCCCACCCAGTTCACACGTAAAAGGGCCGGCACTCAGAAAGTAGACTTGCTTATCTTGCACACGCACGTACCGGCAGATCAATAGCTAGGCTGTGCCCGTTACTTTTGACTGGGACAGCTTCTTGATAAAATTAAGAGCAGGTCTGGTCCAGCTGTTAAGGTGCTCTCGCCCGGACCAAGGTCTGACTGAGATCGTGGGCTCAAGCCCAGTGGTGGCATATGTGAAGCGCCTGAGTAGAGATTAAGTTCTCTTGGGGAGCTATACAAATGAATTATTATTAATCATTATAAGAGCAATGGTTTGTGTAATGAAGCATCCACCAAGATATTATAATCGGAAACTTCGTCAGGGTCGACCATCCCCAAATATTCAGATTTTCGCTTTTTTACTTTATAGCTACGTTGGTTAAGAAAGCCGCTTCCGAAGACGGACCGCCACGGAAATCGTCGTCCACTGAACTTCTTGTACTTGACTGCACTAGACCTATGCTTGAATGACATCATGTCAGCTGGAATATAAATCATTTGTATTGCACCTTAAGAGAACACAGTCTCTAGTCGGGCGTTTCACATATATGCCACGGGGCTCGAGCCCACAACCTCGGTAATCAAACACATTGACCTTGACCTTGATTTGAGGCGAGCGCCCTATCCACTGGGTCTACACTCAAGAGTAAGTTTCTTTAAAATATTCAAGGCCTTTCATAAGTATCTATTGGGAGTTTGATAAGACTCGATAAGCGGTTACAACAGCCAGGACTGCAGTGTGGCTGGAAGCCGGAAACTGACCCGGAAGCTGACACGGAATGCGGAGCATCCGCGAGATATTCGTACTCTGAGCGCACGCGATCCATTGCAATTGCCGCATTCTGCTACTGTGTTGATCGCCTGGCAGCGAGATATCTCGGGAAACGGTTGCTAAGCAGTTGACGGCAGTGTTCCTGGAGAGTCATTGGTACTCAACATACCTCGCAGCGTTGTCTATGGTAATTATTTTCCGCTAAAATAAATGCTACGGCTTCGGCGTCTCCGTTTGAAGAAAAAAAAGTTCTCGCAACATCGAAAGCCGCGCCTCACCAGTGACTGGCGCCATGCTAGCTTGGCTGCCGTGGCTACTCGCCAATTCTGTGCTTGACTGCCGTTGCTACACACGCCAATTCTGTGCTTGGCTGCCGTTGCTACACACGCCAACTCTGTGCCCGCTCGCTGGCGTGTCTACTTGGCCTTTGCCGTCGCTCAACGCTCGCGGCGTAGACTCGCCGAGCTCGGAGCCGCCACAAGACGTCGTCGGACGCCAGCAGTCGATGTCAGCCTTTGCTCTGCTGCCGTCTGGGCGCGGGCTGGACACTGCAGAGGATGAGCTTGCATTAGCGAATTCAGGCGCTTGCCTGTACGGCCGAGAGGCGATACTTTGGAAAGCGGACAGTACAGCAGCTGCAGCAGGGAGCAGCGATCCGAAGCGAGTGTTTCGTGGCGCGCGCTCTCTTTGTTTACCGTGCTTATCGTCGCAGCCAGTCGGCGGGACTAGTACCGCCCGCGTTAACGAATATACCCGGGCGGTGCACGGTGAACGAATGTCGGCGGTGAGGTTTGTGTTTCGTCTTCGAGAATTAAATCTGTTATGCATATTTATGTCGCGGCTGTCTGCTGAGCGAGTGAAAAATGCAAGGTTAACATCAGCACACCTAGTCTTACTTTTGCTGCCTGGTTGTCGCGTTCTTTATGTCGCACGGAAAAGTTTCGCTGTCAAGGTATCTGCTACCTACGAAATGCCTCGCTCATTATTAGCACTATCAGGCCCTAGATGGCTGCCGAGATTACGTCAATCGGTTTAGTATCTAATATTCTAATATTTCCAATATTGCCAAGTCGGATGTGATGGGTTAAACAGCCAGGTCTGCCGTCGCAAAATGTTCGTCTCGCTCACGGCAAGCATAATATATCCGCCTTGGTATCGCAATCCACATGTAGCACGCAAGAGTACATAGAAAGGAACACCGCAGCCAGCAGCAAACGAGCTATCGTCGCCAGAGGCAATGGCGAAGGAACCGTAATGCAATGATAAAATCCAACAAACAACGTTGAACAAAGCGAACAACGTTGCGAATGTGGATGCTATTTGCAGACGTTTCGCCACTCGAAAGAAACACTCGTATTCAGTCTTTGAGTACATTGCTTCTGGAGGGCTTTTTAGTGAAATTTAGCTTCCTGTTGCAATCATTTTTGTCAGGGTCAATATATCTACGTGCTTTGACTAAGCGGAGTGGATTAAATATCTCTTGCATCAGCGTTGAGAAATTTGTGCAATTCAAACTTTGTCTTGGCTATATTCTGAGATAAAAAAGAGCAAACTCAGAAGTTATCAATTGAGATAAAGGCTACCGGCAAGCAGCCGTGCACAGGTCGCCAATTGAAACTTGCGTGATAAAGTTTTCCTGGTTCGACATCGACAGACAATGATGAAGATTGAGCACCGGTGTCATTAGTGCGTCAACCAATACCAAGAAACTGCAAGATAGCTTGCAGTTTGTTAGTCCTTAATTTCTTGTCATTCGTGGTCTATAGCTGTTGAGGTAATTCCAGGTGTTCTCTTGTATGGAGGTAATAAAAAGTTCTACTAGACATAGTAGCGGCTGAAGTCGAAGAATTTTCTTGCTAATACTGGCTGCGGTATTCGCTGGCATCGTAGGAGTAACGATGGTTTGCGGTGGCTCCATGGAGGACGTAGGACTTGTTTTACTTAATCATACTTCTTCGGAAATTTTTAAGCGCAGTCTAAGCTGACGTAATCTCCAAGAATTCATGAAAATGGTCGTACTGGGTAAAGTTTTAGCGAAAGCAGACATCTCTGCCAAAACCTTATAAGGACTAGTACGCGGTGTTCTGGTGGAAATCACCGGAGTAGGACTCGATTTCGTCTCGTCGGGAGTCGCAAAAGCATGTGCTATAGTGGTAGGTCGTTCTCAAGCTTCTTTATAAGTACGATAGATAAGGTCAGAGAGTCATTCCCCAAGTTAACATCCTCACCAAACTTCTCACCTTCTGTCCTTGCTTTACCTTCGTTTCCACCTTCAAGACTGTCCCTAGAGATCTCACCTCGGACGTTATCTTCAAGGCTAAGACGACAGCTAGCCGTCTAGAACCCTTGACTCATGTTCTCCTCAGATGCATATATTTGCTACGATATGTATATATATATTATATATATATATAAATAAATATATATATATATATATTTTATACCTTGCTTAGCTAACATAATAAGAGGGTAATAACAGCATAATAACATAATAACTAGGTCATTGTCCCTGAATCCTTTAGAAAGGCTGGGCCGTGCCTTAAGAAATCAACAGTGGACTAGAAGAACTTGAACACATTTCTGCCCGGTCACACACTTTCATTCCTACAAAGGCTCTGGAATGAGTGGTAGCAGATCAACTACAAGTTCTCTATCAAAACTTCAAACCGAGCAAGGAGTTTCCAGTCACGTGTTATAGTTAATCACTCCACAGAGTCGGCACTACTAACATTGTATAGCAATTTTCTCAGGAACGCTAACTTTGGTAGTGTATCTTAGGTAGTACTATCCTAGTTCTGCTAGATACCGCGTCAGTATTTGATTAATACCATTGACGCCAAATTTTGTCTGAAGCGCTCATAAGCCTGCAATACACGCCCGAATTATGTCGCAGCATCCCCTGACTAGACGACACTGAAAAAGAAGCTAAAACCCATAAGTTGAATTCGGCAATTGCTGGTCCTTGTGAGTTGTCCCCTGTGCTTGCTCATAAACGTTGGCAATGTGCAAGCCATAACTAAATAAATAAGATTCATTTGCATAGCATCCTAAGAAAACTTAATCTCTAGTCCGGCGCTTCGCATATATGCCAAAGGGCTCGAGCCCACGACCTCGGTCATCAAATATACTAACCTTAACCTTGGTGGAGGCGAACAAAAAACACTAGCTGATTTAACAGCCTCTTTTGTATAGAGACAAAAGACCCTTTACGGCTATCACCACCGCTTGCAGCAACGATCAAGGATTGCCCACCACAGGATTCGAACCCACGACCTCGGGACCGAGGTTGTGAAAAGCAACCACTTTACCTAGTGAGCCATCACGGCTCACCGAGCGCCCTAACCGCTGGGCCCAACCAGCGCGACATCACTAAGCAATATGCATGTTTTCGTCCCAGCATATATGTAAAGTGTCAAGAAAAAGTTTTAATACTACTGTTAGGCCGCCATAAAATGTCTTGTTATTATCAACATTATAATTTCTGTTTGATTAAGGTGCTCGCCCCCCCCCACGACCACGGTCCGGCTGAGGTCGTGGGCTCGAGCCCGGAGGCATATGTGAAGCGCCTGAATAGAGATTAAGTTCTCTTGGGGCGCTATACGAATGAATTATATATATTTTTTAAGTCACGGGACTATAAACTTTTGAAGAATTCGCAATAGTCAAGCGATGAGTCGTATCTGAAGCCTCTTCCGCTGAAGTCTTAAGTGAGGTACTACTGGGTATAGGTTCTGCGGAAATGGTCAGAGCAGTCTTATCAGGCGCAGTTCTGCCGAAGTAGTAATATTAGCAGCACGCCGTGTCATTTCCATGGATGTCACATGACAAACCGTACTACCTGCAGGTTCACTCTAAGTCGTAGGCGTTCAGTCTCGCACTGTCTGCAATTTCAGCGAGATTAGCCTGAGTAGCAGTAGTAGTAGTAGCAGCAGCAGCAGCAGCAGCAGCAGCAGCAGCAGCAGCAGCAGCAGCAGCAGCAGCAGCAGCAGCAGCAGCAGCAGCAGCAGCAGCAGCAGCAGCAGCAGCAGCAGCAGCAGCAGCAGCAGCAGCAGCAGCAGCAGTAGCAGTAGCAGTAGCAGTAGCAGTAGTAGTCGTAGTCGTAGTCGTACAAGTAGTTTCCGCGGATGGCGAAATAGTAGCGCCGTGGGCGCCGCCTTCGTTAGCCGGGAGAACTCGCCCGCGAGAGTAGCTGCTGCGGATGCGAGCGTTTTTGGAAGGAAGTCAGAGGAGCAGCCGCACTAAACGCAAATCGACCCAATGTCGGCCTGAGAGCGGCGGTGACAGTCGGTCACATCGTTCCCTGCGGGATTCGCCGCTAGTGCAGCCCGCAGACGTAAGAGATTTGACTGGAGATCGCGCGCGGAGGGAGTTTAAGGTCAGAAATCGCACGAGCGCGCAGCCGCAGCCGCGGAGCCAGGTCCGGAGTCAGGCCGAGAGGCGCAAGCGGCGGTCGCTCCGGGAGCGACCGATGCGGAGGATCCGCTCGCCCGTGATGCCCGGAGGCGCCAGTCGCAGCTGCAGCTGCTGCAGCTGCGACTGGCGCATTTGAACGGCCGCAGCTCGTCGTCGTACTGCGCACGCGCGTGCTCGCGCTGCTTTCCTCGGCCAGCGATAGGTGGTGCTAGCGAGATGCTCGGGCGAGCTCGCGGCTCCGCCGCCGCCGCCAGCGTTCGCCGCCTCCTCATGCTCGGAGACGGCCGCCGCCGCCGGGCCCGGGTATGCTGACCGCCTGCGCGTCCACTAAGACAACTTGCTCGGACACTCGGAGCTGCTGCCTCGGAGCTTGCGGTCGGTCCTTGCCAAAGCGGATGGCCATCTCGAAGGAGTCGTTGCAACGCGTGCTGCTGGCTGAACGGCGGCATGCGATACAGACCGTGACCGGACGATCTGACAGTCCTGAGGCCCTTCGCTCGGACAGTAGGAGAGGTGACTGCAAAGCAGTCTGTCCACTAGAAAGTTGACGGACCGAAAGACACAATTGAATCTGAAAGTTGATGACCGCCTGGTTCGACCCTGAGCAAGACGCGACGACGCGCAGCAGCGTGAGCGTGCACTGAGATCGTTCTCTTGGACAGTGCGCGAGCAGTGCAGGCAGAGCCAAGGTGGCGGTGGTGGTGCCTGGGGCAGCCATGGGAAGCCAGACGAAACAGTTGCACCAAATGTCGCCGACTAACGACGCTCGACACCGACAGACCCACGCCATACCGCGTGGCCTCTCTGGGACCGCTCATGCAATGAGTCTTGCGAACATGTATTAACGATGGCACTCAAACGGCGTGCATGCTACAGTGACTGTAGACGCAGACTGAGCTGCCGCTCGGTCTGCGATTGGTTTCCGAGAGGCGGAAACGCCTCTCGAGCGTTGACCTCAGTCAGGGGAGCTCACTCTAAAGCTCCAAAAGGAGCAGCTTGACGTCAATGCGGGAGAAAAGTCTAGAAAAGCCCAGAAGCAGCTTGACCTCTTTGCGGAGCGTCTAGCTTGACGACAATGCGGAGCACATGCACGTTGCCCCGCGGACCGGGGTGGTCCCTTGAGGAGCATCTACCTAGCACCCATCCCCAGGTAGCCAGGTATTATTTTGGACCACCTACTAAGCAACCCCCGCATGGAGCTTAACCCCACTGCGGAGCGTCTACGTAAAGATTATGTTCTCCCAGGAAACTTTCAAAATAATCTTCAGTATCAGCACGCATCAATGCAATACTCAAATCCCCTGGAGCACAGAGTGCACTCCATTGCATTCCTATGCATTTAAGCCCAAGATCTCTCAACCGACCGAATTTTCACGGCATGCCTGACTAATGACGTGAAAAGTAAAACTACGTTCACCCAATCGTCTCAGCCACTGCCTTTTTGTCCTCGTAAAGCCGCACTTTGAGTGCTTGTATGAGCTGCAATCATCCACGCTACTGTCGCTAATTCGCCGATAGCTATCCTTTCCAATGTGAAGTACTAAGAAAGATACAAATGCATTTATTATTGTTATTTATTAGCGCTCTTCTCAGAGCCCTGCACGCGCTGCTTTCGTGTGCAGCTATACACAGCGCAGCACAAATGGCTGAAGTCCAGCTAACGGTGAGATGATTCTGCATGGATTTAGTGGCAAAAGAGCCTTTACGGCTCGAGCCTCTGGCGCTTGCAGTGGGCAACGAAGGTGTGCCCACTGCCTGCAGGACTCGAACCCACAAAGACTTGGGTCGCGAAGATCGACCGCCTTACCTTACCTTACCTTACCTTACCTTACCTTACCACTAGGATAAGACGCAGGGCGGCCAAGCACGACGGAAACCGGTTGAAACGGACCACCGCTTCAACGAATGACCACAAAGAGAATTATAATAACAAAGGCTTATGGCTTGTACAGCGCCCCAAGAGAACAAAGTCTGTACCTAGGTGCTCTATAACTCGCTGCTATCAAAGCAATAACCAAGAGTAAAGGGTCGGAAGAAAGCTCACAAGTGGTAACTAGAAAGCGCACAAGCTTAGACCAACCAGCATGCAAAAGCACGCATGAAGACGCCTGGGACTACTAGTTAGTAGGACCCCAGATTAGTTACGTGCACTAGCTGAATGCAAATGAGCAAGCACTCAACGCACGAAGAGGCAAAAGCAGACTCAAGGCTCAATGTAGATTACGGACCGCAATACTGGTCCGCCGCATCTCGTTCAATATTTGGAATACGTTTCGTCACGCGGGTCTATTTGTCCGCCGTTCAGATTCGGCAGTCGCTGACGTCACTTCGGACGGGAGGTATATTCTAGAAGCTATCGCTGTTGCGTTGATGAACAGGAGCAATTATAATCCCTAATTAATGTGAATGCATGCATGCGTCCGCAGCGAGAAAAAACTAACCACGCCAATATAATAATAATAATAATAATACACTCGATAAAGCGCCCTCAGAGCTCAATCTCTTTCTAGGCGCTTTACATTTGCTGCAAAGGAAACACGATCGAATGGTGAGTGGTATCATGCTTGATAAACAGTATGAATAACATGATTAGGGGTGGCATGCACAGGGTCAGCATGCAAGTGTGGTTAGTAGCAGCATGCAACAGTGTCAGCACGCATAAACACATACAGGACGAATCACAGGAACCCACTGAATGTTGTCATAAATAGGTGCGTTTTTAATTTCTTTTTAAATGTGGTCAAGTCAGGGGATGTCGCGACACAAGTCGGGAGTGACTTCCAGGCTTTGGGAGCATGCGAACTAAATGCACGGTCTCCAAAGGACTTGAGGTGTGTACGAGGTATTGGTAAACAGTTAGATTCCGAAAAGCGGGTGGTACGATGCTTGGCCTGGTGAGGGAGTAGATCTGATAGATAGGCTGGGGCCAAAGAATGAAGTGACCTAAAAGTGAGCGACAAAAACCTTGAAGTCGATCCGTTGTTTGACTGGTAGGTAGCCGGTGCAGATCGGCGAGAAGTGGTGTGATGTGGCAACTGTGCCGCTCACGACAGACAAGCCTTGTTTATTAACAACTAGCTCATTCTCATCCTGCACTCCTCTTCTTTGTCTCCCACCCTTTTTCTTCTTCGTAGTCCGATATCGTCAAGGCTTAAGTGCAAGTACTACTCGTGTCGACAAGTAGCGAAGTCATGCAATGGTGCACTAACTAAAAAATAAAGCATCTGACTGCGAGTCAGATGCTTGTGCGATTGAGCCCTGATAGGATCAGTGTAAGCAGGAGAGCTGGTATTAACTTCTACTGACAAAGTTTATGGCTCTCATAGGGGAGTTAAGAGCGATTCGAATCGAGTTAACGGTCCAGCTAAAGCTAACGCGAACGTGACCACTCTGAGCGCTTGGCACAGGTGACCATAGACAGTCAGCAGCTCGTGCTCGTGCAGACTTTGCAGAGAACGTTCTGGGTACGGATCGTCGGGAGGCAGGCAGAAAAGCTAGACAGGATACAGCATCTCATTGTAAAGAGATCGATCGAGCTTTGGGCGTAAGGAGACGGTCGAGGAGGAGTGCTTGTCCCAATGGGCAGCACAATCGGGAACTCCTTTCGATGCAGTAGCTGTAGCTGGTTCGGGGGGGGGCGGCGGCTCTACCAAAGAGCTGCTGCACAGGAAGGCTCACGATTACTGTCCCGCGGAGAACATCTGAGAGCTTCTGAGAGCCACCCGAATCACAGAAGTATTCTTTACAATGCAGCACATTGTAACGCAAGGAGATGGCATCGATCGAAACAGCTTCAGTTCGTCAACATTTTTCCAGCAGGCCGCCATCGCTGTACTGAAATAAATACTTGCAGGACAACTATTTTCGTTTAGTTTTACACGCAATTTTCTGTACCACACGCACACACACACACACACACGCACGCACGCACGCACGCACGCACGCACACACACACATATATATATATATGTATATATATATTTATATGTCTCTCTGTGTGTATGCGTTTATAAATGTGTACATATATATTTATACATACCTGTATATACCGCTATTTAAGATAAGAGCATCTCACAAGTGTGACTCTCATGCACATAGAAGTATTTTTCTAAAATAGCCCTTTTTTACATAAAAAGACGGGTCGGCAATTACTCCTTATCGGTAATTATCCCGTACGGGTAAAAGTTGCTATCGGCGAATTTACTTTATTTGCTGCTTTTCCTTATTTGGATTCACGGAGTGCAGAATCCTGCACCTTGTCCTCGCGATTAAAACACCGAACCCACCCTAATGCTATACTCGTGCCATGAAAGGTTTCGACGTACAAGACTTGGGAAGATTATCACAGTAAATCACTGATGCACAATCCAAAAATGCTGATGTCGACGACAAACCATCTCCTCAGCCGCTCCCAGGTTAGCTTCTTACCTGGTGATCCTTGTTATGATCTAGCCGATCGCTTCTCTCGATTCTGTGTGCAGAAGATAGACAAGATCAGGGAATCCATCCCTGCAATGACAACATCACTAGAATGCTGTTCCCTGATACCTGGCTGCACCTCAATTTCTACATTTAAGCAGGTCACTAGTGATCTAGTCCTGAAGTTCGTATCTCAATCAAAGAAGACAACAAGTCCTCTCAACCTTATTCCCTATGTCCTGCTTATACGTTGCATTGATCTGCTGATGCCATGCATAACTAACATCATTAATATGTCATTAGCCTAAGGTCATGTCCCAGCACCTTTCAAAAAAGCTGTAGTCAGGCCACTTCTCAAGAAATCGACATTAGACCAAGAGAACTTAAGCAACTACCGCCCAGTCTCCCTTCTACCATTCCTATCAAAGACACCGGAACGGGTCGTGGCGGACCAGCTAAACTCATATATATCGAAACCTCACACCTTGCTAGTAAGTTTCAGTCTGGCTTTAGAGCTAATCACTCCACAGAGTCAGAACTGCTTAGGGTATACAACGACTGACTTAGGAATGCAGACATGGGTAGATTGTCTCTGCTTGTTTTGCTCGATCTTTCGGTAGCTTTTGATACCATCGATCACAAAGTTCTTCTAGAGCGCCTCTCATCTCGCCTGGGCATCACTGGCACTGCTCTGCAGTGGTTCAGGTCCTATCTCAGTGGGAGACTCCAGAGTATTGACGTGAATGGACAAAGATCATCTGAAGTACCTCTGAAATATGGAGTACCTCAGGGCTCCGTGCTAGGTCCGGTTCTTTTCATGGTTTATACTCTCCCTGTTGCTGATGTGATTGCCAAGCACAATCTAGGCTTTCACTTCTATGCGGACGAATCTCAGTTGTATCAAGTTATCAAGTGCATTATTATTATTATTAAAGCGGGTCTGACAGATTGGATTCGCAGATAATGCCAGAATATGGTAGTGACCCCACATTCATAAGTGTCGCAATGGCAATGCTCAAAGCTCGAAGATTTAAAACACTTACAGGAACAAGAGGACAATCCTGGTTAGTACTTGGTTCTTGAGACATATCGCGACTTTTTCTCACTCATCGCTGCGTCCACATGAGCTGAAAGTCGTGAATGCAAACTCTGCAGAAAAATGTCAAGAGAAGGACAGGAAGCCACACGCTGGACATACCACGTGGTCTACTCACGTCTATGCACTCTTCTGCCTTGTTAGGCAGGAATTCGCTTCCAGTCGTCGGCCATTAGGCTTTTTTGATACATCAAAAATAAAAAAATTGCTGATCCCATGGATTCTTAACGCTACGAACCTCAGAAATCCTCTTGAATCATGCTTAATAACCTTGCGCATGCAGCCTTAACCAAAAACATGGCTCCGAATTAAAAGTGGCACTACCCCAGACCATGACGCTGGCTCGCATGACATTTTTGCTAACGCGGTGCAGGTTTGGAAGTTCAAATATCTTCCGCGGACAATTCTACACGCATCCACGGCGAGTGCTTCGCAGACCATAATCGCTGCGATGAAAGCAGCGAGGAAAGGATCGATAGCTCGCCGCTGCCCTAGCCACTGCAACCGCCGCCGCCGCTCGCTCCATTAGAAACCATTCTTCCAATCCATCCTTCCAATCCATCCTTCCAATCCATCCTTCCAATCCATCCTTCCAATCCATCCATCCATCCATCCAATCCATCCATCCATCCATCCATCCATCCATCCATCCATCCATCCATCCATCCATCCATCCATCCATCCATCCATCCATCCATCCATCCATCCATCCATCCATCCATTCTTCTAATTATACTGAATTGATTTTTATTTTAATAGAGCGTGAACTTCATTTGATAATATATATATATATATATATCTGTATTCTTAGGTATACATTCATCAACATTTAGGACAGCATTTAGTGGGTCCCTGTGATTCGTCTTTGATGTGCTTATGCGTGCTGACACTGTGCATGCTGCCACTAACCACATTTGCATGCTGACCCTGTGCATGTCACCCCTAACCATATTATTCATTTCGTTTGTTTTTCAAGCATGATTTTACTTACCATTCAATTGCATTTCACTTTACATCAAATGTAAAGCGCCTAGAGAGAGATTAAGTTCTCTGAGGGCGCTTTATCAAGTGAATTATTATCATTATTATTATTATTATCAACATAGGGGGAAATGTCTTACCCAGGGAGGGATGTCCAGGGGGAACGTCCAGGGGGGAATAATAATATTGCACTTGATAAAACGCCCTCAGAGAACTTAATCTCTTTGTAGGCGCTTTACATTTGCTGAGGAACTCCTACAACCTCTCAAGAAACTTGATGGCTATCGCCACCGCTTACTGTGGGCAATAAAAGATTGCCGCTTGTAGTTCTCAAACCCACAATCAGGTTTGAGAAGCATGAGCAAATTACCTCTATGCCAACTACTTACTAATGTCGCGTATTTTTTGACATTGGATAGAGAAGGAACTGACATAGTTGATCGAGAGAGAAAGCAGTCTCCCGGTCTTGAAGCGCTAGGGCTGGATTGGAATCGTTTATTGGCAATTTAATGGAGCGGTTTATTGTTTATTGGCGCGCAGAGCTTTAAGAGTATTGACGAGTCTCCAGCGCGAACGGGCGTCTGCGCTCGTCCCCCCCCCGGTTTTCCCGTTCGGCTTTGGTTTACACAGCTGCGTCGGATCAGCAGCGTCACGGACGTCGAGAGCAATGTTTACGCTCGTTTCCAGTCCAGTCTGTCACTCAGCACCGCCTCTTCCTTGCTTATGTTGTGCGGTGGCGGCGCTAAATATAAGCCGATTTCGGGGCCTGAAAATAGCACGGTCCCGATAGCCTTTAACCGCATTCTCATCAGGCTGTCAACGTGCTACTCGCCGAGCAGGAGCTCTCTTCAGTGCAGAGGCGCGCCCGACCGACCAATGGCGTCCAATCTGTGAATTACGGAGCGGATGCTGTCTGTTGCACTGCAGCACGACGGCTCCTGCTTAGCTACCGCTGTACATCCCGCTGACAATTGACGATGATTGACGATTTAACACGAAAACGAAGCCGGTCACTCCTCTTGCGGATGTGATTTCCAAGCACAATCTAGGCTTTCACTTCTATGCGGATGACAATTGTACCTTTGCTTTGATCCTTCCCAGCCTTCGAGCACCTCAAATTCTCTCAAGTCACTTGCTGCATGTATTGATAATATCCACACATGGATGGCAGCAAACTTTCTAAAACTAAACGATGATAAAACTAACGTACTAGTAATGGGCAAACCTAGTGTGATTCACAAATTGGAAAGGCTGACGCTCAAAATTAGCTCTGCCAGCATATCTCCACTTGAATCAGCTCGAAATCTAGGTGTCATGTTCAAAAGCGACTTCTCGTTAGACGACCACATCAGCTCCACAGTCAAATCTGCCTACTTTCAGCTTCATAACATTGCAAAAATTAATTCGGGCTTGTTTAGATAAGGATACCAGGTCCAAGTTGGTCCATGCATTCGTGACATCCCGTCTCGACTTCTGCAACTCACTGCTTGCTGGCCTACCAGCATGTGCGATCAGGCGATTGCAGCTGGTGCAAAACTCCGCAGCTAGGCTTGTCTGTCGTGAGCGTCACAGTTGCCACATTACTCCACTTCTCGCCGACCTGCACTGGCTACCAAGTCAAAGCTACAAAGCTACAGTCAAGCAACGGATATACTTCAAGGTTTTGTCACTCACTTTTAGGCCACTTCATTCTTTGGCTCCAGCCTACCTCTCAGATATACTCCCCCATCAGGCCAAACATCGTTAACACCCGCTTTTCGGAATCCAACAGTCTACCAATACCTCGTACAAACCTCAAATCCTTTGGAGACCATGCATTTAGTTCGTATGTTCCCAAAGCCTGGAACTCCCTACCGACTTTCGTCAGAACATCCCCAGACTTGACCACATTTAAAAAGAACGCACCTATTTAGAACAGCATTGAGTGGGTTCCTATTATTCGTCCTTCACGTGCTAATGCGTGCTGACACTGCAAGCTGCCACTAACCACATTTGAATGCTGACCCTGTGCATGTCACCCCTAACCATGTTATGCATTTTGTTTGTTTATCAAGCATGATTTTACTCACCATTCAATTGCATTTCCCTTTGCAGCAAATGTAAAGCGCCTAGAGAGAGATTGAGTTCTCTGAGGGCGCTTTATCAAGTGCATTATTATTTTTATTATTGTCACTCGCATCGCGATCTACGGCCAGCTCTACACAGCAAACCGTCGGCTACAAGTAAGGCGTGCAGTAAGAAGGCTCCGCTTAACAGCTCCCTGTAAAGACGACCCGACTCGCCTGTATGAAACGTTTCGCGTGGAAAGCCATGCGCACGGCAACAACGCTCAGGCGGCTGTGAGATCATACCGCCCGAAGGGTGAGCATCTATCTAGCTACAGTCTATTGAAAATGTCTAGCTGCTTTGCTCAGACTATCGCGTATTTCACGCCGCCCGCACTAATAACAATTCCTGTACTGCAATGAATTCATCGCAAAACAACAAGCACTCTGAAAGGACACAGCCGTGCTCACTGCTGAAAGGACACAGCCGTGCCGCTGCTGAGAGCAGCATAGTTTCTCTGCCTCCCGAGGGACGGGCTAACGTATATCTCAACTATAATAAAGGGGGTTGCTTTTCACGACCTCGTTTCTGAGGTCGTGGGTTCGAATCCTTCGATGGGTGATTCTGTATCACCGCTGCAACCGGTGGCGATAGCTTGGTAAAGGCTCTTCTGTCGCTATACAAAAAAGGTTGTTAAATCAACTCGTATTTATCATTTATACTACACCCATCGGCCTACACTCTCGATCCAGAGCCATCAATAGGTCAAGCTCGTGACAACTTCAGCGTAACTTACAAGCTTGCCTGGAATGCACGCTCAATCTGAAATAAACTCCTAATCATAGGCGATATGATTCTTGAAGATGCCGTTAGCCTGCGTTTGGCGGCAAACGTAGCTGAAATCGCTTAACTGACCGACCATAAGCGACGTAAGCCACGACAGGCTTCTCCTTCTTCCATTCCCATTCCCAGAGGTAGATACAGTCTAGTGGTGGAGAAGCCACTGTCGCCCACTCCGCTTTCAATTCAAGCCATTTGCAGTCACCTTGGAACAATCCTTCAAATCTCATTACCGAGTCTCTCCAACTACAGGCTACCGATGTGTAGCGGTAATCTATTGCTCCAGTAAGAAGAATCGTTTTATTTCAGATTTTTCAGATCTGATTTTGATTATATATGATCCGGAAATCGTCTCTTTCTTGTACTGGGTGACTTGAGCATTCGTTTTATTCACTTAACTTTGCTCTATATTCTGAAATTCTCTCACTGACTAGTTTATTTTCTCTTTTTAGTCACGTGAATGACTCAACTCACAAAATGAAGGTCTCGTTCTCAATAAAATATTTTCCGGCCACTGCCCAGTCAACACTTATTGTTACCGCATCATGTACATCCTATTGCGTGCAGTCCTCATTCGCTAGGCAGCTTGTGTCCCATTCGGTATCAAAAAATAATTCGTGAATCACGAAACTTTAAGATCTTTGACGTCATTGATGTCCAAAAAATATTGCCCTTGCCCGTTCTGCTCAGTCCTTTATCCAACGAGCCCTCACCGGGGGCGGGGCGGGGCGGGGTTACAGCCCGATGCTGGCTGACTGCTGCTGCTATTCTGGACGAGTCAGCAGCTCTTTTACTACAAAAAATGTGCACCCTCGTTTAGATAGCCTATAATTTACAACAGACGTTAACATTGCTAAAAATTAAAAGCAAGCTTGAAAAATTAAATAAAAGATCAGGAATGGCCGTCCATCGCACGGCATACGAAAGGCCACGAGATTTTATCATTCAATTATAGCTACTGGCATTACTAGCTTTCACAAGCACACAGCACAGAGACGAATCAAAGATGCCAAATCCAGATATTCTGACATTACCCATCTGCCAAAAACCATTCCTAGGTCATCACATAACTAGCATTCTCTACTTATTAAAACGAGAGAGTTCGTCCTTCCCTCCGTCATGCGGCAATATGGGGCACTTGCGTCACATGGCAAGATGGCGAAGCGTTGTCTTCCGTGACCAGTACTTCCGGGAGTGACATGATAGACGTGTCATGTGCGTCTACTATGACTCAGTGAAGCAAGTCCACAGACAGTGAGGTGCTCGTACTAAGAATAACAAGTCTTTTGTATAGCACCATAAGAGAACTTAATCTCTATTCAGGTGTTTTACAAATTCCTGCATGAGAAGCAATAACCAATTGTTTAATTAAAATTAAAAGCAAGATATCCTGATTAGGCAAGCAGGAACGAGCTCGCAGTTATCATGCTAAGACACCAGGGAACCGTTCGGCGATCTAGCTAGTTTAGTCTAGCCCTTTGTCAGGAAAAACTGCCAAGATCAAGGAGTCTATCTCTAAAGTGATATCTCCACCCGCGTCTTCAAACTTCTTCTCTTGCTTTAGCTAAATGTCGACTTTCATGCCTGACTCTTCTGACCTCATCTTAATAGTTCGTCGCTAGCCTTGGCGGCCCCAATAGAATCTACATCTACCGTTCTCCCACAAAGATGATTAGATTTAAGGCTGATGGTCTGCAAAAATAATATAATAAATACATCCTTGGCATCATATTTTGTCTTTGTATATTCTTATGAGGCTGTTGTCAGGCCACTCGCTAAAAAGTCGACACTAGGCCAGGATAACTTGAGCAACTTCTACCCCTATAACCGTTTCCGCGAAATTTGTTGAAACGAGTACTGGCAGCCCAGTTACACTCTTCCGAGTGTTCCGAGTATGTTTCTCTTCAAGTCATCATACCTAGCGCTCATGCTCGTCAGGTTTTAGAGCAAGTCACTTCATCGAGTCAGCACACTGCGAATGTATAACAACCTTCTCAGGAATGCTGACTTGGATATACTGTCCGGGGTTTCTCTGCTGGATCTCTCGACAGTTTTTGATGACAGTGATCACCAAGTCCTAATTGAGTGACCATCGTCTCGCCTGGGCATCACCGGCACTGCACAACAATGGTTTAGAGAATATCGAAGTGCGAGGTGGCCATTTGTTCTTTGCTAGCTCTTTATAGCGTACAGCTAGTTTACTTCATAATTTGTACTCTTTATCTTGCCGATGCAATAGCCAAACACAATCTAGGCTTCCAATTTTGTGCAGAAGGCTAATCGCTGTAGTAGGCTATGCTCCCTACGATGCCCTAAGTATGCCTTCGAGTACCCCAAGTCTTCTCAACTCCTTTAGAGCATGACTTGCACACTTGGATAGCAGCACACTTTCTCAAATTGAATCATTATAAAACTAACTTACTCGTCATGGGCAAACCTAGTATCACTCAAAATACTAAAAAGTCCAACCATCAACATGGGTTCCACCGGTTAATCACCCGTGGCAACTTCAAGCAATACGGCTGTGTAGTTCTGAAATAACATTTCATTCGTTGACTACATCGGCTCCACAATCAAGTCAAAGAAATTGTAAACGTTATCCCTAAGCATGTGCCATAATTTATTTCCGGCGTATGCAAAGTGTCTGGAAAGAGATTTAGTTCTCATTGGGTGACACAAGAATACTTTATTGTTTTTGATGTCATCTTATATGCAAACGCAAAGCAAAAAGACTATGTAAGCACATTGACTTGGGGCTACTCCCGCCCACCATCATAAACTATAATTGGGGTCACGCTAATACGATATTGGAGGAGCAAGTCACTGCTTCGACAGTAGCCGTAGACCACTCATCAACCGGCACACTGGTCATGCATTTTCGGCGATTGCTATCTCAGCTTCTTCCAGAAGTCAGGTTCTACTGCATCTGTGTTCACCTGGGCTACTTTTAGATCATAGGAACCTAAGTAAGTTTTGTCTAGTTCCCTTCTGTCATTCTTATACAAGAGTCTTATAGACAAATAGGACATCCTTAGACAAGAGTACGACAAACCAACTACATTACGCCTTTGTGATAACCCATCTGAAATTGAATTCTCTTTACTCAGGACCCTCCAGCACCCACCCCTAATCGGTCGCAATAGGTACAAAGCTCAGCAGCTTGTCTGGTCCTTCGTTAACGGTGTAATTGCCACAGCGCCCCAACGTAATTACCACAGCGCCCCAACGCTGTCAGCTTCACTGGTTCCCTATTGACTATCTAATGGACTTCCAAGATGATGCTCTTTCTTACGCAACGACAACTACTCTCCTACTGCTGACTATGGCACATCCTTTTCAGCGGCCCTGAGCTGCTACTACTATGCTACTCACTATCTCAACTGCTTTTCTGACTGCTATGCTTCCCACTTTCTCTTTGTTGCGTGAGACGAAGTCTGTTGGATACCTAATGCGTACCGAAAGCCGCTTAGGCTGTGAGTGCGCTATACAAAACTCTCCTGCGTAACACCCACATGGTCTTTATGACTTTGTGGAGTTACTGACGGAGACACATTCCTCTCTCTGGCTTACAGGCTGCTTCACTCGCGTATGACAGCTTACATACCTGACCTCCTTGCTCTCGCACTGCTGCTTCTCGGCTTCCAGTCGTCTAGACTTATCTCCAACAAAGTTGTAATCTTTCTGTGATCGGGTGTTCAGTTCGCATGCACCGAAAGTCTGGAGCTTAATTCTGTCACCATGTAGATTTCCCTGCAACCCTTGATTATTGCTTCTAATGCAGTGAGCTGCAAAGCGCCTGGATAGATATAGTTTTTCCAGGGCACTATACAAACGACGTATCGTCGTTATTTTAATTGATTGCCTACCCGCCCTTCAGGTCATCCCAGACCATAAATGTGTGCCGAGAAACAGTCCAGTACTTAGTAGTTCCAAACAAAAGCAATGACTCCTAATTAGTGAGCTACAGCCTCTTCTTACACAAGATTGTGGATGTCCACACGTCTGCAGCTTATTTAACTCAGCTAGCCGTTTAGGCGATTGCCTTAAACGACCAAGGTCAGGGTAAATGTAGTTAGATGATCGAGGTCGTGGGCTCGAGCCAGGTGGCATATGTTAAGCTCCTATATATATATATATATATAATTTGTATAGCGTCCAAAGAGAACTACAATCTCTATTCAGGGGCTTCGCATATGCCTCCGGGCTCGAGCCCACGACCTAGATATTAAGTTATCTTAGGCCGCTAGACAAATGAACTATATATAGATTTTTTTTATTTTATAACCTAACTGGAATCGAGTACCAACGTGAAAGTTTGAAGAGGGAGCCACCAAACCTGCATATATCTACCCAGGTTTCCGTTCATGCAATTTTCATGCTTGAAAGCCTTACGGTATCAAGATTGGGAAAGCTAACAGCTCCGTCTTGTGTTCGATTTCGAATGACCAAAGCAGTTGAGCACACAATGTATAATAATAAACGGCAAACAAGCTTGAGTGAACAGCTGCATCTGCCTAGTACTTAAGACGTGCCCAGGGCTTCTCGTTCATTCTATCGAGGTGCAATCTGCACTTGTTGGCATCAAGCTGAGCACGGGATTCAGGCAACGTAGGCGAGCGTTACAGCTAGACTCTAGTTCACTCTAACAAGGTGCACAGCTTTAGTACGACTGGCCAATCATTGCAAGCCTGATAGCAGCACCTTAACTACGAAGCGCATAAAGCTGTTTCGTGCAGGTGCCTGCTGGCGGCGCAGGGGGACTATGAGACTTAGGCATTGCTAGCGATCTCTGGCCTGCGAATCAGAAAATCAAGAGGGTCTCAACAAGCTTAGTGTGGAGAACACTGGAGCAAACAAAACGTAACGAATCAGTGTAAGGATAATCCTGCACGAACCAAGCGAGTGGACCGAGTATTATCAAATTTATACAGCATCGTTTAATTAAAATATAACAAATGTGTATGTACTCTACTGCCAGCTAGATGTCCAACAGCTCAACCGGAAGTACTTTTAATCTTCTCGTCGATGTCCGACATGGACTCCTTGAGTTTTATCCACTGGTCAGGGGTCAGCGAGATGCCTACGAAACGCCAAAAGAGGTGTCACACTCTCATCGACAAAAGATGCAAAACTAATAGCGCACAGCAGCGGTCGGTTCTGCAGCAAGTCGCTTGAGATGTGTTAACTCATGCTAAAGCAGACGCATTTTGGTTTTGTCAAGAATGTACAGGCGAAGTCAAGAGCGACCACGGGTGCAAGCAAGCACAATCGTGTGACAGTCCCTCACACCCTTCCCTATTTTTTAACTAACGAAACGCACGCCTTGCAAGTTTTGCCTTCCAAGCAAAAAAAACGATGCAAACTTAGCAGAGTAAAAGGACAAGAAAGTCTGAGCTAATAGTCAGACCTGGGCTGCAAAAACGGAGCCGGACAGGTGTCCAGGTCCGGGTCTGGTCGGATAGGTCCAGGTCTGGCCGGCGAAACGAAAACGGAGCCCTCGTGGTTTTTTCACTGCACTTTCCTTAGACAAAGAAGGGATACATACGGCTTGTCTCAGAAGCCAAAAGAGTGACCTGCCTATCTTCAGGAACATGCCACTCAGCTCACCCGCCTAGCTCGGCAGCTGGGCTGCGGTAATAGTTGGCAGGTGCACGAGCACGGGGCACCACTCCACTGACAGCATAATTCGAGCAGCTTCCACATGGAGAAAGACGTCTCGTCATAAACGACTCGTCATTCCAGGAATTCACAAAGAACTGGACAAGCTGGCGAGCCCCTCGAGGTGCCGCATCACCGGACACTCCCGCTACACGAGCGAGTATTAATTCGAGCTAGGCAGCATGGTGTGCAGCCAAGCAGCCAGACCGTGTCCACCGGCTCTGCTATCTCAGCATAAAAGCAGGTAACTGGCCCACGTGACAAGCCAGTCTCCAAATCTTTAATGCTCCCGGCTAACTCTATGCATTCAGCAAAACGTGTTCAAGTCTGACCATGAACTTCGCTTGTTTAAACCATCGTTGGAATGGTGCAGGAGGAGGAGGAGCAGGAGGAGTAGAGGTAGCCTCACAGAAAGACAGCTCACAGTCTACCTGAAGCATTCGGCTAGCGCTTCCAAACCCATCGCTAATCAGAGTAGCAGGGTCAGTCGGCCGGGCCAGAGGCTTCCTTGACCGATGGGGACTACAAATCTATAGCGTCACACCACACGACCCTTGAACTACCAGTGTTACAGCAGCATGCACTGCACCGGATACAGGCACGTTAGAGCACTGCTTTTTAGAGCGTTTTCTGCAAAACGGGGCTAGGAAAAGCTTTGAGCAGACATAGGAAATCAGACATAGAACACCTCCATCAGAATAACACCGACTGCTAAAATGTGCCCACTCTCCAGCGGTGCCAGACGTACAGCCGCCGCCACCCGGTGGAACAAGCGATTAGATTTACATCTTTACCTTTTTTTGCAACTGCTTTGAACATGCACACTGCGATGAGTTCAATGTTTCAGGCTCGCTGACCTTGGTGGACCCCATTTGGACCAAATGGCAATTAGAGACATCCATCTTGCCGTTTGACCAAGTGGTAACCAAGCAGTTAGTCGGTAATGGAAGCAGAAAGCCTCGGGTTCGAATCCTTCTGCCAGCAGCATTAAGCAACGCGTGAGGATTGTAAAAGCACGGTTATTGCACCAGTTTTGCAACACATTGCCCTCGTTGGGACCAGCAGACCAAGATGTGCAGGCATAAAGAACAATGCAGACAAGTGCTTGTTGAACATGCAATTGGTCGGCGGGGATTGGGGAGAACTGCAAGATGCCCCGGATTCCGATTTGACAAATACCGATGACCTCAAAAGAACACAAAACGGCAAACTTTCCTCCTACCTTTCTTTCCAGGCAACGTCTTCCCATCTTTTTCATAGTACTCTCTGATGTCAATCAAGACCTTGCCTTTAAAATCTCTAACCGAAACATACCGATTCTTTGATAGCTAAAACGGCCAGAGAGCACATTTAAACACATGCTACTAACTGATCGCCTATGCACGGTTGTGGACACCACTAGCAACATTAATATCCAGCGATTGCAAGAGTGCCGGTGTGGTGCAGTTGTCCGGCTGACAAAATGACGATACAAATAATATTACAACATCTGTCGTCTTATAATAGTTAAATATAATATATATAAATATAATATATATAACTATAATATATAATATAATATAATTATTAAAGCAATTCTTTAAAAATAACTTAATCCTTTTTCGACGGTCGAACGGCAATAGTTCAGCACTCTAGCTTAATAAGAAGCCATAGTCACTGCTTGGCACTGGCATTACACTTTGCCGAGGAAGTCTGCAATGGCAAAAGGGAGAGAGAGAGAGAGAGAGAGAGAGAGAGAGAGAGAGAGAGAGAGAGAGAGAGAGAGAGAGAGAGAGACAATTAGAAATGGGGCGAGATAAGCATCCATTGCCAGGGTCAGAAATGTTACCGGAACCTCGAATATCGGAAGAAATGGCATTATAATTCACTTATTTAGCAACCAAAGGAAACTTAAAATATACACAGGCGCTTCACATTTGCCATGGGGCTTGAGCCCACGACCTCGGGTCATCAAATACATTCACCTTGACCCTGGTCGGAGTGAGCACCTTATCCACTGGGGCCAAACCATTATGGGCCTCTCAGTCACGAGAGCTTTGGATGAGCCCTAATAGCTGGCTTTCTTGACGTAAAATGAGGGACTACTTGGTGACAATCAGAGTAACTACCATGTTTGCCGGAAAAGGCTTCTATGGCCGCAGTTTCAGGGCAAGTCTTACTTCTGTCCTGCTTCATCAGTTCTTTGGTGCAATGCTTCATGTCACCAATACTAGGGGAGGTCAAAGACTTTAGGCAAACAAACTATTATAGGTGCAGCCATATTTTTTGGGCTTACTTTCATTTACTAAAGGGAGGCAAAAGACACATACTTTCTGGAGAGTCGCACGGCTGCTTCGTCAGAATGAAGCAGGAGGCACGGCCTCAAATCGCTTAGGAAGGTTAAACACATGCACGATGCCCATATAACTAGCATTAGCTGAATTCTGGTTAAGTATAGCCCCACGGTTTTTTGTTTGCTGACATGCTTACTGACACACCGCTTAGATCCTACGCACGGTCCACCTGTCAATCATATAACTTCTAAGGTTCCTTCTCTTCCCGTGTCTACACATACACACGAGCTGGTGCTACATGTAAAAAAGAGCATAAAAAGCAACACAACATCAAGCATTCGAAACCACACACGCAACCAAATGCAAACATTCTACCAATGTCCGTAACATCAAACGGGCAGACTCGAGGTAGAAGGTTGCCCATAACAAAACAGACTTGGCAGCCCAGGTGCAGTATCTGCATGCCACTGTCACCAACCCTGCCGTTAAGCTATTTCCACAACAATTCTGATTCCGCTCGAATACAATTTGCTGCACTAAAGAAATAATAAATTAATTCTAAGGCGACACTTAACAGCCAGAGATCTGGATGCAAAGAAGATTGTCAGCAAGAATGATAAGGAATTGGGATCGGAAGAACCTGAAGCAATAACGATGGGAAGCACCCGGAGAAAGACATGTATACTAAAAAAGAGAGGCGATAGCAATCTAGAAACAAGGAAAAGTGTTAAGTTACCAGTTGGTTTGACACTACTAAGACAGAAACTAACAGGACTGACAAGGGAGAAATGTGGCAGGACGTAGTAGGGAGACGTGTCATAACGCATATGCAAAGTACATGTAAGCACAGCTTCCGATGCGACATCGAGCCGGAGTGCAATGCTGCTGAATTTGCAGGCTAGGGAACAGTTGTTTATGTGAGCGACCGCAAGGCGTGCTAGCTTGAGTACGTGCTAGCTTGAGTACGTGCTAGCGTGGCAGCAAACCGGCTACACACCTGAAACAACGAGTCATCCTCTTTTTCAGCAGTGTTCTTTTCACCGGCTTTACCACTGGACACTGCTGCCGAGCTCTTCTTAGCCTTTTTTGACTTCGGTTTCTGCAACACATATGCCATGCCACGAGGCTCGAGCCCACGACCTCGGTCATCAAGTACATTCACCTTGATCTCGGTCGTTAATAAAGAAAGGCGGGCACCATAACCACTGGGTCAAACCAGAAACAAGGCAAAATGACTCGAGAGAAGCGCCTCTCGACTGTCGACGGCGAGCAGCATACTGGGAGCCTTGGGAACGAGCACGAACGGTGACAGCACATCAGTAACGCCGGCTGAGCCGCCCGGAAGAGCCGGGTGCACTCACTACCTCGTCCCCGGATTCGGAGTCGGACGTCGACACCCATTCCTTCGACTTGGGCATCCTGACAGCTTGAGTGGCTGCAACGAGTTCAAGATGTGGAGGGACGACGCAAAGGACGGGCCGGCGGAGCGAGCGTCCATGCAGAGCAAGCTGGCAGGGAGGAGCCAGTAGAGACACCTGACATAAAATAAATAAATAAATCCTAGCTGATTAAACAGCCTCTTTTTGTATAGCGACAGAAGAACCTTTATGGCTATCACCACTGCTTGCAGTGGCGATAAAGAATCGCCCACTGCAGGAATCGAACCCACGACCTCGGTTGTGAAAGCAACCGCCTTACCTAGTGTGCCATCACGGCTAGTAACCAGTAGAGACCTGACCAGCAGTAAGCTCAGCGCCCATCGTTGAGTGCAGTCAGTGCAATGACCACAAACGCACTCTGTACGGGCACGCACGCACGCACACACACACACACACACACACACACACACACACACGCTCGCGCGCACACACACACACACACACGCTCGCGCGCACACACACACACACACGCGCGCGAGCAGGTACACACACACACACACACACACTCAATCCAGACCACAAGCTAGCAAGCAGTCTTGAGCAATGCATGTGCTAAAATGTCTGGACAAGCCGAGGCTAGCATGCTGGAGTTGCATTTTTTGTAATGATTGCATGTGCAGCTACCGGGGCATTATGGACATTCAAGTACCGGAAGAGTGTGGCATGTACTTTATAACCTTGCTGTAATGCATACCCGTATTATGCGTAACTTTCTTAAAACAGATTACAGGTCAATTCTGCACACGTTGGTGATGAATCCCTGGTGACTGATATAATAGCAATAATGAAACATTTGTAAAGCACCCTAATAGAGTGAAATCTCGCCCTAGGCACTTCACATATACTGGAAAGGCAGCAGTAGATACACAGCTTTCAAGACATTGGACTTATGAGAGATTAACAGCTCATTTGCATATAGGCAAGATCCTCATGCAGGCAGCAATTTAAATGTAAGAAACACTTGCTTTTAGACTAGTAAGAGCCATTTTTGCTTTCCGTATTCATACTCCGGCCATGTGCACACTTCCTCAGGAAAGGCCTTGCATGAGCATGAGGGAGTCTTCCGCACCAACTTCGTGACAGGAGGAAACACAAAAATAAAAGTTAGCTGATTCAACAACCTCATTTATATAGGGGGCAGAAGAGCCATTGTGGCCAGCACTCCTGCTTGCATTAGGTTAAAAAGAGCCCACGACCAAGGCGGCAACGCCAGTGCCTAACCCCTACGATACAGTTTAAGACCTAAAACCTCAGTGACCTTGTTGGCATCATGCAATACAAATATGCCTGATGATTGAGGTTGCCACCATTTTTCGTTTAAATATTTTCAACTGTTTTACTTCAAGCTGACTTACGGGTCGAACGAAGGCTCTTAGCCAGCTGAATAAAGTAACATGTAAGCCTAGCAATGCTAACCACTTGTGCCTGATACAAATACAAAAAGTCATCAGGGCTCACTGATGATCACGGCTCAATTGCGCCACTGAATGATGACATACATAAGACGACTTTCCATGCACATAAGTATGCACACTAAGCAGCTTAGACTTCAAGGTACCGTCACTAACCTTAATGTTTGGACGTTATCTTGCTAAGGCCAACTTATCAGAAGTACTTTTCAATTAGACTTCTAATTGAACCACCTACTCCTCTGACGTGCAAGATTTGATTGTGCCTCGAGCAAACCTTGATGCTTCGGCGAAAATGCTTTCAGCTCATATGCAGTTCGAAGCCCGAAACTTATTGGGCATGTTATAACCGAGACACTTTCTTTCCACCATAAGTAAGGTGCCTTGAAAAGGTTTTGGTTCACTCGGGGTGCTGCACAAACGTTTTATTACCATTCTACCAATAAGAACATTGTCAAGTGATCAATAATGCTACCCATTTTACTCACTGGCTCACAGCAGATCGGACGTTGCTGAATGAACCAACGATGCCGTAATAGCAGATCACACTGCTTGCCGTGAGCAATAACAATAACAACAATAAGAATAATGATGCACTTGATAAAGCACCCTCGGAGAACTTAATCTCTTTCTAGGTGCTTAACATTTGCTACAAAGGGAAACACGATTGAATGGTGAGTAATATCATGCTTGATAAACACGAATAACATGGTTAGGGGTGACATGCACAGGGTCAGCATGCAAGCGTGGTTAGTGGCAGCATGCACAGTGTCAGCACGCATCAGCACATGAAGGACGAATCACAGGGACCCACTAAATGCTGTCCTAAATAGGTGTTTTAAGTTCTTTTTAAATGTAGTCAAGTCTGGGGATGTTCTGACGCAGGTCAGAAGGGAGTTCCAGGCTTTAGTAGCATACGAACTAAATGCACGGTCTCCAAAGGATTTGAGGTTTGTATGAGGTATCGGTATACTGTTGGATTCCGAAAAGCGGGTGGTACGTTGCTTGGCCTGATAGGAGAGTATATCTGAGAGATAGGCTGGAGCAAAAGAATGAAGTGACCTAAAAGTGAGCGACAAAACCTTGAAGTCGACCCGTTGCTTGACTGGGAGCCGGTGCAGGTCGGCGAGAAGTGGTGTAATGTGGCAACTGCGACGCTCACGACAGACAAGCCTAGCTGCGGAGTTTTGCACCAGCTGTAATCGCCTGATTGCACATGGCAGTAGGCCAGCAAGCAGTGAGTTATAGAAGTCAAGACGGGATGTCACAAATACCTGGACCAACTTTGACGTGGTATCCTTATCTAAACAAGCCCGAATTTTAGCAATGTTACGTGGCTGAAAGTAGGCAGATTTAACTATGGAGCTGAAGTGTCTAACAAAATGTCACTTTGGAACATGCCACCTAGATTTTGTGCAGATTCAACAGGAGATAAGCTGGCAGAGCCGATTTTGAGCATCAGCCTTTCCAATTTGTGAATCACACTGGGTTTGCCAATAACTAGTAAGTTAGTTTTATCATCGTTTAGTTTTAGAAAATTTGCTGCCATCCATGTGTGGATGTCATTCATACATGCAGCAAGTAATTTGAGAGAATTAGGTGCTCGAAGGCTGGGAAGGATCAAAGCAAAGGTACAACTGAGTGTCATCCGCATAGAAGTGAAAGCCTAGATTGTGCTTGGCAATCACATCAGCGAGAGGGAGAGTATAAACGGTGAAAAGAACCGGACCTAACACGGAGCCCTGAGGTACCCGATATTTCAGAGGCACCTCGGATGATGTTTGTCTATTCACGTCAATACTCAAGAGTCTCCCACTGAGATAGGACCTGAGGAACTGCAGAGCAGTGCCAGTGATGCCCAGGCGAGATGAGAGGCGCTCCAGGAGAACATTGTGATCGATAGTATCAAAAGCTGCCGAAAGATCGAGAAAAACAAGCAGAGACATTCTACCCATGTCTGCAGTCCTAAGTAGGTCGCTGTACACCCTAAGCAATGCGGATTCTGTTGAGTGATTAGCTCTAAAGCCAGACTGGATCTTACAAGCAAGGTTTGAAGTTTCAATATGAGTAAAGGGTTTACCTGCTGCATGAACCAAATTCACTGACGTGGGCCATTAATTAAGTGCAAGCACCATGTGCGACAGCAAAACATTGCCAGCAGCAAGGAATCTCAGCTGAGCACTCAAAACAACATACAGTTTGAATCAACCATGGGTATCAGAACCGCAGTGACCATCCAAAAAAATGGACAAACCAAACAGTAGGTGCAGCTAATTGCTGCAGAAATCAGCAGAAAACAACTAGCTAGCTGCTCCCGAACGGACCCGACAACTGCAGCAAACTAAAGCGTTCTAGCATTGGCTGCTACAGGGTCAAATCCATGTGTAAGTGACAGCTTCCATTTTTACATTCCTCGATGACTATTCTGATTTCAAACAAAAATATGGAAAATGAATTCTTTATCGTAGGACGCATGTTCAACAAGTGCTTTTGCATGTGCCACCGATGTAATCCTTAGCTGTCAACGCGTGCACGTGTGTGGCAGCCGCCCACACAGTGGACACAGATCAGCTCTTACGGTCACGCCCAGCAGCATCAGGCTTGACATGGACGTTAGCCACCCACCCGAGATGTTGCTCGAGTACAGTAGAACAGGGGCCAGACGTGGCCGCTACCAGTGGTGCGGCTAATCGCAGGAAGACTGAACGGGCGTGTCGGGCTGCAAGCCACCCGATGCAAATCTTCGTCGGTCGGTCCGTCCGGAGCGAGCGCCGAGCGCCGCTTGTTGGCCCCCATCCGTCCCGAGGCATCCAACACCTGCAGCGACTGATTACACTGCTGGGCTGATCTCAGCGTAATGCCAGAGCTTACATCCGCTACCGCTATTTATCGCGTACGACGTTGAGATACTTGCATGCCCGGCCATTCTAGCCACACTGGGTTCCGCGAATACTTCGTTCACCCATCAAGCACGGGCATCGGTCCTGGGAGCATAAGAGGGGGTCCTGTCTCTCCTCGCCCGCACTCGTCTATCTCGGCGCTTCGACGTCACCTCTTGATTCAGGCCGACCTATACGCTTACGGCTAGAGACAGGCCAATCGAGGAAGCGAGATTCCCCGTTTGCCCTATTGATACTTACCAGCTTGCTGCAGTCGGCTTAAACGCGAATGGCAGGCTGATCATCGATCAGCGGCACGAAGCACATGCTGGGCCACAGGGCGCACGTGGGTAAAAGTGGCGTACGTGAGCGCTACGAGCGCAAACTGCGTCCCGCGCAATGGACAGCCTAGACTTTGAAGTAGCACAAAAGCCGCGCGCATCACGAGATACAACGCAAGCTAAGTTAAGCTTATTACCAAGAGAACTACGGTTGCTCGGAAGTCCGACGGCGATTGGCACAGCCCCGCCAAATAATCGTACCGCCCGAGAGCGAGATTATCAAGTCACGTGATTCACCCCAGGAAGCGCTCACGTGCGCGCGCAAGCGTAGGTTTTGCTAACGCTGTCGTCATCCGCGCTCAGATCGGTGCGTTGTCCGCTCGCTCGCTCGCTCGCCAGGGGCCACAGCAATGACTCGTAAGTCCGTCGCTTCGAATACCCGAGTGACTGCGTGGCGTGGAGCTTTCTCAGCGTTTCTTCAGTGCGAACGCGCGCGCCAGCATCCGAGCGATTCTTATTTGCTGTCGTCGCGCGTTCGCCGACTTCAGGTGGTAACGCGCGGGACCTAGCTCGCGAGAAGAGCCTCAAGAAGCAGCACGAAAAGGACAAAAGCAAGAGCTCTACCGAGAAAGAAGGCAACAAAGGGCTGACGCTGGAGCAGATTCGTGAGAGGTACCGCGCAGCGTCGCAAAGCGCCCGGCTGCGCGCGAACGCCGCGAGCGATGGAGCGGGCGGCGTCCCGCCCGCTCCATCGCTCGCGGCTGACGTTCGTGCGGGTTGGGCGGTTGCGTCCGCCTACGCCTGTTACGCCTGTTGCGCCTGTAATGCCGCGAGGACTGAGCAGCTGTTGCTATGGAGTTTCCCCTTCGTGTACCGAAAGCCTGTCCGGCTGTCGGTGAACGGGTCGATGGCGGCCAGCAACGCACGTTTCGGCCCAGCAAAGCCGAAGTGAGAAGCTTAGGTGACGTAGGAGCAAAAAGTCGAGGAAGTAAGTAGCGAAGAGTCAAGTGCCTTGGTTGCTGCGTTATTGCCAGGCAGGCAGGCAGCCAGCCCGCCAGCTAGCCCCCTTCTTTGGCCAGCCTTCGCTGAGCCGATGGTGAGGGTCACTTGCTTCCTCGAGTGTGCAGGCATAATTTAGGCCACGTGCGCGGACATTGTATCCTCCGCAGACGATAAGCTCGCCAATGCTGCATATTGAACGCAGCCGCTCCGGCTCGCGGCCAGCAGGCATCGTCTGCCGGTCTATTTCGTTGGTCCGTCGTTGGATCCTTTCAATGTGATGCCCCACCACTCATTAGCCCAGCTGCCCCAGCCTACAGCGACCTGTTAGAGAAAGGGAAAGAAAGTAAAAGGCATTCTCAACCTCGAGCCAACAGGTCGAGAGCGGAGGGTGCTGCTTGTTCAGCTTTCTATGATAACATGAGATATTCTTTTTGCCACTGACTACCATATCTTGTTGGCAGCTTAGCTCCATAGAATGTCCGATGATGTTTGTTCCTTTAGCCTTTTGGTGACTGGCCACCTCTGGCAAGGTTGAACCTACTTCCTTGGCGATTTTCTGGCCGATACCTTTCAACACACCTTTGAGCAATTCTTGGTGACTTATATTGCCCATCCTGATTTGGAATAGTGCCTCGTTTCATCTTGTTCAGTTTTATCCTAGCATGTTTCTATGATGTTATCGAGATCCTATTATTTATGCTACTACAACTCATAAACAGCTTGTTACTTTTAATCTTTTGTAGGCTGTTTGCCACCTGCACAATTTAGTTGTTGATCCCCATACAGACTACCTATAGTTGTCCAAGCAGGCTGCTAAACATAGTCGGGAATGCTTAAAACCTTATGTATTGTTTTCCTTTCTGGTATGCATGTGACCTACCCATTCTCTCTGTCTGACATCAACGGTCGTGATCTCCAATGATTCAGTGCTTCCTTTTAGATTTGGCCTCAGCCCTGCTTGCTGTCTTGGCTGCTGTTATTGTTTGCCTTCAGCCTACTACCAAGTGGGGTAGGCATCCTGTGTATCTGTATAAACTTACTTTGATGGCAAGGGTTCTATGTCGTTAAGCCAGCTTGGCAAGTGAGAGCCGGCACAGTGTACCATGGGTAAGGGCTGTACTTAAGAAGGCCAGTCAAGGTTCCCAAAATGTTTCCAGGGTATGCCACAGTTGCAGATCACAGCAGGCTTTCACACCGACAGTCATATTTCATTGTGTTATCAAGCAACTTTACTTTCTCCCATTGCTGCATGTGCCTTATGCTTAAAGGGGAAGTGTGGCCATGCATCTGGTTCGGAACGGTAGGCTCAGCCTGCACTGGAACTAACTAATGCCACGTCTACACCACCAATCATGCATAAGCCTGGTTACCTTCTTTGAAAAAGTGGCTGATATTTAGAATATGTTAACCAGCTGATTGTTAACCTAAATTCTTCATGCAAGCTCTAGTCGAAAGCTTTCTTGCAGCAGCTTTTCGGGAAGTACTTTGTACCACAGAACGAAGGAGATCAGTTCAAATAGCCTTCCACTTGCCAACTCCCACCAAATCAAGTTTGCAAATGCAGCCGTGTTCGGTTTCAGGACGTCAAAAGGGGGGAAGGATGAGTAAAAGGAGATGGAAGTTGGCTAGCATATAGACTCTGCACAGAAGGAAGTCATTCTGTTTTAAGGGAACCATCGGTGGCCATTAATATGTATGCCTTCTCAAAAGTCTTTTTCCATCACCACGAATGAGCGACTTGGTCAGAGCTGCAGACTTCAAGCACAGCCAGCAAATCGTTACTGATAGTGACACTGTAATGCCTGTAGCTCACAGGTAGGGCAACAAGCTATGGAGTTGGGACCTTAAAAGGTGGTGTTTCTATAAACTAACAAAGAAAGATTTAACTCGTATCCATACGAGCTCTCTTATGCCTGCACAGTCACAGCAAATCAAGGAGACGGCTTTTAGTCACAGCAAATCGAGAAGGTGGCCATCTCTTCACACCGGCAGTGGGCCAGCTATTTCTGGGTATTTTTTCCCTTAAGTCCAACGTGCCAAGGAGATCACCGTCATTATCACGAAAGGACCTTGCATAAAATGGGTCCAAATAACCGACAAGTGGCACAGGCTGTGCTTCACAGAACGAGCTGTAGTGTGAAAGAACTTAATGCACACGAAAGTAAAGCTAGTAGACCGTGCTCAGATCACCCCCGGAGGCTGACAAGACCTTGTTTTGCCTGAGTATGCCGGTTCTTCACCACTTGCACTTTATAATAATAATATATTTGTATAGTGCTCTCAGAAAACTTAATCTCTTTCTAGGCACTTTGTGTAGCCTAATCTCTTTCTATCGCAAATATTTGCTTAACTGTGTTGACAGCGCTCAGTGCTAACTATAATTACTTTTGAACAAGTTACTACAACCTAAAGAGGATGCCTCATTCGAGCGGTCACGGGCTATTCACTGCCAGTAGTTACAAGCCTTTTTGTCTGTTGCCAGACCCTAACAAAGTCTCGAGAGGGAGTAGCAGTAGCATCGTGCAAAGAGTAGTCCTTTATACACAGACATTTCTTTTGATAGGGCTTGTAGTCGGATCGTCCTCCGATCTGCCTCCTCAGATGCTAAGTGGTTGTTTAAAACGTCCCTTTCGTACACGATCCTTCCTGCTTGATCGTGATCATACACGATCCTGCCTGCTTGATCGTGATCGTACATGATCCTTCCTGCTTGATCGTGATCGTACACGATCCTGCCTGCTTGATCGTGATCGTACACGATCCTTCCTGCTTGCATTTATTTGCAGTGTTCTTGAGTCTAGGGATAGTTCAGCTAGAGCCTTCCGACTATAGAGGCAGAGTGCTACACTTGAAGCTGGCATCCACTGCCTCTGCCTACCTTCCTGTCAGGTGTCCAGGTGTACAAGTGCATTCTCTCTCCACCTCTTACTAGTCCAGACGTGCTCATGCATTTTTGGCTTTGCCGCTACTGGTCTCTCGTTTCGTTATGGCTTTGCTTTGAATGGCACTATGCTGAGGTACGAAGCCACGCCCCCGTGATCTGTCGTGTAGTCCATGAAAAGGTGCTGCCTGTTGCAGGGATGCAGCTCGAATGAGGGAGAAGCAGCAAGCAGCGGCAGCAGCATCAAAGAAGTAGCGCCGAGTGGAGCAGAAAGCAGCTCGACGAGCACAAAAACTGGCGGCAGTGTCATCCTACTTCTCATGCATGCAGACTCTGCCACCTTCAGATGCAATGTAACTGCGCCCATGTTTAACGGATACACAAATGCTTTTTTCTTTAATGATTTTTCAATTAAACCCTTAACAAAACAAAACCTAGTGCTGTCAGTGCTGCTTCCTGCTTTCGGAGCTTTGCTTCTTGCCATCCTTCAGACCCTACAAATAAACAATATGAACCAAGCCAATGAGCGATAACTTAGCTGCACGGTGCTGCTCACTTGCCACGCTGCTTCTTAAAATTACACCATGAATCAAGCCAAATAGAGATGAAACTAAGCTGTGCAGTGCTGTGCACAAGCTGAGTTGGTGTACCCGTGTTTGGTTGGCTTCACAAGAAACTAACCCTCTCACTATAGTAAGTTGGCCTGTAACTCTCTATCGCTCTGCTCTATGGCATAGGAAAAAGGATCTCTACCTAGACTAATCGTACTTGCTTACCATGTTAAGCATGTAGGTCACCTAAATAGTGAGCAACCATAGCTTAACTTGCAGCAATTAGGAATGGGTTCCAAACCCTAATTTATGTCAACTGGGTGGCTTAGCATCTGCAAGAAGCTATCGCCGGAACGTTCATGTTGCCGTAGATTAGAAGATTCGGGCAGCTTTATTTGGAGTGTCTCAAAAGAGCTGGGGTAAACTTGCTGGTCACCGCTCTCGTGCTATTGATGTACTTCTGATCTGTGCACTAAAAGCTGATTACAGTGGTCTGTTGACTGTGCCACACTGACTGCTACAGCATTAATTATTACTGTACTGTAGCAGTTAGGGTACTGATAATTTTTGAGCCTCTTCCCATTTTATCATGTGGAACATTCACAGCAATCGGTGGCCCAGATCAAATGTTGGGAATGCTATATGCCGAGGTTCCTGATTCGAATCCTGGTGGTCATAACATTTTTACTGGTTGTTGGATGCTACTTTTACTGAGTGGTGTGCAGTGCCTTTCCCCAAAACACCGAGGGTAGCAGCAAACCAGCCGGGTGCCCCACAAAAAAGAAAAAAATCTTCATTTATGTTTGCGTTTTCCCGATATGACAAAAACAGGCTGCAAGCATTCGGCAGACACATTTTGCTACGTATGCAGCTAATTTATTAAGACTTGGACGAAATAGTTTGAAGTGGAAGCATTTACTCGGATGTATGAGATGAACGAGGCATATTCTGGCATGTGATCACGAAGAACAGTGTGCTCCTTGTATCACCAATGGGACAGCTGTGGAAGCTGATGGAAATTTTTTCTCGAAATTGTATTACAAACTGTTAAGTCATTTAAATAAACTAATCACGAGTGAAGTAATTTTGTTAATTCATTATTAAAAATTTTACTTTGTTCTCTTGCATGAAGGGACACAAAAAAGAGCCGTGACGTTTGCTATCCCAAGAACTTGGAGGAGCCCAGTGGCTTCTCTAGCAAATGCTATTTCTGCATGGTGGACCCTTCCAAGCGCAGGACTGGCAAGAATGCATCTGCTATCACAGGTCTAGATCTTCTGGCATCCATTGCTCAGGTGCCACACTGCCACAAGCTCCTCATACCCATTCCTCCAAAGAGGGACCATCTGTATTTTCAGGAGAAGCAGAAAGTCAGAAAATATTCCGGTGACAAATTCGAAAGTGGAGCAGAAAAGAGAAGCCAGCATCATAAACTTCTCAAGTCAATTACTCAATCCTTACCCAGCTATTCTCACCTAAGACTTGTTGCTACTGAAACTTGGGCTCTTATTTTCTAGTTAGTCTTACTTAGTGCTATCTTTTGGCAGCTCACTGGTCCCTTCGTTCTGCTTTGCCCGGTTGTGTAATAAAATAAAGGGGTATTTGTATGGCCTCATTCATAGACACACAATTCGATGTCTACATTCAAGGAAGCCACAAGTGACTATTCTGTAATTCACCTCCTAGTCAAAGAAGATTACTAGTCCTCTAGACCCTATTCTCATTGTCCTACTTCTATGATGCATAGATCTGTTGCTGCTGCAGTTACCTGGTAGTAGCCGGTATGGTAGCCACTCATGTACCACGAGATGAGCATGCTGGACAGCGCCGAGCCCTCGTCCGCATCGCCCTCACTCGAGCCAAGCAATGGCGGTGGTGGAGGTATCGAAGGCAGGTGCACTTCCTGCAAATGGCAGGCACCAGGGCCGTGTAGAGCCATGTCGGCATGCATTCGAGCAAGCCAAGCTGAGGTCACGACACCACGGCGGCATGATCGGCACATACCTTATGCAAAGCAAAAGAAAATAACAGCATGGACGGAGGTCGTGACACATCATGCTACTCTGTAGGTAGCCAGAGGAGAACCCGGGAATTCGGGTCGAATGGCAGCTCCCCAGCCACGGGTGCTGCCGAGCTTCGGCTTTGCCGTGGTTCAGAGCTTACACAGCCAACAAGATCCGAGGGGTTAAACCTGCTTCGACTAGCAGGGTAGGATGCACGTTAGGGGGGGGGGGGGCTCAAAGACACACACAGTCCACAACGTTTTGCAGACTTGATGAGAAAAAGCAAAGGTCGGCTGATCCACCCAACAGCCTGATTTATATATAGTGGCAGAAGACCCTTGGCGGACGTCCCCATGTTTGGCCGTTGCAGGACTCGAACCCACGGCCTGAGTCGTGAAGTGTGAGCAGCAAACCCCTACGCCAAACAGTGAATAGCATGTGAAGCAAGACACGACGATCGCTATCGCTAGACTTTCATTTTACGGCGGATGAAACGAAGCTTCAACTCGTGCTTCGATCACTGCCTTCTTTCAAGCATATCAAGCTTACCCAGCTCCCTTAGAACACACCCTGCTGATATTTGCACTTGAAGGACGGCAAGTTACTCAAATGGCCCAGACAATAAAACCAAACTCTTATGGGCAAGCCTACTGCTACTTACAAACGGTAAAGCCTACAACTCCAAATCTGATCTACCAGCATATCTCACGTGAGCCTCTGCCTGCAATCTGGGTGTCTTCTTATAATAATAATAATGCACTTGATAAAGTGCCCTCAGAGAACCCAATCTCTTTCTAGGCGCTTCACATTTGCTGCAGAACGAATTGAATGGTGAGTAATATCATGCTTGATAAACATGAATAACATGGTTACGGGTTTTCAAAAGTGACTATTCATTAGACGAACACATCAGCTCAACAGTCAAGTCTATCTGCTGACTTTCGTCTACCTAAAAATCGTGCATGCTTAGATGACGACACCTTTACCAAGCTGGTCCATACATTCACGACATACCAACTAGACTTCTGAAACTTTTCGGTCTTCCTGCAAGGAAGACCGAAAAGTTTCCTTCAAAATGTAAGAAGATACTTTCAGTTTGTGCAAAACCAGGAAGCTATGCTTGTAAACGTTGAAATTCTCAAATTATACCAAATTTCACCAGTCTGCACTGGCTGCCAATCAAGCAGTGCACCGACTTCAAGATTCTGACACTCACTAATACCCTTCATCCTTTTACCTACCTATGCGAATCACGCCTCCCATCGAACTAGCTGCTCTTCTGACTTAGATCGATTGGTTCAGTCCCTAAATAACTTCAACGTATAACAAAATAACAAATAACAAAATGCCTCAGAAACCACACTTTCAGTCACTTTGCTTCAAAAGTCTGCAACTCCTCGCCGACTAGCGTGCTGACACTGTGCATGCTGCCACTAACCACATTTGCATGCTGACCCTGTGCATGTCACCCCTAACCACGTTATTCATTTTGTTTGTTTATCAAGCATGATTTTACTTACCATTCAATTGCATTTCCCCTTGCAGCAAATGTAAAGCACCTAGAGAGATTAATTTCTCTGAGGACTTTTTGTCAAGTGCATTATTTTTATTATTATTATTATTAACGTCACATAATCTCGTGACGTGACATTAAAAAAACCTAAAACCTGCCTGCTCTTCTGAGCGTTTGCTCGGTCCGAATGAACTGCTATTTATGTGCACGTGTTTTCTGAAACTTTCGCACGTTGTGACCAGGGGCGAGAGTGATATTCTGATTAGCAAACAAGACCTTGCATTTTTAATGTTTGCTTCGAGTGCTTCCGTGTGCACGACTCAGAGCATGCTACTAACCCGGAGTACAGTCAGCAGACGTGTCTTATTGTGTGCTTTTGCATTGCTTGTCTAAGCATGACACCCTGCTTGTCATAAATTCTTGGCAACTGCTTCTCTTCCAGCCAGTAATGCAGCACTTGTAATAGTGATTCGGTTCTCTTGGCACTAAACAAAAGTCCTATTATTATTATTGCTGGCCTACCGGCCTGTGCACTCAGGCGCTTACAGCTGGTGCAAAACTCTGCAGCTAGGCTTGTCTGTCGTGATCGGCGCAGTTGATATATCACACCACTTCTCACCGACCTGCACTGGCTCCCAGTCATGCAACACATCGACTTCAAGGTTTTGTCACTTACTTTTAGGTCCATTATTTGACTCCAGCCTACCTACAAGATCTATTCCCTCACCAGGCTAAGCATCATACCAACCACTTTTCGGAATTTAACTGTTTATCCATACCTCGTCCAAACCTCAAATCTTTTGGAGACCGTGCCTTTAATTCGTATGCTCCCAAAGCCTGGAACTCACTCCCGACTTGCATCACGACATCTGACTTTACCACATTTAAAAAGAAACTAAAAACGGACAAATTTATTGCAGCATTTAGCGGGTCCCTATGATTCGTCCTTACCTGGGTTAGTCCAGCGGTTAAGGTGCTCGCCCCGACTAAGGTCTGGCTGAGGTCGTGGGCTCAAGCCCTGAGGCATATGTGAAGCGCCTGAATAGAGATTTAGTTCTCTTGGGGTGCTATACAAATGAATTATATATTTTTTTATGTGCTTATGTGTATGCTGACACTAACCACACTTGCATGCTGACCCTGTGCATCCCACCCTAACCATGTTATTCCTGTTATTCATTGAGCATGCTACCACTAACCATTCGATCGTGCTTCCTTTGTAGCAATTGTAAAGGGCCTAGAAAAAGATTGAGTTCTTTGAGGGCGCTTTATCAAATGTATTATTATTATTATTATTATTACTATAAGAGCGATTGCCAGTATTTAACACTGGGATCAATCCTACGTACAAGGTCCTATCCTAGATTGCAGCGATTGCTTTCTATGCCTATGGGTTCGGTAGCATGTGGCAGTACAGGCACTGAGGTCAACGGTCGGGGGAGCAACGGGCCTTTGCAATCAGTGCATGCATACGAGGAAGGAAGAAGCTTAAGGGACTGAGCTACACCTGCCTGCCTATAGCCCCCCAAAGCTGTGTGCCCTACCTGCCGGGCCGACCCAGTTAGAAACGTTGTGAAAAATGCAAAGCCTCGTGTAATTACCGAAAATCTTCATGGTTTGTCGACTTGAAAAAAGCATGGGACCGAACCACTATCTGATTAGGGTTTTGATGCTCTGCTACATGCTTTAATAAATTAGGCGCTACCTTTCGGTATGGGAGAATGCAAGCGGTGCACTGCTACAGCAGAACATTACCTTGCTGTGGCCAACAGTAGTAGCCACTTCACGATGCTGTGCCATGCTGGCTTCACCGCCGTGTCTAAGACTGTGTGGGCTCCATTCCATTTTGTGGCGCTTTATGAAACAAAAGGATCTTGATGACAACACAAGCTGCTGCAGCAGCAGCAGCAGCTGCTGCACGGTACACATGCCAGCAAATGAGGTGAAGCTAGCAACACGTTGAAACTGAGGTAAACAGAATGACCCGTGATCCTGTCGGTATGCAAAATAAAAAAAGCAACCATCATCTGAAAAAATCACATATATAAGACCACTGCCACCCGTAATTCATGCTTGACAAGAAAGCACGAGTACGGGATGACATCGGATTAGTGATGTCATATTCCTAGGATGCACGTGGCTAAAATATTTTAGAATACCTGCGTAGAAGAATTGAGCAGCAGTACCTGCTAGCTGCCAATAGTTCCCACTAATTCTTCTTGGCCTAGCTTGAAAAGCCCAGAAAGATGGACAGCTGCTGAGCAGCTACTGAGTACAAATCAAGCTCTGTAATGTGCTAAGCACCAATGCCATGACCAGCATCATTGGCCTGTGGCTAAGCACACGTGCTAGACACATGGTAGCTTGGACTTCAATTGGAAACATTCAAACGCACCCCTTTGGTTCTCGCTGTCTGCACTTCACTTGCTGTTGACTAGGAAACTGTATGTGTCCACTGAGTAAATGACAGGTAGATTTATCATTATTGTAGCTACATGAAGCTTTTTGGAGTACAATGCTGCGGCACTCTGATGTACGAATGCTGGCAATGAAGTATCATGCTTACACCAGTATGCAAAAGCATACAAGAAGACATTCAGGGCCGATGGTCAGTAGAACCTCTGGTTAGTAACATGCACTAGATCACGGAAAGGTAAGCATTCACAGGAAAAGAACAGACCAGTTCACTGGGCTGCAGGAAAACATGAACGGAACAGATGCATCTGTTGCAAAGGCTAACAATAAATGATGTCAACATATGATGCAAAGTCAATGTAGGTGGTCACAGAAGCCTGCATCATGTTCCAGACTTTGGATGCACACGAACTGAAGGCCCGGTAACCAAAAGGTTTCAATTTAGTGAGAGGACCAGCAAAGCATCTGGGAGCCAACAAGCAGGTAGTGTGATGACAGCATGTTTCGGTCAGGAACAAAACTCCTAACAAAGCAGGCTAAAACCGCCCCACACCCCTCCAACTTGTTCCAGCTGGCTGCCCTTAACATTCGGTGAGCTGGGCATGGCTCCTTTGATATGGCTGACACTGGGACCTAAATTTCCGGTTTTAAAAGACAGGGGCATCACAAAGAGAGCATGATGCTGGAGGCACTTCCCTTGAAAGGGATCTAATTACCCCACAGGGAACTCAAACCCTAAACCCCACAGCAGAACCACACTATGCTGCTTGCTTATATCACAGTACCTAGCTCAACAGGCACACTAGAAGATCAAGAAAGTTAGAGAGGTACACCATCAAAGTGATTTGGCGATGATAATCAAAGATCGTGAGGTCTACAGTCGGCGAGAAGTGGTGTGATGTGGCAACTGCGATGCTCGCGACAGACAAGTCTAGCTGAAGAGTTTTGCACCAACTGTAAGCACCTGATTCCCAGTCCGGTAGACCAGCAAGCAGCGAGTTACAGCAGTCGAGATGGGATGTCACAAGTGCATGAACTAATTTGGATGCAGTATAGTATTCCTGTATAGGTAAGCCAGAATATAGCAGTATTATATAGCTGAAAGCAGACAGACTTGACTGAGGAGCTGATGTGGTAGGCTAGCGATAGGTCACGTCGAAACAGGACATCTAGATTTTGTGCAGATGCAACAGAAGATATACTGGCAGAGCCAATTTTAGCATTACGCTGTCAAATTTCTGGGACACTTGCTTTTTCCACAACTAGCAAGTTTTATCGTCATTTATTTGAGAAAGTTTGCTGCCATCCATATGTGGATGTCAGCAATACAGGCAGCAATAGAGCTGAGAGAGTTTGACATAATGGAAGGCTGGGAGGGATCAAACCCAAGGTACAACTGAGTCATCTCCATTGAAGTGAAAGCCTAAAATGTGCTTGGTGATCACTTAGGCAAGAGGGAGAGAATGAACTGTGAAAAAAGCTGAACAAGCATAGAGCCCTGAGGTACGCCATACTTTAGTGGTTCCTCGGACGATCTTTGCCTGTTCACATCAATGCTCAGGAGCCTACCATTAAGATATGACCAGAACTATTTCAATGCTATGAGAGTCGGTAAGCAAATGCCAGTGCATGTCGAATAAGCACTATGAGTTATAACTAGAGTTTTTCATCAACATTGGATCTTAATAATGTCAAACGCAGCTGATAGATCGACCAGGAAAGTGCATTGCCATCATCGTTGCTGCTGACGATGTGGTTGGTCATTGGAGTAGAGCAGCTTCCGTGGAGTGGGGTCGTTTGAATATGGACTGAGATTTTTCTGATAATTATTTCTTGTCAATTGCTCCGAAACTGCTTAATGACAATGTGTTCAAAAATCTTGGACAGAAATGGAGACTGAGCGATAGTTTGCAAAGATCTCTGAATCTAATCCAGGCTTTTAAGCATTGGTCGAACAATGGCAGATTTGAAAGAGTTTGGAATAACCCCTTTATCCCAAGAAGCATGACAAATCTCAGTCATGGCAGGATCAAGCTTGTCTGCCAGTGAATTTTTAGAATGCCAGACTACCACGAGACTGCTTTTCATGAACCAGGTATTCAGTATTCCATCAAGACACAAGTTCCGTTTGCCCACAAGGTACAACTAGGTTAACTACCTTGTAAACGACTGGAATTCTCATGTGATCTATGCAGCCACGTTTTCGACTTTGGGCAAAGGTGTGGCCAGCGAGGCAACACACTTGCCAGATACTCGTCGGTCAACGGGTACTCACATCCTTGTCGGAGGAGTCTGGCGGCGACGCTTCACCAGCGTCGGTGAGCACAATGTCGCTTACACAATGCTCCTCTTCGTTGCCGTAGCCAGTGTAGCGGACGACGCAAGACTGCGTGTCATGGTCCACAGCGACGACTTCCCCCTCGTACCATAGACCGTCTTCCGAGTAAATGGCTTGGCAGCGGTCGCCAACTTCAACCTGAAGCAGAACAAGTACAGAGCTCACCAAGCGAAGAGAGACATGCAGGAGTGCGAGATGTGTGTGCTGGTTGCATGCATAGATGCTGTCCGCAGGGTCTGGCACTCTCTAATCGGGTGTGGAGCAAAAGCTGCTCGCTCGAGCTCGAATGAGCACCACAGCCAGCCCAAAGCGGCACACCCAGGCGAGGCCACGACTATGGTGGGGGCTCGCGGAATCCGGAAAGCGCCTCGGTCTGGTATAGGCAAGACCTAACCAACAGACGCGATCTCAGCAGAGTACTCCAATTACCAACGGCAGAGCGAGCAGGCAATCGGCTACATGAGCAGGAGAAGGGAAAACATGTGAGCTGGCGGTTAAGCCCGGGTCGGCGTTTTAGAGATAATAATAATAATAATAATAACAACACAGCTGTACAGCACTTTCTATGCACTTTACAGATGCTGTATTGAAAGCATTACTAAATTATTGGTGGTAAGATCTGCAAGCAGCAGCCATAGTGTACAGAGTACACACGAACAACGAATCACAAAGATCCACCAAATGCTGTAAACAAACAGGTTCACTTTAAGTTCTTTTTAAATGTCAGCATGTTACGGGACGTTGTGACGTGCATCGGTGGTGTGTTCCAGGCTTTGGGACAACAGGAGCTAAAGGCACGGTCGCCAATGGTTTTGAGGCTCGTACGAGGTATGGCTAAACGATTCGAGTCACAACAGCAGGTTGTACGATTATCTCTACCTGGTGGGGAGATTAGCTCTGTGCCAGCTCACGAGTGGTTCTCAGACTCACCGGGCGACCTCCCACGGACAACAACCCGTGTGCATGATGCCCAAGAGCTGCCACTCAGTCTCTCCCCTCCCCATGACAGGTGGCCATAGGATCGGCAAACTCCAGAGCTTCAGCAGCCTTGTATTTCCTTGCGAGACCAGACCACTGCTGGACAAACTCTAGATGTCAATCGCAAGCACCGGGACTAGTGCATAATACATGCATACATAAACACACACACACACACACACACACACACACACACACACACACACACACACACACACACACACACACACACACACACACACACACACACACACACATATACATATTGTGATGTCTCATGTTTTCGACAAGGCTACCCCTACTTGCCATTGTTTAGAAACACATATATGCATCAGAAGCTCCGACATCATCGGAACGAAATGGAGCAGGCATGCGAAGGGAGAGTAGCGCTTGCGCTGCTAGTGACCCTCCCGAATATGAAAAGGTCAACAATCGTAATGGGCTAGGTGGTGAGAATGGACTCTCCGCTCTCTGACCTAGGCGGTGAGAATGTACTCTCTGCTCTCTGACCTAGGGGAAAGCAGAGCAGAGACAGGCTGGTAAATCTAGGCTCACACCACCAGTGAGCTACCGGTTAGTGCATACCGCGAGCAAACCATACATGGGTGAGCACTCACGCACATGTGCACACACACACTCACCCATTCACACTCACCCGAACCTGTGTGCATGCTTACATACACACGCTTGCACACAAACACACAAACACACCTATACAAACACAAACGCGTGTACCGACGGCGCATACAAGACAACTCTTTCAATGGGCAGCGCTAGTGCATGACCACTACCGGACACCTGTTATGACACCGAGCACCCACGTGTTGCACTGCCTTTTTGCAAGCTTGGGATGCAGCAGCGGGTTCAAATGCTCAGCTATGCCGGGCAAAAGGCACCGGGCCTCCTTCATCCTCCGACTCCTGGAGGCCAGGCAAATTCATGCACGAGGCACCATGCTCAAGCATTCATCCAGGACCCGTAATGACCAGATCGAGTCCCGAGAAGTCGTGTAAAATTTGCGAGCTCAGCTGCACACTGCGTGTTGCACGCAGCAAGAACCAGCAACTTTGCTTGTCTGGTAGCAGCTGCCAGCTCGCCGCAGCCGCACTCACACGAAAGCTTGAAACCATCAGTCAAAAAATCAGCCAACAGTTTCAACTTCGTTAAACTCGACGTAAACTTGCACCGCCTAGCGCTCTGATGGTATACATCACATCTCACACAAGCTTCGCAACGTCGTAAGAACAATATTCCTTGATGCTCGGCACCGTTCGGCAGTATCATGCGACCTTGAAATTTACATGCTGCAATAATGGATATGTATAGCAAAATCTCTCTAACCAAAATCACCTCTAACCAAAGTCAGATGGAAATTGCAAGGCGCAAAGCTACACTGTAAATGAAGCTGCTTAAAAGTCACAAGCATATAGCTTAACAAAGGTGCAAACATGTACCTCGAAGTTTAAGGTTCAACAAACAGGTATGCAAGTCGCATATGATACGGATCTATAATGTTGTGTATTTCTCGATATACTATGCTTCCGGTTGACTTCAGGGTTAGACATTGGTTAGAATAATCCTATTTATAATGCTTTCCCTTCATGTGAAAATCGTCAAAACTTAAGATCCCATTTCTAACACGTTGGTCTATTGAAAGGTACCCTAAATAAATATTTGATTGTTGACTACTCTTCTCTCAACATTTACCCTCAACAGCCTGTACACAGCAGCAACTAGCCAACCTACGCATCATTGGTTGATCACTCTGCTGCTGTTGCCTAACTCTAAAATATAATTATAATTCATTTATATAGTGCCCCAAGAGAACTTAATCTCTATTCAGGCGCTTCACATATGCCTCGGGGCTCGAGCCCACGACGTCAGTCAGACCTTGGCCGGGGCGAGCACCTTAACCGCTAGACCAAACCAGCTCGGCCATCAAACGAACTCCCACTCGCTACGTGCATCTCAGTCTAGACAGCCTGCGGCTGGACGTGGCACGGCAAGCTGTTGCCTGCAGTGGAAAAGCCATTGTATGGCAGTAGAACATATATAGTCGGCAGCTCGAGGGCTAGATCGGTCGCTGGCAATCCGTGTTGCGGCAGGCTACTCTGCTTCGGGCCCGTTGCCGCGAGGTGAAGGCAGCAGCATGGGTGGCGGCTCGAGTCTCTAGTCGCAACTTCTACTCAGCTATCAGCCCCAGAGTAGAGTTTAGGCTGAGGCATAGGGCGACACATTTACGGCACGAGCACACGCGCGCGCACACAAGAAACGTATACAGCCATGCCACAGGCAGCGCTTAGTGCCCAGGACTGGTAATGACCTTGACAGCAGCCGGCCTGCCGTTGTCACGCTTCGGTTTCTTCTGTCTCTTTGCCGAACGCGGCGCCTTGCAGCCGCTGGCTGCTACGCCGCCAGCGGCCGCAACGCGGCCGCTGTCGATGCTTTCCTAAAAGGAGGATGCAGATGCGTTAAACACGGCAGCATTCAATCTTTATGGTCAGGAATTCGGGTGCTTTCACCATTACTGGGGCTTAACTTGGGGTTTTTCCGCGCGAGCTGTGCGTGCTGCACTAACCAAGAAAGTGCAGCTAAACAGCAGTTTAACAAGATAAATAGCATATCATTAATAAAAAAAATTACAGGTGGTTCGTTTGGCATCCGAAGAGAATTAAATCTCCAGATGAGTGCATTGCAACTAGCTTCAAGACTAGTGACATGCAAGCGCACATGCAAAAGTAACCAAGCTTAGGTGAGCACGCCAAAGCCAACATAAGGACACTCGTGCACATAGCAGCACTGCCAGCCAACCGGCTTGCTGAACGGCATCCCCGGTCAAAGTAACTACTGACCACAGGCGCCTTCACCACAGCTCGGTCGAAAAATTCCGAACTCTGATGCTAGTGAATCGACGAGGCTGTTTTTTTTTATAACGAACTAATTGCACTGCTTTGGTCCAGCGGTTAATATTTTCGCCCGACTGAGGTCAAGGAATTCGATGGCAGAGGTTGTGGGCTCGAGCCCCGAGGCATATGTGAAGCGCCAGGATAGAGATTATAATACACACACACACACACACACACACACACACACACACACACACACACACACACACACACACACACACACACACACACACACACACATACACACACACACACACACACACACACACACACACACACACACACATTATTCGGCACACCTCATTCAAGTAGTGAGCACTGCCTCCCTTCGACCTAAGACTGCTCGCTCCTCTCTGCCCGTAGCCTCCGCCGCCCTCTTCCCTCTCCGACTTCCCTCTCCGACTTCCCTCTCCGACTTCCCTCTCCAACTTCCCTCTCCGACTTCCGTCGCGCCGACGGCCAAGCACAAGTGCAGCCAGCTCTGAGCCAGCTCGTGTAACTTTGCTCGCCCCCACGCATCCAGGAGGCAACCCTGTGCTCGCCTTCAGCGAGCGAGGTCGTGGGATCGAGTCCTTCGGCACACGAGACGTGGCCGAATAAAGATTAAGTTCTCTTTCTCAGCTCTTTACAAATGCTGGAAAGGGGGGATGTCAACTGATTTATTTTTATTGTATTTAATTGTTCAAGCTAATTCAACAGCCTCAATTTATATAGCAGGAGAAGAGCCTTAATTTCTATCACCGCCATATGCAGTGGGAAATAAAAGATCGCCCACTTCAGCACTCAAACCCACGACCTGGGTCGTGAAGAGCAAGCCCATTACCCCTAGGCTGAGAGCCAAGGGCAAAGCAGTAGCAACAAGCACAATTTCAGCACACACGAGCACAAAAAGGGACAACTCAGACCAACAGAGCAAATGCTGTGAGCAGCAGGTGGATTTGCAGCTTCTTTCTAAATGTCGTCGAGCCACGCGGGATGTCGTGACGTCAGCCCAAGTTAGTTCCAGGCATTGGGAGCATACAAACTGAAGCCAAAGTCTTCAAAGAATTTGAGGTTGTTTTTAGAGGGACAGCTAAACGACTTGAGTCAGAACGACTCATGGCGCAATGCGAAGCCTGTTTAGAAAGTATTTCTGCTAAGTAGGCCAGAGCAAGAAAATGAAGGGGCCTAAACCAAACATCGATACTCTTCTTGATGTGTAGCCGGGCTGGGTCCATCCCCTTCATGCCATCGAATTCACAAGTGATGGCCCTCTGCTGTCCGAATGATCGCATAAACAAAGAGGACAACATGGCTGGCTTCTACCTGCACACCAGTACTGGCCAAAAGCCAGTACTCCTCATGCAAGATTGCAACAACGACAGGAACCGAAAAGGAATGGGGGTGGGTGGGTGGTGCACGGGTCGACAGTGGTTCTTCGTCTAATAGCACCACGGGTTTCTACAACGTCTAGCCTTAGCAATGACTCTGACAAGTGCATCTATCGTCTGTACGAGGCTGAAACTCGATGGCCCGCACACAGCCAGTGTACCCGAGTCCAAACAGGCATGCAGCACAAAGAATCGTTTTAGAATCGTTGAAAAAACTCTCCAGACCCAGTATTGCAAGGCTCCAGGATTGAAAGCCTGCCGAGCACAAAGAAACTTTAGAGAGCAGCAATCAGAGGAGATACTTTAGACGGGAGACTGGGCAGAAGCTGCTACAGCTCTCTTGGTCTAGTGTTGCCTTCTTAATTAATGGCCTAACTACAATCTTTATGAATGGTGCAGGCTAATAACATAACTTATTGTGTAAATAAGTATGTGTGCATAATAATTGTGCATATTAATATTAATTATGCATGGCAACAGCAGATCTATGCATAGTAAATTTAGGACGATGGGAATAGGGTCTAGAGGACTAGTTGTCTTCTTTTACTGGGAGAAACTTTCAGGATGAGGTCACTCGTGGCCTCCTTGAATGTAGACATTGAGGGGTTGCACGGAATTGAGGGAGAGGAGTCCTCTAGGGTTGTTCTTGCAGGACAAGTCCAGAGAGGATGCTGCTACCTTAGCGATGAACTGACTCTCTAATCTTACCTATATTGCTGCCAATGAAGCTAAGCAGCTAGAGAAGCAATTAGCTGTATCGCCACCAGGATCACTAAGTAAGGAGCTGACGTGGGAGCAGCCAAGGCGATGGTTAATGGTAGACATAAGCATTTTTGAATTGTGCATATGTGATTCAAAAATATTTGTATAGAAGCTAGACCTGACCTTTGCTAGAATCAATTGGTATGATCTGCAGTAGTCCTCGTATGCCTCAGACTTGAACTGTGTATGCTTTCTCAAGCTTTTGTTAAGTAGACCTAACTAGTTGCCTCGTTGGTTTGGCCCAGTGGTTAAGGTATCGCCCCGACCGAGGTCAATGTATTTGACGACCTAGGTCGTGATCTCGAGCCTCGTGGTACATTGAAGTGCCTGAATAGAAATTATCTTTGGATGCTATACAAATGAATTGTATTATTTAATTTAGCTTAATGTCATCGGTAAACCACAGGCCGTCTGGGCAAGGGCACACAGTGCCATAATCAGAGGTGCAAACTTTTCAAGCATGTCAGCTAGTGTCGTTTTGTAGCATTACGACGACAGGTCAGAAGGGTGATTAGCAGCAGCAGGGGTGAAGCATCAAAGTCAAGGGTCTTAAGGTTACGTGATTCGCAGATGATTTTTGATGCAGAGGCAGGCACACACTGCAGACTGAATGAGATCTGCACGTGGTCATATTAGCATGTGGTAACATGGGATGATAGTATACAGCTGAGGGAGAATATTTGATCGAATGTGTGACCCTTGTTGTGAGAAGGGTCATTCACGTGAGCCGCAAGAGAAAATGAGTCAGTCAGTGAGAGAAAGTCGGCACTTAAAGTGTCAGTCAAGTTTCAAAATAAATGTGAAAATCACCCATAACAAGGAAAGACCAATTTAATGCACACATAGCCAAAATGAGATCAAAGAAATCTGAGATAAAGAAGGACTTGATTCCTGGGAGGGGGAGGCGACAGATTACTGCCACCATTGGCAACGTTCTGTCAGGGGGACTCAAAACAAAAGATTCGAAAGACTGCTCCGAGGGGACTGCAAACGGTTCGAAATTGAGGGCTGAGAGACAGCGGTGACGTATCCACCAGTTTTGATTGATGTAGGGGTATGGAAGAAAGAGAAGCCTGTCGGGGTAGTGTCGGTTATAGTCGGGCAGTTAGTCGATTTCAGCCAGGTCTGGATCAAAGCAAGGAGGTCAAGAGGTCGTCAATAATCATATCATGTATTGTCAGTTGTTTATTGTACATTGAGCAAGAATTCCAAAAACAAACGTTAAGATGGACTGCCGGGGGATATAGCAGGCCTGGTGACCGCCAAGTTAGAGTGATTCACAGCAGCAGCGGCTCGAGACAATACTGGGAATTCTAAGCAAGTGCTCCTTTCCTCTGCCACTGCACTTGCTTCGAGTGGGTTTCCCTATGCAAAATGCCCAATTCTCGCACCCTGACAGCAGTAACTGCAATAAAGACTGCATTTGAACTACGATAGCAAAACGACAATAGGCATGCACGACCATACCTAATAGGAAGGTTATAATAACCACCGGCCAAGCTGAAGCCCACGTGGCAGGCGCTGCCCCGCAGATGGGGACACAGCTTGAAGCGGTAAGCATTTACACGTCCATAGGAGTGAGGGGGTAAAGTGGCTGGGTAACCAGTAAGAGGAAAGTGCTCAGGCAAACTGCGCCGATGAGGCATCCGTCATACTGCAAATACTCGAATAGCCATGGGGTGATCAAGTGAAAACTTATGGGCGTTAGGTGGCCAGCTAACCAATATATCGAGTCAGGGCTCTAACTAGAGAGTCAGCCAATAACAGGGGGGGGGGCCACAGCCTCAGCTAGCCCATGCTAGCTCATCAGAAAGGCACGCGAGGAAGCGAGGCCACCTGGCACCGAGCACACTCAGGGCGGGTCGGATGGTCGAGAGGGGGCAACACCCAGTGACCACCTTTCAGTACAAATATGCACAGAAAAAACATACAAGAGCATGCTCACTGTCGCAAAGATGCACAATCGATGCCAAGTACAACAGCAAATAAGCAAGGCTGGTGAATCGTTTGAGGGGAAACAAGACCGTACCAGGTTTTACAGCTGACTTGCCTGCCCTCGACATGAAGGCATGCACAAGCGCAGCAGCTGAGACGAGTTATGGCCCGAGGAAACAGCAAGGAACGCCTGCCGTGGTTGCATGCGATCAGGCAAGGTCACCACGATCAACCGCAAAGAGCTGCCGAATCAGGCAATTGGCACAAACTGCCCTATATGGGAAGCAGGGTGAAAGTGGGCCCTAGCGGCTCATAGACAGCTCCTAGGAGCTCAGCTGCTGAAGCCAGACAGAGATTGATGCAGACAGAGCGCAGCAGCAGCCTGCTCGCCGGCCGGATGCACATCGTCGTCGCCGTGATGGTCGCGAGCCCTCAAAGCTTCCGTCGGCTCGAGAGCTCTCGACCTCAGATCGGCTCGCCAAAAGCACCGAGCAAGAGGCTTCAGCCAGCACCTGCCAAAAGCTCGCACATGGAGAAAGCATGACAGTGGTCCTTAGTGCGGTTCACACTCGAGGCGTTCACAACACACGCTGCGGGTCAGGGCAGCATTGACCAGCGGGTACTTACTTTTACCATACTTATGGCTCTATCGTATGCCTCTATCAAAGCCGTATCGTCCCAAATGTCTTCGTCCTCGTCAGCACCCTACAAAGGGCAGCAGATGGAGTTGACCGAGGCACGCTGCATGGGACCGACCTCGTGCAGAGAGAAAGCCAAGCATGATCCTGCTGCAGAGGCGGTGCGGCAGCAGATGATGCGGCGATTGGTGACGCCGCAGATTGGCGACGCCAGCGATTGGCCGACGCCGCAATGCAGGACACGTTTGTCGAGCAAGACGACAACCAAAAGAAAGGGAGTGCAGCAGAGCCCGACCCAAACTGCTGCCGGTCTGGCTGGTCAGCTCCAGACAGTGGCCACAAGTGACTTTTCGGTCCAGCTACATTCAGTCCAATTATTCAAACCAATAGCTACGATACTCCCAACTGGACTGGATCAGCAACCAGAAACAATCGTCAGCGGTCCTGATCGATCACTGCCAGTCCAGTCCACTAAGACGACTGCACAGAAGCAGAAGTACAAAACAAAAAGCAGTCAGCGCAAGCAGCAGAGACTCGGAGAATGCGGCACACAAGCTTCCCATCGAATCTTCACCTCACACCTGCAATTATCGAATCAGTTGCACATACTGAGACAGGCAAAGACTGATTTATATGTTAACAGAGTTGTGTCTTGGCAGAAAAAACGTCAAACCAGGCTACGTTAGAGGCTGCCAGTCAACATGTCTCGAATGCCAAGGCAAGTTAGACAGCCAGTGGTGGGCGCACGAGTGCGCAAATTAATTGCTGGCAAAAACCGTTCATAAAATTTCCCGAACGAGTCTACAGTAGAAACCTTGAAGGCTCCGAGAGATTGCCTGTATGGAGAGAGCCTCGGAGTGCAAGGAGCGACTGCCTTTCACCATTCGAACCCTCCTCGGACGCTCTGAGGAAAAACGCAGCCAGTGCCCAGTGCCAGTGCAACGACCCCGTAACAAGCACTCGCGTGATCTCGGCTGCAATAGCCTCGGATACTGTGATGTCCAACGTCCGCCGATTGCCCATTCGTCCAACGGCACGAAACACACCGACTCAGCACGACAGCCAGCAGGGCGAAAACAGATAGGTCGCAGCAACGAGGTCGCAGCAGCGCGGCCAGCGCGCGGCGACTTAAAATCGACGCTCCTGATGGTGCAGCAGGAAAAGGCCGACATTCCGCCGGCATTCCAACGGAGCGAGTGAGCGGCGAAACTCGCGCCTGCGCGTGCACGCATCAGGAACGCTCTTGTGGAATCTCACTCTCTCTCACTCTCTCTCTCTCTCTCTCTCGATCTCCTCTATCTCTTTGCCTTTCTCCATAAAGTCTGCGGTGCATGCACGCGCCAGGCGAACTTTCTGTTCGAGCAACTGCTTGGCCGAACTGAGCAGCAATGCCGGACACTTGGGGAGCTGAACAGGCGTGCCGAGAAAAGCCCGCTCCCCAGAAAGCGAGAACCGCTAGCCACTAAACAGCACGAGATGGCCACCCTGACGCGAATGCGCACCGAGCGGCGCGCCAGGTCAAACGGAGCCCGCTGAGAGCGAGCGGAGCGACACCCGAGGAGGAAGCGTTGCGCCAGGTGGAGCGCTACACGGCGCCACGGAGCTAGGAAGTTCCTCTAAAACTAATGATTGTGTTTATTAATCTACGTTTAAAGGTATCTAATGTGTACGAAGATGACGGAAAGAAGCGCACTAGTACCTCGCTCCTCATAAAAATCACTCCTTCACCGTCGCTCATGGCTCACGCTCGGACGGCGGTATAAATAAGCCGTCGTGGAATCGCTGCACTTAGCCTTGACCCGGCGGAGCGCTCCGCAAAGGGGCGCACGGCCATATTTTAATCCGGCCAGTACGTAACTATTAGTTTTGCAGCTCTTTCAGTTTCAGTTTTTCTTTTTCTCAACGGCGGAAATTTCAGACAGTAGCGCTTTTGAACGATATCTAGTACGTTGGGTCGATAGGGAAGCGACGCCGCTCGCGCATTAGTCCGATGGCTGGGCAGCCGCAGAAGTCGACCTTCGACCAACCGCGGCGAACGGTCGCCGCGGCTGGCTGCTTCTGGCGTGCCGCCGTCGGTCGTCCGTCCCAACAAACGGGCAGTGGCGAGAGGACGTGGAGGCCGATCGACCGGTTAGCTGCCGCAGCCGGTTCGGTCCCTCCGGAGAGTTGACTGTGAGAACTCGGAACACCTCCGAACTGAGAGCTCGCTTGCAGACCGTAGGCGAGAGACATTTTGGCCCGCTTCCCGTCCATGCCTCGTAGTGGAACTCGCGGTCGAGGTCTTGCTACGTGCAGCTAGTTTCATTTCTCCAGTGGCCGCCACTGAGATTCTTTCAAGCAGGCGTTCTTTGCGACTCCCGCCGTAACGGCCGCTGAACTGTACTAAAGCTCACGCGTGCAATTTTATTGCTTTGATTCGGGAGCTAGATTCTATCGGTGGAGATACCGAGATTCGGGAGATCAACATGAATTCTGCCGGAGACTCCAATGTTCGTGCACCAAAATATGTCGTAGATGTATACCCACGCTAGGTTCGGTTGTCTGGGACGGGACGGCTACAATACGGTAAGGGTCACCGGCTAGGCAGGGGTCTGACCTATGGGCATGGCCGGATGTGCGGCGACGAGAGGTCACCGGGGCTCTTGCGTAATGGAAGCTGGCCGAGTAAGTCGTGGTATTGGCGGCTCCCGGTATCGCCGAGTTATGCATCTGGATGGGTGCAAGCGTGCTCCGGCGATGCGGCCACGCACGCCAGGCAACGAGTACCCAAGGCCCAAGCGGAGCTGGATAGCACGCTCGTTGTTACTACTTGAATATTCGGCGTTCCTCTGGCCGACTTGTTCGTGCCCCCCCCCCGTGAGTTGGCGTCTTTCGGCGGAAGCTCTCGACTGTGGTAGTCGCCGACTCCGGCTTTCCAAGCAGTTACTCAGCTAGCCGGATCTTTGACGGCGTACGCTTGTACTGTTGGAACGGAGTCGGTACAATGGCGGGACTGCGGGAGCCGACTGACCAACTAAGACGTTTGTTCGTGCGTGCGGCGTCACCTTTCGCCCCTATAGTTTATTTTATGTAGGAACATCCCTGTAGACTTGTTTAGTTCTCGTCTGATGTTGTTGGCGCATGCGATATTATAAAGAGGTTTGACTTGACGACGCTCGTCTTACCCTAGCTCGCCGGCATGGCGAGCGGCGGCGTGACCTGAGCATGGTGGGGCTTGGTGGGAAAATTGCCTCCGACCCCGTGAACTCGGCTACTGGTGTTAAATATGCCAAAAAATCACTCAGTAATAACAATCCACTTCGAGCCACTACAATCAGCTACGCGATGTCGCAGTTTTTAATCCATATTACAGATAGAACTGAACAGAGTTTGCATGCAAAATCTCGCGCAGACGTTCATGCACTTTTACTTGAAAAAAGCCTGGCCCAGACAGCTATCTGGAACTTTTGAAATGCAATCTGACTGTCGTTTCAATCATTTATTAAATAAGCTAGGCGAAGCTGAAGTTTAAATTGCCTTTTAAAGAGCAAATTACTTCAAGTTAATCGGCAAACTTTTCCTTAATAATGCGTGCAATCTCTCACACAAAACTATCCAAAGGTCGCCAACAGGTGGTCTGGCGATTTCACACTGCGATCTGGTAATGACCTTGCTAAAAAAAAAGTTCTCGTGAAGCTCTCATTTTAATTAGACATTGCGGAAAACTACTACGGTTTTTTAGTTTACCCCACACATTTTCACGATATGAGGCACGCATTTTTATGTGTCACTGACCTTTCAAAGACCAATATTTCGAGCATAAGCACAAAAATTCTACCTTTAGGCACGACCATCATCATGCAAATAGATTGCTAAGTCCGGCCTGGGCTGCGATCCACTTTTGCAGCAACAAGTCGGCAGTGCAAACCTCCATAAATAGATGCACGTTCTCATCTATGGTGAGAGTGTATACACACATTATCTATGGAGTGGATTTAACAATGCGGCTGTGTAGCATGCAACGTTGTCTTGAACGCTAAAGGAACGTCATAAGAAACATCTTTAGAATTTCACGCATAGACCTCATAGGTTGTCAATTAAAAAATTACATTTCTGTCAATGCAAAGGTTGCAATACCTTACTTGTCCACGTTCATTTTTAGCCTCTGTGCGAGCACATTACTTCGCTCTTTCCTTCAACTTAAATATGGTTATAAGGCGACGCAAAGATGCTGAAATAAAGCTGAGGTCTCGCGGAGAGCGCAAATTGCATCGCATATTTTAGTATGCACAAAACTTTCGAGCCAACCCAATATGCCTGCGGCACCGCCGTTGCAGCGTCACGTGGGTTCCGCTTCTGTCGAGCTGCTGCAGTATTGTGTCGATTTCGCTTCTGTCAATCGCGAGAAATCGACGACTTCAATAATACAATATTTATACTTCAACCATACAGTGCGACGCACCCTCAGCCTAAGTGTCTCCAAATCGCTCAATTTTTAAAAGTGCAATTAACGATGTTCGATATCGCTATGCCACAAAATCGTTTTTGTATGCTTTGAGTAGCGTTACCGTAGTACGAGTAAGAACTTAAGCTTCTAGCCGATTCATGGCTTCGTGTTCTCGAATTCCCACCCCAGATGCCGCCAATGTCTCTCGGACGCTCAGAGGATCGACCTTCTGGCATCGATGCTGCGGAGTGCGCGTACACTCAGTATGCACGTACCTCCGTCTGTAACTCCAAAAAACTACAAAGACTATATGGGAGTTACGCAGAGAACTTTTGCCTGGTGCACTCAAAGCCTAAGCGGCTGTCGGTACGCATTCGTTAGTTAACAAACTTCGTCACACGCAACAAAGTGAAAGTGAGAAGCACACAGCTGAGTCAGGCGAGCAGTTGAAGTAGTCGGTTGCACAGAAGTAGAAGATCGGGCGGCTAGAAAGGATATGCCGCAGTCGGCAGCAGTGGTCGAATTATCGCTGCAAATCTATTCACCAGCAGGACTCGATTCCACGACCTTCGAGTGGAGAAGCAGCGTAACCTCCGCTACCTGAAGCAGCCGGGCGGTTCGTGCACTTGACGCCCGAGCGTGTTACGCATAGCAGGGTAATTTGCCTACATTAGCGCGTCATTCAGAGTTATCCACCGACGTGAATGTACTCCACTAGTGCTCGTCTTGTCACCCCAGTGGCACTGCCTCTTGCAGAACTCGGGGTCGAAGGTCAGAAGGTCGGCCGGATCTGAACCTTCGGCGGGCTGACGGATCGGCGATGAAGCGTCGCCTGAAGCAGATTCAGCAGTTTGACGAGCTCGGCACACAGTCGGCCGAGCCTGCCCCCCAGTAAAGCGGATGAACTTGCGAGCCGGTGCCCAGCTCGACTTCACTGTCGCGTAGATCGGCCGCCTTGGCGCACGCATTTAGGAACGTCCCTTCATTCTCCCGACTGCTAATCACAAATTGCTCGTGCCGACTGCCTATCGCAAGTGCTTATCACTCGCCGTTTCCGCTTGCTACTCGTCTTAGTGCTTATAACTGACCACTCATCGCTTCGCTTCGTACCTCTCTTATCACTCACATCGAATAGCTGCGCCTCAATTCATCTGCCTCCAGCTCTTAGGCTGCCGTTCAAGCGCGGAGCTCGCTCTCGTCTGCCGTCGTGACATCCATGGACTAGACGAAATTTAACAAGACGCTAGGAATTCCACCAGCTCCTCGCAGAATCTTCTTGCCTTGTAAATCCGTCTTTTGTATGCTTGTGCTTGCCGACACAAATGAATCGACAGGCTTTCTTTCCATGTGCGATGTGTTTTAAAAATGAGATAATAATAATGATAATAAAATGAGATTTAGTTCACTCAGGGTGCTTCACGAATGCATTAATATAATTACCGAATCGACTTTTGAGGATTTTCTCTCCGATCGACAGGTCGCTCCAATAGCTTGCCCTAGCCTACAGTATCCGCCTACAAGCTTTACTATTGTTCGCTCTCACATGACCTACTCACCGGCTTACTGCCGGCTCGCCGCTCCTTGCGTCGCTGAATTTTAAATCTTTTGATGATCAAAGCCTTCAGTTAGTAATAATAAGAATAATAATATTGCACTTGATAAAGCGCCCTCAGAGAACTTAATCTCTTTCTAGGCGCTTTACATTTGCTGCAAAGTGATACGCAATAGAATAGTAAGTAAAATCATGCTTGAAAAACAAACAAAATGAATAACATGGTTAGGGGTTACATGCACTGGGTCAGCATGCAAATGTGGTTAGTGGCAGCATGAACAGTGTCAGCACGCATAAGCACATCGAGGACGAATCACAAGGACCCACTAAATGCTGTCCTAAATAGGTATGTTTTTAAGTTTCTTTTAAATGTGGTCAGGTCAGGGGATGTTCTGATGAAGGTCGGGAGGGAGTTCCAGGCTGTGGGAGCATACGAGCTAAATGCACGGTCTCCAAAGGATTTAAGGTTTGTACGAGGTATTTCTAGACTGTTGGATTCCGAAAAGCGAGTGGTACGATGCTTTGCCTGATGGGGTAGTATATCTGAAAGGTAGGCTGGAGCCATAGAATGAAGAGACCTAAAAGTGAGCGACAAAACCTTAAAGTCAATCCGTTGCTTGACTGGTAGCCAGTGCAGGTCGGCGAGAAGTGGAGTAATGTGGCAACTGCGACGCTCACGACAGACAAGCCTAGCTGCAGAGTTTTGCACCAGCTGCAATCGCCTGATCGCACATGCTGGTAGGCCTGTAAGCAGTGAGTTGCAGAAGTCGAGGCGAGATGTCACGAATGCATGGACCAACTTGGACCTGGTATCCTTATCTAAACAAGCCCTAATTTTAGCAATGTTATGAAGCTGAAAATAGGCTGATTTGACTGTGGAGCTGATGTGGTCGTCTAACGAGAGGTCGCTTTGGAATATGACACCTAGATTTCGAGCTGATGCAACTGGAGATATGCTGGCAGAGCCAATTTTGAAAGTCAGCCTTTCCAATTTCTGAATAACACTAGGTTTGCCCATAACTAGTAAGTTAGTTTTATCATCGTTTAGTTTTAGAAAATTTGCTGCCATCCATGTGCGGATGTCATCAATGCATGCAGCAAGTGAGTTGAGAGAATTTGAGGTGCTCGAAGGCTGCGAGGGATCAAAGCAAAGGTACAACTGAGTGTCATCCGCATAGAAGTGAAAGCCTAGATTGTGCTTGGCAATCACATCAGCGAGAGGGAGAGTATAAACGGTGAAAAGGACCGGACCTAGCACAGAGCCCTGAGGTACTCCATATTTTAGAGGTACTTCAGATGATCTTTGTCCATTCACGTCAACACTCTGGAGTCTCCCACTGAGATAGGACCTGAACCACTGCAGAGCAGTGCCAGTGATGCCCAGGCGAGATGAGAGGCGCTCTAGAAGAACTTTGTGATCGATGGTATCAAAAGCTGCCGAAAGATCGAGCAAAACAAGAAGAGACACTCTACCCATGTCTGCATTCCTAAGTAGGTCGTTGTATACCCGAAGCAATGCTGACTCTGTGGAGTGATTAGCTCTAAAGCCAGACTGGAACTTACTAGCAAGGTGTGAGGTTTCGATTTACATGCAGTGAAAGTCTGAAAAATAATAATAATACATTCTTTTAGCGCCGCTGGAAAACTTAATCTCTTTCTAGGCACTTTACATATGGTGAAAAGGAAGCACGGTCAAATGGTTAGTGGTAACATGTGTAACGCCAAAGGCTCGGCGGAGTAGGCTTAACCTGTCGCTTACCTAGCGGCGTAACCTACCACCAAAGGCCGTTTTGTGCGCGTCTGCGCGCAATAAGCTGGCCGCCACGAAACGAGCGTTTTTGGCACTGACCTACTTATCGTTACTAAAGGGGGTCGTGAGTCCGCGGCGTGAATTGGAAAGCGAGACTCACAAACTGGGGATTTTACTGAGCTTTATTCGCAAGCGCACAAAGTCGCTTCGCGTCTAGTTCAGTTTTATCTCCACACTCCTCACATGCTCTCGACTCGAAAGCACTCTTGCGGAGGAAACACGTCTCCACACTTAGGCTACTTACGTCTATAGTGGGGAACGGCCCGAATGAGACGAGGAGCCCGAACCGGAGCCTAGACCCTGACTGGAGAACTAGGGATCTGCTTCCACCTTAACGGCAGGAATACCCCACACACACCACCTCAAGCACACTTGTGGAGGAGACACACCTCCACACTTAGGCTACCTGCGTCTGTAGGGGGGGGGGGACGGCCAAAATAGACAAGGAGCCCGAACCGACGGAATATCTCGCCCACGACACCAACTACGTCTAGCTCGCACCGGCAAATCCTTATGCCGAGACCACGTGCGAGCGAGCGCGCGCGCACAAAACACAAAAGAAACACAAAATGCTAGCTCGGGCGCGATACGACCGTATTCGGTGGAGTCCACCGAATCCTCCTAGTGCTGTCTCGTCCTGTTCCGTCAATCGCCGGCGAACAGCCCGCCCTCCTCCGTCGCTTTCAGAGAAACGAGTCCGACGGTCTCGAAGCGAAGCCGGGCAGAGAAGACGAATAAAAGACCAAGAACGAGCGTCGCTCGACTCTTAAATACTTAGCCGAGACAATCGGACAAGAGTTTAGTGGCATTGGGCCTGACACCGTGGCCCATTATGGTAAGGAATTGATATCGTCCCTAGGCCACTGGAAGGTCATCTCTGTCCAGCTTGAACGCCGAGTAGGTTCCAGACGATTCTTTCGGGACAGAGTTATGGCCGATTTTAACAGGCCATCCAACGTCAATCAGCAGTTCCCACGGGTATCGGACAAATTCTAAAGGCCGAGTCGCCACTGCTGGTCTCAGAGCTTCCTGGCTTGCTCTTAAGCTCTTGCTCTCTAACCGCACTGGCGCTCCTCTCCGGCTCACTGCTCCAGGATAAAGGAGTTCTTGCCCGCCGCCGAACAGCTCTTGTTCTCGCTAAAATTAAGCCAAGGCCGGCAAGGCGCTACACGATACCTTGCTTACCATTAAATCTTAGTTGTCGCTACGCTTGCAGCTGTACAGCGCTACTGAGACTGGATATATATGTCGCTCTCTTAATGTGGAGGAGGAGGGGAGGAGGAGGAGGAGGAGGAGGAGGAGGGGGGGGAGGAGGAGGAGGAGGAGGAGGAGGAGGAGGAGGAGGAGGAGGAGGAGGAGGAGGAGGAGGAGGAGGAGGAGGAGGAGGAGGAGGAGGAGGAGGAGGAGGAGGAGGAGGAGGAGGAGGAGGAGGAGGAGGAGGAGGAGGAGGAGGAGGAGGAGGAGGAGGAGGAGGAGGAGGAGGAGGAGGAGGAGGAGGAGGAGGAGGAGGGAGGAGGGGGGGAGAAGGAGGAGGAGGAGGAGGAGAGGAGGAGGAGGAGGAGGAGGAGGAGGGGAGGAGGAGGGAGGAGGAGGGGAGGAGGAGGAGGAGGAGGAGGAGGAGGAGGAGGAGGAGGAGGAGGAGGAGGAGGAGGAGGAGGAGGAGGAGGAGGAGGAGGAGGAGGAGGAGGAGGAGGAGGAGGAGGAGGAGGAGGAGGAGGAGGAGGAGGAGGAGGAGGAGGAGGAGGAGGAGGAGGAGGAGGAGGAGGAGGAGGAGGAGGAGGAGGAGGAGGAGGAGGAGGAGGAGGAGTATTGGCTTCCGATTAATCGAAGAATGTGCAGCGAAAATTCCAAGCCCGCAATGCCAGCCGCCGCTTAGCTGTCGCATACACAACTGAACTGCATTTGCGGCTCCAGCCTCTTCGTAGTCCAAGGTCGTCCTAGGCCAAAAATTGAGCACGCCCATTTCTTTACCGCGAACATGCTTTCGGTCTACGGCGGATCCTAGATAGTGGAACTCGCTGGTAACATTTTGGAGAAAGGACTACTGCGTTCTTGTACAGCTTCCAACCTGCACTTTCTTCGGAGCGGACGAGAAGCGAGAGAGGACCTGCGGGCGCGAGCCTCTTCGACCGCAACAGTATATCTCTGTTCGCTCGCGCGAGGGCTCGGCAAGACGCGTCGTGTCGGCGAAAGATGACGGATTTGAGGCACAGCTTCCGAGTCGCGGACGGTTGCCGCTTGGCAGGCTAGGTCAGAATCGGACCAACGAGCAGCCGGCTTCCCGTGGGAAGAAAGGCCGCCGGGCATCCGTCGTGTACCTTGAAGGCGTACGACGCCAGCGGAAGTCGCCGAAGAAGAGCAGCGGACCCACTATTAATAGACTCGAAGGGTACTCGCCAGCTGGAGTTCGGCCGTCGTGGCCACTACGAGTTCACGAGCTGCTTCCAGCGATTGGCGATGCGCTGCCTGCTGCGTTGTCGATTCGATATTAACGGCGTGCGACTTCTCGCGCAAATATCCAGAATATGACAGTGGGTTTCGCAGCAATGGGACGCAGTCGTACACGATGCCGCGAGTACCGGCTAGCGATAATCAGACGGCTTCGCTGCGTTGCGATTTTTTGGAATTAGCAGCTACTAGCCGGTCAATTGCACGATATAATAAAGGTTTGACGTTGCTGCACTGCTACTCCCTGCAGCTAGTGACTACTAACCAGAGGCTACCACCAAACATACGCTACGCTCCTCGCATGCGTAGCTAGGCAACATGGTAATGCAAAACGAGCCTAGTTACACGTCTTACAATGATTGGACCACGCTGGTGCAAGCGCGCTTCCAAAACGATAGAAGTTGGTTTTATTTCCCAATAAGTTTCATTTATCTAATTGGTATGCTAAAGGCTGCGATAACCGAAAGCTTAGTTAAAGCCTATAAGGAGAGCAAGATGGCCGGGGCCTAGGGGCCATCGCCTAAGGACCAGAGTCTGAGTGGATTTGCGAAACGAATATGTGAACTTCCTGGCAGTCGTGACCTACCACTCCTTCGGTAGCGTGAGAATCGCATCGTTCGTGCGAATATTCGTTGGACACATTCGTACAGCCACTGATTAGATACGACAGCGAGCACGCAGCTGAGCGCCAAAATCGTATTGGAGGCTGCTAATTTGCTGAGCTGTGGTGCGACAAGCGTCTGCCGAATGAGAATTCGGCGCAGAATCTGAGCACTGCTTTTAATTAGAGCTGAGCTTTTAATTAGACTGCTGGTTTATCTCAGCGCTCAACTCGTTTGTTACCATTAGTCTGCCGGCAAATTGCTTGGTAGGGTCAGTGCGTCCGGCTTGCCGTTGGAACACTAAACCGTTAGCAAACTAACCCAGTTACATTTTGACATTACAGTGAATTATTCGTTGTTTTCTTTATTATAACATATATAATATGAATAACTATAATAACTATTACTATATATTCTAATATTATGAAAACCTTACATTTAATGATAAGTCGTGATACACACTTGACCACATTAAAAAAACTAAAAACGCATCTATTTATCACAGCATTTATTGGGTCTATGTGATTCGTCTTTTACGTGCTTTTGCGTGCTGACACTGTGCATGCTGCCACTAACCACACTTGCATGCTGACCTTGTGCATGTCACCCCTAACCATGTTATTCTTGTTGTTATTGAGCATGGTACCACTAACCATTCGATCGTGCTTCTTTTGCAGCAAATGTAAAGTGCCTAGAAAGATTGATTTCTCTGAGGATGCTATATCATATGTGTTATTATTAGTATTGTTATTCTTAATCGTACTCGTAACCCACTGAAATAAATATTCAACCATCTGCCTTGCCGAGGTCGAAGGTAGGGAAGGAACAGACGTTGACTGCAGTACTATTAGCCTGGATAATGAATATTTTTTTAGCACCTTGCGCCAGTATTTTTTCCTAGCTAAATTCTTCAAGAGCTTCTTATTTGGGTTACGCTGAGAGCACCGCAAGTTTGTCACTCTTTCGCGAGACGCCAACTGGCGGCAATCGCTCGCAGCCGTGACAGCGAGGCAATCGAAATGGGACGGGTGCTTCAGAAGAAAGATAGTGTTGCAGCAAGCGTGCTAGTTTGGCGCGTACTCCTTGCACAAGCGCTCATTACACAGTTCACCTTTCGCACAGCGGTACTGGCAGGAATACTTTCCTGAATGCCTAGGTGAAGGATTTTCCCGTAATGCCGCCGGTATGAAACTCACGGCAATACATCCTGCTTGCGTTCCAGCCGTTATTAAAAAAGGCTTCTACCCACTTGCACTAAAGCAGCTGCAAAGTTGGTCGGGTTAAGCAGGAAAGTTAAGCGCAGAAAGAGGTCATACGTGGTCGATCGAGGCAGGGTGGAAGGGCAGCAAATGATAAAGGACTGCGCTTGCCTGCCTGGCGGAACTCCAGCAGTGCAAATCAGCGACTATTTTATTAACAAGCTCTGAGTAAAAACGACATGGCTTATCGCATCGATCGCCGTCGTCGCTTCTCAATCGCCCTAGAAATTTGTGTAAACTCTGATCCACGTTGCAGAGAACGTGCCCGCCGTTGGAAAGCCATTAAACTGGAAACTCATGTATTGACCATATAGGTTGACGGTGCAAAGGTAATACTCTCGTATTCCTCTCGTAAAGGCGCCGTCTTGGTACATGCACACCGGATTGATAAAGAATCCGTCGCTGCTCCTCGTAATATTGTTCCCTACTCTTACTTCCACGTTTTGGAAAGGAGTGCCTGTTGAAAAAAAATTCAAATCAATATTTAGTGGCGTCTTTAAGAAATCTTGCAAGCGGCACTGTAAGGCAGCGCTAGTACTGGAGGCAATACACTTGTACTTCAATTAAGTGGGCAGCTTGTCTCTAGCTTGGTCCGGGAATAGGCAAGTGGTTTTACTAGAGAACCGACAGACACTCGCAAGCAGAAAATTTGGCACGCTATCATGACAAAAGTTGGCCCTGCAAGCGTGTCTGCAGGCAGCGCCTGAGGACACAAGAACGGTGGTTCTTCAAAAAAGGGAAGTAACGTATAGCTAACCTACATATGGAGTGTCAACTATAGCGGAAAACAGCTCAATGATGACTGTGGCTTGTGTGTACCTTTTCTGTGCTTGGTTTTTGCGCTAATTACGAGAATCTCATAATCAAAGATAGATGCCTAAGAATTATGTCCATGCTAGTAGCTCCGGCAAAAAGAGCAAGCAAGAGTATACAAATTTCTGCAGTATAAATAAAATGCAGCCGAGAACAGTGACATTAATTATGCATTTAAAATACATAAGGTCGAGGAAAGAATTCATACGCCGTATTAGGATAATTATTTTAATAATAATTTTATGAGACAATTTTATGAATTTAAGAATGAATTAAAGAAAAACACGGCACACGAACATTTTTCTCGGCCTTATATATAACAATCTCTAGATTGAAGTATCTCTACGAAGGATTAAAGTGCGACTCTGTTGTTAGAATAGAAGCAGATGGTCTTTCACTACGATTAATGAAGTGACTAATAGGCTGGCGTTTCGCATAGTTTCGGCCAATTTGCGAAGCAGGAAGGAAGATCTAGCCAGAACTCCTACCGCTAAGGAAGGTCCAAACTTAGAGGTGTAGATTATGGAAGCTGTGTTCTTATAACTCACAGTATAGAATGTAGCTCTAGATTAATGCTGGAAACTAGAAGAGGAGAATTGCTGCAAAATGAATATCTGAAGTACCCCGCAAATTGCTGGTACAATGGCGCTCAAGCAATTTTGCGGTATTTTTGGCATGCCTCCGAGAGATTTTGACTTCCCAGGAAGCCTGCCCATAAAATTAAATATTACAAATCTTTTGTTTAGTTATTTGAAAATTATCCTCCACTCGTTCAAGCATCCACGTGGAATTTTACCGTTGGCCATGGCGTCAAGTCTACTTTGGATCTACATCAGGAGGTCAAAAATGGAGCAGAGATTTACAGCGGAGGAGGATCGATGCGGATGGTCGGAGCGGAGGATCAGCGGGCGATCGACAGTGATTGCACTGTGTCCTCATTTCGGCTTTTGAAAGGCCTTAACTAGCTGCCCGGCGCATCAGCTACGAGACTGCTATACTCCTCCCGGTAGGAATCATTCGCCAGCAGAAACTTCTGGAAAACAGCAGACGTGAAATTAACTGAAGGAAAGTAAGATTTTTGAAATAGTCGGAGACATTCATTGGCAACGCAATGTTCTTTTCAAGCTGTTTGCACTTTAAAAGCCTCATAATGGCACTAAGATCTCGATTAAGTTAATAGTTCAGGGCGCCTGAAAGGTACGTTGAGAAGGTTTAAAAAATAATTAAATATAATTCATTTGTATAGCGTCCCAAGAGAACTTAATCTCTATGCAGGCACTGCACGCATGCCACGGGGCTCGAGCCTACGACCTCGGTCATCAAATACAATTACCCCGACTTTGGTCGGGGCGAACGCATTAAACGCTGGGCCAAATCGGCACAGTTAGTTTGTTATCAAAAAGGCCATTCACGTCGATTCACTTCCACTAATATGCTCACTGCTGGCCGACGAGATTTATCGAGAACGTAGCCGGATTCTGTAAAAGTGTGTACCACGGCAGGTTCCGGCCTTTTATTGCCGAACATCGTCATCAAGGACTTAGAACCAGTGGCTTACAGCTCAAACGGCTAGCTTCAAAGAGAGCTATGAAGAAAAAGCGCCAGCCATACATGCAGGAGACATTTGTACTCGCAAGTCACTTTAATCTCTAAGCAGCTTCATGTGCGCTGCCGCTAGCTCGGGCGGGTGCTGGTGGGATTTTACTACTGTGCAACCGCGCTCCTCAGCCGCAAGCCAACCTAAGTCTAGCTGAGGTTAAAATGAGCTGAACTATCGGATTGAAAGACGAGCATAGCGGTTGCGCTTTGGACCAGCAGGTTCCAGATAGCACTTGTTGTCAGCCCTGCCAGAGCCGCGCTACTCTACTTATTACATGGTTCCACTAAGAATGCATCGACACTCTTAGAATATCGAAACATTTTCATAGGATCAGCTTACTCAGATTTAACACTCGAGATTAAAGGCTGATTAGATCTTCCCTATTAATGTGAAACTTCGCATATACGCATCTCGTCATATGGCTGCTCTATGGTGAGTAGCTTCACATTCGTTGGCACCGTTTCAGGATATGCTTGTCAGCCTCCAAGCCGGCCTCCGAGCCGGCTATATGAAAGGCTAAAGCGCACAGTTCTACTAGTATTGAGGCTATTAAACACCCGGGCTTTCCTGTCAAATGAAAACTGCCGACGTTACACTTATACCGTTAACGCAGGCCGTGTCAAAGTGATCATCGCTGCTGGAAATAATAACCGTACGCGTGCTCTCTGCAAAATCGCCAAGCACGGGTTTTCTCGAAGCGCCAGCATGCAAATTCTGGCCTGACTCACCGGTAGACTGAATCTCGTATCCGCATACGGTCGTGGGTGATCCGAAGTTTATATAGAGCCATGGCGTTGGGTCTGACACTGTCCAGTTCGACACTGTCCAAGGAGCTGATTTCGACATACTTGGGCTTGTCGTGTAATTCTTCCCTGGTAGAACATGACAAACCAAATCAGAGCCGCAATCGCTGCTGGCCGACTAAGCCTACTGGACAGCCAAAATGACCACCAGCGCACAAGCAAGCCAGCAGTACCGGATATGAGATTTCTACCATACCCATTTAAGAGTCAAGCACGTAGTATTGCTATCTGGTGAAGTGGTCACTCGTGCATAAGGGTCGTCTGCTAAAAAAATGCTCTAATGCTTTAGTTCTGGCTTGGCCGCAATTCACCTCCACACAAGTGACGGCCCATGCTCAGCGGTTTAAGCTCCACGGGATACATTTGTCCCTCTTTCAAAATTCACCTAATGTATCTCTGTCAGTAACTTCACGAAACCACAAAGTTAAGTCTGAATTCAGCGAGTGTTGGGCTGGAGGGTTTTCTGCAGAGAAGTCAAGGCTCGAAGACGAGGCTTTCTGTGCTCCTACTTTAGCCAAGTGAATTCGTCTCGTCTGCTAAAGCAGTTAGTGAGAAGCAGGAAGCTTGAAAGCCGGAAGTAGCAGCGGCTGGACGGCTGGAAAGGATGTGCCCAAGTCGGCAGCACGAGAGAATATCTACGAACGTCACATTCGGCCAACCTGTTAACTGCTGTTCCGGAAAGCCACCGCCACATAGAATCTGCTATGCCGATCCTGCGCAGACTTACTAACATAGCCAAAAAATAGCATAGCGGGGCTGGAGCCGGTAGTCCTTACATAGGCTGTGCTAGCTTTAGCGTGAGCAAGTCTGGATGAAAATGAGCTGTCTAAATCCTGCAAACGGGGCTGCCGAAGCATTATTATTAGTCGCTAGTCCTATGAAAAAGAGTGGCATACATTACATCTGAAGTACGGTGTTTATTGTATTCAGACAGCTTCTGAATCTGATTGTCTAAAGTGAAGGCAAAACATAAGGAATTTTGTCGCAGCAGGTGGTGGAGTCTCGGGCTCAGAGTAAGAAGACTCGCTTCAAGGCAGGGCTATGCGGTTGCTTACGGCTGGAACCGAAACTTGAAGAGTTTGCGGCTGGGTATGCAGGAGTAGCCACTGCCGAGTACTATTGTTTCGTACATATTTTTATATTGAATTTAAATTCTGTTTCAGCTAAAAGAGAAATTGTCTACACAAATTGGTCAATATAGGACCTAGCTAGGCTTGCTCGAGAAATGCGAGTTTCCGTCGATCTGTTTCCATGTCATACGCTGGTCGGAAATCACAATGCCTAGGAATCTGAAGTCAATTTTTTCATACGAAGAAGCTGAGTGCTCAAACTATAGCTCGTAAATATTGACTTCGGAAATTTAAAAGAGCTACCTAATTGCTCTCCCAGGGTTCATGATAGCGATACGAAAATTCTCTGTGAGTTTACACGATTTGGAAATATTTTTTTAGCTTTCAGTTCAATTTTTTCTGCCATTTAATTATTTGCTGTCATCAACTGAGATTTTATTGAATTTATTACCCATAGTCAAATTTCCATCAGAAGAACAAAATATTATTCCGAAATTATTAAACCTATACTTATTAATCATATCTAGATGGTCGCTAATGACTTGCAGCTCATTATTTTTTATCAATTCTTTGTCTTAAAAATTAGAAAGCTTTTTAAATTTATATAGTTATACCTATAATTATTTGCTGAATAGAGTAACGCTTGATATACATTTTGAGTCATCACAGTTCGCCTTGACGAAACTGACCAAATTTATTTGCAGCGAATACTTTTTGTAATTAACCATATCTTGTGCATATTGAAAATAAGCAATGCTAATTCTCAGCAGTGATTTTATGTAATGTAATGTAAGGCATCTCCGTCTGTAACTCCACAAAGTCATAAAGACCATGTGGGTGTTACGCAGGCGAGTTTTGTATAGCGCACTCACAGCCTAAGCGGCTTTCGGTACGCATTCGGTAGCCAACCGACTTCGTCTCACGCAACAAAAAGAAAGTGGGAAGCATAGCAGAGTCAGGAGAGCAGTTGAGATAGTGAGTAGCATAGAAGTAGCAGCTCAGGACCGCTGAAGAGGATGTGCCATAGTCGGCAGTAGGAGAGTAGTTGTCGTTGCGTAAGAATTGTGGAAACGAGTTCCACAGTCTAGGACCTGCAGAGCTAAAGCTTCTGTCGCCAATTGTCTTTAAGCGGAGGAATGGGACAGCTAATTTATTGTCCACACAGGACCTGAGGGTGCGAACAGGCTGAAACTGATGCAGCAGTTCAGCTAGGTACGAAGGAGCCAAGCCGTGGCGGGCCTTGTGGGTCAGCGTAAGAACTTTGCTCTGTATCCTTTGCTCAACCGGCAACCATCCTAGCTCTTTCAGCAAAGGTAACACGTGCTCGAACCGCTGGGACTTGAAGACTAGCCTTGCAGCCATATTCATTGTCCGCTGCAGTGGCATAATAGCTTTCTTTGGCAGCCCAGCCAAAAGGGAATTACAATAATCAAGCCGAGACAGAACTAAAGAGCTAGTTAAATCTTTTACAAGCCACTGTGGGAGACTCCTAATCTTGGATAGGGATCGGATGTGATGGCTAGCTGTAGAGGCAGTCTTCTGAATGAAGCTTTTGAAATTGAGGCAGCTGTCGAACACGACACCTAAATTTCGAGCACGTGGTGTTGGTCGCGCAACAGCATCCCCTATTAGAACAGCAAAGCTTTTTAATCCAGCCACACGCTTAGGGTTTCCTATGAGTAGCAGTTCGGTTTTATCATCATTTAATTTCAGGAAGTTTTCCGACATCCAGGATCGAATATCGGCAAGGCAAGCATTCAGTTTCTCAGTTGCCGCAGCAGATTCCGACGGTTTGAATGACAAATACAACTGAGTATCGTCAGCATAGAAGTGATATCCTATTCCATGTGCCTTAATCACTTTTCCCAGAGGTTGTGTATTAATGGAGAACAGCAAGGGACCAAGTACAGACGCTTGAGGGACTCCACAGGTGACCCTTCTCGTGTCTGAGACCTGACCCCACACGACACAGATTGAACACGATCAGACAAGTAGGATTTAAACCACGCCAGTGCTTCGTCTGCCAGACCGATCGTTGTTCTCAATCGTTCAAGCAGAACTTCGTGATCAATGGTGTAAAAGGCAGCAGACAGATCTAGCAGAACTAGGGCAGTGACATTCCCGTCGTCGTTGCCACGTAGAATGTCATTGTTAACACGGAGATCAGTTTCAGTAGAGTGCTGCCACTTGAACCCTAATTGAAATGTTTCTGACATTCCATTATTTTCAATATGTTCAACCAGCTGGTAGCAACAAATTTTTCAAGAATCTTTGATAAGAACGGAAGACGGGAAACTGGGCGATAGTTTGCTAGGACCTCTGTGTCTAATCCAGGCTTTTTAAGAATAGGTCTAACGATTGCCGATTTGAAGGACTTGGGGACGACCCCTCTTCCAAAAGAAGCATTAAAAATCTTGGTTACGGCAGGGCTAAGTTGGTCTGCTAGTGAAGACCACAGAGATGAAGGTTTTTACCGTGGAGCCAAAGGCACGGGTCTTCAAAAAACCTCCCTGAGACTGTCAAAAGTTGTATTTAACGCCTCTCACAGCTCGCTCGCCTGTTTATCGCCAGCAAGTTTTAGTATCTGGCAGTATACGTTGAAATTCCTTAAGCATTCAAAAAACCAATGATATCTACCAATCAATACTTTATTATAATCTTTAAATTATATAAGCGCATATCAATAAGAAGTATAGCCTAATTAAACCAAAACCCATCAATCGTCGTGCCAGGTAGAACTTGACCACACATGACTGGACTATGGACACGGGACTATGTGATGTTACACTGGCGAGTTTCCTATTGCCCACCGAAAACCTAAGAGGCTTTCGGTGCGCATTTGGGAGCCAGCAGACTCTATATCACGCACCAGAGTGACTGTAGGAACCACAGCTGAGTCATGAGGGCAGTCTGGGAAGTGAGTAAGTATCGTGGAAGCAGAAGCTCAAAACAGCTGGTAAAGAAGTGGGCCTAGTTGGGAGCAGAAGAGACTGTGTCGTTTCCTAAAAATCGTAGAACTCAGTAGACAGGGTAGGAGACCTGCAGAAGAAAAGCTTCTGCTGTCGAACACGATAATCGAGTGAAAGAATGGAAGATTGGCTAATCTATTTTACCGGATGACCTGATGGCACGCGGAGGCTAAAACCGATGCGGCAGTGAGGCTAGGCGGGAAGGAATTAAACCGTGGCAGGTCTCGTCGCCTGAGTAAGAAGCTGGCTCAGTGCCCATTGATCTACAGTTAGCCATCGCAGCTATTCATCAAAGGAAACACGCGGCAGAATTTCTCCAATTTTTAACAACCAGCCTAGTAGCATTATAAATCAACATCTGTGGAGAATCAGTGGCTTTTTTGACTTAACGCCAAAATAAAGTTTCACTAGTGCAGTTCAGAGGTGATAATAATCATATTAATATATTTGACAGATTGCCTTCAGAGAACTCAATCTCTCTATAGGCACTTTAAGTTTGTTGCAAAAGAAGAATGATCGAATGGTTAGTGGTAGCTTACTCAATATACAACAAGAATAACATAGTTAGGGGTGACATGCACATGGGCAGCATGCAAGTATGGTTAGTGGCAGTATGCACAGTGATAGCACGCATAAGCACGTAAAATTCGAATCGCGTAACAAAGGAGCTGATAAGATCTTTAGCTAGCCAGCGGAGTAGGCAGCTCCTAAATCCCCCGGATAAGGATCGAACATGATGTCTAGCTGTGGAAGCGGTCTTATGAACGAAACTGTTAACGTCGTCTTCAAAAAAAGACTCCTAAGTTACCAACATTTAGTGACGATCGTACAACGGCGTCACTAGTTAGCACGGTAAACTCAAATTATAGCAAAGTTAGCAAGTTACTTAAATTAATGTTAGTAAATTCAAAGTTAGAAAGGGATATTCTTACTCTAGCCTCGTGTATGGGATAAATCCTATGAAAAAACGTCAATTTCTCACTGTTCAGCATAAAGAATTTGACTGATATCAAGGGTAGAATGTCTGAAAAGCCGGCATTCTGCTTAAAAAATATAATTCATTTATATAGCGCCATAATAGAACTTAATCTCTATTCAGGCGCTTCACACACGCCATAAGGCTCGAGCCCATGACCTCGGCCAGGCCTTGGTAGGGGCGAGCACCTTAACCACTGGGCCAAACCAACGGTCGCCACAGCTGATTCAGATGGCTCAGTTGACAAGTGCAGCTGTGGGTATCGTTGGTATAAAAATGATAGCTGACCTCGTCGTAGGTCGCGTATCACTTTTCCGGGATGCTTTTAATTAACGGAGAACATCAAAAGTTAAGAACTCATTCGCGTCGAACTCAACAGGTGACTGGCTGACTGAATGAGGCACGGATGCACGCGATTGGACAATTTGGCCGCAAGCGACACCAGAGGCCAGAATTATTTGCAGTCAGCCTGCTGAGACTAGTAATGCAGAATAGTGTATAAGTCTCTGAGAGCAAGCAACGAGCCAAAAATATCCTTGCAGCAGCATAATGTGCACACAGTGAGTGAATCTTGTCACCTCGAAGGCTAACTACGATGCCAAGCAATACAATAATCAAGTCGTGAACGCGATTCCAGAGCGATGACAATCCAAAGTAAATGAGCAGAGGGAATAACCCGTGGTGTAAACGGTAGTCCGGCGAAAGCATACGACGTCGCATGCATTTCGTTTCCGCATTCTCCTCGAGTGAAAAAATTTCAAGCGCATTTTGCCAAGCCTCACACTCACACGAGCGTGCTCAAGCATACACACCCACCCAGCCACCCACCAACACACGCGCGCACGCACACACAAAAAGTGTCTGCTAAGCAATAGGAAATCTCTGGAAGGTAGCCTCCTACAACCCCTCGGTGACCGTTACCGCTCCTAGCCCTCTTGGACACTCGACCGCTCTTAAGAACCGCTAGCGGGAGGTAGTCACCAAGTTAGAACCACCAGATCTTGAAAAAATTTCCAATGCCCTATCACACAATGTAGCATCGTACAGTGAGCGCCCGGCCGTGGAATTGGGCAGTTGAGCCGGACACGGCTCCGATCAGCTAATCGGCGTCGCTTCGGCTCAGTGCAATGTCTTTGGAGGGCGTGGCCGGGGCGTGGCCGGGGCGTGGCCGGGGCGTGGCCGTTTGACCTTGGGCACCTTCGCGAACATTGATATTCGAAGACCAACTCAATATACTCAGCGTGAGCACAGCAGACGCATTTGCTGGCATTTGGAGTGCCTCTTTCTCGGGTTCTGCGTGGTCAAGCTACATTCCCATTGCTGATCGCACACGATGGAAGCGCTGCTGCTTTTTTGTAATTACTAGTACTCACTACTGATGTCTCAGACGTCTCAGATATCTTCCAGGCTATCTAGCCAAGCCCTTGTCAATTTCGTATCGCTTCAGTGCGGAATTGTAAAGCTCTTTTCTGCTAGTATGCTAGTATTGTACATTCGATCTTGGGAGTCGATTTCTTCGAGCGCCTACATACATTGGTCACGGACAAGCTATCGCTGGGATTTCTTATTGGAATTTTGAAGCATTCCATAAAATTCAATCTCAACTGGAACGAGATTTTCTGCACAGTAACTTTAGTTTCCGTGACGAATACTAACATTCTTGTATAAATACCTTACATTTTAAATGTTATTCAAGTGCTCTTTCTTCACGTCTAGTCGACTCTGCTCCGTGGAAGCGTACTTCTGATTGCATAGAAGTACTGCACTAACTCTTGCGATGGATCACGTTCCATTTTACTATTGACTGTAGTACAGGCGACGAAGATTCCAGAAGGTGCTAACTATCAAACGTTGCAATATTGGACATCTTGCATTGCATTAGTCAATCGTAGAATGCCTTTCGCAATCATGGTGTATTTACCTGCTTCAATTGATTGCCATAGGTTGCAGGTAAATCGGGAAAGTCGGTCGCAGGTGACTAAAAAGAAAAAAGCATGCGAGTGATAAAACACTTGTCGCGAAGCCTGTCACTTTCGCATCACGCTGAAGCCTTCGCTCGCCATTCCAGTTACGCGCTCCAGTCAATGCTCAGCAGCAGCAGCCTGCACAACCTATCGACGGAAGTAGTTGCCTCGAGCCAAATTAATGAAGCGGTAGCGGCCAGGGCAATTCTAGCGATTCTTGCACATGCTCGCGCACGGGCGTGCTAGAAGAAGGCGGCATTCCCTTTCGTTTGGCGAGGCTGAAAAGAAGAGCGCTTTTGCAGCGCTGAAGAGTGTTAGCTATCCATCTATGATCCGGTGACTACTGGCCACATGCTTACTTTTCTTGAGACTCTTCTCCTATACTCGCGTGGGGGGCCGCCATGTACGTCACCGTCACGTGCTGCTTAGCCTAGGGGCGAGGCACTCGCATCCTTCAGTTCAGGCAGGCAAGGTCGCCAAGGTCGCGCTCATCCTGCGGCTTTCCTTCTTTGCACGGTTGCTGCATTTTGAAACCTGAGCGCTGGCGGACGTCGATGCTGTCAGAGCGTCAGACGGCCAAGCCGTGCAACGAGAGGGAGGCCTACCTGTTTGGCGCTTGGCCAAGTGGCCAGTCTTGCTCTCAGCGGCGATATCTTTTGTACTGGCTGAAGTCAGCATTGCCGCCGCCCATAGTATCGAAAGTACGAACCGTCTGCATGTAAGGCTCGAAGGCTTCAGCAACGACATGGCGAGCATTGAAGACCCGCGAGCGCCAGCCAGGAGACCTCGCTACAGAAATCGAATCTCCGCATTACATTATGTAAGGAAGTAGCTCTGACGCACGGCGGAGGTCGGCGATGCTGGCTGGCTGCAACTCTCAGCATCCAGCATCGCCAGCCGGCCTCCTCCGTGCGTCAGAGCCGGCGATTTTTTGTGGGTCCGCTGTCTGCGTATTGGCGGGAAAGCGCCCTGCAGCTTGGCGGTGAAGCCCCCAGCAGTCTCTGAAGTTGGAATGTGATTGCGATGGCACGACCGAAGCGTGACGATTAAACAGCGACAGCCGACTGAGGCACCACGATGGTCTGGTTATCACTTTTTGAAGCACCGGGTATTTGCATTTGCGACAGCTCTTCTATTATGGTCTTCTTACAGGTCGTGCTGCCTGTGCAATAAGTCTCATTCTATTATGCAAAGCTCTACAGGGAGGCCTGCCTGTCGTGAAAGTCGCAATTGCCATGTTTAGCCACTTCTCACCGACCTACGCTAGCTACCCATCAAATAGCGTATCGACGTCAGAGTCAATGTCTGTCGCTCGCTTCAAGGTCCCGCCATTTCCTTACTTTGGGCTGACTTACTGATGTGCCTCAAAGCAACCTCAAATCCCTTGGAGACCTTGACTCCGGCTAGTTTGCTTTCACAGCCTGGAACTCACTGCCTACTGACGTCTCGAAATCTACCCCCCCCCCGATATGAAGACATTTAAAAAGAAGAAGCTGAAAACCTAAATGCTTCTCGTGGCATGCGTTCCGCGGTCTACGTGAGTTTTTTAGGTGTGCTTACACGCGTGCTGAAATTGTGCATACCATCATTAGACGAATGATACGCTTTTTTCCTAATGTCTCATAAGTGCTTGGAAAAACTTTGTTCTCAAACTTGGTACTATGCAAATGTTTGATGAAGAATATTACTATTATCATTAAGTATCTCTCGCCTGCCATGTGTCTCAAAGCAAGGAAAGAGAATATGTCATGGTGTCACTTGCGACCTCAGAAATAATGTCTACATATCCTTCTCCTATCGGTGTTAACCAACTTCTTTTAATCTTAAATCGGAACCCGAAGACGCCTCGCAAACTAGCAAGGTTCTCGAACTTCGCGACTCAAGCTGTGGTTCGACCTCTGCAGCAGGTGCATTGCTCACTGTAAGCGAACATAGCAGCCGGAAAGGCTCTTTTGTTGCTGCAATCTTTAAACAATGTCGGTTAGTAAGCGGATTGTTACGTTGGTATCGCAATAAAATTGCACGCCAGTGCTCCCAGTGGCTCTGAACTTTGGTCACCTCGATGGTGTTCTACAGGTAGGTTAATCCAAAAACAGGTTATTGATACCCACAAATAAGCAAGAATTTACGAATGAATTTTTAACCAAACCTCATAGCGAAACTTCCAGGTTCTGTATTTCGAACACACGATACAGTATGTGCATTTTCATGTCTACATATTAGATAGAAGCAGGGTTAGTATACAAGTATATGACATGGATATATAAATACATATCTGAACGTCTACATGCATTATAGATTCATATAAAGTTTGTATACACATATGTATATTTTGCACATAGAAATGCAAGTTATATATGTGTAATTATGGAAATGCATTCACAGTATGCACGTAGACACTTGTAAAGTACTTGCATATTTATATACACACACTTTAAACCTTAAAAGGATTTATAAATCTATAGAATTCTGCGTTATACTTCATAACCTGGCTCATAGCTCATGCAAAAAGTGGACAGTGGTTGACTACTCAGATCGTACTCGGACCCAACGCTCTGTGGATAGGCCATTTAGGCTGCGTACTGAAAAACTAGGCCGGTTTACGGGTGGATGGCGCGTACGAACTAAGCTGAGCTTCCCGCCGCTCGAGTGCTGCTAGCTATCACTGTAGACAAGTTTAGGTTTGGTCAAAGCAATCGAAACTCAAATGAACTCTGGAACTAAACTAATTTTTTCTAGCTCTAGGGACCATTTGGGCCCGGCATGGCAGCGAATAGACGTTTAGGGCTAGGCCGTTCTAGCACTCGCGAAGGGAAGTGCACACTGGCGTTCATCGGGGGGGGGGGGGCGAGGCGGTCGACTGCATTAGTTCGCAAAATGGCTCAATTTTTAACTCCCCGGCCACCTAGTTTAGCACCCGAGGGGGCTTCGTGGTTGATGCTAAGGCATTTCAAAGTTGCAATGACGATCTCCGACCGGGGAATCGAAGTTCCTCCCAGTGGGATGAAGCTTGAAAGGCTTGAAAGAAAATCACATTCACTATCGCTACTTGTGATCGTATTGCTGCTCTACTTGCCGTTACTTGTGATGTGGCTTTTTTGTGCACATTGAAATCGTGTTATCTCTCACGGGTACCATCTGTTTCAGGCAATAATAATAATAATAATAATAATAACAATTCACTTGATAAAGCGCCCTCAGAGAACTTAATCTCTCTCTAGGCGCTTTACATTTGCTGTAAAGTGAAATGCAATTGAATGGTAAGTAAAATCATGCTTGAAAAAACAAACGAAATGAATAATATGGTTAGGGGTGACATGCACAGGGTCAGCATGCAAATGTGGTTAGTGGCAGCATGCACAGTGTCAGCACGCATAAGCACATCAAGAGCGAATCACAGGGACCCACTAAATGCTGTCCTAAGTAGGTGTGTTTTTAGGTTCCTTTTAAATGTGGTCAGGTCAGGGGATGTTCTGACGCAGGTCGGGAAGGAGTTCCAGGCTTTGGGAGCATATGAGCTAAATGTCTCCAAAGGATTTAAGGTTTGTACGAGGTATTTCTAGACTGTTGGATTCCGAAAAGCGGGTGGTACGATGCTTGGCCTGATGGGGTAGTATATCTGACAGATGGGCTGGAGCCATAGAATGAAGGGACCTAAAAGTGAGCGACAAAACCTTGAAGTCAATCCGTTGCTTGACTGGTAGCCAGTGCAGGTCGGCGAGAAGTGGAGTAATGTGGCAACTGCGACGCTCACGACAGACAAGACTAGCTGCAGAGTTTAGAAAGGCATTCTCTCTTCGTCTCTAACATATCATCTTTTTTTTATCTGGGCTGTCTTAGGCAAGGTACATGTTTTCCGGAGACGAATCTTAATTATCACTCGCCGTCTCAAACCATGCATGTGCAAGCAAAACGTGAACATACAATAAAGATCGGGCTATTACACAGCATCATTTTAAATTGCGGCAGAAGATCATATCGGCTATCATTGCCGCCATGATATTTTTTCAGACAGCAGATTAATAGCGAAGACTTTTAGCAGGACCCCGATTAAAGATAAAATAATGTCTCCAGGAGTACGATGTCGAATTGTAAGTTTCATTTCCTTAGCATAACCAGCTGAGAGCAAAAATCTTTCCTTCCTACCGCGCTTCATCGTACGAACAGTTATAAGCAAATTTATAAGCAAATGTATAAAAAGCAAAAGTATCTCCGTATGGAATGTTCTTGAAGATGGAAGAACTAAGTAGGTGCTACGCTGTAGAGCCTTCTACAACGCACACAAAGCCTAACCGGCTTTTGCTGTGCATTCGGCAGCCAAATTTCCTCCTGCGAGGTAAAAAGAAAGTGAGACACATCGCTGAGTTATAAAAGCAGCCGAGAGAGTGAGTAGCATGAAGGTAGCAGTGAAATCTGGCTAGAAAGGATGCACAGTCGGTAGGCGGAAAGATGTCGTTTCGCATGAACTGCAGACGTGAGTTTCAAAGCCTCGGACCGTCTGAGCCACAGCTTTTGTCGACGACTATCTATAATTAAAATAATTTTGCAGCTAATTTTTTGTCTTGAAAAGACCTTATAGTACGATTCAGATGCTGAATCAGGTGCAGCATTACAGCTAGGCATGAAAGAGCCAGCGCGCGGTGTGTCCGAGGTTGAATTCTGACCCCTACCTGCGAATCAACCTTGGAACACTGAGCCAAGCGGATCGCAACGGTCGTACGGACCCCATTCCCTAATTTAACGATGCTATCGACGAGAAAGTAATAACTATTATCAGCTAAACACAGTATACCCAGCATAAAGTGCTCACAGTATACCCAGCTCCAAAAAGTTTTCCTGGAAGCTAGCAGGATGACATGATGACTAGCTGTTGTTGAGCGGGTCAATTACACTAGAGACTTTTTGTAACGAATCGAAAAAGCTGTCGCTCATCGAACCTCGTGATCTATGAGGAATGGTGATGTTCATAGGCAACATGCTACGGTACTCGTAGATCTCGGCTTCGGAGCCGGCAAATTAGAATTGCACTCAAGACAGCAGTATAAAGGCACGATTCGCTCGATGAATGAATGCCTCAATAGCGCCTTTCAAAGCTCTGCCGCCACGTCGGAAGACTTCCATGGAGCCATTCGCGAAAGCATCAGTGCACCCACCGAACGTCGTTTGGAAGCACTTCACTGTCCCTATATGTGTGAAGTATATTGCCCTTTCTCGAAAGCGGGCGACCTCATCCAAAATTATTTCACTAGCCCGACAGCCGAAGAGGCGAGGCCGGCAGAGGCTTTCCTTTACGCATCCTCCGAGATCGCAGCGGCAGAAGCCCTTGCAGAAATTGTCTAAGCAGCGACCGGTAGCCCGGGTCTGTGAGCCTGAAGTCTGAAGTCTGATCTGAGCCGGAAGCTGCACAGGTGAAGGCTCGCTGTTCGGCTGGCTGCCTTTACTGCCGTCTAAAACGAATATTGGCGGCGTCCTCACGAAAAGCACCCCTCGACGACGGCGGCTGCACGAAAAAGGAAGGGGCGCTCAGCCCGGAAGAGCTCGTTAGCCCTCCCCATTAAGGTTAAGGTGCTCCGCCTCGTTTCTGAAGCGTCAGCGCAGGGCGCTGAAGACGCACCTCTCGCTGCAGCACTCTCGTTGGCGCTGCTGGAAGGAAGGAAGACGCGAACGTACACCCTAATCGCGTAGAGCCTTACGTGGCTCCGAAGCAGATCCGAAGGCGCCCCGGCCTCTGCGGACACGTCCAAGCAGACTTCCTGTTTGGCCTCAAATTCGATCGCTCATTGTAAAAACCAGACCCTCTACGAATCGCCATTGGCAACTGCCCCCCTCTCGAACGCGCGAAAAGGCTAGAGAAGCGCCGCCGAACCAGCGGTCTGTAAAAATATATAAATGTAATAAATAAATAATATAAAAATGTAATAAATGCCTCTGCCAAAACCATGTGGTCGTGAAGTGGCGGCCAACTACATAAGCCAGATTATAACTACCAAAAACATATATGCTGTTTATGAGTTACTACGACTAGCGAGTAGGTTGCATTGAGATCCCCCCCCCCCCGCGCTTAATCAATTAAAAAAATCCCAAGTCATAGACAGTCTGTTGCGCCCAAGCATTCGCGCCAAGCGGGAGTTAGCTCTCTTGAGGCTTTGGGCCGGCAGGCAGTTCAGCGCTCTGAGCGCCGCGGCTCGAGAGTTGCCGTGCGCCACGGCGGTGGCTAGAGTTGGACGCCACAACCCTCAGTCGCAATCGAACAGACTTATCCGCGCTACGGACACGGACTTATCATCCTAGCGCACGGGCGCTCTTCATTTCTACTTTGGCCACTTTCTGCACGCAAGCGTGCACGCATGCGAGTGCATGCTTGCGCGCGGCACGCACACGCGCTGCGCCTGCTGCAAGTCGCCAGCCGCGCAGCAGCAGCCAGGCTCGCCGGCCTTGGCCACCATTCGTCGTAGCGCGTAGGCGAGGACCGGCTAGCGCCACGTCACGAGCGCCGCGTTTGCGGCCTGACGACGTCCGGCGCAGAAGCCACCGGAGCCCACTTGTAGCAGCAGCCCGCACCTCGATGAGCGCTTTGAAGCTGCGCGCTGCCCGCACGGCGAGTCGATAGAACGGCTCGGCTCCGGGCGGGCGCTCGCTCCCCGGAAGCTGCCTTGCGGCGCCCGGGGAGATGCCGGCACGCTACTTCCGGCGAGCGTCGAGCCGACTAACTTGCCGAGCGGCGCGTCGCGGGCGCGCCGTGCGTCTCCGAGTCGTCTTCCGAGAGGCTCTAACCCGTCTGCCGCCAGCTCCTCGATGCTAATGAGTGTGCGTCGTCGCGATTGTAAACCGCTCGTTGGACCGGAGCAGCTATTGAACTAAGCTGGCGCTTTAGTCTAAGAACAGCTCATTACGTTCGGACGTAGGGGATCTTTTTTCATCAAAGCACTGGACACTATTCTTTGCCCGAGCGCCATTCGCTTACATTTCGCACGCGGCGCCGCGTTAGGTGCTTCAGCGCCGCTTCCGGCCTCTCGCAGCCGCAGCCGCATTCTGTCGCTCGCTGAGACTGAGCGGCCGCACGAGCTTTTGGCGCTCGGATCCCTTCAGACAGACCATTTGCGATTGACTCCGCGATTCGAGCGCAGCGGCAATATCTCAGCCGTTGGGGCTGCTATTTTCTTTCCAGCCATTCTAGGCTGCGAATTGTGCAATACTTATAATACTTAATTAATAAATTAAATACTTACTACAATACTTAATACGAATAATTACAGTGCACCGTTTAGTGCCCTCGTAATTCAGCTCAGTGCGCTTCGCCGTTTCTCTGTACTTTGATATGGAAACGAGCTGCTGGTAAACGCATGCGCCCAGTAGTCGCCTGAGCCAGCTATGCCAGCGAACAAAAACTCTCTAGCATAGCGTACCCTTAGTTCACCTGGCGTTCACTCAGTCTATGCTGCCTTTTGGATTTAATAAACTCTATGTAAATATCTTAGCCGGCAATCAAAAAAAAAGTTCTCAGACAGCGCACGGCTGTTGCGAAATCTCGCCAGTTACGCCCCTCCTTAAATTGCCGGAGCGGTTTTGGAAAGCGCTTACGTGATTTAGAACGATACTTTAGTTGCTCAAGTGAAAGGTTACAATTTCCTTCGAATCTTCCTGGAAAACGTTACGGATTCAGCCAATATATAATGCATATAATTCATTTGTATAGCACCCCAAGAGAGCTTAGTCCCTATTCAGGCGCTTCACATATGCCACCGCTGGGCTCGAACTCACGACCTCAGCCAGACCTTGGTCGGGGCGAGAGCACGTACACCGCCGGACCAAACCAGCTAGGCAGTATGGAATACAGCTGGATACAGCCATCGCTAGCGGCTTGTTATGTAATATTATAGCTGCGGTGTAAAGCCATCTGCACTTGGATTCAGCGAGAGAGACATTATCAGGAACATGGTCGTCGGAAGCGAGTGCATGCCCGAGGCAGGTGCGACAGAGCTGCAAAACGTCGCGGCCGACGCATTAAGAGCCACTCTATCTATGGCTGGACGCTCATAACATGAAAGATTTGAGGAAGTATTTACAAGCTCATGCTTGGTACTCTCTCGCTCTCCAACAAGAGGTTGGCTGATTCAACAGTCTCATTTATCTAGCGGCAGAAGAGCCTTGGCGGCTATAGCCACAGCTCGGAGCGGGCAATAAAGGATCGCCCCACTGCAGGACTTGAACGCACGACCTGGGTCGTGAATTGCGAGCACCTTAGGTAGCTGTGTAGTCTCTAACTAGAGTTGAAGCGAAACTCTGAAACCAGGTTCGGCCACTTCTTGCCGACCTGCAACGGCTACTGAACAAGCAGCCAATCGACGTCAGAGTTTTGCCGGTCGCTCACTTGAAAGTTCACTGTCTTGCTGCAGCCTATCGGTATAAGAAATTCTCACCCACTCAGGCTAGGCATCGTAAAACCCGCAGTTCTGACTTAAGTTTCTCATTTACTCACTTCGCCGTGCTTCAAACCAACCTTAAATCCTTCGGAGACAGCCAGTTTAGTCTGTATGCACCCAAAGCCCCGGAACTCACTCTCGACTGGCGAGACGACGTCCCCTAACTTAACGACATTAAAAAGAAGCAAACAACGCACATATTCCTCCCAGGATTTTCTGGGTCCTTGCGTATTGTCCTTCATGTGCTATTGCTTGCAGACACTGTGCATGTCGTCACTATTGTAGCCCTGCTGGCTTTGGCTGAATTTTAGCACGAACAAGAGCTGTTCGGCGGCGGACTAGAGCTCCTTTGTCCTGGAGCAGTGAGCCAGAGAGGACCGTCAGTGCGGTTAGAGAGGAAGCGCTTAAGAGCAAGCCAGGAAGCTCTGAGACGAGCGGTGGCGATTCGGCCTTTAGAATTGGTCCGATACCCGCGAAAGCTGCTGATAGATGTTGGCTGGCCTGTCAGCCTCCGCCCTCACTCTGTCCAAAAAGAATCGTCTGGAACCCATTCGCCATTCAAGCTGGACAGAGGGGACATTCCAGTGGCCTAGCGCCGGTATTAATTCCTTACCATAATGGGCCCTGGTGTCGGGCCCAATACCACTAAGCTCTTGCCCATTGTCTCAGCTAAGTATTTAAGAGTCGGGCGAAGCTCGCTCTTTCGCGTCTTTTGTCTTTGGTCTCTTCTGGTCTTCTGTCCGGCTCTGCGCTTCGACGCCGTCGGGCACTCGTTTCTCTGAAGGCGAGGGAGGAGGGCGGGCTGTCCGCCAACGATGGACGGAACAGGACAAGACAGCTCTAGGAGGATTCGGTGGACTCCACCGAATACGGTCGTATCGCGCCCGAGTTGGCATTTTGTGTTTCTTTCGTGTTTTGTGTGTGCGCGCTAGTACGCGGTCTCGGCATAGGGATTTGCCGGGGCGAGCTAGACGTAGTTGGTGTGTCCGGAGTCCTAGTTCTCCGATTTGGGTTTAGGCTCCAGTTTGAGCTCCGTCTATTTGGGTCGTTCCCCAGTATAGATGTAAGTAGCGTAGGTGTGGAGACGTGTTTCCTCCGCAGGAGTGCTTGAGTTGGCGTGTGTGGAGTATTCCTGTCGCACTGGTGGAAACCGAGTTCTAGTTCTCCGGTTAGGGTTTAGGCTCCGGTTCGCGCTTCAGTGTGGAGAAGTATTCCCTCCGCAAGAGTGCTTGAGGTGGCGTGTGTGGATTATTCGTGCCGCACTGGTGGAAACCGAGTTCTAGTTCTCCGGTCAGGGTTTAGGCTCCGGCTCGCGCTCAGTGTGGAGAAGTATTCCCTCCGCAAGAGTGTTGGTGCTGTTGAGAACGTGCGAGGAGTGTGGAGATAAAGCTGAACTAGACGCGCAGCGACTTTGTGCGCTTGCGAATAAAGTTCAGTAAAATGACCAATTTGTGTGTCTCGCTTTCCAATTCACGCCGCGGACTCACGACCCCCTTTAGTAACGGTAAGCAGGTCGGCGCCAGAAACGCTCGTTTCGTGGCGGCCAGCTTATTGCGCGTAGGCACGCACCGAACGGCAGTAGGCGCTAGGCTACGCCGCTAGGTAAGCGGCAGGTTAAGCCTACCCTGCCGAGTCTTCGGCGTTACACTATCCATATTGACACGCTTCGCTTACAGCGTATGCAAAGTGCCTAGAAAGAGATTTAGTTCTCTGAGGGTGCTCTAGAATTTATCAATAACTATTTTTTACAGTAATTATCATTAGTTATGTATTATTATCATTATTATCTCTAACTGTGCATACCGCGATAGGGCTTCGCGTCATGGGAAGTAGCTTTACTTCAAGCCTGGGTAGCTGCCGCCTTAATTTCTACGGCAATGCGATAGCTGCTTTGTGTACAATTGAGTTTGCCCTGCCCCCATCAGTGTGCCTTGATACTTGCCAGGTACCGTTATGGCCGAAGAAGAGGATATTGTCCGACCGCGGCGACAGCTGGTGTCCAATAATCGAAGTAGTCGCAAGCGTAGTTTCTCATGCGAACACATAGACGGTGCCCGGCTTCCCATCGTCTATCGGAGCGGCAAGAAGTACATATCAGTGCGCATGGCCGAGGCCGCCCTACTATCTAGGTATATTCGTATTCTCAAGCTGCTAACGCTGCTGCTTCTCGCTGCTCTCTCACTCTGTCTGTCTCTGTCTGTATCTGTCTGTCTCTGTCTGCATCTGTCTGCATCTGTCTGTCTCTGTCTGCATCTGTCTGTCTCTGTCTGTCTTTGTCTGCCTCTGTCTGCCTCTGTCTGCCTCTGTCTGCCTCTGTCTGCCTCTGTCTGCCTCTGTCTGCCCCTGTCTGCCTCTGTCTGCCTCTGCCTCTGCCTCTGCCTCTGCCTCTGCCTCTGCCTCTGCCTCTGCCTCTGCCTCTGCCTCTGCCTCTGCCTCTGCCTCTGCCTCTGTCTCTGTCTCTGTCTCTGTTTTTGTCTGTCTTTGTGTGTCTAAATATCTTTTCTCTCTCTCTCTCTCTCTCTCTCTCTCTCTCTCTCTCTGTGTCTGTCTTAAATCTCTCTTTCGAATTCAGCAATGCCCAGCATGGACTCACAATGGGCTGGCTGTCTAAGCAGCCTCTATATTAAGTTAAGTCTTAGCTCGCCGTCAGACCGGGGAAATTCAGATCTTCCGACCCGTGATGATGCTTTTACTAGTGTATGTGTGCGTGCGCGTGAGTGTGAGAGTGTATCGCTCCGAATATATAAGTACGTTTTTTAAGCCCACATGAGGGTGTAGGCTAGAGCGCTTTAGGTAGGTTTGTTCGGCTCAAACGTTCTTGTCAGTAGTATACCTCAATACGGATATAGGCATGCACCGCTCGAATGCTGTGCTAATATATCGAGGCTGCAGCACGAATATTTTTGGTCTGCTCCCAAGCACCGCGAATTGTTAACGCTGCATAAATGTCCGTGCAGGCAGGACATTTATGCAGCGTTTTGAGATCACTGTACCAGCTAGGACACTGCTGCAGAAGCCACAGCTTGTTTCTGTTCAGCTCTGACACGAGTTCACCAACCATACCAGCACAACTTAGTTGTTTGCCAAAAGGTAGGCTTATATCAAGAGTCTACGTTATCCTGAGCTGAATAACAACACTAATAGGAGTAAAGCATTAATATAGTACCCTAAGAGAACCAAATCTCATTGTTTTGTACACTTGACGTAAGCCGAAAGGTAATTGTTTAATCTGATTAGCGAATATGCGTAAGCACACGAAGGATGATTTATATGCACGGAGCAACTGCTGTGTGAAGAACAAGTTTTATGTTTGTTAAAGTGACGTGAATTCAAGAGACAAATGAAAATATCTTATGCTTCTATGCAAATAAATAAATAAATAAACATATATATAAATATATATATATTCATTTGGATTATTTGGACTTCTGAACTCGAGTAGATGTGACCTATTGAGAGAGTCGATTTATTTTCTATTGACGTTGCTGTTTTTTCAACCTCAAAAGAGTCCGTGCTATTCTGCTATCTGACCTAAACTCCTCAGTTTTGTGACAACAACAATGCAAAGTGTAGCTTATTGTCGCAGTCAGCGTTAGCAGCAAGAGCAACAGCCAAGTGAATTTGGCCCACCTGGCTGCCCATGCCTGAAAGCAATCGTGCGATCCGTGACTGCATCGACAATCAAGCCTCAGTCTTAACTGCTCTACTGTAAATATTCTCTTCACGACATTGTTTAATTCTCTAAAGTAAAAATCGTCTGAAACGACTTGAGCCAAGCCTCCATCAGCATTCGTGCGATATTGTTTACTTATCTTAAGTAAAGCTGGGCTTCCATGAAATGAGAGATTACCTCCCGCAGCATTAACTCTTAAGATTCGGCTGGCAGCGCTTCCTGAACTTTTTCTGCCCATCGCACTAGAGAGTATGCAGTAGCTGCAGCTGGCTCCAGCCTTTCAGCGAGCTTCCTCGGCTTTACATATTATACATACTCCCAAAGCCTGGAACTCCCTCCCGACCTGCGTCAGAACATCCCCTGACCTGACCACATTTGAAAGGAACCTAAAAACACACCTATTTAGGACAGCATTTAGTGGGTCCCTGTGATTCGTCCTTGATGTGCTTATGCGTGCTGACACTGTGCATGCTGCCACTAACCATATTTGCATGCTGACCCTGTGCATGTCACCCCTAACCATATTATTCATTTCGTTTGTTTTTCAAGCATGATTTTACTTACAATTCAATTGCATTTCACTTTACAGCAAATGTAAAGCGCCTAGAGAGAGATTAAGTTCTCTGAGGGTGCTTTATCAAGTGAATTATAACTATTATTAATTATTATTATTATACATATTATAATATCAATGTTATATATATATATATATAATATGTATATATATACACATGCATATATATATATATATATATATATATATATATATATAACATATCCGAGCTCAGCCAGACACAACTGCCCTCTCAGGTTGGCGTTCCCTCCTCCCCCACTCCCTCCCAGCCCCAACTCATCCCGTGAGTTGGTGGGAGGACAGAGCCGGCCCGTGGATACATCACAGCCATCAGACCACAGCCGTGCACTGGCATGTCTGTCCCTAGGCCACTACCGGTCTGCCTGCACTTGCAGTGTGCCGGCGAGCCCCGCGATCTGAACCATGCACAGAGAACCACAAACCACAGTCATGATACCCAGCCGGCGGCATCTAACAAAAGTAGACGGATCCTGTACGCAATCTTCGTTGCCGTTTACTCAATTCTTTGAAATAAATGGCCAGGGCATGGCGGCATGGCTTACTCGGACTTGGAAGTTCGCTCGGGTCCTTATGCTGCTGCCCCATTAGCCAGGGGTGGCTCCATCGATTCCACTGGCTTGTAGCAATACAATGTAGCAGCAGGCAACCGTTGTGGCATGTGATGATGTGAGCTCTTCTTCCCGAAGCGAAAACAAGTAGCGAGTCGTGTTCGAAGGGCAAAAGTGATGCTACTCACCAAGCGTCGGGACCTCTTGCCGAGGGGAGCGTGGGGCAAAAAACGCCAAAGGATAGCTGACTGGTAGGTCACAGTGAGTCGTGGTACAGCTGCCAAGAGCCCAACATTCCTTACGATGTGAATTCGTGATAACCACGATGGCGATTACACGGCAGACAGCAAGAGGCTAATAGCAATTAATGACTCTTTAACGTGGCAGTTGAGTAGAGCGGTCGAAACGTTACTGCAGTTACGTTTGAGTAGGTAGAAATCTTCAGGATTCACCAATTGTTGGCGAGCATGTCCATTAATGCTTAACACAACACTCAGGTTATGAAACCGTAGGAGAGAGAGAGAGAGACAGACAGACAGATGGAGGGAGAGAGAGTTCGAATCCTGAGGTGGCAGATCATTTATTGCTGCTGAAAGAAGTGTTGATAGCCCTTAAGGCTCTTCTATCTCTATACAAAAAGAGGCTGTTAAATCAGCTAGAGAGAGAGAGAGAGAGAGAGAGAGAGAGAGAGAGAGAGAGAGAGAGAGAGATGGAGAAGGAAGAGCCAGAGAGAAGAGTTCTGATCAGGCCGAACGGCAGACAAAAAAGAATGACTTAGCTCAAGCAGCAGGAGGGAAGTGTCCTCTGTCTGCCACAGCAAGACGAAACTGATTTTTGGGCATGTCTGACCTCTGAGAAGATTTGCCTCACAGCTGGCATGCAATGATTGGTTGCTACATCATTGGCTGTTAACCATTAACGATAAAGCTCACCAACAGCATCACTTGAAGTACTGGCTACCGGGTGCTCGGCAACCCCTCGTGGTGCCCACCTCTCCTATTTGGAGCTATTTGCTCCGTGACATATTTCAGTATGCCTAATAAGTATGCCCAGCTGCTGTGCATGCCCTCCTCTGGGCTGTTGCACCATCAGTGTCGTGCATGCATGCCCCATAAACCGGTGCTTTGATTCCTCGTCCTCCTCCGAGTTCTGATCAGCTGCTTCTGGGCAGTGAGCAAGTGAGAGGACTTCCCTCGTAGTTAGCTTGGCTGTCCCTGAGTGTCTTGTCATCTTGAAACTACTGCTCGTCTGACTGCTGTCGTTTGATTTAACTGCCTCAGGTACCAACCAATACCGGTTTGTGGTGCAGCACTGCCAGCAGCAAAGTGACAGTTCCCGTGTCTGTTACATGTGGGCCTTTTAGGTACAATATCATTAGCTCGTCGTGTTGCCACTGGAAAAGGCTGCTTGACCTAGGCCGGCCACTTATCTGCAGTCGATGCCTGCTACAACAGCTCTGCCAAGTAATCGTTTCATTTAAGCCCTTGCCACCCACACGGTCGAAGTTCCTTTTGGTCGGATACCCAGCACAGCTGCCACGTTTGTTACATGTCCTAAAATAGCTAAGGAGTAAGGTTTCTGGACAGGTCCCCCTCTCTCTGGAGAGGCTGGTGGGAGCAGAGGTTGGCTGGATTTTCACTTAGCAGTCCAGAATGATCAGCACTAGCACGAGTAGCAGCAGAGCTTGATTGTATTAGCAGAACCATGCTCTCATCGATTTAATGCACGAACGTGCTCTGCAGTTATCCCAATAACAGCAACGTGTCATACTTGTCTAGACTGCACAACGATTACACGTTCACTTATGTATGCAAGGATATTACCTTGGCATGTGCACTTTCAGTTTGGGTGCACAGTGTCATGAGTATATTGAATGTGTGCATTGTGTATGTGATGCATGTGTGCATGCAAAATTAATAATACATTTTTCGTGTAGCACTCTGAGATCACCAAATCACTTTGTAGGAGGCACTTCATATGCCAGTATATGCATGCTTATATGTGATACTATTGACTGAAATTCTTGTGTTCGTAAGCTGTATCGGTAGATCGGCAGCACCACGAGGATTCTATTGGCTATTCTGAAATTGTATCTCTCGCCAGCTGCTTCATTGTGGTCGAGCTGCTTTATCCAAGGTGCTGCTAGCACTACGTACGATCACCAAAACAGCAATTCACCAGCGCATGCAATGTGCATTACAATTATTCGTAACTGCACCATCGAGTAAGGCAGTTTACTTGTGGTCGCCTTTGTATTTTTTGAGGCATTGCTGAAATGAAGTTAGTGTACAGAAACCAGCTTTGCTGCCTCCAATGTCAGAGAGAACAATCTACATGCTTCGAGGCTCTGAGAGGACTGTCTATGCCAGATCCTGGTGCTCTCTGGGTTTCGTGCTCGTTGTCTAATGGGCGACAGTTTTTAGTGATATGCAGCCCCCTTTGACTCTTCATAGGCCTTGGCAGGATTAGACCTACGAGATTGTCCGACCTGGAACCTTACCTTGGGCTTGCCTAATGTAGAAGGCAGAGGGGCATGTCCGGCAGCAAATCCGTTTGCCACATCCCTCTCAGATCGATCCAAAAGGAAGCAAAGACTTGTTTAACACATCGCCTATGCCCACGGCTGTCCTTACATAGCGGAAACCAGCCCGGCTGTATTCACTGTACACCATCCGCTGCTTGCGTTTTGCATCTCTGCACCTCAGTAGTGCAGTCAGGCTAGTTCACTCACTTTAGGAGGGGTGGCAGCTGCAATCTCCCTGTTTGACTCTCATAATCAAGCTATGGAGTACTAAGCTCAAGAAGGTCGCACTTAGCATGCTCAGGGGTGCTAGTGTAAGCAATGGGCGAGGATATGAATATATGAGGTCGATGAAGCTTCTAAAACACACATGGCAGTAGATTGCATTGGTAGGCACTCACCAGTGGCCATTTATTAGATAAGCAAGCATGGACACAGAGCACTGATCTTGAGTTTACTTTGCTAGTGCTCACGATATTGACGGTGAATTAATGTTTTGGAAACATTCATTTATTTTCCTCCCCTTTGTATCTCATTAATTGATTTGCAGCGATGTTTTCTGTTGTTGGCTATCCAAAACATTTTTTCCTGTAGATATTACAAAGACAAAAGTCATTGTACTAAACTAACTTGAAGGTGCGCTACAATTAGCATCGCTTCTTATTTTTTTGTCAAATTGTTTCTCGTGTGCTGAATGTTCTTGGTTGGCTAAAGCCTATTCACTTGCTCTATCTCGAATTATCCAAGTCTTCTCTATCTGAGTATGATTGGGATAGATCATATTTGAAGATTCCTTCATCTTGTCTGCTTTTGTCGACACCCGGTACCACTAATATTTTTTTGGATCAGGGTGGTCTCTAATTCCAGCCTGTGTCAGCATTTGGCTGGCTATTCCTATTTTTTACGTGACAAGATAGTGTTTTGCTGTGTCATAATAAGTGCCAAAATAATAGTTTGCTTTGCATCTCGTCAGGGAGGAGCCTGTCTTTAGTCAACATCAAGCATTTTGAAGCACCGATTGGCCCCAGAGATTGACCTCGTGGATATCCTTGTAAAAATCTTCAACCCCCATTCCCCTAGGGGCACTTGTTATAGGTGGAACTGAGAGTGTGAGTGGTAGGACGGCCGCAGTGACACCTGTCTGTCAGGTAGCTCAAGTCAGCCGAAACCCGTGCTTTAGTTATACCAAGTTTCGGTTGCAGAACGCAGTCGACGACCATCACTGCTGTCAAGCTCCTGGGGTGAGCTGCATGTTGCACGACTGCCCTATTGGTGCTTACGTGACGCTGAGACAAGCAAGTCCAATGACTTGCTGCTCCAATGGCTAAGGGGCTACTTAGTAGGTGCATATATTATCAGTTAAAAAGCGAGGCCAGATAAAACCGAAGTATGAAGAACTGCCCAAATCTGCAATAACCTACCCGAAAGAAACAATTTCGTGCAAAATGGTAAAACCTTTGGAAATGCCAATATCAATGTAAAATGTGAGCAAAAAAGCTAAAATATGCAGAAGAACAACTCCTATCTAAGATTAGGAATTGTCTTCCACGGTGGCTTACATAACTAGCTCCTTAGTTCTGTCTCGGCTAGATTATTGTAACTCCCTTTTGGTAGGGCTATCAAAAAAGCCACCAGGCCACTGCAGCTGGGTATGAATATGATTGCAAGGCTAGTTTACAAATCCCAGAGGTTTGACTACATGTCTCCTTAGCTAAAAGAGCAAGGATGGCTGTACTCCGACAGCTAGCTACTGCAAGTCAAGCATTTCCACAAATATGAGAATCTTGCTAAAATACGGACTGTGGGGGTGAGCTTGAAATAGACTTGCAAGTCTCTCTTTCGTGCGGCTGTGAAAAAGGCACGGGTACTTTTCAAGATCTGATAGATTGCGCAACCGACCCAATCGTTGCTGATCACTCTATCTCCAGTAAAGCAGCACAATACTCCTTAGTGGGCTTAACTACAAAAAGAGTTCAAGCCTTAGAGACTTTGAACCTGTCTCTCTGAGCAATCTTCAAAAAGAAACCTATGCTGCTGCTGATCCTCAAGGAAGTCACGGCCAAGTGCAGCTGCGACAAGGTCAATTGGGGAGCTTGGTTTTGGTGCACGAGCAGCTATCGACCAATAATTGCTTTCCCAATCCCGTGTCGTCTTTGGCCAGAAACCGCACCAGCTACCGAGTGCTCGGGAAGACTGAGAGCTGTGGTGAGATTCTTGTTTTGACGGGTTGGTTTAACCTGCAACTAGTCGGCCTGGGGTTAGGGTATTGGGATGGGTTGTTTAGTGTGCTCTCTAGTGGTCTGATTTACGCAGAGGCTGCAGTGAGAGCTGAAGCAGCTGCTATTTGGCTTGCACCGAAGCTCGTGTTGATCAGACTGGGCTCACAAGAGTCAATTAGCTTCAGTGGTCTCATTATTGTACATTCATTTCTAGAGTTTAAAGGGGCTCACGGCATGTGCAGCTCTTTCAGATGCTACAAACAATCAGTATTATGGTGTTAGTTTTCTTAAATATCCTATTTAAGCTGTGTGTTTAATGTCCCCGCTTCCGGGTTCGAACCCTGCTGAAAGTAAGATTGTTCACTTTTCGTTTACTCCTACCAGGGTATTCAACATTGCCCACTTTGCTAAGAGTGATGTTTAAACCTGAAGGGTGCCTTAAAAGTTGCATCAAATGGTCACAGGGTCGATGAAACTGGATGCAACCTGAAGTTTGCCCCAAAGCTGAAGTCAGCAATTTAACATGGTTAGTACAGTGGATCCTCTCCTGTGAAGCATGGCTGAAATTTACTACTGCTTTTTATTTTTGTTACCTGCATTCTTGTGGAATATCTGTGTGTCTTCTTGTCTAGTGACTAATTCTTTCAAGAAATATTATGGCAGGCCACTACTATAGGACAGCATCCGGGGGGAGTGATCAAGCAAGTCTCAATCTTTGATGGAACAAATAGTTACCAGTGCAGCAAATGTAAACACGGTTTTCGTGACATTATTAGTCTGGATTCATCGTAATGACTGAGCTATTTCTGCAAACTACAAAGCATGTATTTACAGTGCACCAGAGAACTGGTGGCCCAGCTGTCACTCAGCTATAGTGAACAGAGCTTTGGGCAAAGGCGTAGCCGGCAGGTTAGCGGTTCCATAAGGCTACAGGAAAGCTCATGCCATCCTCAGAAAGGTATTCCCCGTCCGGGCTTCTCGAAAAGCAGTTGGGTTGCCATGGCACCCGGCATTCTTTTTGCCGGTATTCTTTCTGCCTGCGGAAAAAATGCCTAATTACCTGAACTGTGTTCAAAGTGCACCAACATTGTTTCAGCCTATCGTACATGTACAAGCTCGGGCAATGCACAGTCATCGGTTGCAATGGCTCTGGCCAATGCTACAATCCACTGTAAATTGATCAGAAGTTGGTTTTTTCGAAGCTGCAATTCTCGTGCATATAGTATTTTATTGTATTTAAAGTGCAGCACCACACAATTTGCAAGCGATTGTGCAATCATTTTGGGCAATGCAAAGCAATCAATAGCAGTGTCCCGGAAAAATTCCAGAATCTATTATCATCAATAACAATTTGGCAGAAGCTGTCAGTGAGAAGTTCTAATTTACACTTAGGGCAGCATTCCTCATTGAGTTGAAAATTCTTGACTCCAAGTATAAAATAGCTAAATAAGTTGCTGATTCAACCGTTCAACAGCTTGTTTTGTATAGCAACAGAAGAGCCTTTGCAGCTTTGTAGGCTTTGCCTACCGCTTGCAGTGCCAATAAAGGGTCGTCCACTACAGGATACGAGAAACCACGACCTCGGGGACCGAGGTCATGTAAAGCAAACGCCTTACCTAGTGTGCCATCACATCTCACCAAGGTTTAAATACTCGTGCTTGGGTGAGATAGCTTACTCTTTCTTACAACTCAAAAGCAAATCCCCATTTTAGGCAGTCAGGCCGAGAAGGAGGTGAACAGCACAAGGATACAAAGATTCTGGTTACGATCTCTTCACCAGGTTTAAAACCCTCAGCGTCGTGTGCAACTACCTTTTATGTACTCAGAACCCGGTGTAACTAGCGGGGAGGTCCCGTGACCTCAATCTTGTGGAAGATGGCTGCTCTGCAGCTCGGCTGTAGCTCCGATTACTTGCTGCTGCTCAGAGCTGCAGAGTTATGCACTGAGCCTTCCTGGACAGCAGCACAATGGCTTTATAATGAAGGCACTGCAATTATTGTTGGCAGACTGCAGGAACGTCGTCGCAGCACTTCCTGTTTTGTACAGTGCCAGTGCTGCAGCTGCATTATTTCACTTAGGCAATTCGTCATTTGGCTACGATTGTCTTATTCGGCCGGTATGGCCGATTGATTATGGAAAATTTGATCAGGACCCACCGAGTAGCCAGAAAAAAGATCGGTTATTTTCAATTTCACATGCTATGCAAAGAGGTTGCTGCCAAGGTTATCTAACCACCACAGTTCAAAGATCGTTATGTGAGAACAACGTAAAGGGAAAAGTAGGAGAAAAGAGAGACAAGAAAAGAAAGATAGATAGTGGGGCATATCATGGGTGCTTTTGGCTGCCCTGGTTACTCGAAAATGTTTGTTCATATATAAGGATGTGGCTTGTAAAAGTAAAAAAGAAAACATCAAGGTCCAGCTGAAGGGTTGCTCAAAATAAAGGTAAACATATAATAACGATAATTGACTGCTTGAATTTGATTGGAAACCAACAGACAATCTGATCATTAAGGCAATCGTGCAGCAAAGTTTTCGGCAGACCCTATTCCTAGTTTGGTAGATAAATCTATCGCAGAGAAATCATGACTGCTGCCAGTCAGCCGACATAACACGATAGAAACTGCAGGCATTTGACTTTACAAATAACGTTTGCTGCTTTGTTAGCAACTTTAAGTGTGCCCTAATGTCTATCAATACAAGTACAGACGACTATGCTATTAAAAATACGCTCGGGCCGATCCAGGAAACGGCCATCCTTATAGGTGGAGTATTCTCAAATACGGAGTGAGACCAGTGAGGTGAGAGACTAGAGTAGAGTAAATCTGGGACGTTGAACTGCTATTATTATAAGCGAAGTATTCCTATACCTGATATTTGTATACCCAGTCGGCTACATGTGTACTTAGCCATGGTACCACCCTTTGTAGTGGTAGTACTTGCAGACCTGTTGAGGCTATTAGGATGTAGCTAGTGAGTAAAAACAAAAGTGAGGGAGAGGAAATAGTCACATCAATTGGCCAGACTTTGGCCACGAGAGTCTGCTGCAGGTTTAGGATGCAGGATGGGTGCATGATAGGTTTCGAACAGCTAGCTGTAGTGACCTAGACCAGGCCCACCTAGTCTATCATGAGATGCAAAGCGCATTTTGAGAGAGAGAGAGAGAGAGAGAGAGAGAGAGAGAGGGGGAGAGAGAGAGAGAGAGAGAGAGAGAGAGAGAGAGAGAGAGAGAGAGAGATAGTGGCGACCACTCGTGTCTGAAGCCACTGTGCAATCAGAAAGACCTTGTTGGTGCACCCGCCATTGCTTAACCTCTGGACGTATAACTTGTTTTCAGATATCCTAATATCATTGCACAAACTTTAATGACTAAGCATAAATGCTGGAACTTACATGTCACACCAGTAGAGGCTGCCCAGCTGAATGAGATCAACACCGTGAGAGACTTCCTTAATGGGCAGACATCCTTCACCACAAACGACGTGATCGTGGAGGTGCCAATTTTACGGACTTTTATGACATTGTACGCGACTGCATAATGCCAGTGTCACAGGACCGAGTTCTTAGACGAGATGGCCAGGTGGCTTCAGAACAACAACACCATCTGTCCGTACGTCTGGAGGAATCAAGTGCGTTGGGTGCCTCTCACGGTCGTTATTCTGGCTGCAGAGAGACCCCTGGCTGGTCCCGATGCCGACGATTGTGAAGGATCTCGAGCCAGCGGTAGCCGTAGCAGCAGCAGTGCAGACAAAAGCTTCGCACAGGCCCTTGATCGCAGGAATATATTGCGTATCACTGTGACCGAAGCTGCCTTTTTGAATGCTCTGTGTGTAAAGGCAGGGCAGGATTACTGCTTCGATCTGTCAACTGAAATGATTTCACTGGTCGACTTCAAGCTGGCCTCTAACGTCATTGTCGTCGATCTCCTGCCGAGCGTTGATCCCTTCTCGTGGGCTCGGTGCATCGTAGGGGCAGATGCTGGTGCTGTCGAGTCGTTCAAGCAGGAAGTCCAATCGGAGTGGGACAAGTGGAGGCAGTCGATGTCATCGGCGCACGGCCATGGGTCGCCGGCTAAGTCCGAACCGTCAGGTCGGTAAATACTGCTGGCTTGATATGCTGCGATCAAGGGTGCAGGTTGGGGAAGGAAGCTGAGGCGCTCAAGCCTCCCACTGGGTCTAGGTGAGCATCTAATATGCTGACATCTATTTCTGATTATGTGGATCTTGCTGTAGCCACTATGCCCGAGTAAATAGCATGGCCTCTTGGGATTTTATTAATATAAATGCACCCAAAAATATTTATAAATATATTCATTTATTATTATACTATGCATATACATAAATGAATATATATATATATACATATGTATATATAACCATATATATATATATATATATATATATATAAACCTAAAACATATGTATATACCATATATCGTGCTTGCAGTTTGAGATAGATCTAGGGCTTAGGACTGCAGCTACCATGTTGCACTTATTGCTATGCCCATTGATGAAACCATACATTCGATGTGCATTGACGAAATAGCCTATTGGGCTGGGCTGATATAGCCCCTTCCTTTTCCAAGTGTTCTTTTAAGCCCCCCCCCCCTTGAAGCCTAGTAGCCAGAACCTTTCGGGTGGCAACCAAGCTTCAGTGAGGAGGGGAGTACCAGGCTTCGATAGCGATTCCAGAGGTACGCTAAAAAAAACATTAGCTGATTTAACAGCCTCACTTGTAATGTGGCAGAAGAGCCTTAACGGCTTTCACCACGGCATGCATTTGGCAATAAAGGATCGCCTACTGAAGGATCCAAACCTGCGACCTCGGTCCTAAAGAGCAAGCTAATGACCTCCTGGGCTTGGCAATGCCTTCAGCACTGGTTCAATGTGCCTTTCCAGAGGGGGCCTAGGGTGAAAAAGCTGCTAGACTGATACTAGTGCCCAAATTTTCTGCAGAAAGATTGAGATAAAGAGCGCATACTTGCATTCCTGCATGCGCCATGCATGCAAAAGTGTTGGCAGCAAGAGAGATGGTGAGGCTATTATTATTTGAGCAAAAGTGGCAGGATTTGTTGAGACACGAGTTTTTCACAAATCCTGTAATCCTCGTGTACCATAGATAATCCCACTGCAATACTTGTTTGTGCCAATTTTAACATAAGTGTAAGTGGGCTTATGCACGGGAGCATATATATGTGCTTCAGTTTTTCGGTTGTGAGTCGCCCTATAATAGAGGTTTAGGCTGTCTATTGCCGGGCCTGAGCTGACTATTAGTGTGTTCTTTTGTGGGCCACTCATAGACTGTTCACAGACTGCCCCCTAGAATTGACTTCGAATGTTCTTATTACTCGATGGAACCTATTACTATTACCTTAACAGATCCTGCCACAACTCAGCTGTTATGTGCATAAATCATGCAGACTCGTCTATTTGACTTGCGGCAGAAGTGATCTGTTTTGTTGCCAGTTTCAGTAGCCTAAAGCGACATTTATAGTCAAGCCAAATGTCTATAGGGCACCCTACATTTCGGCATGAATTCATGCAAATGGATGGCTGGGTGAAGGTTTAGAGCTAATCACTTCACTGAGTCAGCTCTGCTGCCAGTTTATAGCGACCTTGTGAGCACTGCTGACTTATGCAGTGTCTCTCTCCCAAGTTTTGCTTGATCTGTCAGCAGCGGTTGATGCTAATAATTTCCAAGTCCTTTTTGAGTGCCTAATTATCTCGCCTGGGCAGCACTGGCACTACACTGGCTTTGGTCCCATAACTTGGGGGAATTTTAGCCCAGCCGAAAAAAGATTATTAAATTAGTTATCAGATCCTGCTAGCAAACTCCAAGTGGGATTTAGAGCTAGAATTTCTAAAAAACTGTACTGTTGCAAGTTTACCGTGATCATCTAAAAAATGCTGATCAGGATAGGACATCTCTGTAAACTCCTAGATCTCTTTGCAGCATTTGAGATGTAATTAATGTAATGTATCTCCGTCTGTAACTCCACAAAGTCATAAAGACCATGTGGGTGTTACGCAGGAGAGTTTTGTATAGCGCACTCACAGCCTAAGCGGCTTTCGGTACGCATTCGGTAGCCAACAGACTTCGTCTCACGCAACAAAGAAAAATTGGGAAGCATAGCAGAGTCAGGAGAGCAGTTGAGGTAGGGAGTAGCATAGAAGTAGCAGCTCAGGACCGCTGAAAAGGATGTGCCATTGTCGGCAGTAGGAGAGTAGTTGTCGTTGCGTAATGATTGACTACCCGATCCTTCTGGAGCTGCTCACGGCATGCCTAGGCTTCATTGGCACAATGCAAAACTAGGTCAAGTCCTAACTAAATATGAAAAATGTTTGAATGTAGATGTAAATGGCTGTCGGTCATCCCTAGAGACCTTAAGTATGAGGTATCTCAAGTTTTGTCCTTAGGGCCCTCATTCGTTTTACCTTCTAGACTCTCCCTCTGGCCAAGATCATCAATACACACAATCTTGGCTTTCATTTCCATGCACTTGACAATCAGCTTTGCCCATCACGTGACCCTTATAAGCCTTTCTCTCCACCGGCCTCTCTAAATTCCCTTGCAGCCGGCATCGACAATATTGATCTTGGATGGCCAGTAAGTTCCTGAAGCTTAATGACTATAAGGCCAACCTAATATGTATACGCGAGCCTAGTGTAACCTTAAGTTGCAAATCTACCTGGCTCCTGTAATTTTACCCTTTATCTGGCCGAACTATTCCAAAGATACTTGCCATTGGATGCCCACATTGCCTTCACTTTCCAGAGTCGGTGTCTATCGTGAACAGCATAGCTTCTGAATCACACCACTTCTGTCTGAGTTTCACTGGCTACCTATCAAGCATTGCATCGACTTCCAAGATCGTCTTTCTGGTCTACATGTTGCTGCAGTGGTTTTCAACACTTGGTCTACATTACCTCCTTGCTCTTTTAGTGTGCTCTTACATCATCCATTTCTTAGCTTTCAATCATCTCGACATTCCATAAATTAAATTGAAATATTTTAGGTCATCGTGCCTTCATCTCGTATGTATTGAAAGTCTAGAACTCGCGTGCTTCTGGGGTTTGTCACCATCTACATTGTAATTAATTTGTATAGCACCCTAAGGGAATTCAGTCTCTATTCAGGCGCTTCACATGCACCATGGTTCTCGACCACAAGATCTCAGTCAACAAATACATTCACCTTGGCTTTGGTAGAGGCGAGTACCTTAACCACTGGGCCAAACCAGCAGGGTGATTCACTTCACGTAATAGATTCTTAGCTAAAGACACACATGTTTCTCTAAAAATGTTCTGGCCCTCAGTCTTTGTGTTCATGTATGTGTCTTGCAGGCTTAATTGTGAACAATGCATGCTAATGACCAGAAGTCCAACGAACAGGTTGTCCTAAATGTCCTTTGTGTCGCTTATATATGCTGGTCTAAGCATTTTTTGTGGTTTTGGAAGTGTGTGTTTTTTGCCATTTTAATGCTAGAGCTATCCATATTTCTAATTTTCAGTACCTGGCTTCGAGTCTTGCTACGGCCCACACCGGCACCAGCAGTCAAACATCCGTGAGTGATGTGCTTGCTCCTTACGACCCAGCTCGCGGGTTAGAGTCCCACAGCAGACCAATCTTTGTTGCCCTCTGCAAGTCGGTGTGATAGCAGCCGAAGCTCTTCTTCGGCAATGTGAAATCAACCTAGCTGGGATGGACGGGATGAGAGGGCATAGGTACTCAGCACCTACCAATTTATAAATGTATTGGACTCTTTAGCTGCTGATCCCAAAGTCACGTGTCTCACCAGCAGCATTATGTGTGGCAGATGCTCCCAGCGAGCTTAGTTTGCCTGAGTCCTTGCCTTTTTTCTTTTTCCATCTCCCCGTGGTAGCAGCTTTAACCTGCTTTCGACTGCTGTCTGTTTATCCCTATTGTATTGGCTTGCCACTCAAACCCAAAGTCAGCCTGTACATACGACGAGTTGGACCTGGTCAAACCCTCATTGTGCTAAACCGCATTATGCTAAACCAGTCGTTCCACCCAACACCTCCGCCCCTGCATCGAGTTTGGTCTGCCATGTCCTGCTTGGGGCTGCCAGTGACTTCTGGTCCATCGATGCCGAGTCCTTATTCGAGAAAGGGTGTGTAGCCGAACCACCAGCTAGACTTCTAAGGGATTGTAACACCTCAGAGCGGTATTGCTGAGTAGAAAGAGGAAGGATGTGCCGCTGTTGGTTTCAGGACGTCTGAATCGATAACCACCGAAGCCAGATGGGAAAGTCATACTATCGATAAAGCTTAGCTGATTTAACAGCCTCATTTATATAGCGACAAAAGAGCCTTTACGGCTGCGACCACTGCTTACCCCATTAGACTTTTAATTTAAAGACAAATTGCCGTCGTGTATTTTGCCTCTAATAAAGCAAGATTTCCATGTTGGTGTTAGCATGGCCGGTGGGGCATCTCTCGTGTCCAGTTCACTTGCTTACTTGAAAGAAGCACGTGTAAGTAAGAACTGGCCATGAGAATGTATTCCATACCTAGGCTCTTTTGATTATATTGCAGAGCCCCGGTAAATTTTCTCTTAAGCTTATCTGTTTGTGACACGGGTACCTCATGGCTCTGTGCTTGGTCCGTTATTTTTACGGCTTGTACTCTCCCTTTTGCTGGTGTAACTGCCAAGCACAACCTAAGCTTTCGCTTCTATGCAGATGACGGTTATACCTTTGCTTTGATCCAGCCCAGAACTCCAGTGCCTCGAGTTCTCTCACACCCTTGCTGAATACATTGATAACATCTGCACATGAAGGGCAGCACAGTTACTCAAACTAAATGATGATAAAAAACAACTAATAGTTATGCCCAACTCAAGTGACTCCGAAATTAGAAAGGTTAGCGCTCACAGTCGGATCTGCCGGCATATCTCCTGTTGAATCTGCACGAAATCAAGATGTTCTGTTCCAAAGTGACCTTTCATTAGACGACCGCATCAGTTCCACAGTCAAGCCTACTTACTTTCCGCCACATAACATTGCTGAAATTCGGGCTTGCTTAGGCTGGGATACTGCATCTAAATTGGTTCATTTATTTATGAAATCCCGTTTCGACTTCTGTAACTCACTGCTTGCTGGTCTACCGGCCTGTGCATTCAGGCTTTTACAGCCGATGCAAAGATTTGAAGCTAGGCTTGTCTGTCGTGAGCATCGCAGTTGCAATATCACACCACTTCTCGACGACCTGCACTGGCTCTCAGTCAAGTAGCACATCGACTTCAAGGTTCTTTAATTCACTTTAAGGTCCCTTCATTATCTAGCCCCAGCCTACCTAAATGATGTACTCCCTCACCAGGCTAAGCATCGTATCATCCGCTTTCAGGAATCTAGTCGTTTACCTATACCTCGTACGAGCCTTAAATCCTTTGGATACTTAATAACAAATCAAGTCAGGGGATGTCGCGACGCCAGTCGGAAGTGAGTTACAAGGTTCGGGAGAATACGAACTAAAGGTGCGGGTATATATATATATTTTATGTATACCCGCACCTTTAGTTCGTATGCTCCCGAACCTTGTAACTCACTTCCGACTGGCGTCGCGACATCCCCTGACTTGACCTGTTATTAAGTATCCAAAGGATTTAAGGCTCGTACGAGGTATAGGTAAACGACTAGATTCCTGAAAGCGGATGATACGATGCTTAGCCTGGTGAGGGAGTACATCTGCTTCCGACTGGCGTCGCGACATCCCCTGACTTGACCTGTTATTAAGTATGTTAAAACTAAGCATTAGATCATGCTTCTTTTTGTAACAACTATAAAGTACGTAGAAAGAGATCGAGTTCTAAGAGGGAGCAATAAAAATGTATTATTATTATTATTAAATGACTTACGAAGCTATACGCTCTACTGATAGAATGTTAAAGAGAGTAGGAATCAACATGGCCACCGTTTCGGTTAAGTTCTGTTGTGTAGACAGCAACCATGACCTGCATTTCCTTGTGAAAAGTTCAGCCATTATCCCCACTTTCTCTCCCACCCTAACGTTTATATTTTCGCTTGCTCCTTCTCCTCGTGCTTCGTTTATCTGTACATCTCATGAGGGCTCGGTCAATATAACATCTATTGTTAGCACGTCTGACTTAACTATCCTAATGATAATGTAGAGCGCTAAGCAATTTTAAAATCTTCTTTCACTTTACATCGTAACTAATGGAAAACTAAAATGCTTGCCGACATTACAGAACCACTAAGTTTTAGTTTTTACCGTATCCGTGCTCATTGTATTTGAACTTATGCAGGCTACATGATTCAGGCCAGAGCTGGGTTTTTCGTGATCTGCAACGGATCGGATTGTCTCCCTCGGATTGGTATGGGCTGTCAAATGACAAGAAGGGTCTTAATAACCAATACGATTAATGATAACGTTCATCTTGTTAGTGCTTGGGAAGAGCAGGTAAGAGCTGGTAAGCTCAGAACCGTCTCTCTCTTTTTCGTTCTCTCTCTCTCTCTTTCGCTCTCTCCCTCCCTCTCTCTATCTCTCTCTCTTTCATTCTCTCTTTCGCTCTCTCCCCTCTCTCTCTCTCTCTCTTTTTCTCTCTCTCTCTCTCTCTCTCTTTCTCCCCTTCTCTCTCTCTCTCTTTTGCTCTCTCTCTCTCTCTCTCTCTCTCTCTCTCTCTCTCTCTCTCTACCTCCCTCCTTGGTTCGCCATCAAACTTTGAAGCCCACACTCTTGCATGCAGCTCAGTTATGTGTGAGCTCCCAGATCCTGCGATGCCTGCTGAATATTAAGGCTAGCCAATGCAAAAATCTGAGGACCCGTAGACTGTTGTTTTAGAGATGCACAAATCCTCTCAGGTTGCTCCCTCGAGTGGTGGGAGTGCTAGCCCAGAGCATCCGGCCGTCGACCAGAGGAACGTGGCAAAACTTGCAAGCCCAGTGTCTGCTCATATTGTGGACCCGCCGTCAGCCTCCGTCACGGCATGCTCACTGTCTGCACCCGCAGCAGGAATTCGGAAAAAACGTGGCTTGCAAGACATGTTGAAACTTCATGAGCTGTCCGGTCCAGCTAATGTCGCCTCTCGTCAGCAGAGATGGGTTTGTCTGATCCGTTTGATCACCCAATATGAGCAGGAAATTATCTGTTGCTGACTCTGAGAGCGAACCACTAAGCTTTACAGTCGTCCGGGGGACGCCGCCTTTAATACTTACGGTTCGGTCATAATCCAAATATCTTAGAATCTTCGATGGAAAAACTTACAGGAAAGGAACTCATCGCATTAATAGGCTTTGCCCGCGATGCAACTACCAGGGAATGCCGAGTAGCTCGGCAGCTTGTGTATAGCTAGGTCAAACATGTTACAACTGTTATCGGACCTTGCAGGTGCCCCAACACAATTTACTTGTACAGATAGATTAATGATTCATGACCATTATTTACTTCATGTTTATAGCCAAAAAGCTCTTATTTGATGTATTTATTGGTCTGGTTAAGCAAATCACACAGAAATCTGAGCGAAAATCATAACAAAGAACGCCAGTGACTCACTTCCGGCATATTTCCGGTTACACAAGATCTAGGTCTGTGATCTTTTTTAATTTTTCCAGTTATGTGTCGATCGTCAAAATTTGGGATTGCATTTCTGACATGTTTATCGTTTGAAAGATTACTGAGAAGATTAATTAATTGTTTACCCAATTTTTGCACATAACCCCGTTAAAGGCTATGCCTTGACATATCCTGCACCCTGATATAGCCTGTTTGATGTTATTATAATTTTCGTATTTTAAAGAGCAAAAATATTAACTCATGGGCAAAGACACAGGAGCAGCCCTTCTCTCTCTCTCTCTCTCTCTCTCTCTCTCTCTCTCTCTCTCTCTCTCTCTCCTCGCTAGCTTACTTACTCTCTCCCATGCCCTCCATGTTGCCCTCTCTCATGACTCTTCCACGCTCGCTCTTATTCCCTCATGCTCGCTTTCTCTTTGTCCTCGAGCATAGCCAGGAATTTGGTCGGGAGATGGCTAAACCTAGATCTTCAGGGGCATGGCGCTACCTAAAGTCTCAGCTCTGAAATCCTTTTGGGAAAGCTGCGAGGCTTTACAGAGAACTTTTTTGCCAATAATTATTTTTAACGCCCTATTTTTAACGTTCGATTCGGTCGCAAATGTAGCCCTTGTAGCATTTTGGGTGAGCTGGAGCTCCGCCTTCAGGGCCCTATCTCCTGGCCCTCCGCCCTATCTCCTGGCCCTCCGCCCTATCTCCTGGCCCTCCGCCCTATCTCCTTGCCCTCCGCCCTATCTCCTGGCCCTCCGCCCTATCTCCTGGCCCTCCGCCCTATCACCTGGCCCTCCGCTCTATCACCTGGCCCTCCGCCCCATCACCGGGCCCTCCTCCCTATCTCCTGGCCCTCCCCCTTTCACCTGGCCTTCCGCCCTATCACCTGGCCTTCCGCCCTATCACCTGGCCCTCTGCCCTATCTCCTGGCCCTCCGCCCTTTCACCCGGTCCTCCGCCCTATCACCTGGCCCTCCGCCCTATTACCTGGCCCAGCCCTTTCTTGAACACCATATCCTAGTCTATGCCAGCACTTTGAGAGCCTGAATTTGCACTCGCTGAAGGCGCCAAGGTCGGCAGGCCCCTCCAGACCTGAACAGAGCGTTGCATCTATAGCAACTCTACACGTGCTCTACAAGCGCCGACATTGTGCATGCCAACGGCACTCCCCACTGGGCTAGTAGTGTTTCTCGAAAAATAATCTAAAACAAAAGTTAGGCTACCCCCCTGAAAGGCCCCCTTCGAGGAGCATGTAGCACCTACCTGGTACTCTGCGGGACGCTAGAGGCTCTATAACTATTCCCTAAGGCGGAGCCGAGGGGTATTTTCATCAATGTGGGCGCAAGACCCACAAGTAATGAAAGCTATAACGCCGAGTTGTGGTGTTTATTCGACGAGCACTCGGTAGTTGCTCATCGACTGGAGGTAGGACAAATAATTTCGTCTTTAAATAACGGTCAGGCGGCCCGAGGCGCTGCCCTCCCCTTCCCCTCCCCGCTCTAGGGGAGAGGGCTAAGGTTCTCTAACCACCTTCGAGGCCTAGCAGTGGAGGCACATTGAGAATCGGCCTCGATCCTCGGAGACCGACAAGCCTCTCGAACTGCTGATCAAGTCTGGCTTCCATTTGAAGCCTAGTAGCCACTCGTGCGAGGGGCTGCGATCTTCCAAGGGAATCAAATGTGATGGGCTCTCGGCAAAGGGAGCGACGTGAACGGCAGTAGAAGCCCGACCGAGCCCCTTCCGTCTGGTCTAGCAGGAGGGCTTGAGGCCCCATAAGCCCATATCTCCCTAGGCCCGTGTCTCTATCTTGTTCTCTCTCGCTTCTACATCTTTCCTCAGCATTTGTAAAGTGCCTAGAAAGAGATTCAGTTGTCTGAGGGGGCGCTATACAAATGTGCTTTCATTATTATTATTACTATATTTGCCTTCCCCTTGCTTTACCGTCGCTCTTCCTGGTACACCCGTTCTCAGTTCTTTGCTACGCAAATCAGCCTCCTAAATTGTTCTCTCTCTCTCTTCTTTCTCTTCTCTCTGTGTCTTTCTCTGTGTCTCTGTCTGTCTCTCTCTCTGTCTGTCTCTGTTTCTGTCTCTTTTTCTCTCTGTCTCTCTCTGTCTCTCGCTGTCTGTCTGTCTCTGTTTCTGTATCTATCTTTCTCTTTCTTTCTCTCTCTCTCTATCTCTCTCTGTCGCTCTGTCTCTCTCTCTCTCTCTCTCTCTCTCTCTCTCTCTCTCTCTCTCTCTCTCTCTCTCTCTCTGTCACTCTCTCTGTCTCTCTGTCTCTCTGTATCTCTGTCTCTCTGTCTCTCTGTCTCTCTGTATCTCTGTCTCTCTGTCTCTCTCTGTCTCTCTCTGTCTCTCTCTCTCTCTCTGTCTGTCTCTGTCTCTCTCTCTCTCTCTCTCTCTCTCTGCCTGTCTCTCGCTGTCTGTCTGTCTCTGTTTCTCTCTCTCTCTCTCTCGCTGTCTGTCTGTCTATGTTTCTGTCTCTTTTTCTCTGTGTCTCTCTCTGTCTCTCGCTGTCTGTCTGTCTCTGTTTCTGTATCTATCTTTCTCTTTCTTTCTCTCTCTCTATCTCTCTCTGTCGCTCTGTCTCTCTCTGTCTCTCTCTCTCTCTCTCTCTCTCTCTCTCTCTCTCTCTCTCTCTCTCTCTCTCTCTCTCTCTCTCTCTGTCTCTCTCTCTGTCTCTCTGTCTCTCTGTATCTCTGCCTCTCTGTCTCTCTCTGTCTCTCTCTCTCTCTCTGTCTGTCTGTCTCTGTCTCTCTCTCTCTCTCTGCCTGTCTCTCGCTGTCTGTCTGTCTCTGTTTCTCTCTCTCTCTCTCTCTCTCTCTCTCTCTCTCTCTCTCTCTCTCTCTCTAATCTCTATCTCTCTCTCTCTCTGTCTGTCTCTGTCTCTCTCTCTCTCTCTCTCTCTCTCTCTCTCTCTCTCTCTCTCTCTCTCTCTCTCTCTCTCTCTCTCTCTCTCTCTCTCTCTCTCTCTCTCTCTCTCTCTCTCTCTCTCTCTCTCTCTCTCTCTCTCTCTGTCTCTTTCCAGCTGGGCCAATGATGGAGGCATTTGGCGATCCGATAAGCAGTCACTTCTCGCGCATGAGTTTACTTCCGCGATAAGTAGATAAGAAGCGCCGGGAGGGAGGGGAGGGAGCCGGTGCTCGCAGCCGTGCGCCGATGCCGTTCGTCTGTGCTAGCAGCGCCCACAGCGGTCCGCAGGCGGCGGCCTGCTGCAGGAAATGCTACGAGCTGGTGTGCGCGACTTGCCCGCCGACGGGCTGCAGCGAGCTCGGCGAGCACGACGTGGCGTCCGTGCGCCCGCTCGCTCTGCTGTTCAAGCGGCGCGGCACGGCGCCGCCGGACCTCGGCGGAAACGGCAGCTCTGCCGACGACAGGGCGAGCGGCGGCGACTCGTGGACGCAGGACCTGCTCAGGAAAATTGCCTCGGCTCGAGAAATGCTCGAAGCGCAGAAGAGGAGGCTGACTCAGTTCTACAACGAGCAGAACGCTTTCCTGGAGAACGTCTACCAAGCCGAGATAGCGAAGGCCCAGTCGGTTCTGCGCCTCAGCTCAACCGTCGTGGGGAGAGAGCCAGCGCCGCCTGAAGAAGCCGGCGGCGGACCGCCGCCGCCGCCGAGTCGCTTCGATGGCGGCGGTGCGGTAGAAAGTGCTGGTCGCCGAACGATGCCGCTCGGCGGCGGAGGCGGGTCGTCGTCGCCAGCAACCACTGCGGCTGAAAGCGTCGACTTGTCTCCGGCGAACGACCAGCGACCCTTGCTGGTCGCTTCGGCACACGCCCACCACCCGACGGTCGCTTTGGAAACCGTGAGCTGGCGCCGCTTGACGCTAATATCGGAGCACCCCTTGTCCGACGAGTGCAGCGGCGTAGCGTACGACGGCGGCGCCGAGCGGAGGTACTACTTGGCTTGCTCCGCCGGCATAAACGTGTGCTATGAGAGCGCGGCAGCAGCGCCGACGGCGGCGTTCCCAGGCCAGCAGCACCGCTGGCTGGTCACAGGCGCCACCTTCTCGGCGATCGTGCTCACGTCCAGCGGGCAAGTGGCGGCTCTGAATTGCACAAAGAAGGCTGTTCAAACGTTCGCCGCCGCGAGCGGCGAGCTCGTCAGTGAGTTCGCGCTTGCGGCCGCGGAAAAGCCGAACGGGCTCTGCCAAACGGACGACGGTCTGTTCTTGGTGACCGACATCGAGGCCAACAAAGTGTCCTTGTACGATCCGTCGGGCGAGCTAGCCGCCGAGATCAACAGGATTGTCAACTACAAGTGGGTCTTCTTTTCGCCCGAGTGCGCGGCGAGCATCGGCGAGCGGAAATTCGTCGTCACGGACGGCAAGCGGTGCTGCGTGCTGTGTCTCGACTATGGCGGCAAGTTGGTGTGGCGGTTCGGCAGGCGCGGCCGAGACAGCGGCGACCTGTGGGCACCCGCGGGCGTCTGCTCCGACCGTAAAGGGCGAGTTTACGTCGCAGACAAGGGAAACATGCGGGTGGCCATACTATCCTCAGACGGTGCGCTGGTCGGCCACGTCAGCGTGGACCCCCTGGGAGCTCGCACGCCATGTCTGGCGAACTGCAGCGCCGACGGCAGCCGCCTGGTGGTCGTGTGCAGCGATAGAGTCACTGAACGTGACTGCATCCAAACGTTCTCCATTGAGGACTTCTGAGGACACCCTCTGAAGGACAGTTCTACAGCTTACTAAGCCGAACGACATACGCTGGCGCTCTTCCGTCAGGTGGGCAGCTTTCGAGCTGAGCTGAGCACGCTCATACTCAGAACAGGAAACACCACACTGGGGGCACACTCGCACGGAAGTGTAGGCGCACTTGCATAGAAGTGTAGGCGCGAATCATGTCTGCGGTGCCTCTGTGTGCGATCGCATCGTTCTTCACATGGAATTACAAAGCTTAAAATCTCTTTGGGCAGTCACACACCTGGTGGCAAGCGGTGGCTTTTCATTTTTCGATAAACCTGAACCTTGACTGCTGCCGCCCGGATCTTACACAACTCAGCTCTTTGCTCAACGTAGGGTCTCGGACGGTCAGAGGCACACTCGCTATGAACTTTGATCTCAGATAGCTAACCTCTATCGCAGGCAGTAATTTATGGCAAGTAGAGTGCTACTTAGTCTCGGTTACCACCGAGGAATCTGTGCAGGATGCGACTTGAAGAATCTGTGCCGGATTCAGTTAGGCCACGGACTTCCTCCAACACACAAATTCCGAGACTGTTCAGGATTCCTGTATTCGCTGGATGAGCGAAAGGGTACGCAGAGTGCTTCGGACGGCCGCAGTGGCAGGTGCTCCCGAGTTCACCTCAGGATGCGAAATGCAGCCCTCAGCTCCAGCCCTCAGCCCTTGCAGCCTGACAGTCGCAGGTTCTTCCGATGCATCACTGCAGCCACGCTTTTGCTTCGGTCGAGACTGCCGCCGCCGCCGTGCCGCGCCGCCGCTGTCGCTGGAGATCCCGATGCTCTGCTGGGTGCCTCGACAGCGATCTTTAATGGGAACAAACGACAGGACAACACCAGCCGTTCCCTCTCGTCCATTCTACCATCCTCTTATGCCGAGCCCTCGTCCCTCTTGCTCTGCACGGGTGCAAACCCTGGCGGACATCTTAGCTGGGTCGTCATCGTCTCATTTTTTTCGTGATTGTAGGACTTGCCGGTGCGAAAATGAAACTATAAAATACGTTAGCTACGGTCAAGGCATCAGATTCTTGCAGATGCCTAGAAAGAGATTGGGTTCTTTAAAGGCTCTAAATCAAATGCATTATTATTATTATTATCATCATCATTACTCATTGTCGTGTTGAAGGATGAACGCTGGTATAGGGGCTCGAAAAGAACAATAAACGATACCCCGACACAGACGAGTCGTACGCGTTACCACGACGGGTGTGTGGTACGCAGGCGAGCGAGACGACATACAGGTGTCGTAGACCCTCATGTAGGCTGCTCCCGGAGCTCGAGTAGAGAGAGAGGGAGAGAGAAGAGAGAGAGAGAGAGAGAGAGAGAGGGAGGAGACAGAGAGAGAGGGAGGAGACAGAGAGAGAGAGAGAGAGAGAGAGAGAGAGAGAGAGAGAGAGAGAGAGAGAGAGAGACAGAGACAGAGACAAGAGACAGAGAGAGAGAGAGAGAGACAGAGACAGAGACAGAGACAGAGACAGAGACAGAGACAGAGACAGAGACAGAGACAGAGACAGAGACAGAGACAGAGACAGAGACAGAGACAGAGACAGAGACAGAGACAGAGATAGAGACAGAGACAGAGACAGAGACAGAGACAGAGACAGAGACAGAGACAGAGACAGAGACAGAGACAGAGACAGAGACAGAGACAGAGACAGAGACAGAGACAGAGACAGAGACAGAGACAGAGAGACAGAGCGCGTGGGTACTGGTCGACGCTCAAGCAGAATGTAGGTCATCACTGCAGTGCTGGCAGGGTCGTATGACTAGCTTTGCACTTAAGTCGAGCTTAGTCAGCCGATACGGCCCGACTGCAGTGCCTAATGAGCTGATTCGGGGCTCGCCCGTCGGTGTGAGTACGGCTGGGGGGCGGAACAATATTGCTGTGAGGCCACGCCCATACCGGTACTAATGATAATAATAATAATAATTTACTTGATAAAGCGCCCTCAGAGAACTTAATCTCTCTCTAGGCGCTTTACATTTGCTGTAAAGTGAAATGCAATTGAATTGTAAGTAAAATCATGCATGAAAAACAAACAAAATGAATAATATGGTTAGGGGTGACATGCACAGGGTCAGCATGCGAATGTGGTTAGTGGCAGCATGCACAGTGTCAGCACGCATAAGCACATCAAGGACGAATCACAGGGACCCGCTAAATGCTGTCCTAAATAGGTGTGTTTTTAGGTTCCTTTTAAATGTGGTCAGGTCAGGGGAAGGACGAGTGCTGGTACTCTTTGTCACTTTGAAGGACGGGTGCTGTAATATTATATGAGTGCTCGATTAGTGCTATGCAAGTTTGGCTGTGCTTCAATCGCACCTGGTGTCCTCTCTAGGAACCAGCCTCGTGAATTCACAATTTGAAGGCTAGGGCAAATCGCAATTTCACCATTTAAGGAAAGGGTATTCAATTAGACCAACGAACCCTCAGTGTGCAATCAAATTAGCAACTGCAAGTAGTAACCAAATGGTCTGGAGGTAGGTCTAAATTGGCAGATGCGAGCAGTGCTAAAGCTGTCTGAAGGAGGCCTACTTAAATCCAACTTTCGATAAGGCGATGCGAAAAACAGTTTGCTTAGTCATCTCGATTAGCTTACTAGCCTTTGCTTGCATTTCGATGCCGGAACTCTTACATAAAATTCAGCAGCTGATGCATTAAATTTTGGGTCTGATAGGAAGTAAAATTAGTCGATGTGACCAATGGAAAAGTTTAGATAGCGCTTTACCTTTCGCCCACAGTCATCAGATTGTCGTTTAAAGTAGCTCCGCGATATTGAAGCAGAGCATTTTTTAACTTTACTTTTACTTCAATGTAATACACTAGCCTAAGCAATGTCTGCAGCCACCCAGTCTCCCAACGTGCTTAGTTCGACGGCTGCTAGCTTTCAGGTAACTGTGCCTAGATGTTGAGCAAACTATGACAAAACTAGGTAGTCAGTAACAGCAAAGGAACGATTTTGTCGAGTTTCGAAAATACACAGTCCATTAGTATGGGCTTAGTATCGGAGCTTAATAATCGTACAGGCGAGCAATCTAGAGGAAAATTGCCACTTTCGAGGCATTCGTTCAGGAGAAATGAGGGTCAGTTCTTTTTTATTGCCCTGTACACTTTGCACGTAATGAGACGCTAGAGACATTTTATAGGCGATTTTACTCTCTAGCACCATAGTTAAGCTGAACATTGAGCTAGTTGCACCACCCAAGTCCAAATGGGAAAGCATAATTTTGACGAAGAACGCACGAGCTTCCAGCAAGCATGCTCGTGAATCTATAAGATCAGCTGCTGAGCCATACAAGTGGCAATCGCTAAGAATGCACCATGTTTCGGAGCGAATATTTAGGTAACTTTACAACTTGATATCCTATGTGTACTTTGGAAAGAAATACACTGCAATTGTATATGAAAATGCAATTCTCAAACTTCTGTAGCATTATCTTATTTTTTAATGAATATTTCATGTGTATTCAGGTATTATGCAAATTTAGAGTGCAGATAAGATGTAGGAAGCCGACGTCGTTGCAAAACTCAATCTAGGCTTTCATTTCTACTGCGATGAAACCCAATGCTACCTACCCGTCAATCTTTCAATGCCTTGTTCCTCATCCAACTTCGCCTGCATAGGCGACAGTATCGTGTGGATATCTACTAACTTCCTAAAGCTAATCCGTGTGAGGACCAACCTAATATGTATAGACAAACTTAATGTCACCCAAAAACTAAAAGAGCAAGCCCCCAACGATTGGTTTCAGCTTGCACCACTTTCGTTACGCCTGCCCATAATCTAGGGCCAGCAGTGGAGCCATCATTTCCATCCTGTGCAGGGAAAGACCTGCACAGATTTCATGTCGGCGACCAAGACCCGCAAAATGTTCATATAGGCAGGGCTAGAGCCGCTATTAATTAAAGATGCATTGCGAAAAATAAATCATAGCATTTATTAGACACGAACTGGGCGATTGCTGATCGAGTGGAATTAAGGTGTAATTTCGTCGTCGGCGACGGTCGGTAGGCGTAGGAATAGGGGGCGGCCCCACTGCACTGAAGAGGGGGTAAAGGCTTCCCCAAAGGAGTCCGCTGCTGGTCTAGGCGTACTATTCCAAAATGACATTTTATTAATTGAGCACATTACCTCCTCTGTCAAGTCTGCCTATTTTCATTGAGGAAGCATTGCCAAAATTGGAGCCTGCACAGGCGTATAGAGGGAAGTATGGAGTATGAAAGACAAAATAGCTCACTCGCGTGTGGCATCGTTTCTACATAACTGCAATTTCCTTTATTTAGGACTTGCGGCCTTCGCCCTTAATCGCCTGAATTCGTGCAAAACTCAGCGGCTTGTCTGGTCGGTCGTTAAGGGTGTGGCTGCCACGTCAGACCACTTCTATCTGAGCCTCACAGACACCTTATCAAGCTTTGAATTGCTTTCAAGGTTCCCAGTCTGGCTTGTAGATCGCGTCACTCGCTCGCACCGGCCAGCCTATCCGATTTCCGTTGGCTTATCCGATCCGCACCAGCTATCCGATCCTAGCCTATCCGATTTCCGTTGGCCCTCCATTCCGCTCTCGCACCTTCCACTCCACAGTCCGCATCCAGTCATCTCGCTGTCCCTCGTAATAAAATGGGAATCTTCTGGCGACCGGGCCTTCACCTCGTATACACCGAAAGTCTGGAACTCACATCCGGTAAAGGTCACTCACTATCTGCTGCTTTTAAGTCTCGTTTTCCTTCGCCCCACTGCACTTGTCAAGTTTTCCATGCAGGCGTGCACTTTGCACGCACGCACGCATGCTTGTGCATGATTCAGTAAATAGTGTTTGCCACAGGTCTTAGTCACCAATGTACACGAGTATCTCATCGTTTGCTTTATTAAGCTGGCCTAAGCATGATACTTGTTATCTTATGCATGTTTGATACCGTGCCTGTCACTAACCCATGTTTATTGATTCTCTTGTAGCGATCTGTCAAGCGGCTGGATGGAGATTAGGTTCTCTTGGGGGGCTACACAAGCGACGTATTGTTTTTGTATGAATATTATAAAGCTAATATACTACCGCGAACAGAATTAAATCCCACGATTAAATCCCATTAAATACCACGAGCCACTAGTACCTATTCCTCAATTGTCACTGTGATTATCGGTGAGCCTCTACTGGCCTTCAGTGCCTTTGACTTGAGCAAACCACTACTCAGGCTGACCAGCTGTGAATCAAAATCCTTGCATCACCAAACCCGGTTTGTTGATTTACAAGCACTGATAAGATAAGCGCCTGCCAGTCTCAAAATTAGGCGCACAGCACGAGCACCGGCTGCGATTGGATATCCTGCTTCATTTGCTCGCATTGATTTATGCTAATAGCTCCACCTGATAAGTACTGATGCCTAGAAGCATATGTACTAAAACGTAGTTGTACTTCCAGTGGACCCACGATAGGACGCACACAATTGTTGTTTCCACGCAAGCACATACACTCGCGCAAATCCACTAACCGAGCTACCAGGGATTTCAATGATGTCCGAACCTTCAAGGAGCGGAATGCTCAGTTATTCAGCGAAGTGTTGGAGACGATCCAAGGTCAAGGTCAACATTAGTAATACAAATTCGTCCTTTCCTTTGCAGCAAATGTAAAGCACCTAGAAAGAGATTGAGTTCCCTGAGGACGCTTTATAAAGTGCATTATTATCATCCTTTCTAAGAATGTATCTGTTTATGCAAAGGATCGATGAATGTACCATCTGGTTGCAATGAAAGCTTTAGTGTATACAAACGCTGCGTAACTGACCGAGATGACGAGCGAATCCACCTGCTAAATGATTCTGGATTTGCTCTTGAATGGATATCGGAAGGTCTTCTAGGTTCCTCCATTGCTTAATTTGGGAGAGTGTGTTAATACCTAGCAAACGCATCCGTCAGCGAAATCGGTCAGATTATGACACCGCTTGAGAACATTAGCGGTTCCAGAGTGATAAGCCTGAGGGATCAGAATCGTGTCAGTCTATGGTTTTACATCGACAGTCATTTGAGATTTAGTCAGTTTGGTCAGTTTTCGCTTTGGGCTTTAAACTAATGAATTTTACGCTGCAGCGGGTGCTGTACACATCAGCGCTTCCTTGGAATACTCTGGAATACGTCGCCAGAGGTGAGGCATGAGCTGATTCCTGATTTCTGTCGAGCTCTGATCTGTATTGCAGCCTTGTACTCTTCGTGCACATTCTCTTCGGCCATATTTGTGTGCAGTATCTGCGACTGCTGTGAGCGCCTACTGCTTCTGCTGCTACAATTAGCGCATCGCCCTGAGCCGCGATTGCGCACTAGGTAAGGCGGTTGCTTTCACAGCGATTCCTGCGGTGGGCGATTCTTTATCGCCACTGCAAGCGGTGGTGATAGCCATAAAGGCTCTTCTGTCACTATAAAAAAGGGCTGTTTAATCAGCTAGGATTTTTAATTTTTTTTCATAATTTCTTTTACCTGCGGCCAATTGGTACGCCATTGACACGGCGAAGCGTCAGGCCGCTGATGTATGTTATATTTCTTGGTGTCATATTTATGTTCTTGGTGTTATATTTCTATCCGTTATATTTCTTGGCTGCTGTGATTCATCGAGCTCTCGTAAATGCACGCGTTGAGAGACAACAGTTAGTCTCGTTTACTGCTGTCGTCTGCGCTGCGTCTCCGTGCTGTGTCTCCGTGAGAGACTCCACTAGAACATCTAACGAAACGACAACCACTCTCCTACTGCCGACTATGGCTCATCCTTTTCAGCGGTCCTCAGCTGCTACTTCCACGATACTCACTACCTCAACTGCTCTCCTGACTCTGCTATGCTTCCAACTTTCTCTTTGTTGCGTGAGACGAAGTCTGTTGGCTACCGAATGCGTACCGAAAGCCGCTTAGGCTGTGAGTGCGCTATACAAAACTCTCCTGCGTAACACCCACATGGTCTTTATGACTTTGTCGAGTTACAGACAGAGATACATTACATAGAACTGCCGCCGCCGTAGCTACTATAATACAACATGACTCGTTGGCCTTGCCACGAGACTCAGCGCTCCACCTACCGATCCGTCGGTCGTCCATCTGCAAGGGCAAGCACCGTAGCTTACGCCGTCCTTCTGGCAAAAAGAGGCGTAGTTCCAGGAGCCGCAACAGCGCGTCTGCATTGTTTGTTCTGTTTGCATCCGGGCGGGCACCTCGCATTATTTTTTCTTTCAACTCACCGCGGATGTAAAACACGTCCAACGATATATACCCGAATGGACCTATTTTGAAAAGCTTTCTCTCGCGTCAAAATTCGGAACGACTGAAGCAGTCCAGACGAGCTAAGGAAAGTTTTTCACTTCGAGCCTTCGGGAAGGGAGAACATCGCACACAGCACATCACAGTTCCTGGTTCTAGTGCTCTAGTTCTCTGCTTGAGCTGCTCCAGAGTTGCTGTTACACCCCACTCAAGGCGTAGCTTTGCGACGTCGTTCGCCAAGGTGTGGCTTTAAATTGACACTCGAGCGTTGGTGCCGAGTCGCGACGAGTGCGACGACCTGAAGGCATGTGTGTTCGCGTTCTGTGTGCCGAGCTGCAACCGCTACGTTCGTCGACGACCCGACTGAGTCCGCATCCGATTAGTGCAGGTCCGATTACCTGCTCGATTAGTGCAGGTCCGATTACCTGCTCTATTAGTGCAGGTCCGATTACCTGCTCGATTAGTGCAGGTCCGATTACCTGCTCGATTAGTGCAGGTCCGATTACCTGCTCGATTAGTGCAGGTCCGATTACCTGTCCGATTAGTGCAGGTCCGATTACCTGCTCGATTAGTGCAGGCCTCCTTGCATGTGGTGGGCACCCCAACGCTAGTGATCTTACTTATTAATAATAATTTAAATAATACATTTGTTATAGCACCCTAAGATAACTCAATCTCTCTCTAAGACACTTTGCATTTGCTGGAAAGGAAACGCGGTCAAATGGTTAGTGGCAGCTCGGTCAATGACAACAAGCATAGTGTCACGCCGAAGGCTCGGCGGAGTAGGCTTAACCTGCCGCTTACCTAGCAGCGTAACCTACCGCCTAATGCCGTCGGGTACGCGTCTGCGCGCACCCGACGGCATTAGGCGTCGCAATAAGCTGGCCGCCACGAAACGAGCGTTTCTGGCGCTGACCTACTTATCGTTAATAAAGGGGGTCGTGAGTCCGCGGCGTGAATTGGAAAGCGAGACTCATAAATTGGGGATTTTACTGAGCTTTATTCGCAAAGCGCACAAAGTCGCAGTGCGTCTAGCTCAGTTTTATCTCCACACTCCTCACAGGCTCTCAACAGCACAAGCACTCTTGTGGAGGGAATACGTCCCCCCCCCCACTTAGGCTACCTAAGTCTATTGTGGGGAAAGACCCAAATGAGACGAGGAGCCCGAACCGGAGCCTAGACCCTGACTGGAGAACTAGAGATCCGCTTCCAATTTACGGCAGGAATACCCCACACACGTTACACCAAGCACTCTTGGCGAGACCACGTGCACGCGAGCACACACGAAACACAGAAGAAACACAGCAATGCGAGCACGGGTGCTATACGACCGTATTCGGTGGCGTCCACCGAATCCTCCTGGCGCTGTCTCGTCCTGTTCCATCAATCGCCGGCGAACAGCCCGCCCTCCTCCGTCGCTTTCAGAGAAACGAGTCAGGCAACTACCGGCGACGGCGTCGAGACGGAGCCGAAGATGAGGAAGAGGCCTAATGAGCGTCGCCCTATCATTATATAACTAGCTGGGACAATGGTGCTGACAACCCAGCCAATAGCAGTCACATCAGTGACCTCTGCGTCCCCTTGCTCACAGCTCGAGAACGCAGATGCTCTTTACCCACTTCTTTTGTTCTAACGAAAGCCGCCCACCAAATCTAGAATGGCTGGCGGTGACATCGACCTTGGGCAAGCGTTGCCCTATTCTCAAATTGCTAGCAGGAACTAAAGGGTTGACACTCCAGCCAATATCAATCACCTCAGCGACCTCTGCGTCCCCTTGCTCTGGGACAGAGGTGTTTTCCTGCTGAGCTATTATCATACACTCCAAAACTGAGTCAGGCCAGCGCTGTGCTACAATAGCACTGTTAGAGGTGGCATGCACAAGGTCAACATGCAAATATGGTTAATGGCAGCATGCACAGTGTCATCACAAATGAGCTCGAAAAGGACAAATCACACGGGCCCACCTAAATGGTGCGATAAATAGATACTTATACAGCGCTACGTCATACTTCTGTATGAGATACGCACATGTAGTCTTGTAGTGGCGGCTGCAAGTAAAGCAGTGATTTCACAATTAAGAATGACCGGATGCTCTCGCTGAGGGCAAGGGTGCAAACAAATCTTGCCTGTAGAGGAGACCGATCCTGCAGACTTTAGTTTTGTTCCTACTAATTTTTAGCCGTTTACCTCTCCAGATTAGCGCTACTACAGAGATTTCAGAATACGGTGCCGCCGCCTGCCATCCGCTGCGGGACCAAGCGCGAGAAAAGGTTTTAGCTTCTAGTGGGTTTGGGTCCCGAATTATTCACGTTCACCCCAGCAGCGGGGCTGGATTCAGTGCTCTACCTATCGAGTTGCCGATCCAACTTACTTTCATTCGATACTCAACCGAGATTCTCAAAGTCTCGAATCGCATGCCCGAATCGTGGTGTACTGCGTCCATACATGAGTGCGCTTGCACTGCGAACTAGCTCCAGGCCGCAGCCGTAGCGCCTGCTTCGGTCGTATTGCGTATTGGCTGCACTACTTACTTACGCCGGAAGGCTTGAGCAATTAGAGACCCCACCGGCTCCCTAGCAGTCTGTCATCGTGTCCTTAGTAAACCGGGAATGTGCAGTGACTGCAAAAGATGCAGCAGTTTCGAAATGTAGGGCGACCGGAAACCATCTGCGGTTGACTGCTGCCAACCGACAGAGAATTTTGCCTGGTAAATATACCCGAAAGTCTACCGGCAAGTAAGGTAACCACGGTGTGAGCCACGCATTTCTCGACTCTTTACCGATCAAACTGTCCTTCATTTGCTTTGTCGTGCGGCCTATTGACTTATCTGTAGACGCATTTAGCTTAGGACTTGCTACCCGACACCCGCCTTCGTCCTTGAAGGCTGCAGTGGCCCAGTAGTTTTTCTCTCGGTACGTGTGCACGTCGGCTGGAGAGCAAGAACGACAATCCGGATCTTAAGGGTTTATGACTCACCCTGGCTGTTAAGGCACGTGCAAGCATTTCGCATGCTGACATTAAAGTTTGAATCCAACGGGAGCTTAAGCAGTGTATAGCTAAATATATCTCAAAGTTTACCTTCCTGCCATGGCTGTGCAAGAGGCGCAGTCGTAGCCCGCTGGGAAAAGATCGTGGCAAGGGTCAGTCGACTTCGGTCGTTGGAAGCCTCTGTCCACTTTGAGTCCGTGATGAGTGTTTTTCCCTTTCTCGACATCGTGAAATTCTTCTCCAACCTCGGTTCCACCTTCGGTTGTCAAAAAATTCAGCGATATCGTAAAAGGAAAAAACACTCATCACCAAATTCAATCGTTTCTGTTACTTTGTTGAATAAACTGATAGTTTTAATATTTAATAAGCATAAATATTTAAATGTTTTCAAAATTTTATAGACAAAATGCCAGATTTAAGAAAAGATTTTGCCCTTAAAAAATATGAAGAAACTATTCAATTTAATAAAAAAATTAGATCATGTCTAATAAAATTAACAAGAGCTAGATACGCAATTAAATTTGTAAATATAGTAATAGCATTAGGAGTAACTGTTTCCTGTACTTATATTCAAATAATCCCAGCTATTAGTCATGCTGTCACTTTCTTTTCAGCACTATCAGTAATGTTTGTATCAGTTGATGGTGTACTATCAGAAATAGATAAACGTAAAAGAAATGCTTTAAATTCTAATTCTGAAATTATCTCAAAGATTACTGATGCTTTATCTGATGATGAAATTACAAAAGAAGAATTTGAAGGACTTGTATTGGGATGTTCACAAACTGAAATTAATGTTGGTTAATTACTTGCAACTCCTCTCTAACAAAACTTCTCTTAACATCATTTACGAAGTATCTAGTCGGTTGTTCTCGCAATACCATTATCCTAACAATAGCATGTTTAGTCAAACTCCATATTGGATCTGTAGCTCTTCTTCTTTTTCCATCTTCTCCTTCTCCTGGTTCTAATAAATATCTAACAGTTGATCCTAATTCTAATAACTATTCTTCTTCTCATACTTTTCTATTGTATTTTGGTTTCTTTAGTTTTACTATTTTTTTTATTGCTTTAACAGATTTTTTTCCATTATCTCTTGTACTATTATTATTTAGATAATCAATAATCTTTGGTAAATTATCGATCCACTCTTTATTTATAGTATAATCTCCTTTATTAATACTTTCTAATTCCTTTTCATACTGTGCAATAAATGCTCTCTCAGCAACTGTTCTATTCATTCTTTCAACTAATGCAGCACTCTTTTTAGTAGTACCTTCTATAAGACGTGTTTCATGTCTTTTCATTTCTTTAGCAAACTCTCCTTTGAACTCAGATCCTGGATCTACTGTTATCTTTTTAGGCCATTTCAAAGGATCTTTACTATAAATATCTATTATTGCTTGTGTTACTTCTGTAGAAGACTTTGTTTTAAGCAGTCTTGAATCTTTATATCTACTTGCAACATCAATAACACTCAAAGAATATTTATATCTATAATTATTAGGCATATATAGCATATCTGCTTGATGGTTTTCATTAGGTTCAACTACATGAAAGAAACCTTGTGGAATATTCTTAGGTCTTGGTTTGAATACTTGACTTATATCTGAATCAGGATTGAACTTACCTTCTTTTTTTCTTTTAGAGTTAAAAACGACATTCTATAGAGAATGGAAATATTTTGCGATACGTGCTTAAATATATTTAATGAAATTGAATACCTTGAAACAGGTCATCCTTATTGTAAACCACTAAAATTAAAAAGACCAAAACAAAAGTAAGAAATACGTTGTGATAAATGAGATTTAGATATGAGTAAGACAAAATTTGATTCTAGCCTTTCACAAAATAGTGAAGTAATCATTTGTTCATGCTGTAACATAAATTCTAATTATTAAAAAAAAGAAAAACCAACTTAAATATATTCTTTAGTAAAGCAACATTTTAAAAGTGGATGCTATCCAACCTTAGGCATACATAGATGTTTAGAACATGAATAAATATGTTTTATTTCAAAACTATTTCCACTTGTTAAAGGTAAGCATTAAGCAACAAAGTTAAAAGAGTCGATAGTTTTAATAGTTCACTTATACTTTTCAGGAGGGTACATAACTAACCAAGACCTTTAATTTCTCAAGGCTTTCAACGAAGTAATACTCAGTTGGTAATCTACTGAAATAAGCATAATCCTTTAAGTTAACACCAGTTGGAGAAGTATTTATAGCTCTTACATCACCAGATACGACTGTTGTATCCCTATTAGATCTAAGAAATACACAATTAGATGATCCGACAACCATAACATTCAATATTGTTATTGGTGGAGCCATTTTATTTGTCCATGAGTAAGGTGATAATAGTTTTAGTATTGAATTTAATGCTTAAGGTCCATTGAGATTGATATTGCTTCCGTTATTTTTTTAACTGTTTTATCTACATAATTCTTCGTTGCAACGTCAGAAGAATTAACAGGCTCTGCAACATTTGTAATTGAATTTCCACCCATATTTATATATGTTTTTGAAGGATAATTCTTTAGTAATACATCTCTTTTCATTCCACCATAAGTAACACAATAGTCATCATTTAGAACAACTGGATTGGTATTTCCTGAATTCCAATAAGTAGATGTTATAGCAAAGCTATTCATGTTCAAATCTCCTAGCATTGTATCACCAGTTTTTTTAACATAATTATTTACTTGACTAACATTTACTCCATCAGTAGGATTAATACCTGCACTAGGATTTGTAATACGTTTACCAGCAAGATTCATTGTTATTCCTGAATTAACAACAAAGTTTGCATCAGCATAAGCTTTTGTAACAGCATCAAAGTCATTAACAGGATCGGCTAAATTTCTAATTCTATTTCCATTCGCATCAAGATCTGAAAGAATGAAACCACTATTCTTTTATACATAGTCTTCATTATGAAACTTTTTGTTCATCTATATAATTATTTATTAATAATTTTTTATCTTTCTAACACTTCTATAACTATTGGAATAATTCTTGCAAATCTATAATGATCTTCTTCTTTAACTACTTGTACTTCTACATTTTTTATATAGTATTTGATATCATAACCAAATTTTTTTATTTGAGAATCTACCATAATCACTTCTTATATCAAATTTAAGATCATAAGACTTTTCATCTTTAAGTAAATACATAAACAACGGCTCTCTTATCGGCATATCAAAAACATAACTTGTAGGTGATCTAACTGATCCAGTTGCAACATAATCTTTAGGTGCTTCTTTACAATTCAAACCTTCAACAAAGATTCACTATAAAAAGATCTGCTTAGTTTCAATACATGTAACCCAAGTAGACATTGAGCTAGGTATTGTTTTCTTACAAATCCTTCAATTATACTACGACTCCATAAGCATTTTATCTCAATCAACGTATCTTTATCTACAATTCCATCAAGGGAATATCTATACACCCATCACTGGTAAAGCAATCGTTTGCATTCTCTATCTTTCTATTTAATTTCATTTCTAGAAATTTAGTGGCAATAGGTTCAAACACCTTTCCAAATAAAAACGGAGGAAATTTCATTGGTTGAGAGTTAGCAATATATTTTTTTAGTTTTCTATTTGAAATTAATTCTATATCATGATCTGTTTGTGAACCAAATATCATATTATTTCCTAGAATAGAATAAATTTCTGAACCTCCAATATTTAACTTCATAGAATTTTTCTACTCATCTGAACCTTGTATGCAATTTGTTTTTGCATTGTATTTAGACATAATAATTTTATTAAAAATCTCTTTTATCATAACTGAATTCTCCTCTACTACAATGAAGTTTGCACCATTTCCATTAGATGTTAGTTCAGCGGTATTTTCACAAATAGATAAATAGTGAATAATTATTTGAGTTCCATCATTTGGTAAAAGACTATTAAATTCAACTGTACATCTAGTCTTGAGATTTTTCTAAGAGGTTCGTCATTATATTGAAGATCAATAACGTGAATTGGATAAAGAGAAAACCATTCAGGGTAAGTAACTCCAACAGGTTCAGTAACCTCATTAAGTCCAAGATATTGTTTTCTAAACGTTGTAAAATCCATATATTCTGGTGAACACTTTCCAAGTTTTGGTGCACTTGCTCTTAGAACTGCTGGGTATTGTTTTGAACCATTTGCATACACTGAAACGTTTTTAATTTCACAGTGATTGTAAGTACACGAATTTCCTACATATGAAGTGTATTTCTTATAGTTTTGAGCTGCAGCAATTAGCCATCTAACTTTATCCATTTTATTTTGAACTGATAATGTTTTAGTAAATTTAGTGCCTTGATTAAGAGAAGTTATTGTAATATTTTCATATCGTCTAACTCTATAGTTAAGTCTTATTTTCTTTATTTTTCACTTGATATCAGCAAGTGATCTCTGAACACTTTCTTCAGGAGTTACACATGGAACCATTAACCTCATTTTTGACATTGCAATTTTAAAAGTTGTATAAGCACCATCACCAGCAGCAGCTGCTGTACTTCTAGGAGTTATAGTATTAGTAGTATTTGCAGCAGCACCCGTTGGACCAGTCATTATAGCATCATAATCAGGCCCACCAACTCTTGTCATTTCAAGTGTAAAAGGAATGTTATAAAGAATTGTATTCATATCAGCACAAAACCAGAAATTCGTGATAGTGGACGCGCAATGCTATAAGTACCAACGTCAGCATCAACTTCAATCATATTATTTATAAGAGCTCTCCTATAAAGGAATCTAATGTGTGAACAACTTGTTCTATTATTAGTAACAACACCAGAAGCATTAGGATTACTATAAGTATTTCCTGCAGTCATATCATCCAGTGAATTTGCTTCATCGTTTTTCCAGCCAGTTGCAGGTCCTTCAGTTCTATTATAGTCATTTGGATAACATAGAAGCCCCATCAGCGTTGAAGCACTTCCAACTCCTTCTTTTAGTGAAAAGCTTTCAATTTCTTCTGTACCAAGTCTAGTTCTCGTACTCTTAAATAACCAGGCACCAGCGTTGTTAACAAGTCCTACTGCAAGACTACGTTTTAAAACACCAGGCGGATCACTAGCGTTAGCGGGTGCGGCTCCAAGTCAAGTCCTTCAGGAAGAAGATAAGCGTCAGATAGAGCATAAAATATTTGTTGTTCACCAGGTAGAGGGAATGTAACTAGTTTTCCAGGAATATTGTCGTTTTAATTTCCATTACTTTGGTAAAACTCTCGATAATGATAATCTACAAGTTTATAATCATGGAAATCAGGATCTCCTAATTCAAGTATACTATCGATGGGTGCACTTGCCATTTCTTCTCTATATAAAAAAAAACTAAAAATTAATTTCTACTTTGAATATATATTCAGCTCCTATCTTTTTCTTCATATTTCCACCTTAACCATCAGGTCTAACATACGGAACAACAGCTTTCTATTTTATTTCTTTTCTCGATTTTTTAATGTTTTTGGATCATTTTCTGTATGAGTTTCTGAATAGTCTTCTACTTATTCTTCCATTTTTACTTTTCGACTTTTTTTAGTTTTTGGTTTAAGTCTCTCGAGCGTAGATAATCTAATTCAAAGATCTAACTCTTTCATTTTTCTTTCATAATCTTTTTCTTTCTTTCGTTTTTCTGATTAATACTCTAATTCTTTCTTTCTTTTTTCTTCTTCAAGTTTATCCTCCATCTCTCTACGGTTAACAGCATAATCTTGATCTATCTTTTCTTTTTTGTTCGTAATTCAGCTAGTTTCCTTTCTTGATGCATTTCAATTCCTTTATTAGCAATGTTCATGCTTAGACCAGTTAATCCAGTTAAAACAGGTGCTACTTTTCCAACGCCATCTATTACTTTATCTAAAACTCCAGACCCATAATACTTTCCTCCTCTTATATTACCATGACCGATCCTTGCATAACTCCCCATTTCTCTATACTACTTTGAAATTTCTATTGTAGCTACAACATCTTTAATTGTATTAAGCCTATTTCCATTTTGATCTGTTAAAGTAATTTTAAAACCACTCAATGATTCTATATCACCTCTTGTTGATAAGTACATTATATTTGGAATATGTAAATCAAAATTTTCACCAGCTGCAATATCTCTAACGTCAATAGTATATAAAGATGAAGATTGTTCTAAAAAACCTTTTCCTTTTTCTATAAAATTAGGTTCTGGATTAACTAAATCACAATCAACACTAATCCATTTTACATAACTATTTTCATCATCAGATTTCATTTTATTCCATGCTATACATGTACCAGCAAATAGTGTGCTTCTTCATTTATGTCATCTTCTCTTTCACTACTATAATCATAATCAGGAGCGAATGTTCCTCTTTCATTTGATTTAAACCCTAATGAATATCCAATGTTATTAATAGTACCTGGCAAATCACTTCCTAGTAAAACAACGTACTCACCTACTACTCTCATAACTATTTTAGCACCTTCTCTAACACTGAAAGCCACTCTAGTGCTATCTCTTCTAGAAGGATTGTAATAAGACCCTATACCATCTAGCGCTCTATTTAATTCTGTAACATTAATGTAACATTAACATTAACATGTAACAATCCTGGTAGTATCATAATATCCTGGTGGAATTGAAACGAAAAAATTATTCGCTGCAATTCGATTTGTTTTAAACCAAAGCATATCATTTTTAAAAGAAACAATTCTTACAATGCTTTTATATGTATAAGTAAATTCCACTCTTCTTAATCCAACTTCTTTATATCCAGATTTAGAACCAAGCATTATGCGAGGAGAGTTAGTTTTATAATTTGTGTTAGAAGTTCCTGTTAATTTAAACATAATTTTCTATATAGATTTTACTTTTTTCATAACTATAGTACCTACAACATCTGTTATTGTATTAACCCTATTTCCATTTTGGTCTGTTAAAGTAATTTTAAAACCATTCAACGAATCTATATCACCCTTTGTTGGTAAGTACATCACATTTGGAATATGTAAATCAACTTTTTCTCCTGGAGCAATGTCATCAGTGTCAATGATATATCAAGATGAAGATTGTTCTAAAACTCCTTTTCTTTTTTCTATATAATTAAGTTCTGGATCAACTAAATCAGAATCAACACTTACCCATCTTACATCACTATTATCAGGTAGAAGCATTTTATTCCATGCTTTATAAGTTCCAGCGAAATACATGGCTTTTTCAACTGCTTAGTAAGGAGTTCCTCCAACCATATCACGGTCAAATGTTCCTTGTTCATTTGAGTTAAAACCTAGTGTATCTCCAATGTTATAAAAACCAGCTTTTTTGTAACAGAAGAATTAGGTCCAAGAAAAACAACGCTGTCACCTACAACTTGCATAATTATTTTATCATCTGTATCAACACTAAATCTTATTCCATTTCCACTTCTTCCAAGTAGTGCTGGCGTTGGAGTACTACTAGGAGGAATAGGATCTTTTTTCTTTGCTGCTAAAGCTGTGCTTAAAGCAAGAACAATTTTGTTACTATCATAACTTCCTGAAGTTTTGTTAATTGTAACTCCATCTTTTTTCTATTCCAAAATCAATTTCAATGTATTGAGCATCACCAACATCTCCAATAGAAAACTTAAACCAAAGTCTGTCATTTACACCTTTAACAACATCTGATATTACTCTATTTGCACAAGTAAATTCTACTCTTCTTAAACCAACTTTATTATATCCTGATTTTTATCCTAATATAATTAGAGGATTTAATGTTTTATAGTCTGAAGAAGATGTTCCTGTTAATCTTATAGTCATTCCTTATATTAGATTTCTATAATTTCTGTAACAATAGCAATTTGTTCACCACAAAAATCTAACACTTTTAAGTTTTGATCAGTAACTTTAATAGTTATATCACTAATAGCTTCAGTAGAAACATTACGGTATTCAGGTGTATTTGGTTCGTATACCATTGTATCCCACGGATAAAAGTCAAATCCTAAACTTCTTAAAGCTTGAGTTTCATTTCCATTTATAAAACTTGCTCCTGGTGCAACTAAATTACAATTCACAAGAACAAGTTTTACATCAGCAATACTTACATGTTCTTCTGAATAAAAGTTTTTGTTAGGAGTACAAATAATTGGTGTAATAGTTGGATAAGATTCTAAAAACTTGTTATCAGTTGTGTAAGCAGGTTTAGTAAAACCAAGTACTTTAGAAATAGAAGATTTACTAGCAATAAAACTCCAACCAACAGGCATACTAATCCATGAACGTGCAGTACCAGTATCAACTCCAACTATAAACTTATCGGTTGTAGATCCTGTTTGAGTAATATAATTATTAATTCTATCAACAATACCAGTATTTAAGTCAGCACTATCGACAGTATAAATTCCTGGTTCTAGTGTTACAGTTTGTTCTGATCCACCTGCATTTCTATAAACAAAAGTATTACTAGAATTAGTAATATTTTGTATGGAATTAATTCCAACAAACTTCTTAAAACATACTTTTATGTTTTTGTTTCTCAATAAAATAGGAGTATTAATATGTAAATTAAGTGGGTTATAATTTCCAATAATATGAAACACATACCCTTCTTTACTTGCTTGATTAGTTTTTCTAATAATTTCAACATTTTAAGTATCTCTTTCGCAGTGCCCAAAAAATCACTCCTTTCTATATATTAAATAATAGATTATTTATTTTTGCAACGTAAGATTTTGGTGCTTTTCTAGATCTAGCTAAATAATCTACTGCAGCACTGACTGATTTTATAACTCCTTTATTTCCAGCAGCAAGCTCTCTCAACATAAATCAATCTTATTAAATACTTTTTTATCACTCTTAACAAACACTGGAACAACTTTTAATCCTTCTCCAGATTTAGGTCTTAATCCTTTTATATGATCAAGAATTTGTTGTTGTTTTTCACTCCTTTTTTCTATCCTCTCTAAGACTCTCTTCAATATTATCTTCTGTAATTCTCTTTATATATTCTTTCATTGCAGATTGCATTCTTCCTGTATGAGATTTAGCACTAATATCAAATCATTCTTGTCTAGTAACCCATGAGTGTTCAATAATTGTAGGTAAAGTAGCTTCTATAGCAGTTGTAAATTGAGGTGTGCTAGTTTCTGTAACACTAGCAACAGGTTCAGCAACACGCAGAAGGTACTGTAACACTTACAATGGGTAAAGTAGTTTTATCTTTACGTTTTCTTCCTCTCTTCTTTGGAGTACTAGTAGCAATTGGTGGTTCAACTTCTTTTATATTTGCTTTTTTCCTCTTTGGAGTTCCAGTAGACGGATTAATGTTAAGACTTTCTGCAACTGTTTTTTGAACACCATCAAGAATTTCTTTTATTTCTGGATTAGCTGCATGAGTCTTTGCTTGATTTACTCTAGTAATTGCACTTTTAGGCTTTCCAGTTACAATATCAGTGATTGCTTTTTTAAAACTGTAGAAACATCTTGAGATGCTTTAGCTTCTATTGCTTTTTCAATTAGTTTATTACTTTTCATTTGAATTGAAAGTTTTGGTCTTATTACTTTAAGTTTATTAAAATCAACATCACCTAAATCATTTTTTGAATGTTCTAAAGCACGTTCATTTAGTTTATGTTCTACTTGATCTCTAGCAGCAATTTCAGCTTCAATTTTTGCCATCTCTTCATTGTTGTTAAGTATAGTTGCACTATGTCATTTATCTAAATTACCAAGTAAGTTTTCTAAATCAAGTGATTCTTGAACACTTCCTTCGTACGGTCTGTTTTTCCTATGATGCAACTTTCCGTTTATCATTCCTCTCCTATTAAGTATTGAAGATAGTTATTATTTGCTTTCCTTCTTCATCAACAGACCAAAACCTTCCCTCATCTTCAATTTTGGTAAAGTCTATAACACAATATCTAAATCTTTTCCTTGTACTAGAATCAACCCGATTTTTAAATTGCTTTCTATCTAGATCCCCATGACTCACGAATATACTCAATATCGTTAGTGTTTTGTTTGAATATTATGATACAATTTATATTATTCCTAATCTCTCGTTTAGGTATTCTTGTAAATCCTTGAGCAAGATAGAATACATCCATTCTTTTATGTCTTCCTCTAGTAAAATAATCTAATGTATTTGTTTGATCTTCAGACATAAGATCGTCTAATACAATAGCATTTCTACAATTCTTATATGAGTCAACATCTGGCATTTCATCTATTCCATTAGCCCAAACGTAAGAATGACTACCTTTTGTTATTTCTATAAATCCAGGATATAGTGGTTGATCTAAACTTGTTGCAATAATAATACAAACATCATACTTTAACCTTCCTAAAAATATCCAAATTAACATTAACTGAGATTTACCACTTCCACTTGGTCCTAAAACTAACGCTCTAGTAGGTACTTTAGGTAATGGTTCTTGGTGTCCAGTACTAATATCCTGTCCGAAATCAAAAGGTTTAACTTTTTAAGACATTCTATATTAATTTTTTTATATTTGTATATGGAGATTTAGTGTATGAAGTGTAAAAAAGCAACTGATACAATTCATGAAGAGTATGTTGAAGTAGATAGCACAAAAGGATTAAGGGGAATGATAAAAGGAATTTGTACAATTTGTAGCAAAAAGAAATCAAAATTGGTTAGACTTAGAAGTATTCCAGTTTCTGTTAGTACTCCAGTTGCAGTTGGTGAAGGATCTTTATCTCAAGGAAGAAGGATTGGAAGAAGTGTTGGTGAAGGATCTTTATCTCAAGGAGGAAGGATTGGAAGAGGAGCAAGTGAACAACAAATAATTGGTGAGATTAAGAGCACTATAGACAAACTAAAAAAAAGTTAAATCATCAGCTTTGACTGATATAGAAATAAATAATTATATAAAATAATTAGATATAAAAAAAATTTAGATTTGTCTTTGTAAGAGATGAACTAACAAAACCACTAGAGAATGAATGTCTTATTTGTAACATAGAAGAATCAGATCTTGCAATATATCATTGGGTGGCACTTAAAAAAGAAGGATCTAAGTGTTTTTACTTTGATTCTTTTGGAGCCCCACCAATGCCTGGGGTAATAAGTTACTTTGGTGATATACCATCTTTCAAATGTTTCAACTACAAAAGTTCAATCAAAAAGATTGTGGAAGAAGGTGTTTAATCTTCTTAAAACAAATGGAATTAACTGATTTTGGAAGAGCGATGGGATTATTAATTTAATTTTAACAATTTATTTCTCCTTTACAGAAATGGAAATCCAAAATAAGAAATTTGTAGTTCTTGAAAATACTTCTGTTATTATTCCAAAAGGAAAACCAGCTCGAGTTCACATTGAAGAGAAGGTTTCAAAAGATTCTAAACTTTACTTTAACATGTGGGTATACATTACTGAAGAGATGATACCTCCACTTGAAGATATTGCAGAAAGGTCAAGTAAAAAACTTGAATTCGCTGGTTATGATTTGTCTCAAAGATCTACAGTTGGAATAAGAACTGATTTTGGTATCAAACGAAGCATATTCTTCGATCAAAAAAATAAACAACTGAAGCTCAACACTATTGCTGATGTAGTTCAGAAACTTGGAACTGACTTTTCTATTACAGGCATTCTTGACGGCAATTACGTAACTAAAGATACTTACAACTCCGAAGAAAGACTTAATATTAGATTAAAGGCTGATCAAGTTAAAGTTTATAATTTAGGCAAACGAAATGAATTCAATCCTGCTGATTATTAGGTCATCAATAAAAACAAAAATAAAAATTAGTTAGATTAGTTAATTTTGTTATATCCTTTTTCTGCTGATATCCAACATTCTATCAACAATGCCACGCGCATAATTTTTTATCTTATTCAAACTTGATTGATTGTTAACTTTATCTTTTAAGAAATCAGTTGCAAATGAATCGTTTAACATTCCACCAATACCCAATCCTAGTTTTGCTTTTGCTGCCATGACAGCTGCCACTGTCTTAGCATCTTCGCGAACATAAGCAGGTTGTTTAGGGTCAAGTGCAATACGAGCAGCACTCTCTGCCAGTACAAGGTCGGAAAGATTTCGTATTTCTGTTTGCTTTGGTTCTGACATTCCACCTGTCTCTGTGTATGTATGATCATGGATAAGTGCGCGATTATCAAGATCATTGACTCCCTGATACCCTTCCTCCATTCTTTGAGTGAACTTAGTTCCTGGCCCGGCATAGCTATATCTATTAGTACTATTAAAATTTCAATTTGGAACAAATTCTGATTTTACTCCTGCTGGTAATTTTAAGTGAAACTCTCTTCCACCAGATAGTTTGTTGATAAAATCCACAATACCTGAACCATGTCTTCTATTTGCCTTTAACTGTTTAAGACTAAGATTCAATTGCATTCCTACTCCTTTTGCTTTATACTTTTCTATTCTTCTGTGTTGAGTATCTGTTACAAGAATAGATTTAGTGCCATTTAGATCACTATTCTTTAATCTTATAGAGATTGGTTCATTAGATTTATGAATTAGATCAATTTGATGATCAGATAGATCAAGTTTGACTTCTTGATACATTCTATATAATATTAAATTATTTTAAGTGTAGTAATATATTAAACAAAAGAAGTATGGTATACTAAAAATGGATCAAGATGAGCTTACTACTTTGAGAGATAGGGTTCTTGAATTACTTGATTACAATGATTTTACTGGAAAATTTACACTTAAGATTAGAAGGCAGAAAGTAACACTTGGATCGGAAGCAGGATCAATAACTATTAATAGATACAGGCAAATAAGAATTGATGGAAAATCATACTACGCTCATAGGTTAGTTTGGTTAATAAAGACTGGTAAATTCCCTTTACATGAGATAGATCACATTGATAATAATAAACTAAATAGTAGCTTCGATAATTTACGTGAAGCAACTCGTTCAGAAAATCAGAGAAATAAACCAAAATGAAAAGGTTTATCATCGGATTTTATTGGTGTTTTTTTTGATAAAAGAGCAAACAAATATAAGGCTTACATACGAATAGATGGAGATAAAAGACACCTTGGTTATTTTGAGGAAGAAGAAGAAGCTGCTTACGCTTATGATATTACAGTAATACGTCTAAGCATTGAATTTGCAAAATTAACCTTTAAATATAGTTTAACAGAAGATAATAAAATAGTTCGCTACAATGACTTCTAGTTCTTACATCTTCGTTTGAGGTCATCTCTTAACTTAATCATTTCGTTATATATTTCCTGTTGACTTTTACCTTGAGCGAATAAATTGGCAAGAAGCATTGCACTTTCAGCCTTATAATCATACGTTTTAGATCCACCAACTGTTGAAGCTTCTACTTTTTTTATGTCTCGTTTTAAATCTTCGCTATAGCTAACACCTCCTTTTTCTACAAGTTCTCTTCCTTTATTAAGGTAAGTCAATTTGTTTTTAACTTCAGAATTCTGTACTTTATCACTTAGATCTATATCAACGCCCTTATCAAGTAGCTCTATCATGTTTTTCAAGTCTAAAATAGCATTATTTAATCTTTCACTTTGAAGTGTTAAAGCACTCATTCTTTCTTCGTGAGTATTTATCTTAGGTGCTCTAGCAGTATACATTGTTTTATCCACTATCTTTTTTATCAATCCTGCAACGGCTACCGTGATTGAAACTGCTAAACCAACTGTTCCAATTACACTTGCTATACTAGCAATGATAGCTGAAATAGCAGGTAGAAAACCTCCTCTCATTTCAAGAAAGTTCTTCTTCCAATAGATTGGATCAAGTTGTGTTGCATCCCAAGAAACTTTTTCTCCAAATGTATCAGATAAAAACTTACTAGGGTTAAGATACCAATCACTCTTTGCTTTCTTTGCTTCTAATAATATCTAATTGATGTAGAAACTTACTTCTAAACTTGCAACCATCTTTGATAGTCCTTCTTTTTTATCTGCCGTTGTTTTCCAGAACACTTGACCATACTTACCAGAAGCAACATCATCAACAATTAGTTTTATAAACAAACCAAGATCTACTGTTCCTGTTACTCCTGATAGAAATCCTTCTAGAGCTTTTGTAGCAGTTCCAATTACTTTTAAACGATTGTAGCACTGTTGGAACAATCTTTGCTATCTTGTTTGAGGCTTAAAAAGACAGTTTCATAGCAACTTTAGGTGCTAACTTTATAACGGCTTTCGCACCTACTTCCGCTGCAGTTGTAACACCTGATACCACTTATTTTGTTGCATCAACAACTTTTATATTATCAACTCCTTTACCTTTTTTATTCTTCATATATTATAAGCGAATGGAAAAAGTTAGAAAGATTAATGGATCTATTTACAGCGATCTTAACGCAAATTGAAATAGAGTAACTAATTTAGGTTATCCTGTTAATGATGGTGATGCAATAAGATTGGATTATGGTTTTAGTTCAAACTTTGGAGGAAGTATAGCTACAAATGTTGTAGGTGATTTAGCAACTGTTTCAAGTGTGTCAGGATTTCTTTCAAAGACTGATGCAAAGATGACATCAAAGTTGAATTGTAAGAATGTTGTTGGTATATCAGAAAACTCTGCTGACGGGACAGTATACATGGATTTAAGACCTTATAAAATTATAAACTATGGACTACTAAAGAAAATGACACAATGTTTCAAGGTAAAGCAACGAAAAGTATGAATATGGGAGGAAAGAATATTACTAACTTAAAAGACTCTAACACTATAACAGAACAGTATGTGGATAGTACTAAACAAATATAATTTAGATATTTAGGAGCAAGTTCTGGTACTTATCCCACTGTATTTTATCTTGATATGCTGGGTTTGAGTATTAGTGCAAATGGTAGTACAGGAAATCAACCGCAACAACTTAAACCTGGTGATAGACCAGTTATCTCTCAAGGAACTGGAAAAGTTATTGCATACTCAACTAATCTTAAAACATTCTTTCCAGGAGCATCACCTAACTTTGCAATGATAAGTGGAATTATGTATGCAACTGGCAAAACAAATTCTTACATAGAATTAACTAGCAATAATACTTATGGAGTTAGTTGCACTCTAGTTTTAATAATTAATATAGATGGAACATGTACTTATGCTATGGATAAGTTTACTGTTGCAAGTGGAATAACTTATATCGATTTTCTTTTTACTATTGTATAGAAATGATCAGACCTAAAAGAAGAGGAATTGGTATAACTAATTACATTAAAAAGAGCGGTGATATACTTACCGTCAGTTTAAGTATGAATGGTAATTTAATAAAGGATTTATGTGATCCTGTTGATATTGGAGATGCAGTAAATAGGAAGTACATAGATACCAATTTCATTACTAAAGTATCAAGAGGAACTACAGAGGATAGAGATATTGATATGAAAAATTATAAGATAATAGAATTAGCAAATCCTGTAAATCCTAGTGATGCTGCAACAAAAGATTATGCAGACAGTAAACTTTCAAAGACTGGTGGAATTATTAATGGGTCACTGATTGTAAATGGAAAGGTAGCTGTTGGTGGACCTCCTATTTCTGATAATGATATTCCAAATAAATCATACATGGACTCTAATTTTCTTAAACTAACAGGAGGAACTCTCAATGAAAATTTAGATATGAATGGATACTCTATCTTCTTAGAGAACGACACTATTAATCCTAATGATGGTGTAAACATTAACTATCTCAACAGAATATCTGATGGAAATATTACTGTGTTACGTTTTAGAGCAACAGTTGATGGGTCTTTAACTACAGAATTATATGAAAAAACCCCTAATGGTCGTTGGGTTTTTACTTTAGCTGATACTACTATTCCTAGAGGTTTGTTTGTTGTTACAACATTGTATGAATTTACAGCTGGAAGAAAAGATATAGTATTACCACTTCCAGCCACACTAGTACCATTACAAGATCAATTATACGGTGGGTATGTGCTTGATGCAAATAAAAAAGTTATTCCGACATCAACTTTTATATCAGGCTCAAATTTATTTGATAAAGAATTAAATATTACTGTTTATATATCGATAACATAAAATGTTTAGCAGAAGATTATTGGAAATGAACGGAACTCTAAATCTTGGCAAAAATAGAATAACAAAGAATGGCTATACTATTAGTGAATTAGAAGCTGTAAGTAAAACATTTGCCGATAATGATTATATTCGAAAAGACTCTGATGACATTGTAAGAGGAGATTTATCTGCTAAGTAAAAAAATATGTAAATGTGGCTTATCCGGCGAATGGAAATGATTTATCAACAAAGCAGTATCTTGATACAAAAGTTGGAACAGAATGAGGACAAGTAATAGATGGAACTCTAGAAGTAGACAGATTAATTGTTAATAACTCTACTGACTATTCATACACAAAAGAAAGAGCTTACTCAACATTTCTAAGAACGAATAGATCTTTTAACCATGAATCATTCTTATTAGATGTGTAATAGGTGCTAAAAGTGTTATTAATTTATCTAACAACACCGGTGACATTACTTTAGCAAAGCTATCTGATATTACCTTAAAAAACCAATCTACTCAAAGATAACATTGAATATAAGAGACATTAATAGAATAAATAGTGATAGAATTAATATTTTTAATAATGATGATGGCATTTATTATGATAATATGAATAGAATAAGCTATAGAACTATTACATCAGCAATGTCAATAACCATAGAAAAGTTGTCTGCAGAATATGATAATATGGTACTAGCTGCTATCATAAATTCTACTCACCCAACTTTCTTCCTTCTAATTTACTTAATATACCTTATTACAGTGTGGAAGGAGATTACATGTTATTGTGAAGTAATTCTTTAACAAGCTTTGCTATCTTTGAGGAAAGTGATAAACAAATAATATCATTTGATGTTAGTTATCCTGTTCTATCTTATGCAGGATTTAGAACACCGAGTCCTTCAGATTTTATTGAGATCGGTTTAGTTAAGAAAGCTAAATTAGTAAATATCTAAATCCTCCAATCCATAGTTTCTTTAATCAACTCTTCTGGAAGTTCAAAGTCCTTTCCTTGATCTATTTCCCTCTTTATTTGTTTTGTTAGTTCTATTTTTTATAGTAAGCTTCTGACTTAATTCTATTTATTTTTTCTACTTTTAAGTCTTTGAGAAATTCTTCAAAGATTGAACCGTATTCAACTTTACTAAATATATTTGCAATCTCTGGTTCAGAGTGATTTATTCTTAGTGCTTTGTATTCAATAACTAGTTTTACAGCATTTAGTAATGTTGATCTAATGCCTCCAATTCTACCCATTGGATAAGAACAAATCTTAAAGTCTGAATGCTGCTGTCCTTGAAATTCATTGAGGCAATCCTTACTTCTTGTTTTAACTGAAACCATTTCTATAACACTGTTTATTTTGTTTTAATTAAATTAATTATGCGGAAAATTGTGCCTCTAACGCTGCAGCAGTTGCCTTTTGTCTTGCACTAACACCATCAGCTAGATCAGGAAGAACTGCATAACACTCGTCTTTAACAATTCCAGAGATATCTGGTTTAACTCCTGATACTCCTGAGATAACTGTTGAGAGCGTTGGAAGTTGTGATGCCATCCATGTTGTATATCCAGAGATTTCAGGAGGATCATCTAGAAGTGCATCAACTTTAGATCTAACAGTAGATTCAAGATTAGCTGTTACATCAGATAGTCCAGCAGTTATAATTTTTTGAGCTTCGACATCACATTCATCAAGATAGAATTTCTTAACTGAATTATCAGTCACAACTGAAATATGTGAATCAAGTGCTTGCTGATTGTAGGCAGTCATCCTTGACCTAACAAGATAATCAACGTTAGATTTCAGAAGAGTGGCACTAATGGCAAGGTTTGGATCAGTAACATCAGAAGTTGCCTGCATTTTCCTATATAAAAAATAAGAAATCACTCATAGATTCAAAACTAAAAATTAGATTTCAAGTAATTAGCTTTTGTTTTTAACTCATCAAACGTATTATGAAATTTATCAAATGCTGCAGTATATTTTTTTCTTTCTCTTTCATTTTTTCATATTCATCACAAACCTGTACAAGAATAGAAATTTTTGAATCACCTAATGCAAATGTGCGCTTATAAAAATCTACAGCGATATAACTATCATCGAAGCCGCATAAATCTGTTGCTATTCTTGCAGCATATTCACAACAAAGAATTCTTGAAATTGTTTGATCCATTTCCTATAAAAGAATGAAAATTTATTAATACGATTAAACTTTATTTTTTAGCTTCTTTAATTCTTTGATACATTTTTGTGTATAATTCAGTAATTGTATTTTGTTCCTCCATTAATCGTTCATGAACATCACAAATCTCTAAAAGACTATCAATAGTTGCTCTATCCATTTCTTTTAGTTTTATAAAATTTGTAATAATTATCTACATGAGAATCAAATAATTAGAAAAATATCTCTTGAACCAGGACACTCAAAAATTCTTATAATTTTATTTTCATTCATTTCCTATATAAGATTAAAAATTTATTTAATACAATCAATTAATTTGTACACCTTGTTTTGTTTTAGGAGTTTTTTATTTCTTAGCTGCTTGTTCAAGCATTTCATTTATCTTACCTCTACACTCCATTAGTTTATCAGAAGCTTTACACATTTCTATAAGAACACTAACAAACAATCTAAATCTGGAATAAGTTTATCAAGTGAGTGTCTAACTATACGTTGATTATTACCTTTCAGTTTTTGAAGACAGATTTTTACAGCCATTTCTCTAGACGGTTCACAGCTTAGAATTCTTGAGACGTCCATTTCTATATAAGTAGAAATATTTTTATAATTCAGTTTTTTCATTTTCATAATCAATTTGAAATAGTGGTATATCAGCTTTAGCATAATAAGTGAAGTCATCTTCAGCTGATTCAGATTCTGATTCAGTTTTTTCATAATCAAATGGAGGTATACCTTCTTCAGTTGATTCAGATCCAGTTTCTAGATGATTTATATATTTAGGGCGTATATTTGAATTGAAAACGTGTGTGTGTGGTACTAACTCGAATAACTTTTGTTTACATTTTAAAAATCTCAAAAATAATGTCAATAATTGCAGTCTAATTCTTTTAAAATTTTATAGACTTCTGACTTATGAATTGCAGAATGTTGATAACAACCTAATTTTCGTTGACAAATAGAAACCACTTCACCTCCTACATCATTGCAATTAAGAATCTTTTCAATTTTTTCATCAAAATTCATTTTCTATATCAAGATAAAAATTTATTTAATACCTTTTCACAATGACCTGGATTATTACCTTCACTTAAAGCTTTAGCAATCTTATAATGACCGTAAGCATAACTACAACATCCACAATCTAACCAATATCTTTTTGAATCAAATGCTGAAAGTGCAACTTCTTCTAACTCATTAGTAAATAGCTCATGTTTATCTTGAGATATTTTATGAAACTTCCTAATTTGTTTTTCACTAAACTTTTAGTTTGTTTTACCGTTAAAAATTTCTATACTATCAGTTAAACAACTAACAAATGTGTCATGACCCATTGTTTTAGTTAAAACTGCTTTTGTTACTCCTTTTGCGGCAGCTTTCCTTTCAGCGTCAACGATACTTACAGAGTATAGTATTGGTCTTAAAGCACATACTTCTAAAATTACTTTTCCTTGTGTTTCACCCTTAAATTTATCAATTGTATCAACATCGAAATAATCAGGCATTGCTTTCATATCATCGTAAAAATTAGGTGTTTCAATACTCATAATTAAAGAATCAGTGTCATTATAGATTAAACTAACTTTATTTCCATATTTCGGTTTTACAACATCATATAAAAATGTTTGCATATGTAACTTTGATAAATCTAGAATTGCACTACCGATAGATATTGGTTTATTCAATTTTGTTTTCGATTGATTTATTTGAAATATTGTCCACGATCTTCCAAAGTCTCTAAAGTTAACCATTTTTGGATCTCTTATTCGTTTATTGAATTTATTTTTTCCTATTTCATCAACAGTACTAACTAAATAAGTTTTAACTCTTTTTTCAACATATTCACAAGTTTCACTATTTTACCATAAAATGAATTCATTATAAGTTTCAAAGATTTCTTACAAACTTTTTACTTGAATTTAATGCTTTCATTTCAGCACACATTTCAATATATGGCTTAAGCCATCTAGATTGTTTAAACTTATAAACTTTCTTTACGTCACACACCATTCCATGCTTCAAACAGAATTTAAATATCTATAACGAAGAAGATGATCCTTCTTTGGTTGAAAGTCACACATTAACTTTGGAACATTGCTTGCTCCTGTTTTGAACTTATTTTGAAAGTTTGAATATTCACTACAATCAACAACTCTATTACAAGCGCATAATGGATATTCATTGTGTAAATCATGGTAACACTCTTTAGTTTTCGGATCGTATTCAATATCAACAACAAAAAAGTAACCAATTTCTGATTCATCTTCTAACTTAAGAATACTATCAATATTCCACTTCTCATTTGAAATTTCTTCAATGTTTCCTTGTGGAAGAAGTTTCATCATTGCTGTAGGATAAAGACTTGTCGCATCTTGATAAGTTATCCATGTTGTTGGTTTATCCTTATCATAATCAGGAACTGATGGATTATTTGCTTTAACAAGTCTACCTGACATATTCCTCCACGAATATATTTTTTAAACATGTCATAATTGTCTCTATCAGTCAACAACTCAATCTTTACTCCCGAAAACCATAATACTGCACTCCATGAGAAGTTTGGTGTTGTTACGAAGTTTGCAGGATCTAGTTTTCGTTTTAATATCAGACCTTTTCTAAAACTTTCGAAACAATCTGCAAGTAATAAGACGTCTGTTAGAAGATATAAAAGTATGGTACTCTAACATATTTTTACAATTAAACTCTTTCCAAACATCATTTGTTTTCTTATAACTTTCATCAGATATTCCAGTCATGTAAACAGTTGAGTAAAATTCATCCTTGTTTGGAAGAGATGAAACAAAAAACTTCTCAAATGAATCCATGAACTCATAAGGATACTCTCCTTTTGTTGCCAACATATTAAGGTTTTTATTTGGATGAAGTTCACTTAAAACTTTATAAGAAATTGGGAAACGATCAATTGTTTTACCCATTGTTGATGCTATGAAGTCTAATGAACCAAGCATAAATTGAGCACTATCCTTAAAAACTATATCCTTAACTCTTAACATCATATACTTTTCAAGATTGTTTGCGATTGGTTCTGCTTCAGCACTAAAATTTGCAAGTGCTTTAATAATTATGTGTGAATCATATCCTCTAAAGTTATGAAATATAACTGGGTTGCCATTTTTTGAAATCCATTCCAGCTTTTAAGTTAAAAATATGATGAGCAGGGCCTCTATATTTATTTGTTAGATGACAATAATCGTGAACTTTTCTCATATCACTATTTTTTGAATTGATTGGTTCTTTACACATCCAGCAGAAAATAGCTTCTTCATGCTCTTCAATCTCACTTTCAGTCAAGTCATCCATTTTACTTTCTAAATTATGTTCAATCAATGTACTTTTCAAGAAATCTGATTCTTCAAATAATCTTTGTAAAAACTTAAATACACAATCAGATCCAACGTTCATAAACTTATCAACAACTTCTTTCCAATCAACAATAAGAAAATCAGCTGAACATGGAGTGTGTGTTGAACAATTTTCTTGTTTTTCAATTATACATTCAAGGTCAGCATAACAAACAAATGGACATGCATTAAGATGTTTGAAAGAATCAAACTTAACAAACTTACTATCTTCATCTGGCATTACATAATAATAATTATAATAATAACAATAATAATAATAATGTACTTGATAAAGTGCCCTCAGAGAACTTAATCTCTTTCTAGGTGCTTTACATTTGCTGCAAAGGGAAATGCAATTGAATGGTAAATAAAATCATGCTTGAAAAACAAGCAAATGAATAATATGGTTAGGGGTGACATGCACAGGGTCAGCATGCAAATGTGGTTAGTGGCAGCATGCACAGTGTCAGCACGCATAAGCACATCAAGGACGAATCACAGGGACCCACTAAATGCTGTCCTAAATAGGTGTGTTTTTTAGTTCCTTTTAAATGTGGTCAGGTCAGGGGATGTTCTGACGCAGGTCGGGAGGAAGTTCCGGGTTTTGGGAGCATACGAATTAAATGCACGGTCTCCAAAGGATTTAAGGTTTGTACGAGGTATTTCTAGACTGTTAGATTCCGAAAACCTGATGGTACGACGGTTGGCCTGATGGGGGAGTATGTCGGAGAGATAGACTGGAGCCATAGAATGAAGGGACCTAAAAGTGAGCGACAGAACCTTGAAGTCAATCCGTTGCTTGACTGGTAGCCAGTGCAGGTCGGCGAGAAGTGGAGTAATGTGGCAACTGCGACGCTCACGACAGACAAGCCTAGCTGCAGAGTTTTGCACCAGCTGCAATCGCCTGATCGCACATGCTGGTAGGCCAGTGAGCAGTGAGTTGCAGAAGTCGAGACGAGATGTCACGTCGAGATGAGACGTCATGGACCAACTTGAACGTGGTATCCTTATCTAAACAAGCCCGGATTTTAGCAATGTTATGAAGCTGAAAATAGGCAGATTTTACTGTGGAGCTAATATGGTCGTCTAACAAGAACACATACCTAACATAAACAGTTGCTCCAGAGTTCATACTTTCACATAATTCTAAGTGATCAGTTACTTGTTTTTTCAAAGAATCTATTTAAACATCTATGACAATAATACTGTTTTCCTCCAGAGTTTGTGGGTCTACATAATGAATTAAAGTTGCTAATCAACATATAATGTCCTTTATCATCTTTAATAAGTAAAAGAAGATTTACATGTCTTCCTTCTTTCTCATCTGACTTTTTTACAACTCTTAACGGTGAAACTCTTGACTCTTTATATCCACATGAGTAAACATTTATACTAACATTCATTGCTTTCTCTAATTTATCAATATCTTTAACCATTAATGGCCATTCAATTTCATTAATTAAGTGAGAGTAATTACTTGCTAGTATTTTTTTAAGTCACTTATCTTCCATTTATTTCTTTCTACCGGATTTAAAGCTCTTAAAACACACCATAGAGTGCAAAACTCATTATTTAGATTTTTAAATTAATTATACACTTTTTCTTAACAAGATATTCAGGAGTTTCAATATATGTTCCTCCACCTATAGGTACGTATTTAGAAATAACAACAGAAAATGAATGATAACCAATAAATAACCATCCAGAACCAACATTTCGTTCAACTAACATTTCAGAATTAGTTCCTAGTGAAAGCATTATTTTTTCATAAATTGAGTTTGTTGACTCACTATCCATAGTTAACATTGATTTTGACTGTGCTCCTTTTCTTTCTCTTTCTCCATTATCAAACATTTTCATCTCGAATGATATTTTTAAATGGACTCTAATACATTTCCACGATCTTCTGACTCTGTTAAATAATTCATTTGTTTGATATCTAAGAAACTCTTTAATCGATTCTAAGTCTGCATATGCTTTTTTTGTTTTATAAGAAAAAGTAAAAGTATTTCCACCGGCAGAAGCAACTGGTTCTATGAAACCAACTTTATTAAGTCTCCCTTTTTTCCAACGTATTTTCTACTTGCTGAATGAAAATCAATATTCATTAACCTTCTAGATTCGAAAGGGAAAAATTGCTTTGTCTTAATTGAGAAGACATTTGCTATATAAGGTAACCATATTTCTGCTAATCAAATATTAAAACTCAGTTTATTAAACAAAGTAACACGAACGATTGAATTTAGTGATGATTTTTTTCCTTTTACGATATCGGGGAATTTTTTGACAACCGAAGGTGGAACCGAGGTTGGAGCACAATTTCACGATGTCGTAAAAGGGAAAAACAATCATCAATCCGCAGCAACAGAGATGGATCGTCGTCATGTATTAGTTGGGATCAACTAGTGATATATATACATATATATATATATAATTATAATTATAATCATAATTATAATTATATATATATATATAATTATAATTATAATTATATATATATATATATAATTATAATTATAATTCATTTGTATAGCACCCCAAGATAACTTAATCTCTATTCAGGCGCCTCACATATGCCTCGGGCTTCGAGCCCACAACCTCAGCCAGACCTCGGTCGGGGCGAGCACCTTAACCTCTGGACCAAACCAGCGCGGCATGTATGTACATGTGTGTGTGTGTGTGTGTGTGTGTGTGCGCGCGTGCGTGCGTGTGTGTGTGTGTGTACTGTGATCAGTTCCTTACCGAATGGTCACCGTTACTATCCCTTGGCGCCGGTTTCAGACAAACTGTAGGTACACACTCAACGGTGGCTAGTAAAACCGGTACTCACAATTTTAATACACGGTGCGACTGCAGGCCGTGTGCTATGGAACTAAGCTCCGAAAAAGAGCTTCACTTTTAGCAGGAAACGATCTCGCAACCGTTTTGTTGTCGGTTTAGAGCTATACTGATTGAACTTTTTGAGCAGTCTTAATACTAGGCTGAGTACGGGCTTCGAAGGCTTTTTAAAGTCCCACTTACACTGGAAGTATTTTAGTGGAATTCCACAGTATCGCATGAATCATTGTGCATGCATTGGCACATTTCTTTAAAATGATCGTACGTCTGCATCTGAACGACTATGAAAGAACCGCACCAACATGGCATTGGATTTTTGTAATTTGGTGTTAGGCGTGATCAGCGGAAACCTAACGTCTGGTATTGTTCTGCTGCCATTTTGTTACTACCATAGGTCCTCAATCCTGAGAAGCCAGCCTTAGATTTCTAAGGTATGAACCGTGTCAGTTGTTTGACTCCGACTATAAGTGGGTGGTCTGCAGTTTAGGCGTGGCACTTCAAGAAAGATATAGGGAATTTGGAATGAGTGACTGGCGGACTAAACCAACTCTTCCATTTGGTTTGATTGAGTGGATAAAGCTGCTGCTTATTTGACCCATGCCGTAGAGATTTAGCACTCACCCTTAGGCCTGAGGCAGGGTTTATCCACCAGCACAAAAGAGATTTCGCCCGCTTCAGATTTGAGAGGGAGGGAGAGGTTGTACCAGCCTGCCCGACACTCCTACAACCCCCAAGGTCTTAAAAAGAGGGTGGCTGCATCTTTGAGCAACCAGGAATTAGTAACGGAAGAACGAATCAACTTTGCAGTATGAATCTGCTTACAGCAATTGCATCAGAATGGCAATTTCCGAACCTATGATTACCTACTTTATCAACGCAGCACGGTCTTAACCACTATTAGCTAGTTTAAGTCTACAAGAGTTATTAGGGTTAGTTTACCGGCTCCCGTTTGCTGAAACACGTGACAGCGTTGACAGCTTGTTCGAAGTGGAGGCTATAGCTAGATGTAGTCAAGGCTATAGGCGTATTTAGCTTTTTTTGGTGCAGACTACATCGATGTCAAGGGTTTTGAGGTTTCGCAATAGATGACTTTGGATGCGGAGGAGGGCATACACTGCAGACTGAATAAGATTCGTCTGTGGTCAACATGCAAAATTCGGAAATAATAGGGAACGATGGTATACAGTTGTAGGAGAATATTTGATGGGGTGTGTGACCATTGTTTTGAATGGAGCCATGCGTATGAGCCACGAGATCAAATGAGTCCGTCAGTGCATGAAAGTCGACACGTAAGACGTCAGTTAAAGTCGTCAAAATGAATGTTAAAATCACCCAGAATGACGAAAGATCAATTTATTGCATACAATCGAAATGAGATCAGAAACATTTTTAAATAAAGGAGCACTTAGTACCCGAGGGATGATAGACTATGCTATGATTGTAAACTTTTGTCAGAGGAAATCAAAACAAGAGATTCGAAAGACTGATTTGTGGGGACTGCAAACGGTTTGAAATTAAGAGAGGAACGTGTAACGATGGCGACTCTTCCACCAGTTTTGATTGATCTATGAGTATGGAAGAAAGAGACACCTACCGGGTCTATGTCGGTCATGGTCAAGCAGTTAGTCGATTTTAGCCTGGTGTCGGACAAAGCAAACAGGTCGAGATTGTTCGCCAATAATCATGTCATTTTTTCTTATGAGATTATTGCTCATTGAGCGAAGGTTCCAAAGGCAAGCTTGACCGAGGGGATTACAGCAGGCCTGATGACCGCTAAGCTAGCGGCGGCTCTTGGGGGTGGGGGAAGATTTTCGCAACTCGGCTAGAGACAACGCTGGGAAAACTAAGAAAGCGAATCCTATGAACCTCCGTGCTTACTTCGAATTGGTTTCCAACGCGAAATGCCCAATTCACCACGAACCCCGGCATCAGTATCCGTAACGAGGAATGCATTTGAACGACGATAGCCAAACGATAACAGGAATGCACGATCGCACCTATTAGGGAGTCACTAGCAGTCGGCGAGGCTAAAGCCCAAGCCCGCTGGAGAAGCGCTTGCCGGTAGGGCGTGGCACTGGAGCATGGCGACGGGACAGGATCGGCAGCCTTCCACGACCGCGTGTCTCTGGTCCGAAAGGTCAGCTGTCTCGGTCAGCCGACTAGCGATATACACGGCCGATCGTGTTATTGGCCATAGTGTCGTCCTGCTCTGGAATTCGTAGCCAGATGTTAGTCGGCTGAGCCGATTGCAGGAATTCATAGCTAAAAAGCTTTTATGCGGAATTTAGCCTGGATCTAGGTAATTTCGTGTAGCTCAGTGGCAATACGCGAATGGGGCCAAAAAGGAGTAGACTGTTAACGAGCTAAAAACAGAATCGGTAACTCGGAAGCTGTAGGTATGCTCATAAAATCACAGGCAGCCAACGATTAAATCATTTGCATGTTGTCATTTCACCAGGTCACACCAACCATAGGTACCATAAGCTTTGGGAAGACGAGCCGGTACAAAATGAAATGTACAATTACGGATGTATTGAATTCCTAATTTATTCGCTTGTTCTACAAAGCAGGCAATGCATAAACAAGTGCCTTGTCAGCGAAAGGTTAGTGCGCCCGGAGGTTGGCAGATAATTAGCAGATGTGCAATGTAGAGAAGGGACCTCGTGACTGCCTATACGGAGCAATCAGGCACGACTCGCTAAGTTATGAACGCTCACATTCCACTTCCAAGCTAATGTATAACATTGAAAAGTTCGCAAATGCAACGGTCAAGTAACAGGCAAACGTCGAATGTACCAACGGCTATAACGACTGCTTCAATAAAGTGATATATGCACAAAGTAGTATTTTCGAGTGAGGCAAGAAGAGTGAGCAGCAGCTAAGTAAAACGTAGAAAATGAGCACGAGACCGAGAGACCGTCAATAGTTGTCGCAGGCAGCCGTAACCACCTAGACTCTCATTATGCAATGTAGATATACCAAATAGGGTGAAGAATAGAGAGTGTCAGAAGACAGCAGACCTCGCATAGTCAGTCACAGGATGCACTGGGACCCCCGTCTCTCCCAAGTCTGTGTCGTGAACCAAGTTTTGCTGTCTTTCCGCGAAGCTACCAGCAGGAAGTCCGTCACCTTCGCGAGCGTGACGGCAACCGGCAACACGCTAAGCAGCCAGGGTGTGGCCTGCATATGACAATGGCTGCCACTGTTCAACCTGAGATCACGAATCAGGCAGACGATCGTCAGCTGGGTGGGTGAGGGGAAGCCGATTGCTTGCAGCAGTTTGCCGACATCCACTGATCAAGTCAACCAAGTGGCCACTTGCCGTCAATCCGCAATGTGTCATCGAAAGGCCAGGCCTTGCGTGATTATGCGTCCCATGCCCTCCTCGTGTGCGAACGCATAGCCGGAGCGCAGAGACGGATAGCGCTGCTCGCGCCGAATGCTCGTCGGCGACTGCAGTCCGAGCCGACCCCGAGGGCGTGACTTTGACCTCTTCACGCTGGCACGCATGCGCAACCGGTCCGACAGAGTGGGGTGCACGTCGATACAATATAGCTTGTAGCACAGACGAGGCACCAGACAGACGACGGCCACCAGCACGACGACGAGCCAGAACTGCGCAGTTGACATGAGCAGAGTGGCACTCCCCAGGTAGCTGTAGCGGACCGAGTCTGCGTACATTATCAGGGTGATGACGAACCATGCGACTATACTTCCCCACAGCACCACGTGATTAAAGCCCGTCCAGTACTGGGTGTCGAGAGCACACTGAAAAAAGGCCGGAGGCACTTATGACAACGGGCGTGTGCACACCACATCACTCGAACGACACTAGAGCTGCAACACTTAGGCCAGCAGCTACGTTAGAGGCACAGTCTCTGCGAGGCTGGCCGCAATGCATAGCGACTAGCAGCGTGGCTGGCGGCACAGCAGTGGCGAGCTCGCGCCCTCGGCTGCGTGCCGGTTGGGGAGACGACTCTCACCCTGAGAGTAACGGTGACAATCACAGTGGCAGCGACGACCACTCCCGCAGTCGTCGTGGTGGAGATGCTCAGACCCGTAGACGTCAATCCTTGATTCAGGGCACCCATGGTCAGGAAAAAGACGGCCGCCGACGTGAGGATGCCCTCGGCAAGGCTGCCGTAGAACACTTTCTTGTTGAATAGCATATCTTTTAGTCCTGGGGTGTAGAGCTTCGGGTATGACAAGCTCGTCGAGTCGTCGACGTCCTGCCATCAAGTGCCAACGTACGGTGTAAAGAGACAACCATCGCAACACAGCAGCAGGCGCAGCCTGAAATACAAGGCCTCGGGCTGCGGAAGAGGCAGCAACAGCAACAATCCCTTCGATATCGTGAAATACCTGAACTGAGTTTCGCATGGCTTTCATATATAGCTTTCGCATAGCTCATACAGTGTTCACATAGCTTTCGCAGTTTTCGCATAGCTCAGTTTCGCATGGCAAATAGTGACTGTGACTGCTGCAGTTGGGGCATCTGCCGCTGTAAGCATGAGATGATAGCCCCTACATAACCGGCTGTCAATAAAAGTAATCGTGGATTGAGCCTTAATGGCTTTCCGTGGTTGGCCCACGGCTAGGATGCTGACATTAAACGACACAGGCTGGAGCCCATTCGGCAAATGTAAGGCACAGAGATAAGAGATTTTGCCCTCTTATGGCACGATGCAAATGAATTATAAATGCAAAAGTATTTGGACAGTCGGGATTTGCTCGATTACCATCTCTTCCTAAGCTCCCAACCAGACTGCAAAGCTAGTCTTCCAGTCCCAGAGGTTTGAGCACGTGTCTCCTTTGCTAAAAGAGCTAGGATACTTGCTGATTCAACAGCCTCTTTTGTATAGCGACAGAAGAGCCTCTATGGCTATCACTACCGTTTGCAGCAGCGATAAAGAATCACCCACCGCAGGATTCGAATCCACGACCTTGGAGCCGAGGTCGTGAAAAGCAACCACCTTACCTAATGAGCCATCAAGGATGGATGCCGGTTGATGAACGGATATAAAGTAAAGTTCTGACGCTGACCCACAAGGCACGCCAAGGCATGGCTTTTTTGTACCTAGCTGAACTGATGCACCAGTTTCAGCCTCGAGCCCCCAGGTCTTGTATGGACAATAAATTAGCTGTCCCATCCCTCAGCTTAACGACCGTTGGCGACATAAGCTTTAGCTCTGCAGGTCCTAGACTGTGGAACTCACTACCACAATTCTTATGCAACGACAACTAGTCTCCTGCTGCCGACTATGACTCATCCTTTCCAGCGGTCCTGAGCTGCTACTTCCATGCTACTCACCACCTCAACTGCCCCCCTGACTCTGCTATGCTTCCCACTTTCTCTTTGTTGTGTGGGACGAAGTCTGTTGGCTACCGAATTCGTACCGAAAGCTGCTTAGGTTGTGAGTGTGCTATACAAAACTCTCCTGCGTAGCACCCGCATAGTCTTTTATGGCTTTGTGGTGTTACAGACGGAGATAAATTACATTACATTACTGGAGCTTGGATGCTGGTTCTGTGTGCTAATTATCCGATGCCTAAGTACGAATTGCCACAATAGTCGGGCAACTTATGGTCAATATGCCTAAAATTAGACGGTTGCCCTTTAACGCCATTTAAAAATGCCTGTTTTGCCCAAAATACAGCATCGAGAAATGACACCTCCGGTTCACACTCGAGCCTCGATGCTGTGCACGAGCCCGAACTGTACAGAGAACTCATTGAAAACTACTTATTTTGCAGATGAAAGCCCACCCACAAGTCGGAGGTCGAAGGTCGCCGAACTGTCGAAGCTTCATGAGGGATAAAATCCAAGGCACTGTACTAGGCTGGTCACTCATGCGGTCAAACTGCTGCTACTTATCAACTCCGAAGAGTACGGTTTCATCCAACTTGGAGATGACAGAGAAGACCGGAAGCCCTGACAGCTAGCTCTACATGGTCGGGCCGGCCCCACCGGCTACCACCAGGTGGAAAACGCCATCCTAAAGTTGGATGGCATTAAAGAACCGTTTTGCTCTGGCGAATGCTCACATTACAAGTCTGAATGCATCGTCTGGGAAGCGATTAGCGATGGCACTGTCAGAAGGCAATTGATTAGACGAGGCTGGTCTGCATTCTCGAGCAATGAGAAAACTTCTTCTGAGAAATGAGCAAACCTCTGGTTGACTTTGTATCTCCGAATTTTCGTAAGTTGAACAAGTGTAAGTAGGATGCCTGACTTTGTGCATGTGTGTATATATAAATAAAAAAATATATATATACATATACACACACACATATATATAGACACACACATCCACTCATAGCAGGCAATAAAGAGTTGCTTGTTGAACGTGGCTTGTTCATGCTGAGTTCAATTTATGTCCCTCTGATGATTTGGACCCATGTTCGTCGATATCAATGCATGGCCGAGGCTCGGATGCATATCAGGGTCGAAGCAGCCAGGTGAGTGATAATCAACGGAGTGGCAAGTTTGGCAAAACTTGGCAGTAAAGCCCTGTAATCTGTGCTGGCCACCGGCACTGTTGGGGGCAACCGCACCACGTGTGTACGGCGGCGTTATGAATGCACCGTTGCAGCCTTCGCAGACCAGTACATTTTGCCTGTTCGGTTCGGCGGGCGATTCGTGCTACACTACAGGACATGCTCTGGGTCGTGAAGAGCGTAGATCTGACTGCTGGCCCAAGACTCGATAGAGAAGACTCTCATAGCTTGCCTTGAAAGCAATCTGAAGCAACAAGCTGTCTAATTCTTATAAGTGCTACTTTAATTATGCAGTACGTATTACTGATAGTAGCACACGAGATCGCTCTGGCTCAGATGATGTTGCTCACTTAGGCAGAGATTTGTCCAAAACTGTCACCAACCTTGGGTACTCCCGGGCTCCTTAAAAATTAGCAAAGGGCATCTGGAATAAGAGACAACAAACTCGTTTGCCCCAAACCTTTCTCACAATGCTCTCCGTGATGGTTAGTCTGGTTCATATCAGTTGAACACAAATATCGATTAGTCGGCCAAAACGGAAACAAAAGTACTAAGATACGTTCTGAATAGCTGAAAGCAGTTTGCATAGCCTTAATTCATAGGCGAGGGCACATGAGTCATCCTGGGCCGGACGATGGTACTTTGGCATAGTACTTATAAGATTGCCAGGTCGCCTCAAGTGCCAAAATGATACTTGAGGACCATCCGGCTACGATAGGGTAACCAGAATCATACCAAACACTTGCAGCATTCGAACCAGGTACCTCCACGATCCAGCATCCACGACACTAACCCCTTGGTCGCACAGGACAGCAGGGTGCCCCTTTGGGGTTTATAACGCACCAAAAAGTTAGTGTGAGCCAGTTGCAGTGGCCTCATGGCAGTCATCAGCATTTCATCCTTCGTTCCTCCATTTTCCTCGTCCGGGTATGATCTAATCTGGGCTTCGGTGGTGACTCACAAATACTCATTGAGCCCAGCAGAGCCATAAAATACTCTCGCCCCAACCAATTTAACCACTGCTCGCAGGTATCGCTGGTCATTAGGGGGTCCTTAAATTAGCATAGTGCATACATCACTCAAACACCACTTGCACTGCAAACAACCACTCGTTTGATTTCATTGCTACACTAGCCTGCAGTACTCGTCCTCCACCGAGTCAATGCCTCAGTTATCCTGGGCCACTTGTAATGTTCCTTGCCATAAAAGTGGTTCATTATGAGCAACACACCGCCCTTGCAAAGGCAAGACTAGTCTCAGCTAACATCCTTCCGGCTTCGGCATCGATGCCGACTTCCTTTTACTGGTCGAAGTGCCTACACATCATTCGGCTTGCAGCTGCTTAGGACTCTACCTTAGTTCTGGGAGACCCAGAACACTAGCAAATATCGGACCATGGATTCCAAGTATCTTCAGTGCAGATGTGGCCGCAGAAGACATTTGACAACACCGATGGTGCACTCGCAGATAACATTTCACCGAAACGAAACAGAGACATTAGCGAATATCTTTTCATAAAGCTGGCTGAGCTTTGATTAATGTGCAATTGCAAAAGTTTGCGATCGTGTGGAGTTTGTGCTTGTGCTTGAACGAAGCCCGTTAAGCAGCTTGGCTATTTTAGGATAACAGGGACAGCTGTGCCTGGCTTCGGCCAGAATTCGTATGCCCCTGGCTCAGCCATTGGTCATTACCTGCAAAGCTGCAGTTTCGATTGATCACAGCCAAAAGCAACAGCCAACTGAATAAAGAATCCTGGCCAGACTATAGACTAAGCAGCTGCAGCTTTGCTCTGATAAGTCGGCCCAGCAATCCTTGCCAGCAAAAGAGAGAGAGAGAGAGAGAGAGAGGGAGGGAGGGAGGGAGGGAGGGAGGGAGGGAGGGAGGGAGGGAGGAAGGAGGGAGGGAGGGAGAGAGAGAGAGAGAGAGAGAGAGAGAGAGAGAGAGAGAGAGAGAGAGAGAGAGAGAGAGAGAGAGAGAGAGAGAGAGAGAGAGAGACCGACAAAAGCACAAGAAACTGTGCACACCTAGGCAACACCATTGCAACATGTGAACTCATGCACTCGTTTCTGGGCTTGGTCTGAAGCGAACCTTCTAATCAACTCAAGTGTCAGCACACAGTTTGCTCTTAAACAAACGTATTCCCCTCAGCACTGAGTTTACACTCCTGGTTGTGCCGACTTCCAAATCAGCTGATTCACCCATTTAATGTACTTGTATGCATGCATGCTGACTCGCTTCAATGCTGGTTAGTGGGTTCTGAGACGCAGACCCTTTCGGAGAGATGTCCAGCCAGAGTAGGGCACTTAAGTTTTAATAAGCAGCGCTGTCAGTGTGAACTCTAATGTCAAAATCAACAAAGCGAATTCGTGGCATATCCTCGGGCAGACCCTTCGAGTCGTGGGCTCCACAGGTCAGCGATTTGAGAGGGAGGTAACTCAAAATGGCTCTCAGCAAGTCTACTCCCATCGAATTTGATCTTGCAACTCTAGCTGTCATGCCAGACACTCATACAAAAGTGAAAAATTGAGGACAGTAACAGGCTAACCGAACTTAAGATTTGATGCTCTACTCTAATCTAGCTATTACACATGCATACTGTGACACTAGATGTACGAGCTGTCATGATCACTTTGAGTAAATTAAAAATAAAAACCCACGGCCTGAGTGCGATCAACCGGCCGATCTAGTGGCGGGATGGTCTATGTCGCCGAAGCGGCCGACCGGTTAAAGGTGACTTATGAAGTAGCAATCAGCATAGTAAATGAATGAAACTCAACACGTAAACAAATCCTGACTTAAATTTGCTTCACTGGGGCAAGGAACTCGCTAAACCTAAAGTGCAGACGACAAGCACTTCAGTAGACAAGCACTTTAATGGTGCTGCCACCCGGTAATTGCAATATCACGGTATGCACACGTCACCTGATCAAAGAAGCCCAGTGCCAGAATCGGCAACGACGTGTAGACGACGTTGTAAAATGCAATGAACCACGGGTCGTAGAACGGCTGCAACATGGCAACAGACACGCTCAGCCACAGTTCAAAAAGAACGCCGAGTGGCAAGCCGAAGAGTCGGACTAGACTAGCCGAGTACATAGACAGCGAGCGATAAAAGCCTGCTACAAGCGATCGCAAAGGGCACGAGACAGATGGCACACACAGGCTCGGAGTCTCTTGGCTATGCTCGATGGCTACCACATGCAACCAGTAAACATACTATATATAGCTCTCGTGCACTCAGGTTGTTTATGGGCAATAAATTGGTTCTTCCATTCCCAAGCTGGTGACAGAAGGTTTTGCTCTGCAGGTCCTAGACAGTGGAACTCACTTCCACAATTCTTTGCGCAACAATGCCTACTCTCCTGCTGCCGACTGCGGCACATCCTTTCCAGCCGTCCTGGGCTGCTACTTTCATGCTAATTACAACTCTGACTGCTCTGCTGACTCAGCTAGATGCTTCTCGCTTTCTATTTGTTGCATGAGATGAAGTCTTCTGGCTACCGTATGTGCACCGAGAGGTGCTAAGGCTCTGAGTGCGCTATGGAAAACTCTCTTCGCAACACCCACTTGGTCTTAGCAGATTTTTAGAGTTACAGACGAAGATACACTACGTGTAGGATGCACCGCTAGGCAGAACCGTACCACTCAACGATTCAAAATTTGTCTCATCGACAGCTAACAGGAAGAAGAAATGCCTGTTCTTCCACGGTCACGCCGAGATTTGTGCAAGCAGCTGTACACGGTACCATGTACATCGACAAACCGACCAAGCACACGCAGAGTGCGGACGAACTGTATTGCCTGCCAAGTAGATGGGGAGGGTGCACCGACTTCCCTGCTAAAGTACAGCATGAGCCCCCCTCCCCCACGTACCACGCACGTGCACGCAAACACACAACAAACAGCAAACATACAACACAAACAGCAAAGACACATGCACAACAGATGCATGCGCCCGAACACACACACACACCAGCCCCACCCATCCCTCCCACCTCGACAAGTTATTGTCAATGTCCCACAGCAGAGGGGGTTCACAGCTTATTCCTTTAACAAGGCGCAAATGGGCCCTCTTCCACAAAGCACTTCCGGAAACCAAAAATCAGCTGAGCGAGGAGAGAGAGAGAGAGAGAGAGAGAGAGTGGCCACTTTGGCTGAAGCCACACTTACGTCTGCCGAGAATCCGTTGAAGAAAGCATACCAGAATCGGCCGAGGGTGAAAGCGAAATTCTTGTAGAAGAAGTACTGCAGAAACTTGGACATGCGCAGGTACGACCAGCGGCCGTGGACGAGCAGCAGGCGCTCGAGGAAGCGAAACTGAGCGAACGAGTAGTCGCTTGCCAGCACGGCCTGCATGCCCTCTTGACCACTGATGCCCACTCCGATGTGGGCAGCTGAAACGCAGCGAGACACAGCGGTGCACTGCAACCGCCAGAAACGGAACGCTGGCTGGCGCAGCAGACAGAGAGCGCTGCCTGCCAAGCCACTAGCTTTGCCGAAATGCTTGGCCGACACAGGCCAGAGCAATCTTGCAAACGGCTCCTGTGTCCACGAGACGGCAAGTAAGACCAGTCGGCACGGCTTTTTCCGACCGTCAATCAGTATCGGTGCAACAGAAAACAGCGTGGGCATCTCCAGACACGACGATGGCAAGAAGCTAAATTAACTTGTCTGCTATTCCCTATCCCTCAAAAAAAGAGCTAACTTCATCAGTCAGCATGGCGCCAATCGATCCGCTTCCCCCAAAACAAAAAAAGCAATTGCAGACAATGAGGATTGCATTGCTCAAATTGGATTGTATCCGGAATCCAAAGACCGACAAAGTGCGAGCAATTTCGATAATGCCCAGAGTGACTGCAGCAAAAGGTGGTCACTGCTACGCTTCGGGCCAAACTTGGTACAATACTAACAAATGCCGAGCGACGTCCTGGCGCTAGCACGCACTTCACATGTGCCACCTGCACCTCGACAACATTCGCAAGACCTGCTTAAAGAAGCTGCTGCCGATTAAAAATCCTAAATTTTGTTAAGAGCACCACTTGCAGTAGGGGGTCCATGCTAGGAAGGCTGCATTCAGCCACGGCTTCAGCCAGATTCGAATGATGAACCTAGCGCCGCAAAACGGTCGGAAAATTTTTAATTCTCCAGGGCTGCAAGCCACCTTTCGGTGGTCCTTAACAGTGCCAGGCCTTTTGGCAGAACAACGCTTAGAGCGCCTACGAAGGTTGAAAATGAGCTAGACAACGAACCGCCCTAATATAGCAGCTTGAGAATGGAGAGACTCCTATGGCGGCAACAGTGTGGGTTGATCGCTAGACTTCTGACCACGGCTGGCAAGCTGGTCCACATCAGACTCGTATCAAGGAGGAGAGTGGCCTCCACTAGCAATGTGGCACTGAGTGACTATTGTTGCTAGCATCCGTTAACAGGCGGCATGTTGGGGACTATCCTACAGCTATTAAATCAAAGACCTAAAGCACAAAACTTGCGATCGCATTAAGCAATAATGGCCTTAGGTAAATTTAATTGTATATGTTTTTTTTCTAGCTGACAACAGGCCTTCAGAACCGCAGGGCAGCATGTAAGCTTAAATAACTACATTCTACGCCACAAGCATACCCCTGTTCACGTAAGATTGTCATTACACACTTGTATGCCAAACATCGTTTCAAGCTGTAGTTTAAATAAGACCAAACAAACAAACACCATCATAGCTACATTGCGACCTGCACGAGTAGCTATTAAATTCATTCAAGGCCGAGCTCGCAGTGGAAGGGGGCTATTTGGCTGAGAGACTAGCGTGGGACTGAGCTCATTGTGACCCGATAATACATCACTACAAAAGACCAATTGGGAACTAGTATTCACAACTTCTCGTGACATCACAGCTGCCACACTCCACCACTGCTCAATGCACTTATATCCATAAAACTCCACCATTGCACTGACTGGCAGGCAGTCAAGCAGTGTGCCGACTTAAAGACTATGTCACTCACTCTGACTTACAGATTATGCCACTCATCTCTAGGTACTCATTCTCTTTCTCCTGCCCAAATCTGTATCTGAACTAGTTTTGAATTAGCGTTCCAGTAGAAGCACCTTCTCTTCTGACTCATGTTAATAGGCTGTATCCCTAAACTAACTTCAAATCTCTTGGAGACCGTGCCTTCAGTATTAGGTTCCCAAGGCTTGGAACTCACTACTGACCAACATTAATTTGACGGCATTCAAAAAAGCTAAAACACCCTTTCTTCATAGCCTTTGGTCCGTCTGAGAGAATTGCCCTTTGTGTGCTTGCATGTTGCCAAACATGCACGTCATGGCTATGGTCAAGATATATATATATGTGTGTGTGTGTGTGTGTGTATTCGCACGAAATTAATATATACATATATATATATATATATATACTTATGTAAAGTACCCCAGTTAACTAGTCATTTTCCTGTTACCATCGAGTGTTTGCACGTGCAGTCCAAATAACCAGTGGCTGTGTCTTTGCATTTTGATATTCACAAATACAAAGCATGAGTGTACGATTTTCAAGATCACTCTCTATTGATTTGCAAAAAATCTAAAGTACGATCGTTCCCAATGATTAGGATACATGTGGGCTTTCTAAATGTAACCTAAACAGCACAGCAAAGGCATACTACACTTAACAAATTCAATGGTTAACCTCTTCCAACTACTCGAGCCAACTACGATTGCCCAGTGCCCTGATCATGTAAGCTTGCATTGCCAGCCAGACCCAATCAACACATGACCACAAGCATTTTCACAGGCACAAGTTACATTAGCCAGAACAAGGCAGATGCAACAATCGAGACAAACGGACATTGAGGGCAGTCGGCACATGTTCAAGCACAGCAGCACTCACTTTTTATCATGTTGACATCATTTGCTCCATCGCCAATTGCCAACGTGATGGACTTCTTATGCTTTTTCACCAGCTCAACAACTTGAGCCTTCTGCAGCGGCGTCACTCGGCAGCAGATAACGGCTCGGCACAGACTTCCCACTTCCAAGAACATGACCGCCAGCTCATCGGCCAGAGCATGCACCTGCATGAACGAACGGTCCAGCACAGGGTAAGCGCAAAGTACAGCCAAAAGCCTCCAAAAGAAGCGAGAGGTAAGCAGCCATCGAAGATCGTTCACAGCTCCAGCGGCAGCCGAGAGGCAGCAGCCGCTGCACGAGTCGATGGGAGCCATACCAAACTCAGCCCGTTGATGACAAGAGCGAATCCACCGCATGCACCATCGCTTCTTCCGGAACCATTCGAATTCTGCTGCTGTGAAGACTCGTTCTTAGCCAGTGGCCGGTACTGCAAAAAGTTTACGGCTTAGCAAAGAAACTGGCTATCATTTCGTGCGAATCTAATCGGCCAATCATCATCGATGCTCAGGCATCGAACGAGAGGCCGATGCCCTCCCCCCCCGGAATAGAGGGCTGCCAAGAAGCAAAACAGGTTTGCTGCTTCGTTGTAGGTTCACTGCTTTGCAGCTGCAGGGCTTGCACAGACTTGCTGCAGTAATGGTGATACAAATGATACAACTGAATGGCCCTCTTAAGAGAAATAAGTCACTTTCTAGGCACTTCACTTGAGCAAGAAAGGAAGCATGTCAACTGATCGGTGAGAAATAGCATGCCAAATTTCAGCAGGTCTAAGAATATAGAGGAAAATCACATGGATGGAGCATTTCTCGAGAACGGTGAGTTTTCAGCTTCGTTCAGGAGCATAAGAACTGAACGTAAGATCTCCAAATAATTGAGTTTGGTTATATGCACGAGTCGGATGGGGGGTAGCACAGGAAGAGCCTAAAGACTATTTTTCGAGAGGTAAGCTGAAACAAAAGAATGAAAGGAACGGATGAGGGAGTGATGCCCTTGACGCCGATAAACTGCTTAATCGATAGTCGGTGCAGGGTGGAGAAGAAGGTGTACTGTGTGACACTAACAAGGTACACGACAGATACACCTGACCGCTGAGCTTTGCACCATCTGTAAATGTCTTATTGCTCAGGTAGGAGGCTCTGCAAGAAGTAAATGAACAAATGTGGCTGCCAGTACACGTACTTTAAAGGCAGAAAGAACTCCACGAACCGATTTGCAATCAGAGTTTCCTGCTAAACAGCTTAGCAAATGCCTAGCTTGGCTGTGGTAGCCTTATCTAGCTCTAAAACCTGACCAGAACATATTGGCTAGGCTAGAAATTTTGATAAAAGAGTCTATCTGGTCTGCCACTACTCTCTCGAATGTCTCGTAGGGAATAGCAATACAGAAACTGGGCGGAAGTTGCTGAAGTAGATGATCTAGTGCCGAATTCTTGATGTGGCCTGACAATAGCCTCTTTGAAGTATGCATCGACATGACGTGAGGGTAAGCATATATTTATTACATTAGCCATTCACTCTAGCAGCAAATCTAGGCATTTCAGAAGGAGAGCAGTAGAGTATGGACTGTGGACATAGAGATAATCCAACAGTCTACAAATACCTTGTACAAACCTTAAATCCTTTGGAGACCGTGCATTTAGTTCATATGCTCCCAAAGCCTGGAACTCCCTCCCGACCTGCGTCAGAACATCCCCTGACCTGACCACATTTAAAAGGAACTTAAAAACACCTATTTAGGACAGCATTTAGTGGGTCCCTGTGATTCGTCCTTGATGTGCTTATGCGTGCTGACACTGTGCATGCTGCCACTAACAACATTTGCATGCTGACCCTGTGCATGTCACCCCTAACTATATTATTCTTTTTGTTTGTTATTCAAGCATGATTTTACTTATCATTCAATTGCATTTCCCTTTGCAGCAAATGTAAAGCGCCTAGAAAGAGATCAGGTTCTCTGAGGGCGCTTTATCAAGTGCAGTATTATTATTATTACTGCTATCTTCTGTAGACTAGACCCACAAAAAACTAGATTCACTCCCGTTCGGCTAAGCTTAGCACTTTAAAAGACATGTTCATTAATTCGTTGATAACTTCAACTGAAAAAGTATTGTACTTATGAATCTGGCGTATATTAACATCGGGTAGAGTTAAATTTAGATCTCCAAAAACACATATATTGTGTACATAACCAGTTAAACAAATCCAAACAGCAGCATCGACAGTAGCCTAGGCTGGTTCCTAAGCACTAACGTATCCATCAAAAGAATCAATTTCAAAAAATTAAAAAGGCAGAGTAATTTTGCTTGAACAAGGCAATGATTCCACACCCTCTGGTTTTCCAAGCCAGAGATTTGTCGATTGAGCTATCGAGAATCCATTTTCTGGCTCTGTATGTAGAGCTTAAGACCAAGGCCAGCTAACTGAAGAGAAGCACCGGAAACAGTGAAAAAACAATAAAATACTACAGGGCGAGCTTAAATAGTTAAGGTATGTATAAGAGCACTATTATTATTATATATTATATATTATATTATATTATTATTATACTACTATTATATTATTCAATATTAGCTTCATAGCTTCACTCTGAAAGACAGGTCCAGCAAGACCGTTAGCATAAACAGTGGTAGCCGGGTTAGTGATTTAAAACAGACGAAGTTAGCACACTTCCGAATAAGACAGCATGAGTTTGAAGATCATAATGGAATGTGAATGGCCTCACAGAAGAAACTCGGTGAATAGAAAAGCTAACAGCAGCTAAGCATGCTCCAAGAGAAGGTATATAGAACTGAGAGGAAATCACTGATCTTTTTTTTATATCTCGGTTATATACATCGGTTATGTATTTAACAAACACAGCGTATTAGTTTTTGTTGTCTTCAGCATTATAGAGGCGACCACCAAAGCCTAAACCCCAGCTGCAAGCACTGAGTGCACGCCCCAGAAAATGATGGCCATACTCCTGAACAAACTGCTTGCTTCATGGGTAGGCAGACGGTCACAATATCCCCTGCTCAGTCTCAGCACAAACACTACGAAGATACAAGAAAAAAATTGAGGACTGTTTGGCAGTATCTTTATCTCACTTAAACAACAGGAGGAGGCTCCACAACTGGGCACACTCTTCGGGATTATGTTTACATGGCATATCTTATCAGCCCGATAAATGACACTACATGCAATGCGCTTATGTTGGCTAGCATGAGCAGCCGTTGTACATTTACACATTAATGTAAACAAAAAATCTCATCATAAACTCGATATATAGTGCGATCATTACCTTTAATCTCATTCTAGACGATGCCATCGCCAAACACAAGCTTGACATTCATCGCACCGATGCCACTCAGCTCTACGTGTCAATTGAACCTTCTAAACATCGCTATACACCTAGCTAACTTACTATCTTGCACAACCATCCTCCCACATCCACCACCCACATTCGCACTTGAATGGCCACTAACTTCCTAAAACTTAATGACGACAAGATCAACCTAATGGTTATGAGAATGCCCAGAGGCACAATAAGTTCAAATACCTCACCCTCATGATTCGTTAAGCTTTCATCACTACAACTACTTGTCATTTGCTAAGCACATTGCCATGAAACCAAATGCAATCACCAATTGCTCATTCTCTTGCCCAGCCGGGAATGGTGAGCGGTAGCATGCTAACGGCAGCTTGGGCACTGCTGGCTTACAAGGAGCAAGCGACGGCAGATACGTCATAGGCTAGCGGCAAAGGTAGTGTACTGCAGAGAAAATAAAACTAGCAGCCAAAGGTAATCAAGCACAGTCTGCTAACCTCGGCTGCATCTGGAGTCATCACAATCACCAGATCCTGCTGCGGCTGTGGTGTCGAGTCCTGCCTCAAATGGTCTCTTGCCTCTCGCAGCTGCTTCTGCACGGTGCTGGCATCAACTCCATCGATAACAAACACATCTTGCATTGCCTCGGTCAGAAGCTTGCATGCATAGCCGATATTGATGGCCGTCTCTTAAAAAGAAATTGACAGATCCTAGTTGAAGGATGCCAGAGAAAAGGTGAAACATGCCAACACGAAACACAGTAGAGCTTTGAGTGCGTACGTACACACTCTATGGTTGCCGACCACAGAAGGATTAATGGCTGCAGCTTGGCATCCACTTGGCAATCATAAACATACATATGCATTCACACAGTACACCTGGATTCAGTTCGAGCATACAAGTGAAAATTTAAAGTCGAGGCATCCAGAAAATAGAATGCAAGTGAAATTATAAAGCCTTGTGCACAACGCAGAAGGAGCAATAATTGTGGCTCAATAAGCTAAAGCACTGAACCGGTAACATAGATGTTTTCGGATCGCTCCAGATCGAGCCAATATTCTTTTTTCGGCGTTCAGTCCTATGGCAGACGGCCACCAGTCGCTCTGCATTTTGAAATTACAGCCAAACTCTGCATGTACATCCTTCCGACTTACGATTTTCTGCTTATATTCAGATGTCATGCTTAAAGGGAGGTAGCCATTTGACTTACAATAACCAGAACACAGTCATACGATGGGCAAAAAAGGCCCAGGTTTATTATGGCTTCCAGTATGACTCTCGGCTGAAGGAACACGCTCACAAAAGCCAGGGCCAATATTTTTAAGAGTGAGAGCTCTACAATCACTAAGGTATGTATGCTTTAAACGTTATATGAATTGTCTAATGAAACTAGTCATTTTTACAAGCAATGCACCATCAAACCAAACCACCGCCAAGCATCATTTTCCTTCCTGGTAGGTCCAACGCTCTCTCATACAAGACAAGGTGTGCTCAGCGTTTAGTGCATTTCATTTACGCCCAAAATTTCTACTGCATACACATCCCCCATTGTACAGAAAACATTGATAAACCCTAGGGGACGCACTGCTGCTTGTGCACTTGCCTTTGCTCGATCCCAGCATGAATCGAGCCAGCTAAAATGGCTCTCAAGATTTGCAGCATCCAGTTGTTCAATAGCAAGCTTAATCTGCTAAATAAGTCTAGAGGACTAAAAATATCGATAAAAGAGGCAGACGTGCAAAATGCATGTGATCAATCGACGTGCTAGCTGAGCGATCTTGGCAAAGGTTAGCCTTCCAATAAATTAAGACTAATCATATTACAATACGTTGGCTGCACACCATTCGTGAGCACTATTAAAAAATAAAGTAAAAAACTTCCAGTACAGACTGCATTTTGTAAAGTATACGAATTATGAATACCAGTCATTTTGCATGAATAAGGCATTTTGCATGAATAAAGTCCCGTTTTCTTCAGTTTATGAAAAATGAAAAATCTCCAAGAAAGTACTAGCTTAAAAAGGTAAGCTCTTATGCAAAAGAGGAAGCTATGCATTAAGCACGGCAAACATCGACCTGTGAAGCACATCACCTACGAGCACAAAATCGCAAGCTTAATTGCAGGCATGTGCACACACACACATCATGACTCCCGATGGCTACCGAAAACATCAGGCCTAATCAAATCGCCAGGGCGTCCCTTGAGTGCACATGATTTTGCTCGGGGATAGGAACACTCTTTCAAGTAAAACTAAGCAAAGCTGATTCGAGCCGGGCAAGCCCCAGTGGGTCTGGTAGAGATAACCGGTACTGCTCAGCCTACGAAAGGCTGCTAGCGATATGCCGTTCGTTGCTGCACGGTCGCACACCAAACGTCAGCCATCGAGCCACTCCTACAAACTAGGTGCACTAGCACGAAATGTTCGATCACCACTGCTACCGAGCACTTCCGCGTCACCAAGAGTGTCCACGTCGCCGGATCGACGAAAGCAAACCGGTGCTGACAAAAGCTCCGTCATAGAAGCAAGAGAGAGCCGATATTCAGCCAAGAATTTAGCCCATCAGAACCCAAAGCAGTGCAAGAGCGTGGTGGTGGTGTGTCAAATTTGCCACCGGCAGATGTAACGGTTTCGGCGCATGCTGAGAGAGTGAGAGAGAGACAGTGAGAGTAGTCACCCTGCTTGTCACCGGTGAGGACCCAGATCTTGATGCCAGCCAGTGCCAGATTGGCGATAGCCTGAGGCACGCCGTCCTGAAGCTTGTCCTCGATCGCAGTCGAGCCAAGTAGCAGCAGGTCGGTCTCGATGAGCTCGTAGACACTCTGCAGCGCCGCCTCGCGATCGCGCAGCACAATGCTCGCCGCGTGATGTCGTTCCTTCCAGAGGGCGTAGACCTCGCTGCTCAGCTTTCTCGAGGCCAAGCACAGCGTACGAAGGCCAACGTTGGCAAAGTCCTGGCAGAGGTAATGGGCAGAGCAGTTTAGCACGGAGGCTGAGCATTCGGCGATTGCAAAGAGCAAAGGCACATCAAACGCATGCATTCGCTAGCTAAGGGCGCCGACATGTGACCAACGCAGCCATGTGCCACTCGTGGAAGGACTGACGAGTGAGAGTGCCGTGTTGGTTAGCCGATGTGCAATGTTAAATGTGCAAAGGAATCTGCAAACTCTTCATTGTGAGCAAACAGGCTGGAATGCAAAGGAGCTGGTTAGACTCTCTAATCGTATGTATGCAGTGCAAGCTTACAGCAGAGCCCTGATTTGTGAGCTTCACCTGAGAATTTGTGTAAAGCACGGTCGATGATGCTTTCCCCAGATGCCGTTTATTGCAAAACTTGGTTTGGTTTGGCCCAGTGGTTAGGGTGCTCGGCTCGACCAAGGTAAAAGTGAATGTATTTGATGATCGAGGTCAGGCTCGAGAGCCCCGCAGAGCATATGTGAAGCAACAATATAATCACATAAGCTCTTTTGGGGTGCTATGCGAACGAACTCTTATTATTATTCTTATTAAAATTTCCCTGCAATGCAGAGTGCGTAACCAGCGCACTACTCACGTTCAAATGTGCCATATTGATGTCTTTCAGTTCAGCGCAGTTGGCGCTAAGCCGCTCATATATCATGGCATCTGCACCTTTGCACATCAGCGTGATCTCACCATTTCTTCTGACGATGACCTATATAAGGGCAGCAGAATGACAATCCTGAGCTTAGTAGTAGTTATTAAGTAAGTAGTAGTTATTCTTAGTCGGGCGAAGACACGAGTACACGTAGTATTACACCTGGATGATTATGGCAAACATAATAGCAATCGCTTCTGCTCTCCCTCCATACTCCCTCTTCTCTCTTCCTCTCTCTCTCTCTTTCTCTCTCTCTCTCTCTCTCTCTCTCTCTCTCTCTCTCTCTCTCTCTCTCTCTCTCTCTCTCTCTCTCTCTCTCCTACTCTCTGCCCTCTCTCTTTCTGATTTGCTCAGCTTTGATTCTCTATTGCTATGTATCTCCCTGCCTCCCACGACTAAAGCAAAACTGCATATAAACACATATACACCATTATAGCGTACACCCGATATATTGGACAATACTACCATATTGGTTCCAAGGAGAAATTTTATGAACGAATATCCATAACTACATATGAGGTGGTCAACCATCAAGTGACACAGTTTTTCTAAATAAAGCCAACGATGTAATAATCTCACGGATCTACTTGCACAGCCGTTGCGATTTAGCCTATTTAAGTTTTTTTCCAATATACAGCATTAGATTTGAAAAGCATCCCGAAAATAACCAACAAATATTTGCATATTCAAACATGCTCGTCGTATCTATTCAACGAAATTCAGAGAATTCAGCTTTAATTAGCAGAATGACAATGCTCTCTTCGAATGATAAACTGAGCATAATAATCCTTCAGTAGGAGGATGACCATCGAAAGGTGTCCCACCACGGAGTGTCTCACGGCATGCCCATAGTAGGCAAGTCCATGCCGACTAGCTCGTGTTGGTGCATTCGAAGCACATACTTGCAGCAGATGAAAGAAAAACTTGTTCTCTCTTTCTCTCTGTCTGTGTCTCTGTCTGTCTGTCTGTCTCTCTCTCTCTCTCTCTCTCTCTCTCTCTCTCTCTCTGTCTTTCTTTCTCTCTCTGTCTGTCTACCAGTCTCTCTGTCTCTCTCTCTCTCTCTCTCTCTCTCTCTCTCTCTCTCTCTCTCTCTCTCTGTCTCTCTCTCTCTCTCTGTCTCTCTCTGTCTCTCTTTCTCTCTCTGTCTGTTTGTCAGTCTCTCTGTCTCTGTCAGTCTCTCTGCCTCTGTCTGCCTCTGTCTGTCTCTGTCTCTCTCTCTCTCCCTCCCTCTCTCTCTCTCTCTCTCTCTCTCTCTCTCTCTCTCTCTCTCTCTCTTCTCTCTGTCTCTCAAGACAATCTCATAATACAGCCGTTCCTCAGCTATCATGGAGGTCACCAGTTCCAACCTCAGCCAGCCAGGTCTGGCAAGCATTGTGCACATCTAAAAGCTTATTGGAAATGCCCTTCGAGTAATAGACTTTGCTGTGATGTGCTCTTAAGTTCTTAAGTGTGCAGACCTCTGAGTGCAAAGAAGAAAGTGGTACAAGCAGTGGCAGAGCCAGGATATTCACCTAAGGGATCTTTACAAATTCTGATGTAGGGGCAAGACCCCTAAGATTTTCATCTAGGCAGGGCTAGACCAGCAATTAATGGAAAACTATAGCAAACCGGTACAGTATTTATTCAACAAGAACTCGGCAGTTGTTAATCTGGTGAAATTGAGATATAACTTCGTCGTAGGTTGGTGACGTCTTAGGGTGGGGTGTTCGGGTGGGCGAATGGACTCTCCCCCACCATTGCGTACAAGTAAGTGTATGCCGTGAGTCACTTTGACTTTGAGTACATGTGTTTTATTTATTTACATACCAGTTTTAAGAATTTTCTCACTTGAGACAGTCTTGTGTCTGCCCGAATGGATGATTTGGCATGACTCCTACCTTGGGCTTGGAGGTTCAACTCCTACACATATACAGGACACGGTAAATCTGTTCCTGAACCGTTTCGACCTCCATAAAATCGGCTCACGGTTTAGCTAAATATTGTTTCCTGCTAGCAAAAAAATATGGACAGCCAGTCCTTCGATAGTGTAGGGGTCTATATGACCATGCTTTCAATTTAGAGATCAAACTTGGCAACAAGCCTACAGAGTCTCCTATATCGAAGGTAAGACTAGCCGATCTGCTTCACTCTGGCCCTACTCCAGCTCTTTGTTGTTGCTCTTTCCTTAACTCGATGCAATGGTTACATAGGCCGGGGTTGTCATTCGAAGCCTAGAGCATGGTCGAAATAATAATAGCATTTCAGGCAATGCTCAGGGTATGCATATCAAACGATCCAGCCTCGAGCTATTGTGCACTTCAGCATGCCGTCCTTGCTACCGACATCAAGCGACAATGTAAGCATTTTCCTATTATGGACACATTTTCAACAGTAAATAGGGCATCTTAAGCCCAGCACCATCCTGCCTGATATGCATGCTGCCCGAAGAACAGAAATTGAGGAGGTTGGCATGCCAGAAGGAACATAGTGGAACCAAAGTAAATATGCAGCCTGAAAATGCTGGTTATATCGGGTATTCATTGGTTCCTTGCCTTAGCAGTGCACACTTTCATCGCTGACCTTTTGTGCTTATGGTGGTGGTGCTGCTGCTGCTAATGCCGGTGCTGATGCTAGTGCCGGTGCTGCTGCTGGTGTGTGTATCATTTGTAGCTCTGTAATGGTCGTCGTTGCCATGCCAAACAAGCTCGACTTTTTTATATGGGATTAACTAGTTTATACTACACTTTACTTTAGCTGACCATAAACCATAAAATTGCGAATTTCAAACATGCTGGATGGAACTGAAGATGATGCAATCTATGAAGAAAGTGACGATTCAGACATTGACTATGCTGCAGAAGACTATGAAGATGGTAGCAGTGATACTGATGACGAGTTTCTTGCTAACTGTAATGATTAAAGCAAACTTATAAAAAGGGGCTATATTCAGTAGTAACATTTTTAAATAAAAACTTCTTTCAAAAAACAGTCCATAAATTTTGGTTGCGACTTAGACTTGGGTGCGACTTATAATCGTATAAAATATGCAAATTGAGTTTTACCACATCCACTGGGGAGGCTCAGTGTCTAATGCGTAGTGTCAGACATCACATTAATTGCAAGCATGGCAGCCGTTCGCCTCACATGGACGACAATTCGACAAGCGACAAATCACATGAAACAATTGTAACAGCCACCGGCAAGGCATCCTATGCGGCAGCTGCTTGCGATCAGTCAGCCGCTCACCGACATTCTTTTCCGGTCGTTGTTGAAATCGAGGATGGAGAGAAGCTCATAGACCTCCTCAGTGCCGTGCACGTCCAGAGTGATGGTGGTGGGCGTGCGCGCCTTGAACACGAAGCCCATGTTCTTAGCTGCACTGACGAGCGCATGCTCGTCAGGAGACTGCGCCTGGTAGGACAGCTGCCCTGCAATGCAAAAGAGCCAGCGCACGTGACCTCCAGCCTCACCTCCACGCCATTGCTGCAGGACACGAGAAGAACGAAGGCAAACAGAGGCACTGCTTCAAGCAGGAGGCACTAGTTCATGTGGCGGCCGACGAACATGCATGATGACGCTCGAGATGCATGGTGCAAAACGATGCCAATGACCACGGCCGCAGCAAGATACTGCACGCGCAATGGCATGGCGGCAGTACGCACGGGCTGACCCCCAAGCAAGCAGTCCCAGACACGTAGGCCGTCCAAAACACGTGGAGGCGTCCACAGCAAGTTACTGGGATCCAAAAACGTGTGGCAGCATCACTACGTGGCATGCTGGAACTAAAAGAGGTGTGGCTAAGCCCTTGGCTGAGTTCATGCAAAACTGACGATGGCGACCATAGAGGAATGTCTAGCCTCCTCAGAGCCGCTACACGAAAGTCGGCATTCTAAAGCAACTAAACGACTTAGCAGAAGCAGACATGGATTATCGTGCAAAAGCACTACAGACGTATGACGAACAAGCAAGCACAGTCTATATTGTGAGCTATGCCAATTAGTCGAGTGACCCCAGTCGCATTGCAGTCTTGCAGGGCCAGAGATGCCAGGCAAGGTTGCGCAAAATACCCTTCAATTTCAAATGCCGCCCAGCATCCGTGGCAGCATAATATCGGCAGTTGCTTGATATCTTGGTGTGCCCGGTGCCTTGTCGGCCACCCAATTCGTGACTTTGCCATGCTGTTCTTCTTCACAGCTCGGCTTGCAATTGCTGACACTCTCGAAACTGCAAAATGTGCCACTGCGGTCGTGGTTCAATAACAGGCAGCCGTAACACGTCTCGACATCTCAGGGTAGTTAGTCTGTGCACCGACAGCAACGAGCAGCACCAGCATTTGCCTTTTCTCGTTCAAACAACTCCGAGGCGACTGTACCATGGGCGCAAGAGGGGCAGAGAGATTACTTAGTGGGCATTCGGAGTGAAACAGCTCTCTGTCTCTGTCTGTCTCTGTCTGTCTGTCTGTCTCTGTCTGTCTCTGTCTGTCTGTCTCTCTCTCTCTCTGTCTCTCTCTCCGTCTCTCTGTCTGTCTGCCTCTCTGTCTGTCTCTGTCTGTCTGTCTCTGTCTGTCTGTCTCTGTCTGTCTGTCTGTCCGTCTCTGCGTCTCTGCGTCTCTGCCTCTCTCTCTCTCTCTCTCTCTCTCTCTCTCTCTCTCTCTCTCTCTCTCTCTCTCTCTCTCCTCTCTCTCTCTCTCTCTCTGTTATGCCATCGACCTATTATCGCCGTCACCCCATGGGAGTTACTAGGCTAAATAGATATGGGCAAAGATGGATAAGTGATGCTCTTGCCTGGTACCCCATTAGCTAACAAGATAGATACGCACAGTCACACAAGCACAGCACTCGCTTGCAGTCAATCTGCTTGCAAAGGATGATCGACTCCTCACTATACCGACAGCGCACCAAACAATGCAGTGTCTTTCTGCGTTCCCCATCTCACTTTCACACGACCACGCAACTCAGCATCTCAGCAACACAGCATCTCACCCAATAGCCCTAAGTCTGACAAGGAATGCTCTGCGTACATCTACAGGCAACTTCTAACGCAACAAGCCAAAAGCCAAGGAGTCGGAAGAAGGTCAAATCCACGAGCACAGTCATTGCAAGCGACAGGCTGCGGACAGGGGCTCATGGCTTCCAAGCTGTGGATCAATCGATCTAGTACAAAGAAGCGGCCACGAGATCTTTCGGCCCATTCAAGCAGACAAGGCTGAAAAGGGAGCAACAGAGGGTAGTTCTCCCTTGTGACGGCAGCAATGACGAGTCTTATGAGGGCCAGCTCTCAATAGTGAGTGCATCGATCGATCACTTGAATACATCAGTGTATTTTTCAGCATCGCTGAAAGTGACATGTAATTGGTAAGAAACTAGCCACCCATCGCAAATAAGTCCCATAGGTGGGCACTGCATACTCAGCACCTAGCCAGCCAGAAGATAAGCACAAAGTGGATCGAGCCACGTGTATCACCATCTAAAAGGTTCACACATAAGCCGCCAGCCTCCTTCATCCATGTTGAAGTCGGACTGCAACTGGAAAGAGAAACAAGGATTGCACGAAAACCTAGAGTTGCAGAGCTGGCCAGGTGGCAGAAGCTGTATCCTACCGTCCTTGATGTCCGGCATAACCGTGTGACAGATTGCCAAGACACGGAAGAATTCTTCAACGGCCGGGTCGCGGCTCCTAGCTGCTCTCACAAGACTGTCGTCGTACCATTCAAACTTCTTGTCACCGTAGGGATTCCAGGCAAAGTCCACTTGCACTCTCTATCAACGAGAGCAGAAGCACACTGAGCCAAACGACAACCAGCTCATCTGAGAGACCGAATTCGAGGGCAGAGCACGAGCTGCTGCACTGGCAGGCCTACACCAGCAGTAGGCCTGCTGCTGCTTGCTGGCAGGCCTGTCAGCACAAGCCAAAAACCAGCACAAGCTGCAGGCCAGCAGCAGCAGCAGCGACACGAAATCGGCAACAGGCTTCGGAAGCTCAGGGCAGGAAACAAGCCAGCAATCACAGCCCACCGAAGGAGTGAGCACTAGCAATGCATGCTTCAGCCTCCACCTTTGCAAGCATGCACGGCTATGTGTTCAGTAGCACCAAGCACACACATAAACACACACGCACGCACACACATACATACACACTCTCTCTCTCTCTCTCTCTCTCTCTCTCTCTCTCTCTCTCTCGCACGAAGCACTTAAATTGCAGTAGAGCTCTGCAGCAGCAGCCCCCCACCCAGGAGCACAATGCATCGCTGCTCAACCAAGCCAACCTCATTGGCTTTGGCGGTGTCCAGCGCTCTGCCATAGCAGATTCCATTTATAGAGCACTTGTTGAACGTCATCACGTTCTGCAACAAACGAGCAAGAAGCCACGTGAGCACAGCACAAGCGGTCAGACAATGATTTAAAGGATGAATCTCAGACACCGGGAAAGCTGTACAAGTAGGAGCTACAGTAGACAGCAATGACGAGCACGAGTCCTCACGGCATGGACACGGTCCAACACTAAGATGTTCTAGGATGTAAGTGGCTGCAATCTAGCACGAGGTAAACCTTTCTAGGGCTAGTTCTTCGCACTAACACTAAACTATGAACATGAGGGCGGGCAGTTACTTGCAAAATCAAAAACACTGTTCAATGAACACTCGCGCAAACATGGTTTAAATCACAATTGCACGACTCTCGAACGCTGGCAGGCATCTCCTGTTCACCCACATTCTTTACTGGATAGGTAGCAGACGAGGTGAGCAAGAGAGCAGCCGGCCTGTAGCAGACAGAGACCCGACCTGAGTAAGCGTGCCTGTCTTGTCCGTAAAAATGTACTCAATCTGGCCGAGTTCCTCATTCAGCGTGGTAGTGTGCGCCTTGGCAGGAGTATCCTTGGGTTCGTGGTACATTTGCCTGTCGTAGTTGATCCACAGGCTGTGATGCAATCGCAGGATTTCGACACTAGAAACAGGGCAAGGGATGAGAGCAGGTCGAGGCCACATACACTTTCCTAGGCATGGGAAGCAACAGGAGAAAATCGCAAAAGCTCTCATACATTGACAGCCGAGCAGGGGAGGCAGCAGGAGCGCTAGAGGCTACTAGCAGCTGCGACGGAGCCTCTAAAGAGGCAGCAGTGCTAGAATCGACTACGGCAGCAAGAAGCAGCAGTGCTAGTGGCAGAAGCAGGAGCAGGAGCAGGAGCAGGAGCAGGAGGAGAAGGACATGAGCGTCGCTTGTCTCCAGATCCACCGTGTAAGGCGGGGCAAAGCTGAGCGGTGGGCATCGGCAGCATGCAGATGGCAGCTGCGAGTCAAATTGTGTGCCACACAATAGTAGTTCTACCTGACATATAATGAAATGGGCACGACGGTGTTGAGCACGATGAGGTACGAGAAGAACACGAGCAGGCCGAGGGCGGTGGCACCACCTGGGACTGTGCCGGAGCCAGGCGCAAGCCAAGTGCCTGGTATGAACGAGGGCCACGGCAGGAACACTTGAAACTGACTGCCAATGGTCGTCTCCCAAATGCCACAGCAGATGACGCAGAGGAAGCATATGCTAACGAGGAATGCAAAAATCTACAAAGAAGGACATTGCACGCTGATCAAAATTGACTGAGATAACAGGCTGCACGACAGTGCTAAGAAGCATGTGTCTAAAACCGTGACAACACTCGCAAATGCATAAATACATAGGCCTTACTTTTGATGTGAGCTCTTCCTCTACAGCATGGTTTGGCTTTCAGGGGAGAGGGGGCAATGCTAGAGTGGAAACTCATCAAAATTGACAGGTTAGCTGTGAAAGCCTACGAAAGCTAACTAGAAACCTCAGCCTCATCATACAGCAGTCACAAGCACTGACCTACACAGGTACAGCACAGGACAGTACATATTTTAAAACCCTCCGGACCAAGTCTGCCAAGTTGAGAAGCCAACGCAAGCATGGTCAAACTATATAGTCTTCAGAACAGTTCTGCGGGTTTGGTAGGCAGTCCGAATCTTGCTTTTGAAACATGGTCACCATAGAAACACCATTATCGCTGCATGCAAAAGAAAGAAAAGCCGCAGAAGTCACTAAAGCAAACTAGAGCGAGAGCAGAGTGGCATGACCAAACGGATCAATTGAACGATCGCCGCCTGTGTGCAAAGAACAAACAGACCACGGGTGCAGAGCTGAGTTAGAAGCAGGTCCAAGATAGGAATAGATCAAGGGAGGCCACTGGCTGAAAATAGCTGAAAAACTCAAACCTGTGTATATGACTATGATGACAGGCAAGGCTTGATAAATACCCAGTAGACTCAGTCATACTACGTTTCCTTCCTTTATTTTCCAAGAAAACTAAGCGAACCAGCCTACAAGGGATTGTCAACAAATTTCCAATGAAAGCAGGCAGCTCACAAGATTGAATGGATTAGAGATGACCTGGATTAGAGACAAGCTAGATCACTGAAAACCAGAGCTGCTGGCCAATCGCTGGACAATCTGTAATTCACTTTTCAGACGACCTCCCATAGCAAAATTGATGAAGGATACACCCTGATGCTGATCTCTCATTCAGCTCTCAAAAGTCGAGAGCAAAAGAGTGGGAGAGTGAGAGAGCAAGAAAGAAAGCTACACCACTACATAAGGACCACAACTAATTACCGGTAGAGCTGGTTTAGTCTAGCGGTTAAGGTGCTCGCCCCGACCAAGGTCAGACTGAGGTCGTGGGCTCGAGCCCCGAGGCATGTGTGAAGTGCCTGAATAGAGATTAAGTTCTCTTGGGGTGCTATATAAATGAATTATATTTAATTATATTTTTAGACAACAAGGTAGACAAGATGAGGCACGCCATTGCACTTGCGACCATCACTGAGAGACGCCACAGGCAGATATTAGATTTACTGGTGCCTCCAGGCTGCTGGAGCAACAAGCTGGTGGTCCTGCTATCGGCAATATGATATCGGCAGGCAGCTGAAGCGGGATAATGGTACTTTTGTATATCTCTTTCGAGGCACTTACCTATGCAGCAAAAGAATCAAATGGTAAGTAATAGCACGCGCAATGTCAACAAGAATAGAATGGTTAGAGATGACATGCACAGGGTCAGCATGCAAATATGGTTAGTGGCAGCAAGCATAAGCACATAAAAGGATAAATCACACGGACCCACTAAATGCTGTGACAAATAGGCACGTTCGCTTTTAGCTTATTTTCTAAATGTCAAGTCAGGGGATGTCGTGACGTCAGTCGGAGTGAGTTCCGGGCTTTGAGAGCATACTAACTGAAGGCACGGTTTCCAAAGAATTGTAGGTTCGTACGAGGTGTAGCTAAGCGGTTTGATTTAGAAAATCAGGTGGTATGATGCCTAATCTGGCAGGGAAGTAGTTCTGATAGGTAGGCTTGAGCCAGAGAGTAAAGGGACCTAAAATTGAATCACAGAATCTTGAAGTCGATATCCTGCTAGATTGGGAGCCAATGCAGGTAGGCAAGAAGTGGTGTGATGGGTTAACTGTGATGCTCACGACAGACAGGCCTAGGTGCAAATTTTTGCACCAACTGTAAGCTACTGATTGCACAGGCCGGTAGACCATCAAGCAGTGAGTTACGGAAGTCGAGGTGAGATGTCACAAATATATGGACCAATTTGCATGAAGTATCCCTGTCTAAGCAAGCCCAAATTGTTAGCAATTTTATGTAGCTGAAAGTAGGCAGAGTTTACTGCAGAGCTGAGGTGATCCTCTAATGCAAGGCCACTTTGGAAAAGGACACCTAGATTTCGTGCAGATGCAACAGGAGATAAGCTGGCAGAGCTGATTTTGAGCATTAAGCTTTCTTATTTCAGTAACACTTGGTATGCCCATAACTAGTAAGGTGATTATTTCGTCATTTAATTTGAAAAGGTTTGCTGCCATCCATGTGTTGATACCAGCAATCCATGCAGCAAGGGTGTGTAGAGAATTGGACATGCTGGAGGGCTGGGACGGATCAAAGCAAAGGCACAACAAAGTGACATCTGCATAGAAGTAGTGAAACCCTGGATTGTGCTTGGCTATCACATCGGCAAGCAGAAAAGCAAAAACTGCAAAAAGAAGCAGATCAAGCGCAGAGCCCTGAGGTACCCATACTTTAGTGATTCCTCGGACGATATTTTTCTGTTCGCATCAATACTTTTGGAGCCTCCCACTTAGGGTTTATACAATTGTAGTGCAACGCCAGCGATGCCCAGGCGAGAAGAGAGAGGGCACTCAAGAAGGACTCGGTGATCGATAGAATCGAACACTGCCGAAAGATCGCGTACAACAAGAAAAGAGACTTTACTTAAGTCTGCATTCTTAGGAAGGCAAACCCCAAGTAATAAACCCTAAGTAATGCTGACTCTGTGGAGTGATTAGCTCTAAAACTAGACTGAAACTTGCTTGCTAGGTTTGACGTTTCATTGAAAGAGTTTAGCTGGTCTTCCACAACTCGTTCAAGTGTCTTTAATAGGAACGGTAGAAAGGAGACTGGGCGCAACCTGCTCAAGTTTTCTTGGTCTAGTGCAGCTTTCTTGATTAGTGGCATAGCCACAGCCGATGATTAGTACCGGTATAACCACAGCGGATGAGCTCAAAACAAGAGATTCAAAAAACTGCTCCAAATAGGCTGCAAATGGCTTGCAATTAAAGGATGAGCGTGGGATAATGGCGGCTCACCACCAGTTCTGATTGATCGTTGGGGTACGGAAGAAAGCAGGGCCTCTTGGAGTCAGAGCATCGGTTACGGTCGGGCGGTTATTTGATTTCAACCAGGTAGGATACAGACGGAGTAACACCTTGAAAGAGAAGCTCGTCGGGGTAGTATCGCGCATGGTCAGGTAGATAGTCGATTTCAGCCAGGTCGACAATCACGTCAATAATCATATCATGTATTATTAGGCACTTATTGCACATTAAGTGAGAACTCGCTGACAAAATGTGCACAACAATTTTTTAAGGAAAGCTGGTTTAAATAGATATTCATAATGAGAGTATTTTATTTAAGAGATAGATACATAGTATAGCTCCCATCACAATATAATTCATGCCAGCTTTTAAATATATTTCGAAAGGGTATAGTTATATAGAACGAGTTAACATGGCCTAATAATGCTATCCTATTCTTTAATTAGATGCCAAGGTTGTATGATTCCTTGAGGGATCTCCCACTAGGACTGTTCTAAGATAGGTTGTCGATGACACAAGCACAAATATTCCAGTTGCAAAGGAAACTTTGGATTTGCACGGTCAACTTCTACGTTGTCTGCCTATGTACAGAATATGTCATATAGGGAGTTTATTAATAGCAAAATTAGAGGAGGGCAGTCATTGGCCAATTCGTCGAAAGCAGCAGGAACATCTGCTGCAGGAACGATGCTCAGAGCTAACAATATTTCGACGTGCATTAGTACATTTTCGTCATCACAATACGGTTGCCTGATTGAAATCTTGAACCTTGCGCTAACGATTCTGTCCCGAGATCAAACAAGCATCCAACTAGCTGCACTCCAGGAAAGATGGATAAACAGGCATTCTGACTGGCTTCCCCAAAATCTGACACGATACTTGCCGGGTTCACAGCTTGCATTTTTAATTCAGGACGAAACAGGACATGCTGCTATTACTTCCACACCAGCGGTACAATGCAATATGTGTTTCTTTTCGGTATAATACAATTGATTTGGCTGATATAAAATCAATTAAATAATATACTTAAAAAATATTCCTATAGTTGCATGCTTTTGGCGTGGTCACATTTGTCGGGTTGCTAGCATTATGTGCTTTTGTCGGCCCGCTTTTGTTTGCACAAGAATGGCATTCACTGCATTACTCCAAATCCCAAGCCATAAGATTAGCCTGGTGCCTATCTAAACTCCTTGATGACCAATATATACTCACCCCGAGGATAAGAGTGTTCAGCAGGCGATCAGTATGCGTTCGCTTGAATTGCACTTTGCCGCTATTCTTCATCAGCTTTGTATCAGGACCCGCAAAAATGACCAGACCGAAACACCATTCTGTGTTCCGAAGCACACAACCTCGAAGCAGGATCTGATCATTGCTGATCGAGTGCTTTATGCCATTGTATGTCAGACAGCCGTCAAACCGCATGAGATTATTGTTAGGTGGCTCGCAGGCGACATCGGCTACCAACGTAAGACTCGTTGCTTTAGCAGCAAAATGAATCAGACATAGCTTAAAACGAATATACTAGAAAGAGTAAAAAACAGTCATGAGCACAGTATATTTTGTGAGCTGATGAATAATTAGGGTATACTTATTCCACTCAATCGTCATAACGGGCAATCTTGGGACTAACAAAATCACCACGTCCTCATAGCCGTGCAACAGTTTGGCATCCCTCTAAACATCAAAAAACGTTATAAAAATCCCACTGCAACTCTTGATGATCATTAAGTGCAGAAAGCAGTCCATTTACGATGGATAACGAATGGCCATTGATTTAATGCCACAAATGCACTTCGTGCAGTCAGAAAGCTACAAAGTAATTGATGCAAAACAGGTAAGCTGATTTAACAGCCTCATTTGTATAGCAGCATAAGTGCCTCAACGGTTATCACTACTGCTTGCAGTGGACAATAAAGGATCGCCCACTTCAAGACTCGAACCCACGACCTGGGTCGTGAAGGGCCAGCCCCTTAGTTCCTTGGCAAAGACACAGGAAAACAGTAACCAAAGGCCAATATCCCGGTACTTAACATGCAGCAATCAGATTGTTCGGGGTACCGAGAAACATACATTTGAGCCGAGAGCTGAGAAAGCACCAGCTACAGAGTAGCTGCAGAGTCCTTCGAGGTATTAAAAAACAATATGACTATCGTTGCCACCGGCTTCCAGAACCTACCCTTGAATTCAAGCCACTTAACGACGTCACTTCCAATAAGCTCGGTAACTGCCAGTGCTTGTCGCACCTTGAGATTCGTTTCACCGTCCAGCTCTGCAGTCTCGATATAGCACAGGCCGTTTGGTTCACTGGTTGCAAGCACCAACAGGTCGGCCTGGAAACAAAGTCAGCCATAGATCAGACTTCATATGAACGAAACAGCTTCAATCAGCTAAAATTCAGCTGAAACTGCAAACAACAAAGAAACCCGGGTCAGCCATAGGCAGAAAGCCAGCATACTGCAACACGCATAGTCAAATTACAAATTACGATTAGGGGAGTATCGATTATGTCAGCTGGATTACAGGACCTAGGCTGCCTGTTTTTGACCAAAGCAGTCTGCCCAAACTGCCACTTTAACCTTCCCACAATTAGCTGCCTTGAACGAGAATGAGTTTGAACTCTTCCCAGGGTTTAGTCCTGTGAATGTCTCTACAAGATAAGGCCAGGGTTTAACAATCAAATTAACGAACGTCGGGTCAAAGAGTGAGCCGGCAGGCCTATACAAGCTTTACATGAACATCATGTCTGTTCGGAGTGAGCATAATTTACCACTCAAATTTATGTGCAGTTATAGTCTGTAATTTTATACAGCTTATTGAAGGCAACTATGCGAGTCCGGTATTGATCACCATCGTCTACATGCAGACTGCCTAAAAGTAAAGAAAAGTCGGCTAATTCACCAGCCTCATGTATTCAGTAGCAAAAGAGCCTTTGCAGCTAAAACCACACTTTCAGCAACCAATACAAAATTGCCTGACGCAAGATCAAAGCGACCTGAGACGCATAGCAGAAGCACATTACTCCCCAGGGCTAAGAATCAGAGGCAGACGACTCTGTTGGTTCAGATCAAAGTTGGTTGCCATTGCTTCGTAAAATAGCAAAGGCAGCATAATCTTCCCGAAAGATGAAAATCACACTCACTGAATACTACTCAGTGAACTTGTTCTACACATTCATCATCATTCAAACGACCCAGTAATTGCATTTTTCCAATGTATCATTCGGGAGCTTTGAAGTGCATGCAAACATTAAAGTAACAACAAAGGTAAATGCAACACTGGCTAAATCAGCAGTCTGATTAATAAAGAGCTATAAGTTATTATCGTATCACTATGTGTGTGTGTGTGTATGTGTGTGTGTGTGTGTGTGTGTGTGTGTGTGTGTGTGTGTGTACACGTGCCTGCGTGCGAAAGGAACACGACTCTTGCAGCCTGCGAGCACTGGGCGGAGACCTTGCGAGGGCTCTCTCAGACTGCCTACGAAGCCACAAGCTCATGACCGGTGGAGAGGCAGACGATCCATGCATCTGTGGGGACATCAATCTACCACAAACTGCCGCCAGCTGTTGGGCGGGTTCGGAACGAACAAGGGCCCAACAGTGCATGGAATACAAGGGCTGCCGAAGGAGTACAATGGGAGTGGAGGGCTAGATCCCTCGACGACGGCAGCCGTCTAGAGCGTGTAGATTGGGCTTGGCCGCCGGCATAGCTTGAAATAAAGGTTTTGGTGTTGGAGCCAGCAGACTTGTTGCTCGGTCGCGCTACCCAGCCTGACGACAGGTCGTGCGGTGGGCTGTCACAATATAACCTAACGTTGTGGCACTATAGAAAAAGAATCAAGGATATGTCTTGTCGTCCTCGGTAGCTGGACCCTTAACCTCAGATAGCTGAGACTCAGTCTTAGGTACTGCCTCATTTGACAAATGAAGCAATTCAAAATACTAAAGCAGCTTGCCTGAAGGCAGCAGCAATATTGGTGCTTACAGCCACGAACTGATCTTTTTCCATCTTGATAATGTCACCAACAACGACCTTGCACCACTCCTCCTCGATAACCTCACCACCACGAAGGACATAACTTATGCGGTTGTTTACCACTTTATCACTTCTGTGCCTTTGCTAAAAGTAGAACCAAATGCACATGAACATGTACTGGCAAAATACACGAATTGGCAACCAATAACATAACCGGTGACTTAGGGCAATGACAACCGATTAACACATAAAGCTTAAATGTAAACACGTGCTCTAAAAGGGTGGCTAAACTTGTTGCTGAGCACAAGAATTAAGATCTAACTGCTACATGCCCATTAAAGCATATCTAAAAAAAATGCACACGCGCATCTATTTGCTATCCAGGCGAATCATGAGATTTTGCTCACAATGTCATCGTATGCATCCTTGATGGCAGTAACCGTTAGCACTCCGATAAGTGGCACGATCGTAGTGACCCAAGTGAGTGAAGAAATCCATGGAATGAGCTACAAGATCACAATCAGCAGTGATATTGATAAGCAGCGCCATTAGAATAGCTTACCCAAGTTACGGCTGTCACGTCGTTCAACGGCGCAAAAAGCAGCAACGCATGCCACTCAGCACTGTGCTCTGCATTGCACGAACGCAACAAATGCAATGCAGCTGTCTTACTGTATCCATAATAATTAATAATAATAATTCACTTGATAAAGCGCACTCAGAGAACTTAATCTCTCTCTCTCTAGGCGCTTTACATTTGCTGCAAAGTGAAATGCAATTGAATGGTAAGTAAAATCATGCTTAAAAACAAACAAAATGAATAATATGGTTAGGGGTGACATGCACAGGGTCAGCATGCAAATGTGGTTAGTGGCAGCATGCACGGTGTCAGCACGCATAAGCACATCAAAGATGAATCACAGGGACCCACTAAATGCTGTCCTAAATAGGTGTGTTTTTAGGTTCCTCTTAAATGTGGTCAGGTCAGGGGATGTTGAACATACCATTAACTGCTGCCACGTCCTCAGAGCAACTGTGATATGGGTTCGACAGCGTTTAATAACCGCCAAGCCCTACCCCCTCACCCGATAGTAATGAGAATGGCACAGGCAGGTGGCACATGAAAAGGATAAAAGAAAAACGCCACACTTGTGACAACTTCTTTCGTAGCAGCACTACCGGAATGGTTAGCTATCTCACAGGCTGGCTGGCTGTGACTGGTGCAGCCGAGCCCAGCCTAGCAGTCATTAATCACAACTGAATTACTTCATACGAGAATGCTATGCTAAACTGCCACTAACCACATTGGAACGAATGACAAGTCATCTGATCAGGCAGCAGCCTCTCGCTGAAGCAGAGCCCTGCCATCACTAACTGTGCCGGGCTACAGAGGCGAGGACACGAGAAAATGTTCCGGTGTCGGTTTTGCAAAGACTGCATGTCAGGGAACCGATGCCATCCATGCATGACACCGGCATACACCGGCAGGCCGAGCAAAAACCAGGCATGCAAATGGCCCCAGGCGCCATTGGCCGGATGCGGTCAAGGCTGCTTGACAGGCTGCACACGGTTCGAGCTCGGCTCTGTCAACTGGCAGCCAATCTTCTTACCACTAAGTCTGCCCAGGCGCCGACGATCGGGCACTGGCGGCCAACGACCGGGCATCGATGGCGGCAGCAGCCGATGGCAGCAGCAGCAGCAGCAACTCGTGACGAGAGCTCGGCAACCAGGGCATGTGCAGATGACAATGGAAGGCCTTTCTCTCTGCTAATCTATGAGGAGCTCACTACTACAATCTCTACAGACTACACGCCCCCACACCCTCACAGTACGCCTGCGCATGCTGCACAATTGGGTAGGGCTCGTGCCTGCTCACATTTGCTGCTATTTACTACTCTTACATACTTGCTCGACCATCGCCATCTTTGGCTAATGGCTGTGCACACCGCACCGGTAAGGAAGCAAGCAAGGGCTGAGTGTGTTTGAGCTTTCACGACATAGGCAAACCGCCCTTCTTCGGCAGTTGCTAGCATGCTAATGGTCACCAGCACAGAACATACCTGAAGTACTAAAAGAACAAAGAAATAGGCATTGGCAAGCCTCTGAAATTGCTCGAACAAATTAAGTGGCAGGAATGTGAGCAGGCTGTACTTGGCCGTGCATATGGTGTTGCCCTACAAAACAGAAAACCCATTATTTTAAAATCTGCAGCCCCTGGCTGGCAGCAGGCAATACAGAGATCCATTTGCACTTAGCAGCATAGCCGGAAATGTTTAATGAGCTGAACTGTGACCTTGCCCAAGGTCAACCAACCATGAGAAAGGCTGAAGGGGAGCCTTTCGGCTGAAAGGAAGGGAGGGTTCTGCCATCCCGTACATCATTGGCAAGCCAGAGACGTTGGATACCACACTAACCCCGGCGTACTATTAGCCGGCTTCTAGTGCAGAGCAGGGAGGAGGTTCACTTACTTGATACTGAAAAGCTCCATTATACGCTGAATCGTTGGAGCGTAATAATCTTTCCGTTTCTACAAATATATATTGACACTCAAATGCAAAAGTATTTGGACAGCTGGGGCAGCCGCCATGACAGCCCCCTACTCTCCAACACGTCGAGTAAATATCAAACGTTTGTGTAAGCAAAATTATGCAAGCTGATTGAAATGAGAAAAAACAACATGTTCTTGCTATTATCACACTGAATTATCGTACTGAATTATCGTACTATTATCGTACTGAATTTGTTATGCTCATATGACGTTGCACCTCCCTTATTTGCAACGACCTGTCGGACTCACACAGGCAGGGAGCTAATCTAACCTCCAAAATATCGGCCGTTATACTACACCAGGCTTGATACAAGTAAACAAAAAGCGAATCAATAGTCGTGATATGACCGCCAGCTGCCGTAACCATAGCTCGACTCCATCCCACATTTCTTCAATTGGGCTAACATCCGGAGATTGACTCAGCCAGTCCATAACCGTCACAGGAGGGTAACTGAATTCTGATAAATTAAAAAAAAAATACTTAATGTGACGGTGGTGGGTTTAGGATCGTTCTTTCACTGGCAGAGATTATAATCCTGTCCATGAAGTGCCGCCAAACTTGGAAGTCCTACCTTTTGAAGGTCTAAATAGCGGTCTTGGGCCATGATGCCCCGTGTGCAGTGCAGGGCTCCAAAGCAATTTCTGCTGAAGCACCCCCATACCATGACACATTGTCCTTCGAATTCCACCGTTGGCTGCGGGCAATTGGATGAGTAAGCTTCGTTGGATCGCCGATGCACGTGAAGCCTTCTTTTGCAGTTTGAAAGAGCACAAATTTGCTTTCATCACTCCATAAAACTCTATCCCATGACAGCAGTCCAGTGGATTCGAGACTTGGCCCACTGTAAACGACTTAACACATTCTTTGCCGACAGAAGAGGTTTTCTCTTTGCAAACTCAAGAATGCAGACCGACCTCGTCTAATCGCTTTCTAAATGTGTCACCACTAACTCGCTTCCTAGACGATGCATGAAGACTTTTAACGGTCTTTTAATGCCTCTAACTTTAAGATGGTGTTTTCCAGCCTAGTGGTAACACCCATAATGAAGAGATGGGCAATCTCAGGCTAACACCTCCAATGTGGACTACTATCACACTACCAGGCTCATAATAATAATAATAATAATAATACACTTAATAAAGCCCCCTCAGAGAACTCAATCTCTTTCGAGGTGCTATACATTTGCTGCAAAGGAAACACGATCGAATGGTGAGTGGTATCATGCTTGATAAAACAACATGAATAACAGGGTTAGGGGTGACATGCACAGGGTCAGTATGTAAGTGTGGTCAGTGGCAGAATGCAACAGTGTCATCACGCATTAGCACATAAAGGACGAATCACGGGGACCCACTAAATGCTGTCATAAATAGGTGCGTTTTTAATTTCTTTTTAATGTGGTCATGTCAGGAGATATCGTAACGGAAGTCGGAGTTCCAGGCTTTGGGAGCATACGAACTAAGGGCACGGTCTCCAAGGGAGTTGAGGTTTGTACGAGGTATAGGTAAACACTTATATTCCGAAAAGCGAGTGGTACGATGCTTAGCCTGGTGGGGCAGTAGATCTGTTAGGTAGGCTGGAGCCAAAGAATGAAGGGACCTAACAGTGAATGACAGAACCTTGAAGTCAATATCCTGCAAGATTGGGAGCCAATGCAGGTAGGCAAGAAGTGGTGTGATGGGTAAACTGTGATGCTCACGACAGACAAGCCTAGCTGCAGAGTTTTGCGCCAGCTGTAAGCACCTGATTGCATATGCCGGTAGGCCAGCAAGCAGTGAGTTACAGAAGTTGAAACTGGATGTCACAAATGCATGGACCAGTTTAGATTTAGTATCCTTGTCTAAGCAAGCCCAAATTTTGGCAATGTTATGTAGCTGAAAGTAGGCAGACTTGATTGCAGAGCTGACGTGGTCGTCTAACAAAAGATCACTTTGGAACATGACACCTAGAGTTCGTGCAGATTCAGCATGAGATGTGGTGGCAGAGCCAATTTTGAGCATCAGCCTTTCCAATTTCTAAATCACCCTTGGTCTGCCCAAAACTAGAAAGTTATTTGATCACCATTCCATTTAAAAAATTTGCTGCCATCCATGTGCGGATGTCATCAATACATGCAGCAAGGTAGTTTGGAGAATTCGACCTCGAGGGCTGGGAGGGATCAAAGCAAGGATACAACTGAGTGTCGTCTGCATAGAAGTGAAAGCCTAGATTGTGCTTGGCGATCACATCGGCAAGTGGGAGAGTATAAACCGTGAAAAGAACCGGACCAAGCACGGACCCCTGAGATACCCCATATTTCAGAGGTACCTCGGATGATTTATATGTCCAGTCCTAAACCAGCAGATCAGATCACCACATTCAAACGAGGCTACGATGTTTGACCGTTAAACCAGTGTTTCCTGCCTCAGCCTCTCACTACGATTCTGTCTGCAAGATAAATGGGTTTGCAATGGCATAACGTATACTGTCATTCATGTTTGGCTCCCAGTCACGACTAGCCAAACGACACCCTTGAGATGCAAAAGAAACCATCAAGAAAAGTGCCATCGGCTGATGCCTGTCATCCGCAAGCTCTGGCCCGTGCCACTCAATCTGCCTTGCACTTGAACTTTCGAAAATACGGTTTACAAGCAAAATATTTTTCGAATACAGAAAATTATTACTCTGGCAAGGTATTGTAATCGAGGATGAAATTCTATACACAAGTATGGAGGCCTCTGACCACCTGCAGCCTACCAGAGCCTTTTCTACATCCCTTATATACGTTGACTGGATGGACATACTTGCACTATTTGTAGAAATAGTGTTTGCTATTGAGTACAGATGTGCTGTGCCTGTATTTCTCAAGCGAAATCAGGACGGCAGGCACCTATTCACATACAGAAACCACCGATGGCTCTTTTCTGCGACTGTTAGCCCACACACACACACTCCAGCTACTCCAAGCTCGGGTACCCCAAAGCATGAAGGCGGCAGCGAAACATCCAAATGCTAATTTGGATTGGCTGCAGTAATTGCCTACTCAGTAATTGCGTTTTTCAAGGCATGCCAGGCGAGCCTTGAACCTTGCGACTACTATTCTGCAAGTCGGCAGAGAACTGCTGCAGTAGCCAGCGCCCTAGTACAGCTGCAAACGGAAATCCGGGTGTGAACATCACCTTCCTTCTTCTCTGCCTTGGACTTCGGCCAGCATGACTTGAAGCCTGACATAATAACGGCGGCTGCAATGAGGCAGGGCGTGAGTCAATGACGCGATATATGGCACCTTGGATGAATCCACATTTCGGATGTCCCTATGAAAAATATCGCCAAAAACACGACAACTGAGAACGTCTTGCTCGGGATAGCAGGATTGCGCTTGTACGGAAATTCGCAGCCGCGGCTGCACGCTCGCTGCACCGAGGTGTCGCGAGGTGAAAGTGCACCCTCCAGGCAGCATAAGCAGTAAGCGAGCACCCTGAGCTCAGTCAAGCTGCGAGAGTCTGTCCCGCGTCAGTCTGAGGCCCAACTAATGCAAGCCTGCACAAGCGACTAGCTGCGGTAGCAAAACATCACAGCCAGACAGACTGGCGCGCTGCGTAGAGGAAGACAGCTGGCCTCGATATCAGAAGTGGCCGCGATACAACACTCGGACCCTTCTCGGTGCTGCCTTGAGCGCGCTCGCAAATACCGCGAGATTGCACGTGTGCAATCATTACCTCCGGTCACGCCACGAATCCGACCTACGCCGAAGCTGTCATCTGTAAAGGGCCAAGGGCCGAAGGCGCTGACGCGAAAGCCCCTCGCGGCGAACCAGCGAGCGACTGCTTCCGGCTTACGCCGGCCGAAAACCGCGCCCCTCCCGCCAGCCCGCCCATTCGCGCTAGCCCCGCCTGCCGTCGGGAATGAGGACGACCCGTATGTTCATTGAGAAATTGTACACCTTTGCAAGTTATTTTACCATTACTGCGTTTCTCATACATGCCTTCTCACTGCATGAACAAATCCTCGCTTGTTGGTGCTCGCACTCAGCTCGCACCACTCTGCACGCCATTGGCCTCGCGGCGGGCGCCGAACGCGATCGAACGGCCTCGACCGCAGCGGCAGATCAAAATCTGGCGACCAATCAATCACCTCAACTCATCCGTTCTAAGTAAGAATTTCTGATATTTTCCACAGCCTCAATTTTAAATATCATCTGAAAATATGTTTTACCACGAAAGCATGTCTGGACTGTATCTTCTAGTCGTCCGCGGGCCTGCTCCAGCGTAAGAGGCCCTTAGCCGAAAGGACGACCAGCTACTCTACTCGCAGTTGCCCAGCAGCCTTTTTGTGGCATTAAAATTTCAAAATGAGTTGAAAATCATCGACCGCTGTCAGAGAGAAAAAACGTAGCATTTTCTCAATAGAACTTTGGCTACAGGGCTGGCGAGCCCAAGCGTGACATAACGCCCCTTTTTTCGCAGGTCCGCGAGACCGTAGTGAACCTGCCCAATAGGCAGGCCCCGCGCTCTCGTCCGACGAGAGAGCAGACGGCGACAGACCATGACTGGCCACAGCGTCCCCCAGCAACGCCGCAACTGCAGCCACCTCTGCTCGTTCGATTGCTTGTTAGTACATGGCGCTAGCGGACGAGCCGTGAGGGCGTACTAGGTAACCTCGGTCGCGAGGTCGTGGGTTCAATTCCTACGATGGGCGATTCTGTATCGCCACTGCAAGCGGTGGTGATAGCCATAAAGGTTAGTACATGGCGCTAGCGTACACATAGTATCAATAAATTAGCTGTTTTATTCCTCCGCTTAAAGACCGTTGGCGCGACAGAAGCTTTAGCTCTGCAGGTCCTAGACTGTGGAACCCGCTTCCAAAATTCTTCTTACGCAACGACTACTACTCTCTTGCTGCCGACTTTTGCTCATCCATTCCAGCGGTCTTGAGCTGCTACTTCCACGATACTCACTACCTCAACTGCTCTCCTGAGTCTGCTATGCTTACCACTTTCTCTTTGTTGCATGAGACGAAGTCTGTTGGCTACCGAATGCGTACCGAAAGCTGCTTAGGTTGTGAGTGCGCTATAACAAAACTCTTCTGCGTAGCACCCACTTAGTCTGTTATGGCTTTGTAGTGTTTCAGAGGGAGATACATTGCATAGTGTTATAACCGCGCGACCTTCACTAGAGTACCCGCACAATGCATGCAACGTGCAAGGACCCGCAAGTGCTCGAAAAACTCAGACGACAACGGAGCGCTCGAAATTATGCACGAACCGATGACAACAGCAGCAGCGTGTCAGAAAAAGCACAACCACAGCCGGACTCGCCGACCGGTAGGTCGTTGACCATAGAGATCGACTTTGGTCACGTCCAGCCTGTCGATTTCAACCGATTTCACAGTGCTGCTTCGCAGCGGCTAAGCCGCCTAATTCAATTCAAATTGCAGCCGCTCAATCAGGCTGCCATTTTGGCACGACCGATCCCGGAAAAAATGACGGCGCCCGCGGTTCACACACTGAAATGCTGGGCTGGGTTTCAAGAGCCGAGTGAAGGTGATTAAGCCAACAAATAGTGACCATTGCAAGGGTAGCCTTTTACGAGCTATTTTTTTAACAAATAGCGTCGCACTCTTTGGCCAACTCGGACAGAAAAGAGGCTCAGACTTTGCAGCTTTATTGCATGCAAACGCACTGACTCGGTGCATATCTTTATCAGTCTTAACACGCGGTCACGTACAGACGTAGATATGGTCAGTTATTGTAAGCCTACGTTGTGCCGATGCAAGTTATGCAACATCTAGTATTATCTAATCGTCGTGACATCTGACACTAATGCAAAATAAAGCATGTAAATGCAATATGCACGTATCGCACGTATCGCTTGCTCGTTCAACTGGAGACACAACCGCTGGATTTCGCTCATTTCGCCCAGAAAATGTTCAAGGAAAATCCTCTGCCACGACGGTCAGGATTTGCATGCTTGGCAAATCGCGATCCAGCCACTAGCAAACGACGCGGACGCTCCGAGCGGCGGACGCGTGCAAAACGCTTCGAAGCAGACCGGGCGCGTTGACGGCGTAATCGTCTCTCAGCGAGCTGTCGCTGCGGGTTTCTTTATCGGCGGTCGGTCGCCTTCGGCGGGTCGCAGGCGTCGGACGAGCCGCCGGCTGACGGCTCGGGCTCTCCGCGTCGTCGCGTCTCGTCCGCTCGCGACTTCCCGTCGATCTTTCGCGAGCCGCTTAGATCGTCACAGCGGCTCGCCCTGGTCCACGTCGCCGAGAGGCGGGCGTCGGTGGCTGAGAGGCGACACCTGGAGCCGGCGAGCGACGACTGAGCTCGAGCGACGCCTGGCGGCGGCGCCCGCCCGGCATCGCTCGCGCTCAGAGCGCTGCAGCTCTCCAGCGAAGCCTCGGTGCTGAGCGCCACCGCCGAAGACGAGTTCGACGCGCGGCCGCCAGCCGCCGCCGCTCCGGCGCTCAGCGCCGGAGTTGACTTGTTAGCGGCCGTTCGCCGGCCGCTCGCCGCCGCCTTACCTCGACGCCCAGGGCCAGCGTTGGACGGCGGCTGCTGGCCCCGACGGGCCGAGCTGGACTCGGCTGCGGCTGCGGCTGCCGAGCGCACGACGCGCACGTCGGCGCTCAGAGCGTCGCGCGTCCCTTTGCCCTCGGATGCGACCCGGTCGCACACCGAGGCCTTACCGCCAAGTCTTCTCAGACTCCAGCGAGCGGTCTTGACCGGCGGCGGCCAGGCGCCCGCTCGCTGGCGGCGGCCCTGCCGTGGCACGGCCGCCGAGACTCGCGAGGCCGCCTGCCGCAGGTTGACGAGCTTGCTGACGACGAGAGTGGCTGGCAGGCGGCCCATCGAGCAGTCGGCGGCGAGCGTCAGACGATCGGCGGGCACGTGCTGCAGGGCGAGGCTCGCGCGGCCTTGCAAGTACTCGACGGACTCCACGTCGGCAGTGGTCGACGTGACTAGAGCGAGCACGACGGCTACGCGCTTGAACGAAGACAGGACTGACAGGTCGAGCGGATCGTCGGCGTCGTCCTCCAGACAGACTGACAACCAAAAACAAACCAACGACGCTGACGCGAAATCGAGCGAGAAGGGAGTTTTCGCGACTTTGGAACCGTCCGAAGGATCGCCAAGATTATTCGTCTCTAATAATAATATATTAGTAATAGTGCCCGCGACGGACTTAATCTCTTTCTAAGCACTTTATATGGTTAGTAATAACATGCAGTGTCAACATGCACAACACGATTAGTGAGAACATGCGCCTTTTCAGCATGCACAAACACACAAAGGACAAATCGCAAAGACCCTGCCGAGGCTGTGTGGAACATTAGTATGTTAGCTTCTTTTTAAATGCAGTTGGGTCAGGGCCTCTACCGCTATGTCGGGTAGGTCAGTGGGAGGGGCAATCGAGATTCTCACGAATCAATCAACCGGCCATCGGGCTGAGGCGATGAGCAAGCTCGGGGAAGTCTGGGAGACATGCAAGCATCCTGCTGTCCCGTGTGACCTGGCGGCGCTGCAACTCGGTATTTACTCAAGAAGAGGAGTCGGAGGAGAGAATTCGCTGTAAGTCCATGGAGGCGTCAGCCTCAAACTAATGTCGCCGACTCGTCAAGACTATAGATCGTGCTTCCTTTGCAGCAAATGTAAAGTGCCTAGGAGTTATTGAGTTCTCTGAAGGCGCTATAATAAATGAATTACTATCACTATTATTATGAGACTAAGTAAGTGGTCTGGCATGCAACTAATATATAAATATACAATTCATTTCTGTATAGCGCCCTAAGAGAACTTAATCTCTATGCAGGCGCTTCACATATGCGGCGTCGTGTGGGGGGTCAGGTCTCAGACATGAGAAGGGTCACCTGTGGAGTCCCTCAAGGGTCTGTACTCGGTCCCTTGCTGTTCTCCACTTATACTCAACCTCTGGGAAAAGTGATTAAGGCCCATGGAATAGGATATCACTTCTATGCTGACGATACTCAGTTGTATTTGTCATTTAAACCGTCGGAATCTGCTGCTGCAACTGAGAAACTGAATGCTTGCCTTGCCGATATTCGAACCTGGATGTCTGAAAACTTCCTGAAATTAAATGACGATAAAACCAAACTGCTGCTCATAGGACACCCTAAGCGTGTGGCTGGATTAAAAGGCTTTGCTGTTCTAATAGGTGATGCTATTGTGCGACCTTCACCACGTGCTCGTAATCTAGGTGTCGTGTTCGACAGCTGCCTCAATTTCAAAAGCTTCATTCAGAAGACTGCCTCTACAGCTAGCCATCACATCCGATCCCTATATAAGATTAGAAGCTGTCTCCCACAGTGGCTTGTAAAAAAAATTAACTAGCTCTTTAGTTCTGTCTCGGCTTGATTATTGTAATTCCCTTTTGGCTGGGCTGCCAAAGAAAGCTATTATGCCACTACAGCGGACTATGAATATGGCTGCAAGGCTATCTTCAAGTCCCAGCGGTTTGAGCACGTGTCACCTCTGCTGAAAGAGCTAGGATGGCTGCCGGTTGAGCAAAGGATACAGAGCAAAGCTCTTACGCTGACCCACAAGGCCCGCCACGGCTTAGCTCCTTCGTACCTAGCTGAACTGCTGCATCAGTTTCAGCCTGTTCGCGCCCTCAGGTCCTGTGTGGACAATAAATTAGCTGTCCCGTTCCTCCGCTTAAAGACAGTTGGCGACAGAAGCTTTAGCTCTGCAGGTCCTAGACTGTGGAACTCGCTTCCACAATTCTTACGCAACGACAACTACTCTCCAACTGCCGACTATGGCACATCTTTTTCAGCGGTCCTGAACTGCTACTTCTATGCTACTCACTACCTCAACTGCTCTCCTAACTCTGCTATGCTTACCACTTTCTTTTTTTTTTGTTGCTTAAGATGAAGTCTGTTGGCTACCGAATGCGTACCGAAAGCCGCTTAGGCTGTGAGTGTGCTATACAAAACTCCTGCGTAACACTCACATGGTCTTTATGACTTTGTGGAGTTACTGACGGAGATACATTACATAGCCCACCGCCTCAGTTGTCAAATACATTAACATTGACCTTGATCGGGGTGAGTACCTTGACCACTAGGCCAAACCAGTGAGGCCGCTTCTTGCTGATAGCTGCTTCATATGGCAAAGGGCTGACGTGGCTGAGCACGTGAGAGCGATTCTCACGAGTCCTTGAGCCAGTGAAAGGCGGCAGTCGGACGCACAGAACTCTCGGCGCTTCTACGTCCAGCGATGGGTCTACTTGGAAGTTACGTCACTTGTCAACCTTGTCAACATTTGGCAGTTGATGCCAGTTGTGCGTCTGCTTTCTAGCTCGCCTTATAACCCGAAAGTCGCAAATTCTTGCCTCGAACTCGCTGTAGCAAGAAAGACGCTTACTGAGGGTAGAAAACTCGTCAGCAAGGCTCGTCTGTTGAGAAAACTGGGACTGCCATATTGCACCACTTCACCGTGAACTCGAACTTGCTGCCTATCAAGTAGCATATCCACTTTAAGGTTCTGTCACTTATAAGCTCCTCTATTCTGTTAAGAATAATAATAATAGATTTTTATAGCTACCTCAGAGAACTGAATCTCTTCTAGGCACTTTATATGTGCTGTAAAGAAAGCACGACCAAATGATTAGAGGTAAAATTCGTAATTTCGTTAAGCATAACATTTTTAGATGTAACATGTACATGGTCAATATGTAGCTGCAGTGTCATCACGCATAAGCACGAAAATTGCTTCTCCAGAATGTCTAATCAAAACGCTTCCTAATCAGGGGTCGCATCGAAACACCCGCTCGTCTTACTCAAGCAGCTCAGCTGAGCTTCAAAATAGCCCCAAATCCTGTGGAAACCGTGCCCTCGGATTGTAGGCTCCAAATGCTTTGCATCTTGCTCTCGACTGACGTAACGACATTCCTTGACTTAATGGCATTTAAATTGAGGCTGGAAACCCATCGGTTCCTCATAGCATTTGCTCTGTTGCTCCCAGCATTCGGCTTCAACATTTTTCCAAGTCAACTCGACTATGTTGACTACGAGTAAAGGCACCGTGCCAATTCCATCCTGACCTCGACCTACAGGGCAAGTGACAAAGCTAGCGTCCAGTTCAGAGCCAACAAGTGAAGAGCAGACACCAAATGCAAGCAGGCACAGTGAAGGAGCTGAGCTGTTCGCTCCCAAAGACAGACACTACGATAGAGACTATCTGCTCTGATTAACCTCGCAGTAAACAGCCCGTCGCAGAAGCATCGTGGCGGCAAATCATAGTCGGACCGAAGTTTTTCCGGATGAAGAACCAAGGCACTCTTGTCCATGCTGGCCTGAGCAAGTACTTACCACTGCCAATTGTCAAGCACTGATCCAAACACCTGGCAGCCTTTCGGTAGGCTTCCGTGTCGAGCCTCGGTAAATTACTCTGGCTCTACAATAATCATGCTCGTTAGGATGGCAGGCGTGTTAGGTATGACCACCGGCTCGAGCGACGCGACCGGTTCGATGGCAATATTTTAGTTGAAATGCTAAGATTAAGTACACATCCATAGCGCCCTCGACGATCAGAGCGCCATTTACAGAACTGCCGTAAAGAAGTCTGACATCTAGACTTACTCAAAAATAGTCCTAGAAATAAGAGCAATATTCGAATCATAGGTAAGTATATAAGTAATAAGTATATACCATAAGTATATACCAGCTGCGTTTGCTGTGTACCTCCCGGCTTGAGTAGCCTGTGCGCAGCCTACACAATCCACTGCAAGACAAACTGTATTACCATCCACGATGTGACCTAAAAAGATTGGCTTGTCTTCCTGGAAGACATCTTGACGAAATCTAATCGCTAAGCTCACTCCACCAATTTAAAGGGTACGGCAGGAGGCCTGTCGTCGTTGAGCTATAAGCTCGACGATGACAGGGTTTCTTCTATATAATGTCGATTCATGCAGCTCGAGATCGCAGTTGCAGCTCACCAATCCAGGCCTGTATGCAGCAACGGTACTTTTAAGTGCACGAAGCCAACAATTCCGTTAGAACTCAGTCCTGCCTTCGATCTGATCTTAAAATGCCTCTATTTACGGTCAAAGCCCGGTGCCTTGGCATTTATGTACAGACTCACTCTTGGTCGAGAAAAGTTTCAAGGAAATCAAATTTGAAAACTGAGGACCGCACATACACGCGTTTAGTTTCGCAAAGGTCAGCCGCATTTGCTCACTTGCCGGCGGACCATCGCTAAGAATGACTGACCAAGTCAAGCGTCTCATTGTTATCGGTTCCACTGAGAGATAATATCCACAGCGTCCACGCCTGTTTATCACTATCTCATAATCTATTGCACAATTCAGCGCTCAATTGTATCTCGAGAATGCATTTTGTCGCTACATACGAAAACATTTCAAATTACCTCCTCTGATATTTGACTTCACACACAACATAGCCGCACCGTCGCAGTAACAGCAGTATAATTATCACAAAGGGCACACCGTAAGCATGACTTCGGCAGCTCGTGTCGTGTGCACTCGCATTAGAAGTTATATTGGTTGGTGCTGCTGACTTTCTCTCAACAGCCCGGAAAACTTTGTTCCAGCCTAATCTTCTACCGATCCTCCTGTCTCTATGATAGTTGTTTTGTTGGACGAGTTAAGTCTGACTGCACGTTGCATCACCCAATTTTGACATTGAGTTACCGCCCGGGGGTTTAACTCCCACTTTAGCCTCTCATCCTGACACTACAATTCCGAGTTGAAATCGTCAAAAAGAGCATCTTGATTCACGGTGCAGCTATAATCGTATAACAGAATTAACAACAAACAAATGCAGTCGATTGGCTCCGAGGTTTTCTCTCGGGGGGGGGGGAACTCATCGATCAGTCGTGACAAGCTGTCGTTGACATAGCCTAGCTGCAAATAAGATCCAAACAGCTGCAGATGGAGCAGTCGACCAAAATCACATGGGCTTTAAATCACAGCTAGCCTTGGCACTGTACGGTTATGCAGCCTTTTTTTTGATATTCAAGTAAAAGAAAAAGCGAGAAAACGCTATTCTTAGGTATGCAACCGTTAGTTAACATGGTTGTGTCAGCCTTTGCATTTAGCTCTGGACTTTTGCTTGTCTTGGCAGTGCTCCTCTACTTTTCTTACTGGTTTAGCGGCTACAAAAAGACACCTCCCCGTTCGACCGCTGCCCTAGAGGTGTTCAGAGGCCACTTCGGTCCACCAATAGCAGCATTTTGATGCATTGAGTGCATCTCACCATGGACAAAGTCGGCACAGCTCAAGCGTAGCTCGTTTCATGAAAAGCAGCTGGGCATGTGCCACAGAAATCAATGGCAGCTTTAAACAAAGCGATAACGGTTCGGAATTCTGATCGTGCCCATAAGCCGAGTGCCAGCAACTGAAGGCCAGCCCGAGAGGGTTCGGTTAAGACATGTACACTGCTAGGCCCCATTTAAGCTCAGCTCGGAGGTCCTGGTGCGATTCTCGTTTCATGGCGAGATTCTCACACAAGGCCGGACAAGAAAGGCGCACTCTAAGCCATCTAAAGCACGGAGCTGGGTGCTGGGATAATTGGTTTGATGAAAAGTCAGTTGCAAACCGCCTTACCATGTGCGCCGGAAAACCGCGGCAAAGATGCAAATAGGTCTTCAAAAATAAATTCCCCGTACAGCCCTGCAAAAGAGAACTCGACGAAACTAGCAGCACTCAAGACGAATTTAACGGTGGCAAAACACTTGCAGGCTCTATCTCTAGAGCGTAGTGGGCACATGACCGCAGCACCGGTCGCAGTTTGGCATTGTGTCTTAAGCTGAAGAGAAGAGCTTAAGTGGCTTCCGTGGCTTCCCGCGACCAAAATGATTTTTTTCTATCGACATTGCTGAAATTCAGGCTTTCTTAGACTGGGATACCGCATCTAAATCGGTCGATGCATTTGTGACATCCTGTCAGTGACTTCTGTAGCTCACTGCTTGCTGGTCTACCGGCCTGTGCAGTCAGGCGATTACAGCTGGCCAGTCAAGCAACGCATCGACTTCAAGGTTTGGTCACTCACTTTTAGGTCCCTTCATTCTTTGGCTCCAGCCTACCTATCAGATCTACCCCCCCCCCCCCCCCACCAGATCAAGCATCGTACCACCCGCTTTTTGGAAACTAACTGTTTACGTATACCTCGTATAAAGCTCAAATCCTTTGGAGACCATGCATTTATTTTGTATGCTCCCAAAGCCTGGAAATCACTCCCGACTTGCATCACGATATCTCCTGACGTGACCACATTTAAAAACAAACTAAAAACGCACCTATTTATGATAGCATTTAGTGGGTTCCTGTGCTTCGTCCTTTATGTGCTTATGCATGCTGACACGGTGCATGCTGCCACTAACCAAACTGGCATGATGACCCTGTGCATGTCACCCCTAACTAGGTTATTCCTATTGTTTATTGGGCACACTAATACTAAGAATTCGACCGTGATTCCTTTGCAGCAAATGTAAAGTGCTTAGAAAGAGATTGAATTCTCTGAGGGTGCTATATCAAATGCATTATCATTATTATTATTATAACAGTGCATGTTTTTCAAGTACTATTGAACGAAGACGAAAAAGCAGATAAATTGAGAATGAAAAATAATTATCTTCAAATTAGTGGCTATCAAAAAGAGTTTCATTATTATAAGAGAATTCTTAGCTCGTGCGTGCCCGTAGAACTAGACTGCCTCAACAGCAATCCGACAAAATCACGACTGACCTCAAAACAGCTTCCTATGATGTTTACTCTTCGAGCAATTTCCTTTGAATTTGTAGCTAGCCACGCAACGCTTTCGTCGATCTGAATGTGTCTGCAGCCTTTAAGAAGTAGCTGCGTCACTTCTCTCTTCACGCCTTCCGCAATGTTTAAAAGTAGGCCAGCCTCACGTGACTGCATACCTATATCACGTAGCAAGTATTTACTGTAGCAAAAATGCGGTCACATGCTGTCAGGAGAAAAAATTGCCACGCGGCCGATTCACCTTTACTGTTTGCCGTGCTAAAAGCATGTTAAACTTGGCTTCAATAAGCTAATAATAATACATAGCGCTCGGTGATCTGAAGCTCTTTCTATGCAGTCCACAGACGCTGTATAGAAACCATTGCCAAGCGATTGGTGGTAACATCCGAAAGCAGCAGCAGCAGCGCAGTGTAAGCATGCTGATGTACACGAAAGACGAATGAAGGAAGATACACTAAATGCAGCAATGAACAAGTTTTTTAAGCGTCTTTTTAAATTTCGTCAATGGCTAGGCATAAATAAATAAATAAATATATATATATATATGTGTGTGTGTGTGTGTGTGTGTGTGTGTGTGTGTGTGTGTGTGTGTGTGTGTGTGTGTGTGTGTGTGTGTGTGTGTGTGTGTGTGTGTGTGTGTATAGCACCGACAAAAAAGCCTCGTCTAGCTAGTTCAGCTAGTTTTGGAATTCAACTTGGCTACTTTTCATATTTCCATTGCACAAAATAGTACGCTTATATACTTTCACACTAGCGTCGAAAGACATTAGGGCCCTACACAACCAAATTTTCGATCCAGTGCTACTATTTATGCACCAAAATAGTGGAAGAGGGGAAAGAAATGTACCTGATTTTCTTGATAAAATATAATAATACATAATATAATAATAATAAATACTAATAATAACATTACAAATCTTAACTGCGGTTGCAGTATTGCGAAGGCGTAGCTAATGATACTAAGAACAAGAACGGGGCTCAATAGTGCACAAAGGTCCGTCTAGGAACTGTAACTCACTCTGAGATCGAAGTCATGCCCTTGAAAGCTCGTTGCTTCTAAAAATGTAGGGTGATTGCACGGAGCCTCGTACAGGGTTTGCATCGGGGAGTTCTCATCAGCAGCTATCGCTGCTATGCTGCCTGTTAATCGTAGTCTGGTCGAAAACCTTAAGCTAGCGTAATAGAAAGCGTAATTCACTAAACGAGTCAACACGAAATCAACGCCCGCGGCGAGATCATTACTTGCAAGAGAATTAAAGATGCTGAACGGTCCCGGCAGACAAGCTTTAATCGGCGCATTGGTGAGCGCCTGCGAGTCGCTCCACTCTTCTGCCAGCCAGCCCACTTTCTCGCCGGCTGACATGCCATCGTGCACGACGCTAGGCACATATGAACGCCGGGCGCCGTTGTGATAGATCCGCAGACTCAGATTAGCAAAGTCAGCTCCTTTCATTCGTCTACTGCAACGGATAAACTGCCGACTGCGACTTAAGTTTAAAACGTTGGCGCTCGATGGCTCGCACCGAGTATTCGCATCCGTCCAGCTATCAGGACCACTCAAAGCACGCGTCTGCCCATTAGGTAGTACTACTAAGTTAACAAGACCTCTGAAAAGTAATAATGTAGTAAACGAGGTGGATCGAGTTCATTGCGTTCATCGGGTATATACGCGAACAGCCATTTCAGTTCTGTCAGCTAGAATTAGCGGTGCAGTTTATCTCGCCAGCACTGGCATATTCTGCGTCCCGGGACGAACTACGAAGATGGCGCCCGCCCCCTAAGTATTAGGCTCTCATTTTGGCGCCGCCCGCCCCCTCCCCTGCCAATCCAGCGTCCCCGGATCCAGTGCTCTGAGGCATATGCCCCCGCCCTACTTTGGTAGGCCACTGGTCGCCAGAGAAGACCCTGTCAAAATAGATGATGCAAAGATCGCTGTCGAAACTAAATACGAGTTTATGGATTTTTGCACTCCACGGTGAATAATCGTGCAATCTACGTAAATCGGAACCATGCTTTTCCATTCGAGGCTTCTGCTGCTGATGACGCAGCGCTTTAAGCCACTCGTTTTATTCGTCACCTGGTGCTCGTTCGGAACCCACTATCAGGTGAGTGCACGTATTTGAGCCACCACTGTTATGCGACCACACAAAACGATCATGGAAATTCGGGTTGGGAGCCAAAAGCGTGATGGGTACATAAAGCAATTAGAATTAGCATCGTCCGATAGGATCAATCCGGTGACCTTGTAGCCAGCAGAACAAGAGTGAGTCAAGATTAAATGAGAAATACCAGAACGAAGCATTCTAAAGAGCTAGCAGAACTACGACTTTCGGGGGGACCAGAATTTCAACTCTTGTACCTTCTTTTGCCGTCTTGCATACGGGAATAACAAGGGCCTCCTTTCATCTGACGTCAGCTGCGGTGAGGAATTGGAGAGGAATAAATACGGTAACGAATGCAGCAAATACGAAGGCGCAAAGAGCCTCACGGCGAGCTAACTTTTAGCCAGTGAAATACAGGTCTAAAAATAAGCTGCGTGCTTTTTTCGTCGGTCTTCAACAATTGCATTATGAGAGGGGATCTTCCTCTATCTAACACGGCTATTAGTACGACCGACCGCAGTCCGTCCACTCTACCAAGCTTTGCAGTACCACCTGGAATGTATATCCGGTAACAGCTTTCCTCTGATAAAGTGCCTTCAGTCAGTCCATTACGCTTCACCCTAGGTATACATCTACTTAACTGTATAGAAATTTTCTATTCAATTTATTGATCTGTTGAACGATAAAATATATAGCAATCTAGTTTTCAGTCGTTAATTTTAAATAAAAAATGGACTATCGCCACACTTGAGGAACAAAGCTAGCTTTCCCTACAGAAAAAAATTGATTTCGTGGAACACTGAAATTTTTAAAATGATTTGATCTAGCTTTAGTAGTTTGTGCTCACATCAGTATAGATTTTTATACTTTTAAATGCATGATGTGTAATTGTCTTGGCATAACTCGATCTAGCTTAGCTCTCCATGAACACATCCCAGGTTAATTAATACTCTAGGAAAAATCAGCTACAAACCGACAGGTTCATTTATTCTGTTGTAGCTGTAATGCGATACACATCGTCCTACTTGGGTTTGAAATTGTTATAGTCTACATCTGCATTTGTCTACATACATTCTAAATAATTATACATTGACCAAGCATAATTAATAACGTACAAAGCTCATGCAAAATAAATGCTTAATTTAATCACATTTTCCTTAAATCTGAATTGCTGCAATATTTATAGTGCGGGCTGTCGAAAACAAAAATTTCACCTACCAAAAGTAATAGACATTATTTTCACGGAGTAATTGGCCGTCAGTGATGACGTCAAGGCCACATCTGAGTTGTTCTCGTATGGCTTCTGCTCGCGCCTGCTTATATGCGGTCACAATGCCTAGTTTTGATTTAAAAAAACACGTAATTAAGCAGAGGTATGCGCGAAAGTGATAAGCTAGATGCAATCGGAGAGCGGCAATTGAAGTTGAGTGCTCCCTCCCTCAGTACCTCCAAGCACGCACGAGCGACCACGTGAGCAGTTAGGATTGACGCAAGCATCCAGTGCTCTGAAGTGTGGAATTCAATTTCCCAGGCTGACGTCTAGCCTGGCGTCGTTCTTCCCCGTCATTCACTTTGATGACTTACTCATCGTTTATTGATGCGTTACGTATATGTTGGACCAGCTTTTAATATCATTCATTTACATTTTACATTAACATATTAAGAACTACGTCTCCATAGACACATTACCATGATATCGGCACCGTCGGTGTCACCTGGCTGATCTTGTCATCTATCTGATCTTGTCATCTGCTATGATGCGATAGCATCGTAGAATAGAAAGGGATTGAATCCGTCCCTTCCCTTAACGTATTCCAAGCAATAGAAGGAAATTTCTTTATATTCTCCGAGTAGTAAAATGTGGGATTACACACAAGTGATTCATAAAGGTTCGACTGCACTTAATGTGTCCCATTAAATGAGCAAGGCTGGGAGCTTTTAAAGTAGTACTATTTACAGCTAATTTTGTAGGTGATGAAATTATATAGTATACGCAACACTATTCCTATTCAGCAGACATATCGACATGTGAAGTAACCGTGATCATGCAACTACTACTATTGCCTGGAGATACGGACATATGCAACTATAGAAGAAAGTTCCTACAGACTAAATAGTGATCGTGGACGACCATTATTAAATTAACAGCATACACGTGCTCTACTCGGAGGCAACTCACAAGTCAACTGTGGATATTCATTAAATTAATAATTCGAGGTACCCATTCCGAGAATGGAGCACCTTTCTAGCACAGCTAATCAGCATAGAAGACCAAAGAGTAGCCAATGGTAATTGCTGGGCACTTTAACTAGTCTTGTGATAATACCTCTCTCTGCAAAATGGCTGCATGAATCATGGAAGGGTTACCCTTTTTACAGGACTTTGGTTGACAACAGCCAGCTGACTGCCTAGTCCAAAGATATGTAACGACTGTGTCTTTGTCTAGTTTTAGTCTGAGATAAAGTGCAAACCAACAGCGAACCTTGGACCATCAATCAATTTATTTCTACTAGGTACCAAGCCTGTTCAAAATTATTTTTTAAGGGTCCATCTATTGAATAATGGGCAGCACAACGGTAATGCGGAATAGAGAAGAGCCTCAACAATTAAACTTTTAAGCACAAAAATATCTTATTATCTGCAAGAAGTCCAATGCTCATTCATTAATTGATCACCAATTGCCGTCAAAAACATCCAATCATGTGTAATCAAATTTAATGTGCTAGGCAGAATGTTTGCTGTCATTTAAAAGAAAAATTATTAAGCTTGGTCTAATACAATTTGAAAAATCCCAATGGCAGTCATTGTGATCATTTTAACACCCATATAAATAGTGACAACTTTCTCTGAACAGTTCCAAGCTGATGCAGCCTAAATTACCAAAGCAGCCTGAGCTCCTACAAGTAGGCGTGGTTTACAGAAGACGCTGACTAATTATTCCCATTTCTCTAAGAACTCCGAGTATCACACCAATATAAATAGTGTCAACTTTCTCGTAGCAAGAATTTTCAGCAGTAACACTTTCCGGAATAGGCTCGTGGTTTTGTCGCTAGCTTAGCCAGCGTAGTTGCAGAACACAGTTGTGCACGCAAAGATGCACCTGGAGTCACGGAGTGCTTCGAAGTGCATGATGTAGAAGAGACAGTCTTGCGATCCAGAGGGAATGGCTTTGCTGCAGCAAAACTTGGTCGCCTGTCGCCAGAAACGGTCAACAAGCCACTGGCTGCATCCTCGTATGCATATCTGGAATCTTTGTCACTCCTTTGGTCCTGAGAAAAGCTGTAAAAAATTTGTGAATGGGATGTATGATTGCTCAACCGGCTGCAATCAATTGCAGGGACAACAGCTAGGCACATTAGCCAACAGCAGACAATTACGACGTCCAACCTACTCTCATATTACATAATATATTTGAATTATATGTTTGTACAGCACCCTCAGAAAACTAAATCTCTTTTCAGGAAATTTACATATGAAGTAGCTTAGCAAACTGGTTAATATCATATACTTTTCACAGACTCTAATAATTGATTTCAGTTCAAGCTAGAGAAAAGACAGCCTAGCATGCTATGATAATTACATAAGCTTCAATTTTGCTGATCGGTTTCGGTTCCACTGCATTTTCTAGGAATTGATGATTTCCGTTCATAAAAGGCATTGTTCCACCATGTCGATCCTCACCAGTGCCCTATTTAGACCAGGTCCGTGCAACCGGCTGGGCTGGCACCAGGCAGGTGCTTACAGCAAATCGGCCAGTCAACTTAGCCTTGTGTTTATGTGCAGCCTAAGCTGCCACCCTGCAACCAGACCCATTTGTTCCCATGGATCAACCAGCAGGCTTAGCCGACAAAAGCGATTGTCAGATGCAGCTCTGCCACTCTCAGTTTGGGAGTCATCTAGCTGACCACGTGACTGTCGGCTCCTTACCCACTCACTCACTTTTCTGCCACAGTCCAGGCTAGACAGATGCTCCTCCTTACTCACTCTTCTAATCCCTCTACGTATTCACCGCATAGTTGGTATCACAAACATCGACTTATCTTTCCCACAAACATATCCTAACAGAAGAACCACCATGTTGGACTCATTAACCATTAATCAGATATTTTAAGGGAATGATGCACACCATCAGTTTCAGTCGATATCCCATCTGCAGCCTCGAGGCTGCAAAATCACTCCAAGCAAAAACTGATAACGACTTATTGTTTACGTTCAGCTAAACTCTCGGAAACACCAAATATGTACATGCAGTGCGTCCCTTGCCTAAAAGCTTTCAGCAGAACCCCTACAAATTCCCTACAACGGATCTCTTCTTCTACTTCGTTCCTGAAGCCTCCACATCTTAAAAATGCTCAAGTGGACATATGCTACGATCTCTATTCTTCATAAAGTGAAACGGGGGTAATTCATAATAATAATAACAACAACATTAATAACAATCAGCATTAATGACAGGTGCTTCCAGTGGCCGATAAAAGGATGCGAAAAGAAGCAACTGCTCGACCTGCTCGCCCTAACTGAAACTTGGCTGAAATCAATAAACTGTCCGACAATTAAAGACGCTACTCCATCTGGTTTCTCGTTCTTTCACACCCCTAGATCAATCAAAACTGAAGGTGGAGTTGCTATTATCGTGCGCTCGAAATTCAACTTCAAGCCATTTGCGGTACCGCAAAGCAGTCGTTTGAATCAATTGTCTTGGTCTCACCCGAAAACAAGCTACCGATAGTGGCAGTAGTCTATCGTCCACCAGGTACCAAATCCTCTTTTATCTCAGATTTCTCCGTTCTCATTTCGATTCTGTGTGCGAGAAATCGATCCTTCCTCGTTATGGGTGATTTCAACGTTCACTTTGATAACTTATCTAACCCTTTCAGCACCGAATTTCGTGCATTGACTGACTCATTGTTTCTTGTGGCTCATGTGCATGGCTCTACCCACATCAAGGGTCACACACTCGACCAGATTTTCTCCTACAACTGCACTTTGTCATCACCAATTATTACCAAATCCTGCTTATCTGACCTGCTGTCCGTGCGAGAATATCTGCTTCACCTCTGCTGCTCAGTCCTCCCTCCGATCTGTCATCATTGGTAGATAGCTACAACACGACACTAGCTGACACGCTCGACGAGTTTTCACCTCTGACAAAGCGCACTGTGCGGCCTCGCCCAGACGGCCTATGGTTTACCATAGACATTAAACTAGCCAGGTCTACTAAACGAAAGCTTGAAAAAGCATACAAAAGATCCGGACTAACTGTCCATCGACAGGCATATGAAGACTACTGTAGGTCGTACCAATCGATCCTAGCAAAGGCCAAGTCTAGCTTCTATAGAAACACTGTTGAATCACAGATGCACAATCCAAAAATGCTGATGTCGACAATAAACCATCTCCTCAACCGTTCCCAGATTAGCTCCTTACCTGATGATCCTTGTGATGATCTAGCCGATCGCTTCTCTCGATTCTTTGTGCAGAAGATAGACAAGATCAGGAAATCCATCCCTGCGATGACAACCTCCCCACTAGAATGCTGTTCCTCGGTTCCTGGCTGCACCTCAATGTCTGCATTTAATCAGGTCACTAGTGATCTAGTCCTAAAGTTCGTATCTCAATCAAAGAAGACAACAAGTCCTCTGGACCCTATTCCCACTGTCCTGCTCCTACGTTGCATTGATCTGCTGCTGCCATGCATAACTAACATAATTAATATGTCATTAGCCTCAGGTCATGTCCCAGCACCTTTCAAAAAAGCTGTAGTCAGGCCACTTCTCAAGAAAGCTACACTTGACCAAGAGAACTTGAGCAACTACCGCCCAGTTTCCCTTCTACCATTCCTATCAAAGACACTCGAACGGGTCGTGGCGGAGCAGCTGAACTCGTATATCGAAACCTCACACCTTGCTAGTAAGTTCCAGTCTGGCTTTAGAGCTAATCACTCCACAGAGTCAGCATTGCTTAAGGTATACAACGACCTACTTAGGTATGCAGACATGGGTAGAGTGTCTCTGCTTGTTTTTCTCGATCTTTCGGCAGCTTTTGATACCGTCGATCGTAAAGTTCTTCTAGAGCCCTCTCATCTCACCTGGGCATCACTGGCACTGCTCTGCAGTGGTTCAGGTCCTATCTCAGTGGGAGACTCCAGAGTATTGACGTGAATGGACAAAGATCATCTGAAGTACCTCTGAAATATGGAGTACCTCAGGGCTCCGTGCTAGGTCCGGTTCTTTTCACGGTTTATACTCTCCCTCTTGCTGATGTGATTGCCAAGCACAATCTAGGCTTTCACTTCTATGCGGATGACACTCAGTTGTACCCTTGCTTTGATCCCTCCCAGCCTTCGAGCACCTCAAATTCTCTCAACTCACTTGCTGCATGCATTGATGACATCCGCACATGGATGGCAGCAAATTTTCTAAAACTAAACGATGATAAAACTAACTTACTAGTTATGGGAAAACCCAGTGTGATTCAGAGGTTGGAAAGGCTGACGCTCAAAATTGGCTCTGCCAGCATATCTCCTGTTGCATCAGCTCGAAATCTAGGTGTCATATTCCAAAGCGACCGCTCGTTAGACGACCATATCAGCTCCACAGTCAAATCTGCCTATTTTCAGCTCCATAACATTGCTGAAATTCGGGCTTGTTTAGATAAGGAGACCACGTCTAAGTTGGTCAATGCATTCGTGACATCCCGTCTCGACTTCTGCAACTCACTGCTTACTGGCCAACCAGCCTGTGCGATCAGGCGATTGCAGCTTGTGCAAAACTCTGTAGCTAGGCTTGTCTGTCGTGAGCGTCGCAGTTGCCACATTACTCCACTTCTCGCCGACCTGCACTGGCTACCAGTCAAGCAACGGATTGACTTCAAGGTTTTGTCGCTCACTTTTAGGTCCCTTCATTCTATGGTTCCAACCTATCTGTCAGATATACTACCCCATCAGGCCAAGCATCGTACCACCCGCTTTTCGGAATCCAATAGTCTACAAATACCTCATACAAACCTTAAATCCTTTGGAGACCGTGCATTTAGTTCGTATGCTCCCAAAGCCTGGAACTCCCTCCCGACCTGCGTCAGAACATCCCCTGACCTGACCACATTTAAAAGGAACTAAAAAACACACCTGTTTAGGCCAGCATTTAGTGGGTCCCTGTGATTCGTCCTTGATGTGCTTATGCGTGCTGACACTGTGCATTCTGCCACTAACCACATTTGCATGCTGACCCTGTGCATGTCACCCCTAACCATATTATTCAATGTTTGTTTTTCAAGCATGATTTTACTTACCATTTAATTGCATTTCCCTTTGCAGCAAATTTAAAGCGCCTAGAAAGAGATTAAGTTCTCTGAGGGCGCTTTATTAAGTGTATTATTATTATTATTATTATTATTGTAAGCACTGTCATTTTAACTAGCTGCTACAGTTTAAGGCACTTAAAAGGAAGGTGATGGTTAGGGCATTAAGATTTACTTCAGCCAGCTCACTTTACCATTCCAAGCAAACAGAAATTATTCTGTTGACTGAACAAATACCAACTCATCATACATGTTCTGTTTCCAGAAGTGGGATACTACATTTCACATGGGCATGCTTAGGATTATACTGGTTCTCTTGCAGCATATTTATCCAAACTGAGGTATTTTTGCCATACTAATAAATATTTTATACCATATATATACATACCATAAATATTCCAACCGACCCTCACAGTTTCTGGTCAGCACGACTACAGAGATAAGACAACATTCGAAGTCCTCCTCAACTAAAGTATCAGCAGTGCACCTCAAAGGAATAGAAACAACAATTCTACAAAGTCAGCCAAAGATCTCTGGCTCCGGTTTTTGCTCTTTAAAACATGCTAGCTGTCTCGTGCCTGTGGACTATTCGGTGAATAAATTGCTGCAGAGGTTTCTCTCTGCCACTTTATGTTACCATGTCGGCTATGTGATTGATAAACCAAGTTACAACTAATCATTTTATACTGTTGGTTGATCCACCACTTGGCATATTTTACGTGCAAAATCTGTATTCGTTCTCTACATTATATCTTAAAGTTTCTTTAACGCACATACAGCGGGTACTTAAGAGTATAGAATCTCTTTCAGTTTTTTGCTGTACTTAGCCTGCAACCTGACATCTCCTAAGCTCAGATAAGATTAGTGACTTTGACTGCCCTACTTCGATTGGTTGAAAGCACAATGTTCTTTAAACTTGTAAGTATTTTCGAAACAAGTTAATACTAAAGCTCTCGTTGTTCTTACACTTTTGGCCTATGATTACGATCTTATTGAGATCATTTTAATTGATTTTCGTCACACGATTCGTTATTAGCTGGTCAGGGTTCATAATAATCCATTTAAGCAGTCCGTGCATCATTCCTGTCTAATCGCAATCTTTAGGTAACCGAATTGTTGCTGTATCTGTCCTATGTAATATAATGTCCTCGACTACCCAATACAAGCTCTTAAGCAAAAATGCTGACCAATCTGCTGCTGATTCTAGCTCTTCTTTCTGGCCACCCTTTCCGACTGGGTATTTGCCACATGCAACCTCGGTTGTTCCTGCCTATTCATCAACACTTTGTATACTTGCATTGCTTTGATGGATGTGCACTATCGACGACTGTTTTCACATGCTTCAAGTCGGCTATATATAATCTGCAAGCCCACAAATCTTAGATTATTATTAAACTTATATTAGATTCACTTGGATTCCGAAAAGCGAGTGGTACTATGCTTAGCCTGGTGGGGCAGTAGATCTGATAGGTAGGCTGGAGCCAAATAATGAAGGGACCTAAAAATGAGCGAAATAACCTTTAAGTCGATGCATTGCTTGACTGGGAGCCAGTGCAGGTCGGCGAGAAGTGCTGTGATGTGGCAACTGCTATGCTCACGACAGACAAGCCTAGCTGCAGAGTTGCGCACCAGCTGTAAGCGCCTGAGTGCACAGTCCTGTAGACCAGCAAGCAGTGAGCTACAGAAGTCAAGACGAGATGTCACAAATGCGTGGACCAACTTTGATGAGAAATCCTTGTTGTCTAAGCTCAAGCTCAAATTTTAGCAATCATTTGGTGCAACATCTGCTGCATAGTATAGCCGTTTAAGCCATGTCAACAGGTGCCAGCAGGTGCATGCACCGATAACGCTTCATCTGGCTACTACAGTAAACGGCCCAAGTGGGAAGAACTATTTCTATCGTCCCTACATTCGAAACCTCCCATGTCGTATTATTGAAACAAGTTACTCAGTTGTTTCGTAAGCAAGGAATCACGATAATTCCAAGGAGGAGAAAACTGGCACGGCATCTAAAATTCTGCATGAATTTTACCAAAAATAAGCGTAGCATGATAAGGTGAGTCTGACACAACCTTGATCGGTGAGCTCACTGCCTCTTAGCACAAGTTAATGAAATGTAATGCATCTTCGTCTGCAACTCCACAAAACCGCAAGGGCTTTTTGGGAGCTATGCAGGAGAGTTTCCTATAGTTTGCTCAAAGCCTGAGAGGCCTTCGGCACGCTTAAGTAAGGTAAGGAGCACAGCCATTGGCGTACCGAAGGGGGCACATGTTCTCGAGGCACTGGATGCTGGGATGCTGGCTGGATGGGGAGGGGGTACCAAAATGGGCACCTAATATGGGGGGAGCGCCAAGGACGTAGTTCGTCCCCGGGTCGCACAATATCCTTGGACTAGCCACTGAGCGCAGGCATGAGACTGCAGCAGCAAATCCGGCAACAGCTCTACGTGGTCGAAGCTTGGGTTGGACCTGCCAGTCAAGGAAGGCGACCGGGATTTGACCGAGTCGACAATAAGCAGCTGCCTGGCAGCATCGGTAGACTGCGGTAGCAACTCGGCAGCTAATTGGACTCGTCAGCTGGGCAGCGCTCCTGCTGCTACAGCTGCAGCAGCGCTGCGCTCACTAAAGCAACAGGAGTATGCGCTAGGTGGCAGAGGCAGGCCGGTCAAGCGCTTCGGCGCGGAAATGCGAGCCCGCCAAGCCGATATGGGAGAAGCCTGTAGGGTACCTACCTTGGAGATGCTGGCGACGCATTGCCGGAAACAACTGCACTCAGACGTCTGCTGGATGATACGAGGCTGCAGCTCTGCAACACGTCGCCACGAGCATTTCAGGGAAGCAGAAACTGAAGAACCGGAAGCTACGGCTGGCTGATGCGTCCTGCCGGCTCTCCCGAACATGAGCATGCGAATGGAGCATGCATTATTTACTGCAACAATTTCTGGTTGCAACGGTTTCCTGGTACAAGAAACAGATCGGACAGTGAGGTGCACGGGTCGAGCCATTATGGTGTGGTAAACTTGAGTTCTTATGCTCATCTGCTAAGGCTTTGGCATCGACCAGATTTGGTTGCAGCCGTTGCTGAAACTCGGTCGGCTAGCCTTGCTACCGAGGGGGGGATGAGGGAGAGGGAGGGAGGGAGGGGGCATTGCTATTACGGCCGAAGCCATTGCTTGCCCGACAAGCAATTACGACGTTCTGCGTCTATGGTGCTGCAGGTTGCCCAGGTGTGCGATGGGGGCACGTGGTAGCTATCGTGGATACCTTGATGAATACGTCAGGCAAAAGCTCGAGAGGGTCACGTCTTGCGAGCTCACGCTGCACGTGCAGCGTCACCGTGCTGCAGCCCGAGTGCAGTCCTTCAGGGAGCACAAAGTTGGAGAGGCTCCTGTGGTCCACACTGTAGTCGACCACTCTTTCTTCGTCCCGGTAATCGGCTGTTAGTCGACCAGGCTTTGGCTGCGATCCACCTAAGCGATCGTTGAGGAACTGACCGACAGTTGCCGATCGAAGGATTTTCGCCAGCAACACATTGCTTACATTGCATAGGCAGCTAGCAACCGACAGCAGAGAGCTCTCTGGTCATGCTCTCTGCTGCCTCATAACAGAGAGTATGCTCATACCCCGGTCAAGAAGAACCAGCAACTTGAGCCGTCATGGGTCATGGTAAGGTCACTCACTACCTTGAAGGACCAGCTTGGCTACAGAGATACCAGTGATTAACTTCTCCCTTGAGACCTAAGGGTGGCAGCCCCCTCCCAAGAAGGGGCTGCACTGCTACTACTGCTGCTGTTGCTGCTACTGGTGCTGGTGCTGCAGCTGCCGATGTTGCTGCTAGTGCTGCTGCTGTTGCCTGTGCCTCTGCTGCTGCTGCTGCTTCTGCTTGTGCTGCTGCTTGTGCTGCTGCTGGTGGTGACACTGCTGGTGCTGCTGCTGCTGCTGCTGGTGCTGCTGCTGGTGCTGCTGCTGGTGCTGCTGCTGGTGCTGCTGCTGGTGCTGCTGCTGGTGCTGCTACCTGTGCTGCAATTGCTGGTGCTGCTGCTGCTGCTACTGCTGCTGATGCCTGTTCAGGTGACTTTCTGTAAGCCATGGTTGTTGACTCACCTAGAAAGGTATGCTAGAGTTGACTTCCCAATCCTTAACTCTCTCTATCTTACACACTGTCTCTGCTAATGTCTCTTTCTAGGCCTTGATCTCTGCCTGTCTGTCTCTCTCTCTCTTTCACTGTCTGTCTGTCTGTCTGTCTGTCTGTCTGTCTGTCTGTCTGTCTCTCTCTCTCTCTCTCTCTCTCTCTCTCTCTCTCTCTCTCTCTCCTGCCCCTTCCCTCTCTGCCTTTTTCTTTCTCTATCTCCAGCTCATTCACCTTCTCTGCCTGTGCCTCTTCCTCCATTTCCAGCTCTATGTTTATCTTATCTTTATCTCTAGCTCTAGCTCTATTGATGCCTCTCTCTTACTCTCTCATGCTCTCCCTGTTCTCACTTCCTGTACTCTTCACCATATTATTTCCTCGTGCTTTGACTTGGACTATAGATAAAGCAGTTCATACATCGGTAGGTTAATAAGGGTCACCTACATGTGTGCATTGAACTGGCAACTGCAGCTCATACACTTCTAGGCAGCATCTGATTCTCTCGGAAGGCCATTGAACTGCTCGTTGTGTGCCTTCGAGGACAAGGCATGTTATTAACTGGGTGCTTGTTAGCTGAAAATATTCAAGCACGGCATGGGAAGATCTATAAAAACGGCATGAACGTGCTATTGCTGTACCTACCGGATGTGTTCGATGCATCCTCAAAGAAGCTGTAGTACTCTGCTGGGTTGTACAAGCGGCCCTGTTTAGTGGCCCGATAGCTGTCCGGCATGTTCAAGTAATCTGGTTTTGGCCAACTTCCAAGAAGTGTGACACAGATTGGTAGAAGCTTTGTATCACGAGTGGTGGTATCCATGCTTCTCGCACCTCAGCAACTGCTGTATAAGCAAAAGCAAGCAGCCCTGCAGATTCCCCCAAAAGATCGCAGGCAATCAGACAATGGTGTGTCTAAGATGTTCTTTTACTGGGGATTCAAGTAACACTGCATTCTATGGCTTTAATCTTAACTTAACTGTATCGCAATATCATCTCCCTACTAAGGGTGCTAGGGCCCCAATCGAGTGAGCTGAGCCCTACCGACACAAGTGCATATATATATATATATATATATATATATATATATATATATATATAATCTGCATTAAGACAACACAGACTCTTCCTCACATCCTTCAGCAGATATCGTAGGGTCGAATTTTTGTATGCCAAGTTTAGGCTGCCCCAGGAAGACAGAAATCATATGAGTATACTTACAAGCATGTATACCCTTTCTTCAAAGTCAGCTGCTGAGGGCAACCTATTCGTGGCTAAAAAATAGGCTAATATTGGAAGGTCATGTAAAGGCGAAAAGGGTTTTTTGTTGACATGCCTAGCTGCTATGTGGTTCGGAGTCCCTACCCAGATTATTTCAATGCTGCTACACTCGTACACGGCAATAAAACATGACTGACTAGTGAGAAGGCTGGGAGGACTTCCCTAAACTGTCCGTTGATCGTAACGTCCGAAACAAAAATGAATCATAAGGGTGAAGGCTGCTTCGTGAAATGCCAGGCATCCAGCTTTGTTTTCCCGTGTGGATTGCCCATGTAGACACACAAAATCTCTGCAGCACATTGGCACTGATTCATTTTCGTCAAAATCAAATGCAAAACTTCAATTGGGCAATTGAACAGGCAATATGAAGCCGTTTTTCCACAACTCTACAACTTGACACGATGATCAATGCAAATCTTCCATTACCTTGTGATGAATAGAAGCTATAATCTTGGTCATTAGCCCAGGGGTAATGTGCTAGCTCTTCACGACCTAGGTCATTGGTTCGATTCTCAGTGGGAGATCCTTTATTGTCCACTGCAAGCTGTCGTGGTAGCCGTGAAGGCTCTTCTAGGGCTACATAAATGAGGTTACCTTCTTTACGCATCGCTTGGATATTTGCCTTATTGTAGCAACATTTAGTTAGCCAGCTTGAGGCAAGCTGGTCTGATTTACCAGTCATCCAGCAAAGCATTTTATACAAGAAAGATTATCTTTGGTCGATAATGCCTACATGTCAACATGCGATTATTTATTTAGCTGCACTGCGGTTCATGGCTGTTCCTAAAATCGAAATGTGCAAATGCAGATATTTTCAGCCACACTGTATGACCCTGTGCAAGCGTAGTGACGTGCAAACTTGGCCCGGTGTGTGTCACACTCAGCTAGCACGCATCTGCCTAGCAATGCCTCTCGTTGAATATCAAGCTAAACAAGATTTCCAAAGACCAGACTATCGTGAGCTTCACTGTCAAATAAAATTGAGACTGCTTAGACAAACAAACTGGTTGACAAGAGAAAAAGCCGAGTTTCAAAATTGCCCAGCAACATCTGGGTTGCAAAGCAGAGAACGTGTAGCGGCATAAAGATATTCAAACCAACTCATCACAACTTACACATCAATGGCAAATGTATGAAGTACAAAACAACTTGTGGTCTAAAAATGCAACATACACTTCAAAATGGCCTAAGTACTCCTCGAAGTGAACCCAAATGCAATATGCTAATTTCCGCACACAGTTGTTTAAGGCGATGACTCCGTGCTTTAACTCGGCTCCTAGTAAACTGAATAATTTAAAGTTTTATGTACTTGTCACAAAGATCTTAACACATTCTCATAAGTAGCACGAATAATTATCTGATGCCACCGTAATAAGATAATCAGATTGCCTTTGTGCCTGTACCTGCCGTGCCGCTATTAGACGTGTTGTTGTGCAATGCACTTGCAAAAACATGACAAATATCTCGGAGATGCCAGACGTGCCTATTTGATCAGCCAAGTAAAATGGCTTAGATGTACATGTAATCTATGACCAAATTCACGATATTTTCTTGGCTGCCAAAATAAAAAATAATATCACTGTTTATATATCGTCGTTGTATCTGCCTTTCAACATTTTAGAGTGTGGCAGGCTTCACGTCCTTAAGTACTTTCTCTACAGCCTCTGTACACTTGAGGTTTTAGCTATTTTAGGGCATAAATCCAACAGTAAGTGCACACAGGGAAGGGGAGTTGCAATGACTGATACCGGAAAGCATATCTATTTGCTTTCCAGGAAGTAATGGTGGGTGCGCAGATAGGCAGGGACATTGACCTAAGTGACCTCATAAGTAATTAATCCTGAAGAGTAATTTCATATAGCAGCAGTGTGGCATCAACATTATATCTAGACTGAGTTCCTAAAGTATCAAACAAGCTGACATGTGAAGGGCAGCTGATTTAATAGCTTCATTTTCATTTTTATAGCAGCAAAACAGTCTTTGAGGCTTTCACATTTCTTGCAGCCAGCCAAAAAGCCCATGACGACCAAAGTTTCGACGCTCCAACACCCTACCCCCACCGTCCCAAGACCCAGTGCCACTTCAAACGCAATAGCCTTTTCAGTTGTTTGTGGTTTTCCAGAATTTACTTTGATTTCTAGATGCCTAGCATCCAATTGCTAAGCTGACCAGTGTGCGGTGCACAAACATCCACCAGACTTCAGTCTTGGTGTAGTACAAGCGTACCAGTGCGAGATTAACGGTCTACATCGCAGTCCCACTTCGTGCCACCTTGCAGATTGTCTTTAAAGACTGCAAGCAGATATTGAGTAGAGCTTTTGCTTTCACCAGAAGAAAATTGAATAAACAAGTTGACAAAAATACTACCTTGGATGGTCACTTTTGTGGAGATCGTAATGAAGTCCGTCGCTGCAAACTAACGATTCACTTTCAGTTTTGCATTATTCGAGAAATGTTTTCACAGCTCTCTGATGGCCCATTAAGATTTAGATGCTAGTGCCGACCCTGTACACCGTTTTTTGAGACTTTTGACAATCGGGTACTCTGAGCCAGCCAGATGAGACTATTACAGCGAGTTGATCATAAGCCTTAACCTTGACAGTGAAGTTCCAGCCCTTGACCGGCTAGAGCAAACGAGGGAATTCTGCCCAAGAGGACATCAGCCAGAATAGCTTACTTGCCTTTCGAGAACTGTTCTTACTGCTGTCTACTTGAAAACGAAAAATGTTCTCACCACCTGTGCAAACGCAAGAAATTAGATCGACATCTCTTCGCTCACGCCATCTGACTTTTCGGTTTGGACAGCTCTATTTGAGCTTCGTTTCGTGTAATCTACTGCCACATCAGAAACCTTTCAGGCGACTTCTTAGTTACCAGCCACCCGCTATCTCGTGTCAGCGAACTCTACCGTACGCGCAACACTGAAAATTTCGGTTTCGGGGCTCACTTTAAGCTCGATTATCCGGTCGGTTATATTGCAGAAAATCCTGAGAACGACAGCGGAGCTGTTGGACTTCCACCAAGCGTCGGTGCCGAAACCGAGGCTGCCAGAGCAATGGCCGCGACCGTTGCAAGGGCCGCGAACGCGATAGTACACCCGATCGGACTGTCCACTGTAGCATAGATACGCTCTGCTACACTGAGCGCCTCTTATAAATCAGTAGACATGGGCCGGTTTTATGAAGAAGAAAAATTTCTTTAAAAAAACCATTGAAGTCAGCGGAGACGCTTTCACGAAGGTACCGGCACTTTCAACAATCCATTAACAATTTTCGAACATGCAGATCGAACGACTGTCAAATATCAGCTAGTAATTTTTTGAATAAGATCCATTCGTAAGTTCTAATTAATCTTGACCGACATAAGTCATGCGACTCCAATTCTAGAAAAGAGGATACAGATCGCAATAACTGCTTTCATAGTAAAGTATAATTTACACATCTTTTGCCGTCATAAAAAAATTCGAGCTAGGATTTTAGCTTAAATTTCCGATGGATCACGATTACTTTACTATAATTTGATTCCATTTAATTGATGACACTGCCCCTGATCGCTGTACGAGTGGGCTGTGACACTCGATGTGGTAGGCATCCGGGAGGTGCTATTAGTGATTATTACGACAAGGGAGTCGGGGACTCCGGTAGGCGAGAGGGGCGAGGAGAGTCGTGCTTTCGCCTTGCTCCTTGTGTAGGTGAAATAAACTGGTGGTATTGCTCGTCGGCTAGCATTCTGTGCTGTTTGCGACGATAACTCAAGCTACACATATGATAGATTAAATAACATAATATTGAAAACATTACAGATAAAAAATAGAAAATTGTGGAACAATAGTTTTATAACCATCTTCAAAAGATGAACGTCTAAGAAACCTTATGAGTCCAGAAAATGGCGACAGAGGACAGCATCGACGTCGCAGATTGATGAATGACACGTTCTGCCGACTTCAAGTAATCTGGTAAAACTTTTGCGTCGATTACAATTCACTATGGGGCCATTCTTAATTCTTATCACTCTGCCGTCCGTCTGAGTAACAGTTTTCTGGCTATCTGGAGGCCAGCTGATTGTAAGCGTCTTCCAAGTCGCTCTCAGCCTAGGTGAAACTTTTACCGCTCCTGAGTTTTAATATTTTCTGTCAGGTTAGATAAAATGGACAATGGAGAGTTCCGATGTGCTATTTACTTGTCATTGAATATCTCTTCGCATTCGGTGCTTAAGCTTGTCTATCCTTGAACTCCACGTTCAGGGCAATGAGTTGATCTTCGTCCTTGGGTTTGGTCTTATCCTATGGGTAAGCTGCTCGGACTTCACGACCCACAGGGTCGAGTCATGGGGTCGCGTCATGCATCCATGGGGTCGAGTCATGCAGGAGGCAAATGCCGTTCAATTGCTCACCGAAAGCGACAGTGACAGCCGCTTCAGCTCTTCCGTCAATAACTGACGCTTTTGAACCAGCTTAACTTTACTTTATCAGCTTTTAAAATGTATCTTATGTAATTCTGATGGAGTTTAGTGCGGAACAAAAATGAAAGAGGCTTATTTAAAAAAAATGTATTTCAATGAATCGTATGGGTGTATTTCTTGCTGAACACGCTATAGGTATAAGTATAAGGTACGACTTAAAATAGTGGCTATTTCTATACTTATGAGGCATAACAATTTGAAAATAACACTTACTATCCAGACAAAATTTGTGACACAGTTAACTAAGTCTTTTGCAAAGCATCCTAAGAGAACTTAACCTCAATTCAGGCGCATTGCAGCTCCATTTGCAAGAATATTAGCAACCAACGATTGGTGACATAAACGGTATCAAGCATGCAAAAACCTAAAAGTATCGTGCTTGGGCCAGCATTCTAAAGCAAACCGGAAGAATTTCATGGCTACCGGTTATTAAAATGATAGCAATACATTTGTTTAGCGCCCTCTGGTAACTTAATCTCTTTCTAGGCAGTACATATGTATGTAAAGGAAGCATGATTGAATGGTTGGTGGTATTATGTTCAATGTCAATAAACATAACATGGTTAGAGGTGACATGCACATGGTCAACATGAAAAAAATATGATTAGTTGCAGCATGCATAGTGTCAGCACGCATAAGCACTTGAAGGAGAAACCACATAGACCCATTTAATGCTGTGATAAATACACCTGTAGATACGGTTAAGCTTCTTTTTAAATGCCGCCTCCAAGTCAGGGAATGTTGTGCCGTCAGTATGGAGTGAGTTCCAGGCTTTGGGAGCGTACGAACTAAAGACCACAGTCTCCAAAGGATTTGAGGTTCGTAAGAGGTGTAGCTAAACGATTCGATTCAGAAAAGCGAGTGGTATGAACCTTTGGCTAGTGACATGCACTGAATCATGCACAGCATGCAAAGCACAAAAGGACAACAATAAAAGCTCACTTTGGCAAAGTGAAAGAGCTGCTTCTTTAGTTGATACTTGAATTATGCAAAGTTATTGAAGGTGATCTGTTCAAGGTTCATCCACTTCTTTCCACCAACACAACTTATGCTTTAATTGCCATTCATATATCACATAGCTATACCCAAGTCTTGAGCCTTCCCTGCCTTCCAGCACCTTAAACTCAATTTTCTCACAGAGTATACTACCGACATTTACACCCGTAAGGCACTAAACGTTTTTAAATTGAAAGATGTACGACCAACACATAAGTCTGGCACATCCCAACTATGCGCAGTAGGAATGATGGGATAAGGGTAGTATAGCCTACCACATCCAAGTTAGCACGTGCATGTATGATATTTTCTCTCGATGTCTGTAACTCTCTCTTTCTAATCTTCCTACCTACTAATAAGATGCTTGCAGTTGATACAAAACTGCGAAGCTAAGCTGCTAAACTTGACCATGGTCTGACCAAGGTTGTGGTCTCCAGCCCCATGGCATACTTGAAGCGCCTGTCTAGAGATTAGGATCTCTTAGGGCACTATACAAATAAAAATTATTTTTCAATTTTCTCCATAATAGCCCAAGGAGGGTGCTCGCTCTTCCCGACCGAGGTCTTGGGTTTGAATTCCGAAGTGAGCAATTCTTTGTTACCAACTGCAAGCGGTGGCGATAGCCGTTAGAGCTCTTCCGCCGCTATATCTATTAGGCTGTCCAGTTTGATAGACTTTGACCTTTGACTTTTGAACTACCAACATCCAGTCGCTCTCTGCCAGGCTGGGCATCGATTTCTCTGTCTTGTCACTAACTTTTAGGTTGTTTCATTCTCTTGCTTCGATCGGTCCTTAAGTAATTACTCCTCAGGATTACTCACTCGAATCACCCGCTCCTCTAGCAAATAAGTGTCGCTTGTTTGTGCTATAAACCAGCCTCAAATCCTACGGAGACGGTCCCTTCAAATCCTAGGTTCCCAAAACCTGGAACACGCTGCCGACTGATCTACATCAAATCCCTGAATGGGTGACATTTAAAATAAAGCTAATAACGCCAACTTTCCTCACAGCAGTAGCTCCGTCCATATGAACTGTCCTTCGTCCTCATGAGTGCGCTGAAATTGTGTATGTTAATTTCACTAATCTCACGACTAGCTCGAAGAGTTTTTGGTAATTTACTCTATTTCGCAGCCAATAGCTAAGTGACTCCATTGTCACACTTTAAAGCATTAAAAGTTTAGTTGTTGCGTGTTGCTTCTCATGAGCTCGGAAATTTTTAATGACACTATGCCACAAACAAAGTGTGACAACCAAGATATCATTTATTTTTAATGACCACAGACCTGTACATTCGTAGACACTCGTCCATAGACATGACCTACACACACCGCTATTCAATAGGCAACGGTAACTTGGCTTACGAGTGTCTCAACTTACGAGCTCATCGAGATGCGAGCGGTCTCTCGGCCGATTTTTAGCTTTGAGTAGAGAGCTAAAACTCGGGCTCTGAGCTTCAGCCTCAAATAACCCACCGCTAGTTGTAGCAGCGAACGTCGCAGAGAACGTCTGCAACGTCCGTCTAGCATATCGAGCATATCGTTCACTTTAAGCGGTTGCAGCAGGATCGCTCTCACGTATACGAGTGCGAGTGGGTGTGTCAGGATCGCCAGCGAGAGGGTGGAGTGGGGAACTACGTGTGGTTACTCAGATCGAGGCGGCGAAAGATGTCCCGCTGCAGTATGCTGCTGCCCGACGATGATGTTGGATGCCCGGAGATGATTTAGGATACCCGGTGATGTGGGAGAAACTTTTGGACTTTATTCAAAAGAAACAGCCTGAAAAAAGTTTCAACAGAGCGTGCGACAGAGCTATCAAATGACACTTGCCTTACTCGGTTCAGAAACATTGTGAATGTGAGAATGAAGCAGACCACATCGGACAGGTTTTTTTCAAAAACCTCTTCAGATGAAAGTGAGGAAAGCGTGGCAAAAATGGAAACAATCGGTGACTACTCATTTCAGCCTTTCTCCTCCAAATCCGTCAGCATCTTCAAGCCGTCTGATCCCTAAGTCAATGCGGTACATTGTGATTATTAAAACATATTTATTGAAGTACATGATATTTCAAGGTGGTTTTAAACAATATTCGTTATTTACAAGTACATTTTCTAATTCAAAAACACGCGACAAAATATCACTATGTTTTATAAGAGTCCGAAATGAATTAATGGCCTTTTAATTCATTTCAATGAGGAAAATTGATTTGACATATGAGTAATTTGAGTTACTAGCTCCGTCACGGAAAGAATTAAACCCGTAAGCAAAGTTATTGCATATATATATATATATATATATATATATTTATATATTTATATATATATATATATATTTATATATAAAGAAACTACGTGGGTATGGAAAATGTTAGGTACGCGGTGGAAAGATTTGGTATACAAGTGCGAGAAAGATAGCTATGTAAATAAAAGCATTTAAATGTGCCTAATTACTCGATACAACTCACATCTTAGATTGTCAATCGACAAGAAATGTTTTGCTTCTTGCCTGGACACCTCGCCCAAAAGAATGCTGCTGGTGATGTATGAATTGGTTCGCAGAACCAAGAATTGCTACTCCTCGATGGCAGGAAGCCAAATTTCCCAAAATCCCGCAAAATTGCTATCGACGTCCCTAAAATTGAGGTTTTTACATTTTGCAACTCATATATTTCAAAACGTACTAAAGACGCCATTTTTTAAAGTTTGCTGGAATGTTTTTAAGACGGCCATGAGCTACGGAACGGCTAAATGAGCTTTCATGTTAATTGCATTGGACAGTAGCCATTCCTCCCCCGTGTCGTATTAGGAATGGAATTACAGAAAAAATAATTGAAATGTCTACCTGCATTATCGTTACTCCATCTGCAACGTAAGCAACTATTGACTCGCACAGCGTGGTACTTACCGCTGTCTGCGGAGGACAGGTTTCTGCCAAGAATTTTACTAGAGCAAACCAATCTTTAGATTTCAAGACTCTGTTTAAAATGGGCTGAAGGAGTTGTCAATGTCAAAAAGTGTCGCAATTTCGCCGCATTAGAAAGATGTGAAAGCCGCTGCACATGTAACGGCGAAGGGTAAATACGAAACGGCAATGTTCGGCGAGCTTCTACTGCCGAGAAGGAAACCCTAGCTAAAAACGGGAAATGTTCTGATTAAATGCACATTCAATTTTCAGAGTATGACGAAAGTTTTAACACGAGAATCCCTTGTTCCTTTAGCCACATTCAGCCAGTGGCATTCTAATTTGGTTGGTCCGCCACCATGCTTCTCCAATCGCACTCGACTGTTACGCCCAAGCTTCTTTAGGTAACAGTTTTCCCACAGACTGATGCGATTTAGTATTGCTGAGATAACACGCATTTCAAGCCTTCAGTTACATTTGAGCTCCGGAGTGCATTCACGATAAGACTCAAACTTTTAGTCTGAGTCTTGGACAAGTTAAGAGTCCGCAGTAATTTTGTTTAGACTGCATTTTTGCGTCGGAGCGGTGCACAGGTGACCCCCACCATTAAGTGAACCGCTCTCCCGTCAGCCGCCCGTCTTTAGTTTTACGTTCCACTCGCCACTATTTCACTTCGTATATCTGCTTCACTGCCGATGTCGACCTGATGCTATAAGGTAGCTCGCCAGTGGAGGCCTGGACAAAAGCTCAGCCGCTTATAGGCCACGAAAAACCGAATTTTGATGTGAGAGTGTGCAAACAATTCATCGCTCAGCTATCCTGCAGCGCAATACGCTAAACTCGGACGTTTCTGTCCGGGTAGATTTGACATCAAATACGGAGAGCCTTTCACACTGCTACAAATTTTAACTTGTTGAATCAAAATCCGCCGGCCTAGGCGGCTCATCCAGACGACCGGCTCGTGACCGTTAATGCCGCTCTTGCTAAGAGCGCTCCAGCGACCTGCTCGTCATTCTGCGTCCTTGTCGCACACCTAAAAGAGGACGACTCCTTAACTCCAGCCGGGGAACCGAGTTTTTGACTGGCGCTAGGACTGGGGCCGTCACCGGCTCGGGACTCAGCGTGACCGTGGCCCCCTGCGCGCGCGCGCGCCGCTGACGAAGGAGCTTCTTTTTTTCTCGAGCGACGCACTTTACTGTCGCCTACATACATCCGGAGTCGTGTGCGCTTGCACGTGAGCCTGCGCTCGTATTGATAACCCGCGAAGGCTGTAGGAGTCCAAGCGATTCATTCAAGCGTCCTTAGTCCTAGAGCTACTGCTCGACGAAAGAGTTAGTGCAGGATCTGCGCGGCGATGCGGTCGCTAAAGCACTGAAAGAACGAGTCCCTATTGATCCTATTGAATCAATACACCTTCGACAGCCTTGTTCGGCATCTCGGCTGTACTTTTCAGGGCTGGCCCACGAAGGCTTGCGATCTATGAAGGACTTTTTGGAGTCATAGCGGTCGCGCGTGGTGCGTGAAGTAAGCGATCGTCTCGACGATCGCGTGTTGTGCAATGCTCCGAGATTATGAGGTGCGAGCTAGGCAGCTGAGCCGCGATTGACAACTCCGATCTTGGTCGCTTTGGACTGTGAAATGCTTATGAAATAGCCGCGAAAGCCGAGGGCTATGCGCCGGTGTCGCAATAGGGATGTAGCGGCTTTCTCGTCCGGACAGGCCTAGGCCGCAAGCATGGCGCTAGTAACGCATCTAATCTCGCCCACCGGGCGACGAATACAGGTGGAGCTGTGAGCGTCTGAATTGCGGCTGAGGGCTTGTAGATGAAGCACCAATGCACGCAGGCGTATTGCGAGTGTCAGGAGCAACGCCTTGTGAGCGCTGTGTCGCTACCCGAAACAGTGCGGATCGCGCAGAAATAACAAGGTCCAGTCTATGCAAGTCTACGTTTGTGTCTTTCAAGTGTTCACGGCCGAGAGTGCTGGATTACTGGCTAACTGTGCACTTAATTAAACGTTGGTATTCTACGTCAGGCAGATGATGACTATCGAGATATTAGTCGCGGATCCTGAAATCTAATGCCTAGTAACCGGTTATGCCACAATCTATGGTTAGACTGCACGAAAGCCCATGGCGTGTATTAATCAGAGGACTTTCGCTCTCGGCTCTGAGGTAGGCAATTCAGCGGTACTCTTTGCATCGCACGAGAGTTGTTGTACGCTGTGTCTGAACAACGGCAGCCCACCGGGATTGTCAAATAGACTGCTCTACGCGATGGATACAAACTTTTTCTTTATTCAGCCGTGGATTTTTTTTTTGTGAATTGCTGCCTTCTTTAGCGTCGGCATTGCCGCGTGCTTTTCTGCTGCACCTACAAGTTGCCAGCCATGCTCCAAGGCTCGAGGCTTCACTGCTAGTTTTAATGCTTCCGCAAGGACCAGACCGTTACGAGCGCTACTTTAGTGGCTTAAGGACATAAGAGGCCGCTGGAGAGCGTTTGTGCGAGTACTATACATTAATCTTGTAACCGCGTAGAGGTTCGTCGCCCGGTTCTCTACCGGTGGACTGTGTGATGCAGTGCTGCAGTGCGATTAAAACACAGGCGGCCACAACTGGATGCCGAAAGCAACAGTTTATTGTGGGCCTGTTAGTAGTGGTTACGCGCCGGCGCAAGCGCTTTACGCGGCGCGTACCGGACCGACGGAGTTAACTGCGCGAACTCCCGAAGCCCGAGTATAACCAACTACCCTGTGCGTTTACGCGGCGCGTACCGGACCGACGGACTTAACTGCGCGAACTCCCGAAGCCCGGGTATAATACACTAACCTATGCGCGCGTCGCTAGCAATTTCGAAGGCGGGTTGCTACAGCACCCCAAGATACGAGCAGCTAACTGAGTAGCCGGCAGAACACAACTGCGCAGTCTAAGTTGCACTTAGCTGTTCGTCGCCGTAGGTTTGCCTCTCGTGCTCTTGAAGCGTAGTCTCGCCTCGACTACCAAGCTGCAGCCCTGAGCTCTCGGGGCGTCGTCTCTGCTCGACTACCCAAGCTGTCTCCCGGCTCTCGGGGCGTAGTCCCTCTCGACTACCCAAGCTCTCTCAGCTCTCGGGGCGTAGTCTCTCTCGACTACCCAAGCTGTCTCAGCTCTCGGGGCGTAGTCTCTCTCGACTACCCAAGCTGTCTCAGCTCTCGGGGCGTAGTCTCTCTCGACTACCCAAGCTGTCTCAGCTCTCGGAGCGTAGTCTCTCTCGACTACCCAAGCTGTCCGAGTAAGCTCTCACTCGTCTCATTTTATTCTCTCTCCTTTCCACTCCTGACCTCGCGCGCCGCTGCTATTTCTACTTCAGCATATTAGTCGGTGCACATCCTGACCGCAACGTCTGCACCAGACTTCATTCTAACTTTAGCGGGTAGACCAGGAGTCGGGCTTGTACTAGCTGTCCAAGTCGAACCCGCTAAGACAACCACATTAGTCGCTCCATCTCCTAACCGCATCGCCTGCATAAAGCTCCATTCTAACCTGAGCTAGGTGAGTCAGGAGCTGGGTCTGTACTAGGCGCCCTAGTCGACCCCCCCCCCCACTAAGGCAAGGGCTCCCATCGCGGCTAAGCTGAGAGCTGCACCAGTGCAATCTTACGTTCGTCGCACCACTAGATTAACGCTAAGGCAGTGCGGGAGCAAGACTGAACAGCAAGGGCATAAAGTTGACTCATTAAGTAGCTATAGTAAGTTTTTTATTTGTTCCGCTCCTGTGAGTTTAGCGGTATTCAAGATATATTATTATTAATAATAGTGCCGCCGACAAGAGGAACGAGAAGCCTGAAAAACGGCTCGTCCGTGGGACCGATAAAGGAAATGTTGCGCGCATTCTTTTTGTGCTTGAGTTTTTTGATTCAGTGTTGTTAGTATTTGAAATATTTATGCCACCGCTAATGCATGCGTTTGTGCGCGTGCTGAAAACGTGAGCTCGAACGGCTCGGGCGCTTGCCTGTTTCAAGTTAGTACGCAGCTGCGAGCGCTCAGCCCGGCACTTTTTCAAAATAAACATCGGTGCACTCGGTAGAGCGAAGCTTAAACTATTCATAATTTCGTGTAAACGGCCTTCGCAAAAGCGACCTCCCATAAGAGCTGATTAAGCGCGGCCATAGATGTATGTATATACTATGGAAACCCGCGGGGGCGGAAGCGTATAGGGCGACACTAGCCAATACCGGGCGTGGCGGACGTCAAATTCCACCGTTTGTTTGAAAGAGCGCTTAACGGTTGGACTTACGAAAAATATTTTTGAGTTATTAAATTCCTGAATAGAAGTCCTTGATGGTACTCCGCACTTGTTCCAAGAGCGTATCGCACTTAGTAGTTCTATATTTAGGGCATCCTGACGCCAGCCATTTTGCGCGACCGTGACCCGAGCTTGCGACCTGGTTGCCCGCTTCCTGGTATGTGCCGTTCCGTTGTCTTTGAGTCGTCCCACATGCCGCCCTGGCTGCTTGATGCTTGTTGCTCCGGAATTGAAATCGGAAGTTTATTCTGATTTGCTTCTGGTTGAGTTGTTCTGCCGTCGTGGCTGGCGCGTTGTATTCCCCTGCGTGAATCACTATCCATGGTGTCTCATCCAAGTTTGGAGTGCTAGACCATCGCAGTGTAATGGGGGCATCGATGTTAATTAGAAATGTATTTTTTGCAGCAGGTGTTAGCCTGCCGTAATGTGTGACAGTAATTTTTAGTTAGACGATAAGAGACCTGAGTTCTGTATCGAGAACCTCGTGCGACCAAATCGGTAAAATAAGGTTCACTAGGTCGACTTCCCTACATGGCTCGTGTTCAGTCCAGTCATCGTATGCGCTGCAGCTTTTTAATTTTAGAGGCACGGAAAATCGGCGTTAACAGCTTGTTTTTTATAACAGCTCCTTGACCCGTGTAAGTGACCAGGTTTATGCGTTGACTCCCTGTGCTTAATAAACGCTTAGGCAATTGGAACGTATGGCTGCCGGCTTACTTATCTGAGCTGCTTTTACGATAACTCACGTGGAGGTTTTGTCTCTGTGAATTGTTGTGTGACTTTTAAATATACACCTGCTGGAATCGAGCTCGCCGATTGTAAACTTGCAGCTTGTAGTACTGCTTTAGAAGGGATCTTGAGGTGCTTCCTTTCATCGCGTAGGGTAGGCGATGAGTCATAGTTGTAATGCAAGCTGAGTTATCAATAATTTGTATGCGTATGCTCTCAGACGATGATTGCTCGACTTATCGGTCCAGTAGCCGTCTTTGACTACCGATCGTTCGCATTCACTAGATGTGATGCCGACGCTTGTACAGGAGCAAAGCTGAATGCCAGCATCTATGGCAATGCTCGTGAAAGCTTCTATGCTTACGCGTTATATACCTTGTATAGACCAGTTTTGCTTCGATTTATGCATACATTTGCTTGTTAAAATGCTGCTTGGTGGTTTTGGTTTTTATTCCAGATCATTGTAGATATAGATGACTATGAACCATAACTTTCACCCGTTTTTTTTTAAGTGTTGACACTCTCAAGGGACGTTGTAGCACCAGCGACACAGAGGTTATGTCTTGCCACATTTGGCAGTGCAACCAAGGATCTCCACTATAGCCTTACCTCCAAACAGCTCACTTATTTTAAAATGTCTTGACAATACAGCAGGCTCATTGTTTCGGCTGTCTGGTTGACTCCCCAGGGCACATCAGCCTAGGCAGAGCCTGGATTAAACCTAGTATGGACCAAACCTCGACCTTACCAGGAAATAGCTGATCAAGTGGGGCCGATGGTGCATGCTCGCTCAACACAACCCTTTAGGTTCAACAGGGGGTCGTAGGGTCCACTGGCCTTCTCTTTTACCCCCATGCATTTAGGTCAGGTTACCAAATAGAAATCCTTGGTCTTGCTGCTCTTTGCTTATCGATCAGATCAACTGATCATGTGGACCACCTGTACTATATTTGATGCATGCTTTTGCCTGTATGGATGGACTTAGTGCAGGCTATCCATTGATTTAGATGCTTGCAGTTAATCTCATGATCATATCCAGTTGAGCTGTCAACGATGACTAGGATCAAGTGGATCTGTCGAGTATTTGATGATTCCACCCGTGTTACACATGCTTAAGCTATGGGTACTTAGTGCTCGTCTTACAGTTCCGGCCATATCCTCTTCCCTTTCCCTCCTCCACCACCATAAGGGTTAAGGTTGCTATAGGTAGTCGGTTATTGTTTCAGTTTTTGGCAGGTTTCTACCCGTATGTAGCACATTGCCTCGCCGGCTCAGAGGCTGGCAACCCAGTTGGTTAATCTGAGAAGTAGTACTTGAATGCAAAAGGCAGCATTTGCAGCTCTAGCTTGAGGGTCAATCTCTTTGTTGCGTGAGACGAAGTCTGTTGGCTACCGAATGCGTACCGAAAGCCGCTTAGGCTGTGAGTGCGCTATACAAAGCTCTCCTGCGTAACACCCACATGGTCTTTATGACTTTGTGGAGTTACTGACGGAGATACATTACATTACATTATCTGTAGTTCGGATTTTAATCCCTAGCCCATAGTCATTGCTTGAGCACTATAGCCAGTAGCCTCTGTACAGCTAGTTGTGATGCAGCGCTGTCGTGCAAAATCAAGGCAAGCAATCTGTGTTGCAACACACTTGCAGCAGCTTTTAAGGTCGTGAATGTTGCGCCGTCTCGGTGGTGTAGGCAGCCAAACGAGCAGGAGAAAGGCCATTCGAAATCTTATCCACATCTGGACTCCTTGTACGAGTCAACACAAAAACCCACAGTATCCGTACAGCTTTATTTGCTAGTTGTAGTGTATCGATGCATGGTGCCTCCCCAAGTTGGTGTGAGAATGTACATCGCTCTAATTTGCTGCTAAATCTGACTAGCAGGCCTTCAAACTATGGCAGCTATTACATCCTAACGAGCCCCAGTTTGCTGAGCAGTGGCCCACTGTTCATCTCTTGTGCGTGGAGAGCTCAGTTGTGGCTGACAAGTGATGGTATTCGGCAAGTGTGTGTAAGCCATTCTTTTGAGATTTGCTCATAAATGAATTTGGCACTTGTCTGCTAATTGAATTCCACTTGTGCTGCCGGTGCATTACTGCCCTAAGGAGCCTTTGAAGCCAGAACACTTAGCTGTTAGGTTGATGTTTCAGCCCGTGTAGTGCTTCGCAGGCTTTATTCTAGGTACCACTCCACCATGTCACTACTTCTACGGTGTTGCAGGCTGCAGCTGTTCTTGCCGACGTGAAGAGATTTCTCCCATTAGATGCAGACTGTCGTGCTTTGTAAAATTTGCATGGCCACGTGTATAGCCACCAGACCTTACCCATTTCCTGCTGCCAGTCTTGTTATGCCTGTCAGAGTGCATGCCTGTTGATACTCTACAAGAGCCACAATGCTGGTTTTGCCCAGTGGCTAAGGTGCTCACCCCGACCGAGGTCAAGGTGAATTTGATGACTGAGGTCCCGGCTCGAGCCCTCGGCATATGTGAAGCCCCTGAATAGAGGGCGATATGTGAAGCACCTGAATAGAGACTAACCGCTCTTAGGGTGCTTTAAAATGATTATTTATTTATGTATAGGCATCAAGTAACTAGGAATGAGTCGACTGTAGTTAGCCATTTATTGAAGGGGTGGCTAGGGTTATGCAGCCATCATCGAAACCTCGCTTGTTAGACATGCACCAGTCGGTCGAAATGAGCGAGTTGGTTTGACTCTCATCTTAGAGGTCGCGGATATCTTTCTTTCTATGCTTTGGCATCCCCTTCGAGTGTTCAGGTCAATTTAAATCGTTAATTGAATTTCTCAAATTGGGTGACCAGACCAACCGCATAGTTATGGGCAAACAAACCTAGTGTCTTTTGGAAACTGGAAAGTCCTACCCTCAAAATTGGGCCGGCCAGCATCTCTCCTGCATCCTCTGCTCAGATATGGTGTCCTGTTCTACAGTGACTTTTTTGGCTGAGCAGCTCATTGCCACAGTCAAGTGTGTCGATTTTCAAACTTGTTATCTTTTGAAAGGCACCCCGAACCAAAAAGGTTGTTGACGCATTTTCTTACAGATTCCTGCTTGAGGCTAAATTAAAGACCCGCTGGTTCATTGCAGGATTTTCCATGTGAATTGTCCTGTCCGTGCCTGTTTGTATGTCACCATCACTGATCAGTATGATAAGGCTCTTTTCGATCGAAGTGCCTTGGCAGAGATTTGATTCTGTCAGGATGCCATGAAAATGCCTTAATTATTATTGTTATTATAAGTCAGGCTCCATTTGGTTCGGCTACATGCTGCCTTGTAGAGGCAGGGCTCAAATGTGGTAAGCACCTTGTTTATGTGAGCTCGCTCAGAAACTGATTCACGTGTATCAATTCACTTTTTTCCTTCAATACGCATGCGAATCACCTGCCTGAAAAGTGACTTGTCTCTGTTACTTGCCACGTGAATTTAGGCAATTTGACTCGGTATTGGTTCCCAGGGCATCAGCCTTCAGTTTGGCAATGGTGAAGGGTATGTGGGAGTGACCCACGACTGAGCCCCATGTTGTGACACTAGTGGCAAATGTTACTGCCAGCCTGATTTCGAAGTAGAGGAAAGATCGGCTATGGCAGCAGCTGGTCTCCCCCGAAAACTGTGTCCTGCTTTTTATATATGCATGCCATTAAACATAGTAAAACAAACAAGGCAAGTTTTTGTTTGCCATTGGCAAGCTTAGGGGAGTGGTAAAGTCTTGTTCTTGAGAACCGAGCTTAATGCTGTGCTAGAATAGTGTCCCATGAACCTTAGCTCATGCCATGTGAATCCTAACCTACCCTACTGTGCCGACATCATTTATTGGCTATAATCTCTGTCCAGCTGAGCTTCAAAGACGATACCTACTCCAAGTGTCAAAACCATTTGGACAGCTCAAAATCGCCGTTATCCACTGTACCCATCCCAGGTTATGCTGAAGCCCGAAATAAAATTCTCTGTACTCAATATTGTATTAGTGCATGCTAATAATTTCGGCGCATGGTAATAATCTCGGTTACGGTAGGTCACCTGGAGTGCTTCCAAAAGCACCCAGGTAACCTGAGTTTCCCCCAAATTACATTAAAAATAGCTTGTTTGCCTGTTTTTAGCACATTGATCGATACAACATCCGTGTGAGCTCTAAAGCTGCACACTAATTTGAGTAGTTGAGTTTACCCACGAAGCAGTGCTGTTACTACCACCTGTGTCTATCTACCTGTCAAGTCTAGAGGATCAATTTTTGATCTTCAAAAGAAGCAAACTTGGATCATTTTAGATGTGCAGCACTCCTATTGTAGAACAGCCACTTTAGGATTCTGAAAAAGGTTGCACACGAATATATAAAAGCTGGCGAAAGTCAGGAACCTTTAGAGCAGGAACGGCCCTCTGCATAGACTAGCCCCGGACTATCTTTTAGTAAGAAAACGATGCCTAATGTCTAACCTGATATGCTCTTGGATGGGTTGCAGAACGATAAGAAGTACCTACTTTTGTCGGCCCGACTTTCGTGGGCCATTTCATGTAGCTTGCTGGGCATTTGGGGTCTGAGGTCAAGTTTCATATACCAGCATTTTTTCAGACTGCAAGAAGAATTGATTGTGTGAATTGATGACCGATAGCTGATCACCGGAATCCTTATCATCTAAAGGTTCATTTGGTCGAATGCCATGTTAGCCGTGCTCCACCAGGGACAGTGGTAGGATCCTGTCATGCTCACCAAGCTTGCCGAGATGGTGCAACTATGAGAAGTCGCGACTCTTGGCACATCAAAACAAGGACTTATACAAAACATTTTTCTTTGTCCATTATCATATCCTCATACTTCGATTATGGCTCGCAGGTTTTTAATGTTATTTATATGAAATCCTGATAAATAGGTTGCTGTCGTGGCGGCTGCCATAGTTGTACAAATACTTTCGTGATTGGGTATATGTGAACGTCTCGAAGCGGGTCCTTACCAACTACTCTCCAACTGCCGACTATGGCACATCTTTTTCAGCGGTCCTGAACTGCTACTTCTATGCTACTCACTACCTCAACTGCTCTCTTGACTCTGCTATGCTTCCCACTTTCTCTTTGTTGCATGAGACGAAGTCTGTTGGCTACCGAATGCGTACCGAAAGCCGCTTAGGCTGTGAGTGCGCTATACAAAACTCTCCTGCGTAGCACCCGCGTAGTCTTTATGACTTTGTGGAGTTACTGACGGAGATACATTACATTAGCTCTTGATCGCCATATAGGCTTTCGTTCGCTGTCAGCTGGGTTTAATTGTCAAATTGGTAAATTGAGTTCATGTAACTTACTAATCACGTTAGTTGCCACAGCAGCAGTTGAACATGCATCTTCTGAAGCCGAAAGCTAACTTCCTGTATTATCTTTAACTTCATTACGTCCCATAGCCACCTTGCCGAGTTGGAGCTTTGTTGGATCGCCGGAAATGGATTGATAGAATTCGAAGCCCTGCCGGTGGTACATATTGTATTATTTCGATCATCGCAGAGCGGGTAGTACTGTTAGGCACACCAGTAAGCATCAGCTGGCTGAAGCAGCTACTTTGCACAAAAGCTCTGCTGCCGTGTGCCCCGCCCCCCCCCCCCAGCTAAAGCAGTAGCAGGTTGAGAGCAGCTGTCGTCCTCAGTGAATTTCAGCTTCCTGTGGCTGAAGCTACAAACTCGGCATTTTATAAAAATAATGCCGCACTTGATGAAGCACCCTCAAAGAACTCAATCTCTTTCTTGGCGCTTTACGTTTGCTGCAAAGGAAACACGATCGAATGGTTAGTGGTAGCATGCTCGATAAAGAACACGAATAACATGGTTAGGGGTGACATGCACATGGTCAGCATACAAGTGTGGTTAGGAAATTTTCGATGGCTGAATTGTGCTGTGTGCTGAAAACACACATGCCACACATTTCCCAACGTTTCAAGAAAATAGAAGATCAAGAGTGAAGGCGAGAATGGAGCGCAGGTTGCTCTGTCCCAAATCAAGTTCAGATGTAGTATGTGGTAGTGTTGTATACCACTCTCCCTCATGAAAGATCAGTGGGTACTGCATATAGCTAAGTGTTTTTTGCTAACTCTAAAAAGCTTTTTGCTTGTACCACAATGTTGCACACAGTTCCTCCTTGCTCAAAAGACGGCCTGATTAAGCGATAGTGATAGCCACCCAATAACTAGAAGAGAATGGGATCTAAAAGGCTGCCGTTGCTGGGTTTGCACTAATCTCTCAGGAACTGATAAAGTTGATGTTTTATACATTGGAAATGACGTGTTTGCAAATAGACTTTTTACAGTGTGGGGCGGACATGCTATTGGCTGCGTTAAGGCCATGGGTAGAACTAGCACCTTATAAGGTCGCCATTGCCTCGTTTGCTGCCTTGTCTTCGTCATGATTAGATTGCTTTGCACACTGCTAATGCAGCTGTAGCTGATGCTCAATCCCTGTGTGAATGTGCTATGTCGTTCATGCACAGCATGTGACTAATATACATAGTTTTTTATAATGTTTTAGCCAAGAAACACTTGGACGAAACAATATACTAGTCTTGCAACCATGTCCGAAGGTAAAAGGAATATGCTCTCCTTGTTTGGTGCTGGTGTTGAAGCATGATTATATTCTAGATTGCAGTAGGGTAACTCTTTCTTACTTCTCTTGTATGGGGGAGAGAGAGAGAGAGAGAGAGAGAGAATGCAGCCGAAGAGGGTGTGGAGCGGACTGGATAGCCTAGCAGCTGTAATTAATTTGTAGTTTTCTGCTGAGGCCAAAGGCTATCTGGTGTTTACGATGGCACCGTCTGGCGCCCCTTCCCCTAGCAGTTTATCATAGCATAGAACCTGCTGTACACTGCTGCCGTCTTCTTTTGAATGCATCGAAAGCCAAAATGCTGTTGTTCGAGTTGGTACAACTTGCTAACTTAATTAACCGGGCCACCCAGAGAACTTGGGGGTCATCCTTAATGGCTCTCCTCAAACACCTAAAGTGGAAACAAAGAAACTAATTCAGTACAATAGCCGTCATTATTTGGCTGGCAGCACACAGCCTACCTCTTAAGAAAAACCTGGCAGTGTTGCACCGGCAAATAATAAATTACATCCTAGTGTCAGAAAATGATGATTCAAAACAGTTTTTGGAGCATTGGTCGGGCCAGTTGGGTATTTTGGTTCAGTTTAGTGTACCCAAGATGCTTTTGAAGTTTAATGTTACTGGAATGTGCTTGCATAAATTCCATCGAGCGAGCGCTGCCTTCTTCCCACTTGTACTTGTATTTGCTTTTATTTTAAACTGTTGTTTTAGTCCATGCCGTGTCCCCGACACACTTCCTTTGCACATTTTATTAAGACTTATTACGTGTAGCTGATTTCGAGTTAGTCTGAACTGTGAGCCTGCTTCACTAGTGACTGGAACAGTTTTTCACAGTGTGTGAGGGATATGCTATTTGCTGCGCTAAGGCTATAGGAACAGCTTTTCACAGTGTGTGATGGAATATGCTATTGGCTGTGCTAAGGCCATAGGTAGAACTAGAACCTTATAGTGAGACGTCTCATCCCATAGCATTTGCATAGACCTCGTTTATGTTTGACATTCTTCGGTGGCTTGTGATGGGGGGGGGAAGTCATCGCATATGCCACCACCTTCTGGCACAATGGTGGCTACCTGCTGTCAAATTGGTAATGGACAAACTCAACCTGTTTTCCAGCAAGAATGGCAAAAAAACAGGCAAAAAAGTGCGAGAGAATGTTTACCTCCGTCGATCCATTAGAGCCCTACCAAAAGGCATATTCATCAACTAATATGGCTGTAAGGGCAGGATACTTTATGGCCATATGGTGTTTTTCATTTTGAGCTCTTTCTAGGCAGCAGTTGAATTATAAGGTTGAGGAAAAGGTTCGTACGCCGTGATTATACTAACAATTTAATGAAATAATAATTTAGTGAATTTAATAGTGGTTTAACGAAAAACATGCTGCACGTGACTTTTTCCACAGCCTTGTAGTTAATTTTCTAGCCGAGTCGGAAACAGTCCGTTGCTTTGAGCACCGCTGTGCACCGACTGTTACAGCCAGGCAGCCTCTTCCTGTTATTGTACAACCCGTTTTGGAGCAGCTATTTTTGTCTGATGGGTTTGTGCTAGTGGTGAAGTGTTTGCTTTATTTTGGCAGTGCCAAGCTTGTTCTGAGGGCTATGGCGTATATGCCGTGATCGGAGTCGCTCTGATGTGTCTAGTTGGGCGTTTGTTGCAGACAAAATCGTTTTGACCTCGACCAGAAGAGGTGCCACGTCGGTGTTGAAGATCGAAAGGACCAAGTCAGTGAGCAGCCAGAATGTTGTGCATGAAGGCAGAGGCGAGAATAGAGGCCTCGTTGTAAACCAGGAACCAACCGGTGTGTGCTGTGCATGCTTGTGCTATGTGCCAGTCTGTGCTGCCTTGCCGAAACGCTGCATGCAGCAGGCCGTCATTCCGGATGCGCTGATGGCAGTTTGTGCCCGCAAGCACGCCCCTCCAAGCACGCCCCTCCGAGATCATGCGTCGACGTGGTGTAACATTGGCGGCTAATGTTCCTTTTCGTAGTGCCAGATGCTGCAGTGGAACCGCATCTTCAATTGGAGTTCAAATGCTGGCTTGTAAATCAAAACACTGGTGAACGTGTGCCTGTAAGTAGTCATCGCGATGAGTCACTGGTGGGGACAAGCCATCGTCTGCGAAGGCGCTTGCCGAGCCCTTTTGTAGTTGGTCGACAGGTCTTTTCTCGGTCCTATTCAGTCGTGCTGTGCTCTACACACCACTTTTCTAGTCGCTTGCCTTTGTCCGTCTGTCCGTCTACCCACTGCTTTCAGCTGATCTCCTGATCCTTTCTGTCTGGTGACTTGGCACTTTTCCACGTGACTGTCACTGTTCTAGGAGCGAAGACTACTCAAGTTCTGGTTTGTGCAGGAAGCTGATTATCTTGATCGTGTTTCTCTTTCGTACGAGTTCTTCAGAGAGCTAGTTCAGCCTAACAACTTCCCACGAGGTGAGTTGCAATGCTTTTTTTCCAACTCGTCCCCTCTGGTAAGGACATGCATGTGCCCCAGAATTCCAGAGCAACTCGATCCTCAGTATGCGTTGTCTCCAGGAGGAATTTTCTATTTTCAGATTATCTCAACTTTGTTAAAAAATGCATGAAGCAGATGCAAGCTCAGTACTTTCGTCTGATGAAAGAGGTAGACGTAGAGCTGACTCTGCTGGATGCATCTCAGGAATTACTGCTGCCAGGTATGCAAGTGTGGCAACTAGCCGACTGTGCCCGGTGTGCTTTCAAAAGCCGATGGAAGAACTGGCCTTGCTTTGCGCTGGCTTGCTCGCTAGATTGCACCTCTTACTGTGTCTGGCACTATGCACAGATTCTTTCTCGTTGACAGTCCGGGGAATTAATCCTGATGCACCCTTGGCTGGTGCAAACTCGTGTGGTATAGATACGTTTTTATGGGTTCTGTTTCTACTAACCGTTACTTATTTGTTCTGATTGCTTACGAGTTAATGACTTCTTGTCGGTTTTGTTTTTGATTTACAATCGACTGGATCAGTCCTGTATTTGCATTTTAATGTTGCTCCTGGTATTTGCATTTTAATGTTGCTCCTGGTTTTTTTTGTGCCATCTTGCAGATCGAATTGCTGTTATCATTATTAGACTTATATGCTGTTATTTTCGAAAGCCTTCGGAGGTTAGGGTATGGGACCATGGGCAGAAACGAATTTTTTGATAGCACATGTATTCACAGTTTTTCATTTCTCATACGAATACTTTCATACAACTGAGCTACCGGGCTGCTCTTTCTACTGCTGCTGTCACTGAGCTTAAAATCCATCTGTGTTTCCGGCGATATTTTCACAACCTATGGTTATCAGGACCACATAAACTTGCTAACAGGGCAAAGTGAATCAGCAATCTGTGACCACTTCAGATAAAACTTGAATGTAGTGCTATTTTTCCCTAAAGATTCGTCCAAACCCTGAATTAATTACAATTTAGGAAATGGGTTATCGTCGGGATCAGTTGTTGCCAAATCGATGCACACTAGTCTGTGGAGAATTAGTAGTATTCTGCAGCGACTGGATTTTAAGGTTGGTACCACTTTTAGTTACCAGAGGCAGTTCCTGAAGTTTCACTTTCTATTTTTTGTCTTTTGCATGGCACTATTTGGAGGCTATCGAGGCACTGCTCATGACTTAAAAGCCAAGGCATAAACTTCACAAAAATGTTAAGATTAATGACTTTGCTAACTACGTTTTTTGCCTCGCTTTACTGTGACTGCTGAAATTGTTTGGCTAGTTTTGGTGCAGCAAGGGCATGGCCGTCATGATATCTCATATCGGACTCACGAACACTGCAGGAAGTGGGAATGTGAAAAAAGATTGCTTTTGAATTCGTCGACTACTGAAATCAGAAACAGCAGATGTTTGAGTGGGTAGCTTTATTCCACCTCTTAACACACTGTCTTAAACTGAATAGGCACACTGGAAGCTATATTCCAGTAACTAGTAAATGGAACCAATTTCCAAAACCAGCCTCTCTAATGGGCTACATTTCTCATCCCCTTCACTGTTCTCATCGATGTGGTAATCAGTGGTCCAAAAGATGCCCTATTTTCTTGATCGCTCTAATTATGAGTTTTAGTAATAATAATAATAATACATTCACAGAATTCAATCTTTATCCAGGTACTTTGCTTATGCTGTAAAGCTAGCATGATCAAATAGTTAGTAGCAACATGCACAGTTTAAACAAGCATTGTATGGTTAGAGGTAAAATGCATATTGTCATCATGTAAATATGGTTTGTGTTAACATGTACAGTGTAGGTAACAGTTTCAGCACGAATAAGCACGCAAAGGTCATATTACAAGGACCCACCAAATGCTCTGAGAAGTAGGTGCGTTTTTAGCTTCTTTTTAAATGCTGTCAAGTGAGAGGATTTCATGACATCGGTCGGAGTTAATTCAAGACTATGGGAGCAGACGAACTCAAGTCGCGTCTCCAAAGGATTTGAGCTTAGTTGGAGGCGCATCTAAGCGATTTGAGTCGGAAAAGCCGATGGTGCAATGGTCGGGGAGTAGTTCTGATAGGTAGGCTGGAGCCAGAGAATGAAGGAACCTAAAAGTGAATGACAGAACCTTGAAGTCGGTATGCTTCTTGATTTCTGTCGTTGTTAGGGAAAAGAAGCTTCATTTTCTTAGTTTTTTTTGGTGGCTGTCAGATTGCTTTGGTTTGGCACAAGACTACGTGTAGTATTGCCCCTGGGTCTTGGCCCTCAGGTAAGGTGCTCGCTGTTCACGACCCGGGTAGTGGGTTTGAGTGCGGAAGTGATCGATCCTTTATTGATCACTGCAAGCTGTGGTGATAGCTGTTAAGGCTCTTCTGCCCCTATATAAATGAGGCTGTTAAATCAGCTTACCTTTTATTATCCTGATCCATATCCTGCTAGACATTTAATTGGGCACCAGTGCCACTACCAGTTGTTCCGGCATTGTATAAACCCGTGCTTTATTAGAATAGTGTTGCTTTGTTTGCTAGTATAGCCAACTAGGTGCTCCCACCTGGTTTGATTCGTGTCGATAAGATCATGTGTGCTTCCCCTAACTGTGTACAGCCTAGGACCTAGGGGAGGCCTAATGAAAGCAATTGGCCCTATTGTAGTCCAGCCCTTTGTGGTCACCAGCTGCATCAGCTACCCGTCCGTTCTAACTGTTGTAATGTATTGTAGTTGTAATTGAACGTGTGCGTGCATTATTTGTGTGCGTGTGTGTATGTAATGTAATGTATCTCTATCTGTAACCCCACAAAGACTATGTGGGTAGGAGAGGAGAGTTTGTATAGCACACTCACAGCCTAAGCGGCTTTCGGTATGCATTCGGTAGCCAACAGACTTCATCTTAAGCAACAAAAAAAAAAGAAAGTGGGAAGCATAGCAGAGTCAGGAGAGCAGTTGAGGTAGTGAGTAGCATGGAAGTAGCAGCTCAGGACTGCTGAAAAGGATGAGCCATAGTCGGCAGCAGGAGAGTAGTTGTCGTTGCATAAGAATTGTGGAAGTGAGTTCCACAGTCTAGGACCTGCAGAGTTAAAGCTTCTGTCGCCAACGGTCTTTAAGCTGAGGAATGGAACAGCTAATGTTTTGTCCATATAGGACCTGAGGGCACGAAGAGGCTGAAACTGGTGCAGCAGTTCAGCTAGGTATGGAAGAGCCAAGCCGTGGCGGGCCTTGTGGGTCAATACATACATACATACATACATACATACATACATACATACATACATACATACATACATACATACATACATACATACATACATACATACATACAAACATACATACATACATACATACATATATATATATATGTATATATAATACATGCATATATATGTATTATATATATAATACATATATTTCTCTATGCTGAGGTTGCTGTCATACTTTCTAATCCATTATTCAAAGGTTATTTTGAATTAGTCATGCCATTTGCAAAGCATGTGGCTAGAATCCACTCGTGCTTTGATGGCAGCTGTGGCACATGCGTAAGTGGCTAATGGAACTCGTGTGCTGTAGCTCTGTCGTGTAGTCTGTGCAAATTTGCCTTGTTGTATGTACAATTCTTGCTAGAAGTTTGAGATCTGCTATCTGATTATTTGCAAGCATATGGCAAACTATGCTAAGGCTGTGGTTTTTCTTTTCACAATGCAATCTGATGTTGCATCTACATCAACCAGGCATGAGACCAGGTTTGTTGTACTATATGATTGTGTGCACCGTGAAGTACTTCCCTGCTTTTGTCGTTTAGCATTCGTTGTGCCTTATTGTGTTGTTGTGGCCCTTGGCAATTCAAGCACAAGCAGTATGTTTTGTTTTTTAAATATCGTAAATGATAGTGAACTCGGTATGTGGTTTTTTTTGTTCGGCTTATCATTGAGTATCCTCTCTGATTCCGGTGCTCTTGCTCCATAAGCATGTGTGGCGCAGTTGCATGCATGCTTGAGTTTTTATGCTGCATGTCCTCTGGATTTGGCATGGTTCTGCCTTTCCTAAACCCCCCCCCTACACTCAGTTCTTAGTAGTTATCCCAGTGTGAGCTTGGAGATTGTTTTGTAACTGCTTGACCTGATTATCCACATTGTCTTGGTTATGATGAATGTGCCGGGTCTGATTGTCGTACAATATTTTTATGAAAACCTTGGTGTTCCATGGCCGGCAGTCCTTTGTGTCGTCGTTCTGCGGGCGTTCCATGTGCAAGAGCATGCTCGGGTATCTTTAATCAGCAGCGTGGTAGCAGGCCTTGTTAAGTGAATCGATTGCACAGGCTTACGCAGTTCTCTGTGCATTATCAAGGATGTATTGTATATCTGTCCGGGTACGACTTGCCTGCTCTCTCCTGTTTGTTATCCTTTGCTGATTGGTTGTCATTCAGAAAGTTGCTGCACACTTATAGCTGTGTCCTTGCCACGTCCCAAGGCAGACCAAGTTATGCTTTGTCACAGTAGGAGTTTTTGCATGGGTGTGAATGTATGTTGTTGCCGTGTTGTGAAATCAGCGGTCAGCTTTTAGCTTTTTTATAGCTTTTTTGTGGTCGACTCTTATCCTATCTAGGTTTGGAAGAGCGAGATACTCGAACTGCTGAGGAGAAGTTGAGAGATCATCTCCTTAATGTGCTGGAGTCAGCATATCCGAATATTTTGGAAATTGATGAGCTGGCCAGGTATGTGTGCTCTCAACTTGAACCGGTGGCATGGTCTCTCGGCCTATTATGAGTAAGGGGGTGCGTTCTTGTGGTCAGTCTCAGCCTCGGAGAGTTTGTTGTAGGATTACTGGAGCTACAGAGGGTGAGATAATGCAGCTTCTTCAGGAGCTCGCCAGTCGTGGACTTGTGAAGCGAATGGACCAACAGGGTAGCGGCGGTGGCAGTGGTGGCAGCGGCTGGGTCCGGCAAGATGAGACCACAGGTTTGAGTCTTGTCATTGGCCAGCCTGCCTGCCTCCTGTTGCTGCGCATTGCGCTCCGATGCCGAGTGCCTTTTTTTGTTCGATGGGCAGTATCGTTCAGAATGCTCCAGTGTGCTTTGCTTTGTCGTCATTCTGCTTTGGCTATGTGTAACGCCATGATCATGTTCTGCTTGTTCGCGAGGCCGGTTGTGCTTCTAGAAGAATGGTTTGTATAGTTTAGCGGCATCAGCTTACAATATAGGACATATCTGAGCAGCATTGATGTATCTTGAGAAGACTAGCTGTGTGCATTTGTCATAGCAGCATCGTGTATTTTGTTTTCTGGTGGGGAAAAAATGTGGCTGAACCTCGAGAAGCCAGATTTCCGTGGTGCTATACGCTTCCAAGAAATATGATAGTATGGTAAGACAGACAGACGATGTGGGAAGACAGACGATGTGATAAGTTGAGCGGTCGCCTGAAAGGGATTGGGCCCATTCTCTGTCAAGCCATTGGTGAGAATCGTACCAGCTCACCGATTTTGAAGGAAGTGTACTGCTAATACTCACAGCACCTCCTGGGAATCGAAGGAGCCAGCCGGTAGCCCCTCGTCCACTGTCTGGTGCAATGCTGGAGCAAGCCAGTCGGTAGGCTCGTGATTAATGATAATAATAATAATAATAATACCTTTGTTAGAGCTCCCTCAGAAAACTCAATCTCTTTCTAGGCACTTAACATTTGCTGCAAAGGAAGCACAATCGAGTGGTCAGTGGGAGCATGCTCACTGACAACAAACACAACATGGTTAGAGGTGGCATGCGCAGGGTCAGCATGCAAATGTGGGGTGCTTTCCTGCCGAGCTGGTTTGATCTAGCGGTTACGGTGCTCGCCCCGACCAAGGTCCGACTGAGGTCGTGGGCTCGAGCCCCGAGGCATATGTGAAGCGCCTGAATAGAGATTAAGTTCTCTTGGGGTGCTATATAAATGAATTATATATAAGAGGGGGACACTGACATGTGGCATCGCCCAAGAAGAGAGACCGTACGCTTTCACCGAACTCACTCAGCTTTGGGCTCAGCAAAGTACACATGCATGTCTCCAACTGCCCCGGCAGTCCTAGCCAGAGGAGGCAGTGTGATGGCTGCCCGGCATGCATGTTTTGCTGCTGTGATTATCAGTGTAGAAACAATGGAAGTGGGCAAAGTACCGGCATGCCGAGTGAGCTCAAGGCTTTGGGAGCATACGAAATAAAGGAACGGTGTGTAAAGGATTTGAGGTTTGTACGAGAACTAGCTAAATGGTTTGAGTCACTATAGCTTGTGGTACTGTGCTTGGCCTGGTAAGGGAGTAGCTCTGATAGGTAGGCTGGAGCCAGAGAATGAAGGGATCTAAACGTGAGTGACACAACCTTGAAGTCGATACGCTGCTTGATTGGGTGTCAGTGCAGGACAGTAAGAAAATGTAAGATGTGGCAACCACTACTCTCATGACAGGCAAGCCTAGCTGCCGAGTTTTGCACCAACTGGTGGCACATGCCTGTAGACCAGCAAGGACTGAGTTACACAAGTCGAGATGGGACGTCAAAAATTTGTGGACCAATTTGGATATACCATGCATGTCTAAGCAAGCCCGAATTTAGCCATTTCCTATAGCTGAAAATAGGCAGACTTGACTGTAGAGCCGATGTGGTCATCTAGTGAAAGGTCACTATGGAACAGGACACCTAGATTTCGTAGATATGCAACAGGAGATATGCTGGTTGAACCGATTTTAAGCGATAACATTTCCAGTTTCTGAGTCACACTTTGTTTGCCCATAACTAGTAAGTTGGATTTATCGTCAAAAGATAGCGCACATTCATACCATCAAGTGCTGTCTTTACCCAAGCCATGTAGCCCTCTCTTGGATTCTAAGGGGAGGAGATTTATTCACGAGTTCCAAAAGAAAAAGCCCGGTGATTCCTTTCGGGTAGTTGCTGCCAGGCATAGAGCAGCTGTACAAATTGTTCGGGTGTCCTGCCTTTCGGCACACGCCTTCGTTTTTTCTCTAGATAAGAGCTACCACTTGTTTTATTATTGAGATGGGGTTAAAAGGCTGCTTGTGCAGTTTGCTTGTTTTCGGCATGCCTGCAGAAAGAGAAAGCTAATACTTTTTTAATGGCCATTTAAATTCATATTTTTCATATTAAATTCATATTTTTAGAGATGCTAAAGAGAAGTGTCAAGAGAGAATTTTCAGGTGGCTGAAAGCTTTCAGCTCGGAGGAGCTTGAGGCTCCTCCCAAAATGAAGAGCTTGCCGAGCTTTTGTTGAAGGCTTGGGAGCTTGTCAGATTTCGAAGAATTGCCTTCACGCCCCACGAGGCAGTCGTTTAGCCTCAATGCCAAAAGCCTGCCTTGCACACAAGACCTGCATAGTGTGGCACCTTGTGCAAGTTCGTGTTTGTCTGCATGTGCTTGTGCGTGCGCTCGTGTACATGTTTGCCCGTGCCACTTAACGGCGCTTAAGTATCGTGTTCCTAGAGTTTATTTGTAGGGGTTTTGTGTTGCTGTACTTTATTTTATAGTCATTTGGTTGCTCGTGCAGTTCTTAGTTAATTACGGTGATATGTCATGTACCTGCAGAACAAACAGTGGTTATGCAACTACCCACCATTGCTGGAAAGCAGCAGCCAACCATCGCTGTAATTACATCAAACTACTATGAGAAACTAGCCGTCGATGCAATGATGGAGAAAAAGACAACGTACGTCAAGTTTCAGACAGCAGGTATATTCACTTGTTTCTACTACATGCGATTGCCATTGTTTTTAGAATGCGATAGAAAACGAAGCCTTGTGCAGATGTGTGAAAAATATTTGCCCTCCTATGCAGGAGATGCTCACGTGTACACGTTGGGCTATATTGGTGAGCATAAAATCGTATCGACCAAGCTGTCGCAAATTGGCCGCACCCAAGGAGCCAAGATATCCTCTGGCAATATCACGACACGGCTCATGGGTATGGCTGCATGCCTGTCTAGCATGTTTCTTATGCATGTCTGAGTGCTCTGGCTACGCTGCATCGAATGGGTGTGACTGAGCTCTGCGATCCTGGTGGTTGTAGGTACCTTTGGCAACATCGAGCACGTTTTCGTTGTGGGAACCGCTGGAGGTGTGCCGCACTATACCGATTACTTTAAGCACGTGCGTCTCGGTGATGTCGTCGTGTCCACTGCGAACGACAAAGGCTATATATACGTATTTTGCGATAAGGTACGTTGAAGCCAGGCCAGGCTGCTGCTGCTGCCGGCTGGCCGTCCAATGCTGCTGACTCGAGTTCACTTTAGGTAGGCGAGCGACACCTGCTCTGATGCCATCTCGAATCGTCCGTTTCGTCGATCTTTCTAGACTGTGGAAGATAGGAAGACGCATGAATTGGGCTATCAGCTGAAAACCTACATACCTCGTGATAAGTTGATTCAGGAAAAAATACGAGAGATCCGCGACTACTGTGCTGCCAACCCAGGTCAGAGGCCGTGGGAAGACTACGTCAAGGAGGGCCAGCGTCTGTTGCACGGCCAGGAGCTCAGCTTCGAGCGCCCTCCACCCGAGTCAGACAAGCTGTACATGAGCTTGGGTGAGCACGACGTGATCGAGGTGTCGCACCCGCAGCCCCCTCAAGGCTCGGCACCTGCTTCCGGTGGCCAGCTCACCGTTAGATACGGGCCTGTCGGGTCCGGCCGCTCCGTGATCCGCGGCGCCGAGGAGCGGCAGGCATTTGCCTACAAGCATGGCATCATGGCATTCGACAATGAGTTCGACCAGGTCTTGGATTCGGTCATTGGCAACGTCAAGCACAGCTACGTTCTTATCCGTGGCATCGTTGACTACTCTGACGGAGCAAGCAGCTCGAGCAAGAAATGGTTGCCATACTCGGCCCTGTCTGCGGCAGCTCTGATGAAGGTCATTATCAGGTCGCTGCCTGCTGTTCTGTAGTTACCCTCTCCTCCTCTTCCTCTCCCACCGGCCTCTATAGTAAAAAGCATTAGTCGGGCAGTCGGCAGCCTTTCTGTCTCTGTTGCTACTATCTGGAGCTAAATGCTGCTCTGCAGCAATACACGGGTACAGGTGCCCTTAGGGCCTAGGCATATCTGCATAGAGCCAGTTACGTAGCATTTTCATGTCCCTAGTGGCCACTTCGTTTGTTTGATCTATTTTGCATGTTCAATTCGTTGCCTGTGGTTCCTACCTGGTATTTAATAAACTTCGGTACCTTTTGCCATTCTATTCCTCCTTTGTGGTTGCCCTTGCATATGCTATTGCAGTAGTAGTAGTCGACTGAGAGTCGGGACTGCAATCTGCTGTATAGGCATTTACATGTAGATACAGATGAGTACCGGTACGATCAAGATTGGCATGTGGGCACTAGAATGACCACATGAACCCTGGCATGACCACGAGTAGCAGGTGAGCACCGGCACGGCAGTGGACAGAATGTGAAAGTTTCTGCACTGCTATCTATGATTGTATGCAGGCATGCAGGGCATATAATGTTATGACGTTGAGGCAGCCCTGAGACAGACTCTATATGGAGAACTCAGCATCATTGCCATGTCCAAACTCTCAATGTCACGAACGCATGCTTCTGCTGAGCTATCACCGCATGTCAACTGCACGAGGCACACACTGGATGGTTTTTTATAAAAATTTGCAGCCGTCATCATCTGCCATTAGACTCTACTCCACAGACCATATAGCTTTTTGTCAAGCAATTTCGGTACCTCTGCCGGACAAACCAGTCACGGAAGGATCCCTGTATGACATCTTAACAGCATTTCTTACTGGCAAAAGACGGCAGTGAGGTCGGTCTTAGGGTTAATAGAAGCAAGACCTTTCTACCACTAATTGGGATGCAAGCAGTTCTTCGAGATGGGACTCAAAACCTGGACAGCAGACAATTGCCAAGTCCTCAAGGATGGAGATCCCAACTGCAGATGTGGACCCCAACTGCAGGCCATAGCTCTCAGCCAGTGTGGGCAGCTTTCACTCGCTTAATTCCGCCTACTTTATTTTGAATCCCACAAGTGTTCCGTTTTTCTTCTGAGCACCTCCGATAGAGCTCTGGACCATTCATCTGCCGTGCACTTTCTCTTAAGAGAATAATCCTGCTTAAAGCAGGTGTCGATCTCAGGTCCAGAATCCGTAAATACCATATGGTGGCCGTTAGATGTTCCTTGCACAACAATGCTTAGCCTAAAAAAACCAAAGCTGCTAAGAATAAAAAGAAAAATGAATGTGTACTAAGCATAAAATTAGTAAGGCCGCTAGATGCACCGAAGATAATTGAAGTCAGCCCTCCCTAGATTTGAAATCAGAGCTAGTCAACTGCACCCAAGCTGACCAAATCACTAGAGGGACCTTGGTTTAATGACACATAAAAATATTCGCTGATTTAATAGCCTCATTTGTATAGCTGCAAAAGAGCCTTAGCGGCTATCACCATCGCTTGCAGCCGCCAACTGCAGGATTCGAACCCACCCACGACCTCGGTCGCGAAGAGTGAGCACCTTACCTTCTGGGCTATCAAGAGCTCCAAGCACTTAACAAATCTATGAGGCAGTCGTTTGATGAGCAGCTGTATATTTAGATTTGAGAGCACGTGCACTATTATCACATCGACCAAACCAGCAAACGTAAGATAAGCTAGGATGCTACAGCGGTCTTGGTGCCAATAAGTTTGCAACATGAAATTGCAGTGCATACTGACGAAGAGCTTACCTTGTCAAAGGACTCGATGATACTCCTAGGCAGAGTTACTCTTTCGATTGGGTGCATGTTGGCCTATCCACCACTGAGTGCCCATAAAAAGTTTAAAATTACGTAATCAACGACCACAATGTACTCATGTGATCTTTGGACCACTGTTAAACAGAAGACGATCTCGAGCCATGTTTTAGTTACTGTCACCTCTGCACGTGTAACATGTACGTCTGGGTTAGCATGCATCGACTTGATTTGTCACTTCTCCGTATCTATTTTTGTACCAATATTAATCAATACAATCTCATTATCATAAAAGTACGTCCTCATGGACCACCTTGTCAAATTAGAAGACTATTTTGCCCAGTGGTGTCTTTGCACCAACCTCAGCATTACTCTATCGCCACTCTTTCAGTGACCCAATCGGTTTCTTCAGTGGCCATGATGACAAAAGTAGTCTCGAGATCAATTCACTGTAAGGTAACCTCTGTCCGGCCAGGTTGCATATTGTTATCAGCTGCAAACTAGCTGACAAGACATGTGAAGGTGCTAGTGCAGGCAGGGACCTCGGCTAAATCATTTGCTCACAGAAACAACTACTGCCACTGTTACTTCCCAAACCTCTATCCCTGTTGCTTGTTTTGCTGCCCAAATCAGCTGTGTGTGGTGCAGCACTTAAAGCTGCATCCACAACCAGCCCTCCAACGTTCGCAGCGTAGTGTCCAAAGTGGAATACAAGCGATACAAGCTGTCGATATCTTGAGGTCTCGCCCAGTGGCAGTGGCTGCTGGCCTGGTCACGTGGCTGTGCGGCCGGCAGCCACTGAGCGACACACCGTCGAGCGGTCGAGAGGTCCCTTCAATCATGTTCGCTGGATTGAGCACAAGTAAGTCTGCCATGCAGGCAGCCAGCTCCAAATGGGCCTGGCAGCCAGCGAAAGGGTTAGGCCTACGGCCGGTTGCCTGCTGCCGGTACAAGACGTTGCGCCGAGCGCCTGGCTGCAAGAGGGAATCGACTGAGTCGAGCCAGTGGCTCTAGCTCGGCTGGTCAAAGAACCGAGCTGAGGCCGCGCGGTCAAAGAGACGTCTTTTGTCTGCGAGTCTTGCCTCTCGGAGGCTATCTGCACTCATCGTCGACGAGAAGATATTTTTTGCATTCACTGTAGGCTTTTTAGCTGATCCCCTTTGCAGCAAATGTACAGCGCCTAGAAAGAGATTGAGTTCTCTGAGGGCGCCTTTATCAAGTGCATTATTATTATATTATTATTATTATTATACCCCTCCCCATTATGACCCTGCTCCATTTTTATGCCACTTAGCACTCAGTAGCTCGTTGGCAGGCAGTAAACACTTTGGGCGATAGAGAAATTGCAATGCCGGCAACTGAGTCTTACGTCGAACTATAAAAGGGACACTCGATGCCCAATGCAGCCCATTAAACTCAGTGGTGCATTGCAGCCAATCAGGGTCAATCGGTTCATCCGTCTGTATGGTGGCAGCATATGATTGGTTCGCCGGCTGAGCCATGTGCAAAAGCATTCCAGCAGAGCTCGAACTACGGAGTGCGTAGTGAACTCTTATGACTCACGTACGCATGAATTATTTTGCAATCATGCACACATGCACACACAAATGCACACATAAATGCACACAAATGCACACACACACACACACACATCAAAGTAGGCAGGTGTGCATCAACACACACAAGCGCACTGGTAGTGGTGTTGCACTGAACTAGCAAAGCAAAACTGGGAACTTGCCAAAATAATAGTAACACTGTCAAGTAATCTTTTTGACTAAGCATGTTCTGTCTTAACAGCTATTTTAGAATTTGCAGCAACCGGCCAGGCCTTGGCGGCACTGTTCAGCATGCCCACTTCTACAGCTAGCCATCACGTCCGATCCCTATCTGAGATAAGGGGCTGTCTTCCACGGTTGCTTGCAAAAAATGTACTAGCTCCATAGTTCTGTCTCGGCTTGATGATTGAAATTCCCTTTTGGCTGGGCTACCTAAAAAAGCAACTAGGCCACTGCAAATGGCTAAGAATATGGATCAAGGCTCGTTTTCAAGTCCCAAAGGTTAGGCCACGTGTCTCCGTTACTAAAAGAGCTAGGATGGCTACCGGTTGATCAACGGATATAAAGCAAAGTTCTTACGCTGACCCACAAGGCCTGCCACACTTTGGCTCCTCCATGCCTAGCGCTGCTTCACCAGTTTCAGCTTCCTCATGCCCTCAGGTCCTGTATAGACAATAAATTAGCTGTTCCATTTCTCTGCTTAAAGACCGTTGGTGACAGAAGCCTTAGCTCTGCAGGTCCTAGACTGTGGAACTCGCTTCCACGAATCTTACGCAACGACAACTACTCTCCTGCTGCCGACTATGGCTCATTCTTTTCAGCAGTCCTGAGCTGCTACTTCCATGCTACTCACTACCTCAACTGCTCTCCTGACTCTGCTATGCCTCCTACTTTCTCTTTGTTGCGTGAGACGAAGTCTGTTGGCTACCGAATGCGTACCAAAAGCCACTTAGGCTATGAGTGCGCTATACAAAACTCTCCTGCGTAACACCCACATAATCTTTGTGTAGTTACAGACAGGGATACATTACATTACATTGCATGACCTGATGCCTCTGTATTTGCAGATGGCTCTGTAGTAGCACGGCTTGTCGAGCTCTACCGCTGCTGCTGCTGCTGCTGCTGCTACTGCACACTCTGCGGTTCTCACGGCTGCCACTGGCTCGGAGCCTGACAGCACGTTTGAGGGGGGACACGGGTTTACTAAGTTTTTTTGTCTGGGTGCTGGCCACGTGCTGCATGGCAGCTTACCTACACTCGGCCTCGGTCTCGGTGCACAGAGGCCCTCGGTGCACAGCAGGCCCTCGGTGTTCGTTTTGCAATTGCAAGTGGGTGCCAAGCTGCAACTGCAACTGTCAGCTGATCGACCACAAGCAGATACAGAGATCAGACAGTAGATCAGGGGCCTCTTCATGCCTCGGTTGGCGTTACTTAGCAAACAATTCCACTCAAGGTTAAAGTGAATTATTAGATTATTTTCCCAGCCCTTGCTCTTAGATCTTGTGGTAGGCAAATGCCAACCGGAGACTGGACAGACAGGCAATCAAGTAGGGCAGCGCTTACAGCTGGTGCAAAACTGTGCAGGCTAGTCTTGTCTGTCGTGAGCGTTGCAGTTGCCACATCATACCACTTCTCGCCGACCTGCACTGGCTACCAGTCAAGCAACGCATCAACTTCAAGGTCGAGACGACTCACACATGGCATCACATGCTTGAATCTAGAAACGTCCGATACTGCTGAATTAACAAGGGCTTTGGCTCTCGGTCACTAGCCATGTTTTTGCTCACACGATAGAGGCACTCGCATGTAGGCTTGTACATTGCTTGTACATTGCCAAGCTAGTCTGTTTCAGCGGTTATGGTGCTCGCCCCGACAAAGGTCTGACTGAGGTCGTGGGCTCAAGCCACGAGGCATACGTGAAGCGCCTGAATATTGATTGAGTTCTCTTAGGGCGCGATACAAATGAATTATATCTATTATTACAAGTAAGCAGTGTAAAATGAAAGACGTGAATGGACAAAGATCATCTGAAGTACCTCTGAAATATGGAGTACCTCAGGGCTCCGTGCTAGGTCCGGTTCTTTTCACGGTTTATACTCTCCCTCTTGCTGATTTGATTGCCAAGCACAATCTAGGCTTTCACTTCTATGCGGATGACACTCAGTTGTACCTTTGCTTTGATCCCTCCCAGCCTTCGAGCACCTCAAATTCTCTCAACTCACTTGCTGCATGCATTGATGACATCCGCACATAGATGGCAGCAAATTTTCTTAAACTAAACGATGACAAAACTAACTTACTAGTTATGGGCTAACCCAGTGCGATTCAGAAATTAGAAAGGCTGACGTTCAAAATTGGCTCTGCCAGAATATCTCCTGTCGAATCAGCTCGAAATCTAGGTGTCATTCCAAAGCGACCTCTCGTTAGACGACCATATCAGATCCACGGTCAAATCTGCCTATTTTCAGCTTCATAACATTGCTAAAATTCGGGCTTGTTTAGATAAGGATACCACGTCCAAGTTGGTCCATGCATTCGTGACATCCCGTCTCGACTTCTGCAACTCACTGCTTACTGGCCTACCAGCATGTGCGATCAGGCGATTGCAGCTGGTGCAAAACTCCGCAGCTAGGCTTGTCTGTCGTGAGCGTCACAGTTGCCACATTACACCACTTCTCGCCGACCTGCACTGGCTCCCAGTCAAGCAACGGATTTACTTCAAGGTTTTGTAGCTCACTCTTAGGTCCCTTCATTCTATGGCTCCAGCCTATCTCTCCGACATACTCCCCCATCAGGCCAAGCATCGTACCACCCGCTTTTCGGAATCCAACAGTCTAGAAATACCTCGTACAAACCTCAAATCCTTTGGAGACCGTGCATTTAGTTCGTATGCTCTCAAAGCCTGGAACTCCCTCCCGACCTGCGTCAGAACATCCCCTGACCTGACCACATTTAAAAGGAACCTAAAAACAGACCTATTTAGGACAGCTTTTAGTGGGTCCCTGTGATTCGTCCTTGATGTGCTTATGCGTGCTGACACTGTGCATGCTGCCACTAACCACATTTGCATGCTGACCCTGTGCATGTCACCCCTAACCATGTTATTAATTTTGTTTGTTTTTCAAGCATGATTTTACTTACCATTCAATTGCATTTCCCTTTGCAGCAAATGTAAAGCGCCTAGAAAGAGATTAAGTTCTCTGAGGGCGCTTTATCAAGTGCATTATTATTATTAAAAAAGTGTTTCTTGTTTGACAGCTGCACTAGCAATCCCTATTGGCTCGATATCCGTTTGTATTCATCGATGGTGCTGAGGCCAAATGAATTCGTCTGTTAATATCTGGCAGGTCCACATTGCTGCAGCCTTGTGTGACCTAAGGGTCCAGCTGGCTAGTTGTAATTCTCCAGTAGTGATGCTGTGCCCACACAGCAATAGCTGGAGTAGCTAGGAAGGTGTTAGAATGTTTAGGTAAACCGGGCTCACATCACCAGTGGACAGCTCTCATGCCTCATGCCCTCATGCTTCAGATATGAGCACCAATCGGATCACGTGATCCAAGCTCAAATGCTGCAGCTAGACGGGATGCACGAAATTGCTACACTGGCAAGTACATGCAGGGAGCAGTTGTAGTTTCTGACTGCGCCAAAACACAGTTGAGATTTTCCCCCTCTCGAGGTCCTTAAGTATGCGTGCAATGTCAGGATGGGCACTGTTCAGAGGCTAGACTCTGGTGAACTAGTCCTCTAATCCACGGTGATTGTGTTGTCCCTTTTGAACAATGCTAACGCTAAGTGGCAAGCTCAGAAAATCCAACCAATCCACACGAGACTGATCTGTGAAATGAATGCTGCTCACGGCTACGCATGACTTAGAGCTATACTTCCCGAAAAAATGACCGAAATGATTCAGACTAGTGTGCTATTTTTCCCGACCACCTGGTCAGGGCATCCATTTACATATTGTCATCTTACTTTGATTGCAGTTATTACATGTAGCAAAAGTTGTTGTCCACGGTTGCTTCAAGCCATTGTCAAGTGGACAATATTAACTGCCTTGATGTCTCATTCGAACCCCTGCCTACACAAGGTTAATAAGGAAACAAAATGCCTTAGTGATACTGAAATATGATGCTACTGAATGATGCCCTGTACATTGGATATATGGCAAGCTATGTGCCGAGACTCGATGAATGCCAATACCAAGTACAACTTTGCAAATATGCTAAGCCTTTACAGCCAGCAGGTCTAAGGGCAAAACGTTTTCATCTGACTGACACAAACCGACAGCATGTGCAATTCTGCCCAAGTCAGCTACAGACGTAAATAAGACATTTTGCTGAATTTTAATTTAATGATTAATTATTATAAAAACTGATACTATTCTGAGACTTCAGACTGAAATTTGGCCATAGTCAGTCGAAATTGACTAGTAAGAAGTAGGAGTATCGGTAGATCAAGCTGCACCAGCTCTCCTAACAGTTTGACTTTATACATTCCTCGTGATCGCTCTTGTACCCAGGCTGGGTTCGGTTGGCTGGGACCGGACGGCTATAGTGAGGGTTAGGGTCACCGGCTTGGCCGGGGTCGGACCTACGGCGCGGCCGGATGTATGCAGTGACGTGAGGTCACCGGGGCTCTTGGGTACGGAAGTTGGCCAAGTAAGTCGCAGTGTTGGAGGCTCCCGGTCTCGCCGAGTTATGCACCTGGATTCGTGCAGGCGTGCTCCGGCGATGCTGCCACGCACGCAAGGGAACGAGTACCCAAGGCCCGAGCGGAGTTGTATAGCTCGCTCGTTGTTGACTTGTTTTTATTCCGCTTTCCCCGTGTAGCGTGTTCGTGACCCCCCCGTGTGTTGGCGTCTTTCGGTGGAAGCTTACGACTGCGGTAGTTGTCGACTCGGACTAGCCAGCAGTTACTCAGCCAGCCGGGTTTTGGAATTCGAAGTCGGTACAACGACAGGACTGCAGAAGCCGACTGACCCCAACTAACACGCTTGTTCGCGCTTGCTGCGTCGTCTTGCGCCCCCGTAGTGTATTGTGTATAGGGCCCTCCCTGTAGACTTGTTTAGTTCCTCTGTTGTTGTTGGCGAATGCGTTAATATAAAGAGGTTTAACCTGACGGCCGCTCGTCTTACCCTAGCTCGGCTGCATGGCGAGCGGCAGCGTGGCCGGAGTATGGCGGGGTTTGGCAGGAATTAGCCTTTGACCCCTGGAACCCGGTTACACTCTTAGGTCTCTTGCATGGACAGCAGGTAAAGGAATCGTCCTACCTACCCGCAGGAGCGTAGCCAAGAATTCGTTGAAGTTGCTCACCTGCTGCCGTCAGTAGGCAATGATCTACTTCTGCCGCCCCACTCAATTAATGCAGACTGCAGCCTGGACTCCTCACTCGGTACGTCCCAGGCAAGTAGTTCACCCACGAACCGAGCTGAATGGAATACCTCATCACTTCTATGCTGACGATACTCAACTGCATTTTCATGTATACCGTCGGAATCTGCTGCAGCAACTAATAAACTGAATGCTTGCATAGCAGACATTTGATCCCGGATGTCCGAAAATTTCCCTAAACTATGACAGTAACACAGAACTGCTGCTCAGAGGACACCCCAAGCATGTGGCTGGACTGGAAACCTTTGCTCTTCTAATTGATGATGCTGTTGAGCGGCCATCACCATCTGCTCGGAATTTAGGTGTTGTCTTCGACAGCTGCCTACATTTTGAAAGCACTGTTAAGAAGACTGCTTCATAGCTAGCCATCACGTCCGATCCCTATCTAAGATACATGTCTTTCACAATGGCTTGCAAAGAATATAACTAACTCCTTTGTTCTGTTTCAGCATGATTATTGCAATTCTCTTTCGGCTGGGCAACCAAAAAAGCCGCTAGACCACTGCAGCTGGCGATGAATATGGCTGCAAGGCTAGTTTTCAAGTCCCAGAGGTTTGACCGTGTGTCTCCTCTGCTGAAAGAGCTTGCTGGCTGCAGGTTGATCAATGGATGCAGAGCAAAAATAACCAACAAAGGCCGTCACGGCTTGGCTCCTTCATACCTAATGTAACATCTTGTGGTGTGCATACCTAGCTGAACTGCTGCACAGGTTTCAGCCTCCTCGTGCTACTTTCCTGCTGCTGACTATGGCTCATTCTTTTCAGCAGTCCTGAGCTGCTACTTCCATGCTACTCACTACCTAAACTGCTCTCCTGACTCTTCTATGCTTCCCACTTTCTCTTTGTTGCGTAAGATGAAGTCTGTTGGCTACCGAATGCGTACCGAAAGCCACTTAGGCTGCGAGTGTGCTAAATAAAACTCTCCTGTGTAACACCCACACAGTCTTCCTGGCTTTGTGGGGTTGCAGTCGGAGATACAATGTAGTAACACATCACTAGCTTTCCCTTGGAGAATTGGCTGCCACAAATTGATGGGCTGAAGCTGGTCCTGCACTAAAGGTATTCTCTGCAAAACATCCTCAAATCCTAAGATCTGCTGGGAATCCATAAAACCTAAGCAAACCACAGCCAACCAAAATGATACTACAAAGTGTGATTTGCGAGTGATCTTAGCAGAAAAATGTGTATCGGCAATCAAGTTTGCTTTTAAAGTGCCGAAACTCAAGGTTCGTTTAGGCAGTTTATAGGATCCTTTCCGGCCTTTGACCTTGATCGGTGATTTTGGAAGTTCATTCTCTGAGGCTTTGTGCTTCCATTACCCACGAAGGTTCATTAGGCAAACCAATCACCCCCTTCTGAGAATGACACATCGACGTGTGGCAAAGAATCTCCTAAAACAAAGTCAATAGTGCATAACGTCCCTGGACGTTTCTGAATGCACACCTGCGGACCTAAGGATGATCAACGATCGAGGCAAAAATAATATTGTCCATTGCGGTCTCTAAAGCAAGAAATTTAGAGCTCGCGAATATATTACTCAAGTGTTGACTTCATCGATATGTAGTCAAGAACAACAGAATTTAAAGACTGTTAATCATACTTTTAACCCACACCTTTTATTACCCACGGTTTAATATGATATCGAATACACAGGAACTTTCGTATATCAGGCACTAAACCTAGAAAGAGATTTAAGTTTTCTGAGGGTGCTATGCAAACGTATTGTTCTTATTATTATTAAAACAGTTTCACCTTGAGCTGTCTCCCATGAAATATCACTAGGTCGTATAAACAACTCCGTCAGGAAGTGTCCAAATTAAGGAACTCTGAATGAGCTTTTTTGTCTGACCTTATTACATTTCATAATCCTCTTTCCAATTTATTATTTAGTCCATATATTGTAATCCAAGACTGAAGGAATGGTGAAGGTTTCTTGGTCTGCGTTCATAGGAAATGTAGTTTTGTTCCTACCAGAGGCAATATCTTTTATCACTTGGATCCGTGACCGATCATGGACAATAATAGACATTTTCAACAGCAGACAGTTGCCGTCGATACGCGTTTCTCTTAAGCACAATCCCTGGTGCCTAAAAAATATTGGTGCACGATCGAGGGACGAAGCCAAGGAGAACTAGCTCAAAGTTCTCTAATCTCATTTTGATTTTGCAAGCAAGAAATCAATTTTTCCTCATTACGGCTGAATTTAAAACTCATTTGACAACTTAACTACTGCCCAACGTCCCGAATTTTGTGCACTGACTACCATTTTTCTCTCATGGCTCATATGCATGACCCTACTTACAACAAGGGGGTTCACACACTCGATCAAACATGCTCCCATAACTGCAAGCTATCATCCCTTCATATTTCCAAATTATGCTCATCTAACTACATGCTGATCTCGTTCAGTCTACAGTGTCTGCCCTCTTCCGAATCCAATGCCATCTGTGAATCGTGGAAACTCAAGAAACTTGACATCGATGCTGTCAGGGTGAAAATATCTTCTTCGCCCTTGCTGCTCAAATCCCCATCCGACCTGCCATCATTGGTAGAATGATACAGCACTACACTTGCTGACGTGCCTAACGAGTTTGCACCACTGACTAAGGGCAATGTGTGCCCTTGCCCAGACGGCCTATGGTTTACCTCAGGTATTAAACTAGCTAAGTCTACTATGCAAAGGCATGAAAAAACGTATAACAGATCAGGTTTGATAGTCCATCGTCAGGCATACAAGAACTACAGTAGATCATACCAGTCGATCCTATTACAGACCAAGTCTAGCTTCTAACGAAAATATTGTTGAATCGAAGATGCACAATCCAAAAATGCTTATATCTACCCACAAGCATCTCCTTAAGCGCTCCCAGGTTAGCTCCTTACCTAGCGATCCTTGCAAGTGAACTAGCCAATCGCTTCTCTAACTTCTTTGTCAGCAAGATAGACAGGATCAGAGAGTCCAACCCAAAGGTTGCAGCATCCCCTATGGACTCCTGTCCATCAATTACATCAACTCAGGACTCATTTTCATCGATTTCATGCACCATTTCGATGTCTACATTCACATTCAAGGAAGCCACGAGTGACCTTATCCTGAAATTCATCTCCCAGTCAAAGAAAACTGCTAGTACTCTAAACCCTATTAACATTGTCCCACTTCTACGATGCATAGACCTGCTGCTGCCATGCACTACTAACATAATAAATATTTCTTTACCCTCAGATCTTTCCCTGCACCTTTCAAAAAAGCTGTTGCTAGGTCACTAATTAAGAAAGCTACGGTAGACCAAGAGGATTTTAGCAGCATCCTCCAGTCTCCCTCATACCGTTCCTGTCGGACATTCAAACGAGTTGTGGCAGACCAATTGAACTCTTCTATTGCGACCTCAAACCTAGCAAGTAAACCTAACCTAGCAAGTCAGGGTTTCGAGCTAAACACTCCATATAGTCAGCATTGCTTAGGGTGTATAACGACCTTCTCAGGAATGCAGACTTAGGTTAAGTCTCTCTGCTTGATCTTACGGCAGCTTTCGATACAATTGATCACAAAATCCTTCTTAAGCTTCTTGAATCTCGCCTGAGCATCACTGGCACTGCACTGCCATGGTTCAGGTCCTATCTCATTGGGAGACTCCCGAGTATTTATGTGAACAGACAGATCATTAGAGGAACCACGATTAGAGGAACCGAGGAAGTGCGGGGTACCTCAGGGCTCTGTGCTCGGTCTGCTTCTTTTCAGTTCATTCTCTCCTTCTTGCCGATGTGATTGCCAAGCATGATCTAGGCTTTCACTTCTATGCAGATGACACTCAGTTATTCCTTTGTTTTGATCCCTCCCAGTCCTTGAGTACGTCGAATTCTCAACGCACCCTTGAAGCATGTAGCAATATCTGCACATTGATTGAAGCAAACTTACATAAATTGAATGACGACAAAACCAACCTACTAGTTAAGGGCACACCAAGTGTGATTCAGAAATTGGAAAACCTGTCTCTAAATCGACTCTGCCAGCATAACTCCTGTTGAGTCTACACGTAATTTAGGTGCCCTGTCCCAAAGTCACCTTTCATCGGACGATCATATCAGCTCCACAGTCAAGTCAGCCTACTTTCAGCTACACAGCATTGCTAAAATTCGGGCTTGGTTTGACAGGGATACTATATCGAAACTGGTCCATGCATTTGACATCGTCTCGACTACTGTAGCTCACTGCCTGCTGATCTACTGGCGGGTGCAAGCAGGCACTTACAGTTGGTGCAAAAATCTGCAGCTAGGTTCGGCTGTCTGAGCGTTACAGTTGCCACAGCACGCCACTTCTTGCCAACCTGCACTGGCTCCCAATCAAGCAGCGTATCGACCTCAAGGTTCTGTCACTTACTTGTCACTTCCCCTTCATTCTCTATCTCTAGCCTACCTATCAGAACTAATCCCCCAACAAGAAAAGAATCGTACAACCTGTACGGACTGTTCTGACTCGAGTCATTTAGCTATACCTCGTGCGAGCCTGACAACTGTTGGAGACCACACCTTTAGATCGTATGCTTCCCAACCTGGAACTCATTGCGGATGCACAGTCACAACGTCCCATGACATGACATTTAAGAAGAAGCTTAAAATGCACATTTTTACAATATTTGGGGGTCTTTGTGATTCGTCTTTCGTGTGCACGTACCTGCTTAGACTACGCCTACTGCTTGCACATGTTCCCACCAATCATTTGGGAATGCTTCTTACGTAACATCTGTAAAGTGCCTATAAAGAGATTCAGTTCTCTGAGGGCACTATACAAATGTATTGCCGAGCTGGTTTGGTCCAGCGGTTAAGGTGTTGCCCCGATCAAGGTGTGGCTGAGGTCGTGGGCTCGAGCCCCGAGGCATATGTGAAGCGCCTGAATAGAGATTAAGTTCTCTTGGGGTGCTATACAAATGAACTAAATTTATTTTATTTATTATATTATTATTGTTATTATTACATTAGGCCACGAGTGACCTCATTCTGAAATTCATCTTATCACAAACGACTACAAGTCATCTGGACCCTATGCCCACGGTCCTATTTCAACGATCTATAGATCTGCTGCTGCCATACGTAACTAGCATAATAAATACAACCTTTGCCTCATGGTGTGCCCCTTCACCTTTCAAAAAGGCTGTTATTAGGCTGCTAATCATGAAAGCAACATTAGACCAAGAGAACTTCAGCAGCTTTCGCCCACTCACCTTTCTACCATTCACACCTAAGCTACTGCAACGAGTTGTGGTAGACCAGCTGATTTTCTATACTGTAACTTCGGACCTAGTAAGTTCCAGTCTGGTTTTAGAGCTAATCACTTCACAGTCAGCATTGTTTTGGGTGTATAACGATCTCTTCAAGAGTGCTGACTTCGGTAAAGTCTCGGTGCTTGTTTTGCTTGGTCTTTCAGAAGCGATTGATACTAATGATGGCACCTTTTCGAGCACCTTTCATCCCGCATTGGCACCACCACCACAGCACTACAGTGGTTTAGGTGCTATCTCAGTTGGAAACTCCAGAGTATTGACGTATACAGACAAAAATCAGGAGCTACTCAACTAAACTGTCAAGTATGGTGAAACTCTGATATCTGTAATTGATCCCTTTCTTTTCAGTCTATACTGTCCCTCTTGCCGATGTGATCGCCATGCACAATCTAGGCTTTCAGTTATATGTAGATGACACCCAGTTGCACTTCTGCTTTGATCTCTCCCAGCCTTCGAGCACCTCAAATTCTCTCAACTCACTCGCTGCATGTATTGATGACATCCACACATGGATGGCAGCAAACTTTCTCCAACTGGATGACGATAAATCCAACTTACTAGTTGTAGGCAGATCAATACTGATTCAGAAATTGGAAAACTTAACGATCAAAATCGGTTCTGCCAGTATATCTCCTATTGAATCTGCACGAAATCCAGGTGTCCAGTTCCACAGAGACTTTTCACTAGTCGACCACATCTGCTCATCACGTCTGCTCTGCCTACTTTCAACTACATTACATTGGTAACATCCGGGCTTACTTAGACACTGATAGTGCACACAAATCGGTCCACGAATTCGTGACATCGTCTCGACTGTAACTTCTGTAACTCACTGCTTGCTGGTCTACCGGCCTGTGGAATCATATTATAATTCAGATTATAGGTGGTGCAAAGCTCGGCAGCTAGGCTCGTCTGTCGTTGAGTGTCACAGTTGCCAAACCACAACACTTCTGGCCGACCTGCACAGGCTCCTTGTCAAGGATCGACTTCAAGGTTCTGTCACTCTCTTTTAGGTCCCTTCATTATCTGGCTCCAGCCTACCTATCAGATCTGCTCCCCCACCTGGCTAATTGTACCGTCTGCTTTTCTGAACTCAATCTTTTGGAGACCGTGCCCTTATTCGTATGCTAGTACAACCTGGAATTCACTCCAAACTGACGTCACGACATCCCCTAACAAGACATTTAAAAACAAGCTAAAGGCACACCTGATTATTACAGCATTTAGTAGATCTTTGAATTATAACCATGTGACAGCGACTTATAGCAACTATAAATATCCAGACGTGGCTTCGTAGGCTATCAAGTGTTTTCGTGTGTTGGCCCATTGCCGGCAAGCCTAAATGTTGACATATATCACATCGTAAAAAATTACTTTGACATATGAATACTATCTAGTGTAAATGATGACATATATCACCTCTCCCTAAAATTACTTTGCCATACGAATACTATCTTGTGACATAATTATGGTAGCCGATAGTTAGCTAAACACTAACATTTCAATGGTTTTACAAGTCGAAGAGTGGATGAACTTTTCTTACTACTGAGTGTATTTACTGCTCGATGCTTCGGTTTTGTACAAAGGAGGTGAGATCACACAGCAGTTCCGACTGTGTGAAATCTACATATATGCAGATATAATCTTAATACATTTGAAGTATACAGCGATTCCCAGGATGAAAGAAAGAAAAATGCAAGTGTTGGATGCACACGTCTTTTATATCGACTACATTCGATCGTATGGAAGGACCGAGTCAGGCTCTTTTTATAGACAGAGCATCATCGTCATATAACTCAATTGAATTTTGGTTTTGCAATATCGCCAGACATCAGGCGCGATAAGAACGTTTTCCTGAGCGCCCCAGTGAACGTGTGCATCTTCGTGAATGCTTGTGCATGCTTGTCTAAGATTGATACTTTGCTGGCATTATTTATTGGTCACTGCTTGCTTCCCTTTCAGGAGTTCTTAAGCACCTGGATAGACATTTAGTTATGCTTAGGTGCTATATACAACGGCCCAAAGTGCCGATTATCCAGCTGGTGCCAAGATGCCCCCAAACAGGCACCATTATCAACCCAGTTCAGTATTATCTAAATATTAGCACACATCAGCAACGGTAAGCTCAACATTAGTGCACCTCTATTGACTCCTGAATGTGACCTCTAAGAAGGCTAACTTGTCAAATCGTTGGTGCAAGTACAAGTGCCACTTCAGCTAAGCACCTAGGCTGTTAGCTCATCTATCGGCAGGCTAGCACAAAAGCTATTAAAGAGCCAACTCATTGGCAAAAAGCATTAACTGTACGGTAACATACCAATACAAAGTAATAAGGCTATAGCAATACCACTGATTTATTTACTGAATCATACCACCGATCATTAGGGCCTGACATTTACATTCTGGCAAAGCATTGTCAAAAATATGACGTGCTTCACTCACTGCAATGTCAGGTGAGCCCTGCATTCAGAAAATACATGGCAATACAGTAGGATTGTGTGAAGCACGCACGGGACTGAAAGTTAACAGATAAGTTTTCGACCCTGGCAAAGGACTGGACTTGGTAAAGGAGCTCCTGTAAAAACCTAGTCAGCAGCCGAACAGCTACTAACAGCAGTTAAGAAACGTCATTTGCGCCAGCGGCCTTCGAAACATCGCCTGTTGTCTTCTTTTTCTCCCTAATGATGGCTACTTCCTTTAAAACCAAGTCATCCAGGTCCGCCAGCGGCTTGTAGATCTGATGAACAGTTTGTGCTCCAGCAAACATGGACAGCAGCGCCGCCGCTGAGAACTTCAGATAAGCAGACCACGAAACGCCTGCAGGCATGTTATGTGAAGTAGCGGCGAGCCAGCGGAGCGTCACTTTTCGCTTGAATATTACCGCTCTTGTTTCCGCCTAGGGAACTCGCACGCTTGCAGCGACTCTTGCAACTAGAGGGAATCGACCATTTGTTCGGCAATCCGTTTGGCTTCTTTGCGCTTGTACACCTTGTCTAAAAACAGCACGAACATAAAAATACGTCTTGCGTCTTCCAAGTATACGAAAAGGGCGCACGCGGGGGGGGGGTCCAAATCACGCTTCCGTCATTGGTTTCGCCTCTCGACCAACGTGCTAGACGGCACGACAAACGTATTGGGCGTCACTGGTGATTGTTCATGCAAAAGATTGCTGGCTGCACACGGTGGCAGGAACGTCTTAGAATACAGACGAGACAGCAACACTGAGGCATAGTCAACTCGTGCAGCGGCGCCAGCTCGCTCCCCCCCCCCGATCCTTACAGAAATTAACTTCGCCAACGTGCCATTTTATCATGGAGAACTCCAGCGCAGCTCCAAGTACAAAGAAGACTGGTAAGAACCTGTACACACCGAGAGCTCTCTCGCCCGGTACTAGCTGGAGCGCCGCAGCCAAACCTCTGCTATAAAACGGCATACAGTCGCCAAGAGCCGAATCAAGCGAACGCAGCCTCACAAGGCCGCCATTGAACCTCGATACCGACAGCTCAGGCCGGGTCTTACGCGAGTGCCTATTGGGCGTATTTTAAACGACGGGGTAAGCTCAGCCAATAAAAAGCGTATGCTCATTCGGAAGCCGCTGCGGATGTGTCTGGCCTACAAGTAAGGTGCCCGTGACGGCTCTCTGTAAGTAAAGTACTAGTAGCTGGCTGGTCTTACCCTTCAGTAAACCTCTTCGTGTAAGTCTTCCCGAAAGACGTGGCAGATTCAAGCCACCGCGCGGCCAGCCGCGAGCTTCCCATATGCAGACGGCGCTGCTCGCCGGAAGCTCTCCTCATCAATTAGACGCAAACGGCTTTATCTGTGTCTCTCCTCGTCGGCTCCACTAAAGCTGTGTACCCTTTGCCGAAAGCGCCCTATGGAATCATTTCGCTGCTTGTCTAATGTGAGTGGCTGCCTGCTCTCGCGTTGCCAACGTTCAGTGCAACGCTTTCCTGAAACCGCACACCCTCCGCGAACAAAGGCACCTGGCTTTCGTTCAGCTCAACAGCCATAGCTTGCGTCGGTTACCCTGGTGTCTAGCTGGAACTGGCCATTTTAGCTAGCGCCTGCATACGGCGTCTCTTCCCGACCGTGACCGTGCGGTTACGGTCATTCGTAGTAGCCCGGAATTCGATTGCCGCGCTAGTCCGACTCGCGCCACCGAGGAGGCCATTGCTTACAGCTAAATCTGCCGCCTACGCTGCCCTGCCCCGTTGTCCAGCTTGCAGTAGTCGAGGAGTAAAGGTAGCCCTGGCCGTTATTTTAGCTAAGTGCTCATTCAGTCAGATTGGCGTTCAAGCAGGAGAATCTTATAAACGATGCTACGCAACCGTGCGAGTAGTAGAAGTGCCCAGTGGCTTCCGCGGTGCCTCTATCCGTTGCGTTTCGGCCTTTCGCTCCCCGATTTCGCGTTTCTGTCGCCACTTCTAGCACAGCCAATGGCGGCTTTGGTCGGTCTCAGGTGCAGAGGACGGGGCAGTTCATTGAGATTCAGCGCCAGCTCGTTGAGATGGAGCAGAGCTCCAGCTTGCAGCTACTGAAAAGCTGAAGCTTTCGGGTCAGCGAGCTCTTCTTCTTACTCTGCTCCATGTCAGCGTGACTGGGTGAAGTAGGAGCTGCGGCTTTGATGGGGGACAATTTTATTAAGAAAAAGGGAGAGTTTATCTAGTGCTTAACACGACAGCTGGAAGGTGCAAGCGAGACACAGCCTATGTCCATCTAGTTCGAGGGAGTGACAGGCAACGGTGCAAAGGGAGTAGATTACACAATGTGCTGTTGGAGGCGAATATCCTTCCTTCTGAGCTGAAATATCGACCGATTCACTTTGACAAGCCTTCTCTCAGAGGTGTGGCCTGCCAGCTTAGCTTGACATGTGATCCTGCTCTTTGAGACGACACGTGTTACACACCAGCTGTAGCTGCTGCACTGTGTGTCTTGGTGGCCAGAGAACCAGCCGAAGCTGGCCAACCCTATCCTTCTCTGGCTAAGATTAGCCTAATAGTTAATCAGGGAACTGCCAGTCGACCAGGCGAGCTGTGGTGAAGCATCCAGTTTGTCAAGTTACATGTTGGGAAGCGGAAAAAAGGTAGGGCTGTGCACGTGTTTAAGTTAAGTCGATAAGACCGCTTGAAAATCATTTCTATAGCACCCTAAGAGAACAATGGGGAATTTCAAGAAAATACATATACAAATTTTCATATGATCAAATATGCGTTTAAGGTACCTTTCGACAGAGAAATATGTTAAAACTGGGATCGGAAGTTCTGACTACTTACCAAAGGAAAAATGGTTATGCCAACCAATGTCTAACCGGATGTAAACCGGAAGCAAAAAATCTATAAATAAAAAATGTACCGATCTCTGCATCATATACGACTTGTATCCCAGCTTGTCGAACCTTGGTAGATCGAGATACAATCTTGAAGCTTGTTGAAGTGCATTCGTGTGACTTTTACAGCTTCATTTCCATGGTCTGTTGGTGCCTTGTAAATTCCATAACTCGGCTAATACTTCACGTATAGGAGTGAAATTTGACATGCAAATTCAGGTTGCTTGTTTCAAACTAGGCAAGAAAAATTTCTGATTTTGGCTGGATACATTTTGCATGTATATGTGTATATTTGCTGTCTATGTCCACGATTATGAAAAATAAAGCTCCGCGAGGTTGGATGACATATACAGCAAAATATGGCAAGCCGAAATCATAAAATTTTCTTGCCTAGTTTGAAACAAGCAGAGCTGAACGTGCATTTCAAATTTCACTCCTATACGTGAAGTATTAGCCGAGTTATGGAATTTACAAGGCACAAACCGACCCTGGAAATGAAACTGTATAACAATCACAAGAATGCACTTCAGCAAGCTTCAAGTATGTATCGCAATCTGCCAAAGTTTGACAAGTAGTATTTTCTTGACATTCACCTTAATCTCTGTCCAGACGCTTCACATGTGCGTCAGGGCTGCAAGCCCATGACCTTGGCCATCAGATGCATTTACCTTGACTTCGGTCAATAAAGGCAAGCACCTTAAGTATTTTAGTATTTTTAAAAAGTATTCAAGTATTTTACAAAAGCCTTTGGGAAAGGAAGGATGCTAAGTAATGTTCCTCGTCACAGGTTTGGTGGTGGATTTGATAAAAAAGACACGGTGTGTGCTATGTAGAAAAGGCTGAAGCATTGGTTACAATTCGTAAGCATCCCATGTTCAAGGACTTGCTCTGAACGCCTCAATATAACTCGAACCTTAATGTCAGCCATTTTTATTTTGGCCGTGTGATGTATGTGATGAGCCCCGGGGTTTTGATTTTTCGGCTGGACCCTAAAAGTTGAGACAGATTCTTTGGCTGATGAGTCTGCAGACTTGGCTCCTCCCCCAAAATTCTGTGACGTATGATGACGTAGTAGCCCAAATCCGTGGGAAATCTGTCAAAAATCTACGGGAAGGTCTGTCGGGTAAACGCAGCTTTAAAAGCATCCTATGATGCCTCTACGATGTTGCTTGACGAAGTGAGGCCGTGGCTGCAAGAACAATTTGGAAGGGCCACGACAAACATGAGTTAATCAAACAGCCTGCAGTGCAGCATGCATGCACCTTGATAGCGTTGAGCTGAGCCGTAGGCTTAGATCACTCGTAGGATGGTGCACTTTGATGTCGTGTGACTCCAGCATGTACCTATGCCGCATTCAGCCAATGAACAGGGAATGACGAGTGCAAGCAGCAGCATGCTGCTTAGGTCTGGCTGAGCTCTGTACGCTACTCTCCTCGCTGTGTGCTGGAAAGCATGCCCAGGCAGGCTCCTAGATCAGGCCTTGCTGAATTTAAATGTGATTGTGCCTGTGCACTCTGCCAGCTGCAGGGGGCCACTAGCCCACTTCCCTTTCCCTGCCGTCTGAACTGATTACTTGGCACTTGTGCTGCGAAAGTCTATCTTCCTCTTGACACTGTTAGCGCTTGCAGCTGTGCTGGCGATAGCTAAACACATACAGTGTTGTCTTACCTGTTTACTCAACCCGGCAGCAGCATGCTAACCAAGTTTTATTGATATTTTGATTTTGTGACTAAATATCTAGCTTTACAAGTACCTGTATGCTAAGCCATCCAACGAGCTACCGTCTATCTGCATGTGTACACTTTTCCGTGTGCAGTCGCCGTGAGGTGAGATAGCAGCTGGTTTGTTTGTAGAACAACTATCTGTCTGCAAGAAGGTACCTGCTGTAGCTCCATGATCAAAAACTGTTGCACTGACAACATAGCTGCTCGACCAGATCGAGTTTACCGACATGGCTGCACTCCAGGCAGACGTATGCCCAATGCTGCAGTGAGTTGCCTTAGCTGCTGATTGCTGTGCACTTGCCAGTGCTACGGTCGAATGTGGTGGCCCTTTTTCTGTGTAGAGCTATGCTTTGTTCCCTGTCTTTGCCTACCTTTGTCAGTCTTCTCTCTGTTTCTAGCGATTGCAAATTCTATCAGCTCTTCTTTCAATATTTGTGGGTCATACTTCTGACTATGTTCACTGTTTAAGTGTCAGTGTGACTCATTGTGGCCATAGGCCTACCCAGGATTAACTCCATGTTTGTCATACACTGTGGTTGAAAACTAATCTGTTTCTTTTTTTTACATCGTATTTTTACTATATGTAATTATGTATTATTGTTGCTTTGATATAGCAGCACTATAGGTCGCCTGTGGTACTGTATTTGATGCTGTTATTATGGCTTTACTTAATGTCGCATCTGACAAATTCCCCCTTGTCATCTGAGCTCTACTCACTGCACTACCTTACTGCCGATTCCTGGTATCTTTGCCTTTCGAGGTACATCAATCGTCCGTTATGATCAAAACTAGCTTATGCCCATGAAAAATCATGGAAAATGTCAGTTGCGTTGCAATGCAGGCCTGAATGTCCGCTGACCTAGTTATAAGCCCAGCCTAGCTGGTGAATCTGGCCTGCTGTCAGGAAAGGACTCCATACCATATATGAATATATATATATAATTCGTTTATTTAAAAAAAAAACAGTTCTAAACCGAAAGCAACAAATCCACCAATAAAGACTTTACCGATCTCTGCATCATATGCAACTTGTATTCCAACTTGTCAAACTTTGGTAGATCAAGATACATGCTTGAAGTTTGAGGTGCATTTGTGTGGCTTTTATACAGCTTCGTTTCTAGGGTAGCTTGGTGCCTTGTAAATTTCATAACTCGGCTAATACTTGACATATCGAAGTGAAATTTGACGTGCAAATTTGGGTTGCTTGTTTCAAACTAGGCAAGAAAAATTTCTGATTTCGGCTGGATACATTTTGCTCTGCGACTAACGGTTAGCTTTGCTGGTGAGTATCTACCTTTAGTTAACTCAACCTAAAGCACTTTAGATGTGCATTTGGTGGCCATACATGAATCCAACCTTATGTAGGAAAACTGGAGAAACTTCTCTGAATTAGGTGAAGAGTCACCACCATAAGTAGCTGGGGTCGGATAAGAGAAAAGGGCATGCCGAAATCGGTGGCAGGGGCCACTCAAATCGGTTGGGATGGATTGTGAAAATGTGTGGTCTAAATCTGTAGACCAGATGACTACCATAAACAGTGGACAGACAGGAGCCACACGTATCATGCATATCAATCCCAGGGCACTAAATGCCACGGACTGATACTTGCACAAATTCATGTATGTGAGAAGCAGCCAGGCAAGCAATGAAAAACACATCGACGTCAGGTGGATCGTTTTTACTTGCACAGCTCTTTGCTGCATCCTGACACACAGACAGTTGGTTGGATAGAGGCATGCTTGTAGACAGACCCCTGGTCATTTCGAACTATATTAAAACAATGCATATTCTTAAATTTTCCTTCAAATAGAGTCAGCCAAAACTGGCTTGGGTGGCACACTTAAGACTATTGCGGTTAAGTTAGCCACGTATGGGTGTTTAAGAGGCATATGAACCGCCTACCTATCAGGCTTTATGCTACAGTGCCGCTTTTTCTTGTTGCTGCATAGCTGCTCAGAATGACTTGATGTGCAGTCAGTTCCTGAGGCCTGATTGCTTGGATAGGGCAGCACATGCATGAGCTGAAGCTAGGTGACCTAGTGCCGGCTTATCCTACCCTTACTGTGCTCAAATGAAGTGACCAAGTATTTTGATCTGGTTATGCTTAGCGTTCTTATTTGCAGCAACATAATACGAAATTTGTTAAGGTTTGCTGAACCTTGACCTTGGCTACGACCTACCAATCATTAGCAGAGCTGGATGGTAGGCTCCCCGTCTGGCATTTCCCCTTGCTTGGGGGGCTTGACCCCCACTACGGCCATGTCGAAAGTCAAATGTAATCCTGGGTGCTTCTAGAAAGTGGTCATTGCATGGCTGCATGTGCAATCTTAAGTACTACACCTATAGAGGGATCCTGTCATGGCTTCACAGCATTGATGGAGCTGTATACACCTAGAGCAGTGGTTCTCAACCTGTGGGTCGTGACCCCTTTTGGGGGTCGAACGACCCTGTGACAGGGGTCGCCTAAGACCATCGGAAAACACACATGTCCACATTTGTGCACAATAATTTAATGGCTGTGACAGGGGTCGCCTAAGACCATCGGAAAACACGCATGTCCACATTTCGCACAATAATTTAATGGTTGGGGGTCGTCACAACATGAGGAATTGTATTAATGGGTCGCAGCATTAGGAAGGTTGAGAACCACTGAGCTAGAGCCTGCATATTATGACAAATGGCTATATCATCGGACTAAGTTGTGTAACCCATGAAATAGAAATGGGGTTTCACAGAATTAGCCTGAGGAGCCAAGCAAATAGTTCATGCTGTTAATGTGATTTTAGTGCTGATAGCAACTATTCCATTTGACTGGGTTATCTGTTGAATGCGCCACATGTTGCATTGCTGTCTTTGGGGCCGAATCTTTTCGTTTTTTGGTATTATGCATTCCAAGACAAGGTTAAGTGAACAAGTGTTGACTCATTAGTTACGACTCTTATTGCAGTTAATCTGCAGCCACACCTAAGCAATTTTGGTTCTGTTTGGTCTGCATTTGTGGGGCATTTAGTATAATGCTCCGTTGGGTGCTCTACTTAAGTGTTAGCCTAAAGATATGGTTAGCGCACTTGAGACCTAGGTCGTGGGTTTGAGTCTCGCAGTAGGCAATCCTTTATTGCTCACTGCTGCTGCTGCTGGTGATTGCCGTTGAGGCTCATCTGCTGCTGTGTAAGTGAGGCATATCAGCTAACCTTTTTATAAACAGGCTCTGCAAGTGCTAACTGACTGCTACTGAAGTATGACTTGACCTACCAATATTCTAGCTATTTGGCAGCAGTTTTGTCTGATGTTTGCATGTTTCTATCATCTCAGCATGCGCTGTCTATGTCGAACAGACTCGAAACTGCCCGTAGCAGCTACACACTCTCTCTTTCTAGCTTTATTGTTTCTGCTAATGGATTGTCTTTTATACTTGATCAAGGTTGCCTAAAGGCTCTCTACAAGAATTTTTTGCAAAATTAAGTACTCGGCTTTAGCATATGAAGAGTGTAGCCAGCCATCTTACTAGGTCACATCCTAGTTCATGGTTTGATCGGTTCATTTTATTTCACGTCGTTGCTGTGGAGTGCCTAGAGTATATTCTATAGCGTAGTGTATTCTTACTGGAATCTGTGAACAAGCTTTTGATCAGCTTAGCAGGCAATGAAAGCACTCCTGTCTTGTAGGCATATTAAGCAAGAATTGCCAGACGGCATGGTTGAGGCCCATAAGCTAGATGAGCAGACGGCTGCTGCTTATGCACAGCCACTGGAGACAATGCCAACGTCTTCAAGAAGGAAGTACACCCGTAAAACTAAAACTATGGTCGCCGACGGTCTTGGCACCGTACCGGTCACTCCTGCAGTCACTCGTAAGCGAGTCAAAAAAGAGCCCGTGGAAGGAAGCAGAAAGAGACTGAAAAAAGAACCCGTCGGCAGTGGGGATGCAGCAGCACAGCAGGTGAAACGAGAGGTCGGCGAGGCCAGCAAACTTAAGCAACAGCTGATCACTGATCATATGCCAGCAGTAAAAAAGAAGCGGGACCGCTTTAATGGGCTGACAGAGGAAGAGGTACTAAAGCGCACCTTACCGGATCATCTTGCCTTGGGGCTGGACATAATGATTGTAAGTATTTCTTTCTTGACAACTTTTTGTCTCGGTTTTTTGTAAGGAATGGGTACTGGCTAAGCTCAGCTTATGCTTGCTTTTGTGCCTTGGGCTTAGTGATCAAGGTATTTTCTGCTGCCGCTGGTAGTAGGTTCTTTGTACCCCTGAAGAAATTGACTCTGTTACACCAAAGTTGTATAGTCATTGCGATGACTTTGTGGTGCTATATATGCTGGTGCTTGGCACCATGTTCATTGGTGGAGCAGAATATAAAATGCGTGCGAGGGCATGCATTTTCGTGCACTATGGGTGTTTGTATTTGGAGCTGAGACGAAACACTGAGTATGCACCGTTGGTAAGAGATGAATGAAAAGGTTTGAGTGATGAATGCGTGGCCGAGCACGAGTAATCATACGAGTTGAACTGGCCACACAGTAATATGCTAAAACTGTCACTGACGAAATTTTTAGAACTGCAGTCAGACATTGCTGTGTTAGTGATGGTCGTAGAGGTACGAACACTTGAGTTTTGACTTACGGACCGAATTGGCTTTGTGCATTCATTTAACAGGTCGGAATCAATCCTGGCTTAACAGCTGCTTTTGTGGGTCATCACTATGCTGGACCAGGCAACCATTTCTGTAAGTTACTAGCATACTTTATCCGTCGTGTTTGATGCTTGAAATTGCATGATTACTTCATGTTGCTGCTTTTCATGTTGTTGCTTTAGTTGCTGCAATTTATCTTATTTTCTGCTGTAATCGTGTCTGGGCCTTTGCACCTGCACAGCCACGCTATTAATATAATAATATATAATAATAATATTGCACTTGATAAAGCGCCCTCAGAGAACTTAATCTCTTTCTAGGCGCTTTACATTTGCTGCAAAGTGATACGCAATAGAATAGTAAGTAAAATCATGCTTGAAAAACAAACAAAATGAATAACATGGTTAGGGGTTACATGCACAGGGTCAGCATGCAAATGTGGTTAGTGGCAGCATGAACAGTGTCAGCACCCATAAGCACATCGAGGACGAATCACAAGGACCCACTAAATGCTGTCCTAAATAGGTATGTTTTTAAGTTTCTTTTAAATGTGGTCAGGTCAGGGAATGTTCTGATGCAGGTCGGGAGGGAGTTCCAGGCTGTGGGAGCATACGAGCTAAATGCACGGTCTCCAAAGGATTTAAGGTTTGTACGAGGTATTTTTAGACTGTTGGATTCCGAAAAGCGAGTGGTACGATGCTTGGCCTGATGGGGTAGTATATCTGACAGATAGGCTGGAGCCATAGAATGAAGAGACCTAAAAGTGAGCGACAAAACCTTGAAGTCAATCCGTTGCTTGACTGGTAGCCAGTGCAGGTCTGCGAGAAGTGGAGTAATGTGGCAACTGCGACGCTCACGACAGACAAGCCTAGCTGCAGAGTTTTGCACCAGCTGCAATCGCCTGATCGCACATGCTGGTAGGCCAGTAAGCAGTGAGTTGCAGAAGTCGAGACGAGATGTCACGAATGCATGGACCAACTTGGACGTGGTATCCTTATCTAAACAAGCCCCAATTTTAGCAATGTTATGAAGCTGAAAATAGGCTGATTTGACTGTGGAGCTGATGTGGTCGTCTAACGAGAGGTCGCTTTGGAATATGACACCTAGATTTCGAGCTGATGCAACTGGAGATATGCTGGCAGAGCCAATTTTGAAAGTCAGCCTTTCCAATTTCTGAATAACACTAGGTTTGCCCATAACTAGTAAGTTAGTTTTGTCATCGTTTAGTTTTAGAAAATTTGCTGCCATCCATGATCGGATGTCATCAATGCATGCAGCAAGTGAGTTGAGAGAATTTGAGGTGCTCGAAGGCTGCGAGGGATCAAAGCAAAGGTACAACTGAGTGTCATCCGCATAGAAGTGAAAGCCTAGATTGTGCTTGGCAATCACATCAGCGAGAGGGAGAGCATAAACCGTGAAAAGGACCGGACCTAGCACAGAGCCCTGAGGTACTCCATATTTCAGAGGTACTTCAGATGATCTTTGTCCATTCACGTCAACACTCTGGAGTCTCCCACTGAGATAGGACCTGAACCACTGCAGAGCAGTGCCAGTGATGCCCAGGCGAGATGAGAGGCGCTCTAGAAGTACTTTGTGATCGATGGTATCAAAAGCTTAATATTAGAGTCTGTCTATTGTCTGCATCCATAGTATCTGCATATGTAAACTTACTAGTCTCTCTCACCCTCTGAATGCAGTTAAGTAACATGTCCTTTCCGATTATGTGCAGCTATGCCAGTGTCAGCTGCAGCCAGAGGTGGGATTATCAGACCCCAGGTAATCTAGACGTCTTGAATGTAACCTAGTATAGATTTTGTAAAAAGCACGTCGAGAGTACTTTCGGTAGGGCAAATGGTAGAGGGTAAACCAAAGTGTGGACGGTTGTTGGTATACCCTATTTAATGCAGATTTCTCCAACTATTTTTGGAACATTCCCTAGAGATCAAAGGGGAGCAGCCAGTTTATCTCTTGCCTAATAGCAGTCTTCCAGTGGCTGGTAATGGTATGATTTTAAGAAACCATTACATCTTGCTTGCATATATAAATATATAACTATAAAGCTTCGTTATATTTAAAAGGTTTATATGTGCACTTTAGAGATCTACTGTAAATGATTATGTCGATTGCAATAATTATAATAAGAGGAAGAATGATAAAGCCCGTTTATAGTAGCCGAAGAGAACTAAATCTGTTTCTGGGCATTTCACATGGACTTTAAAGCAAGCATATTTATTGGTGACAAAAACATGCACTATTGTAGCATTTATAAGCTAGCATTTATAAGCTTGCATTTATAAGCACTTAAGAGACAATTCGTGTAGGTAAAGCATATTCTTCAAACAACAGGTTGGCCATTTAATTGCTGCGATTAAATTTTTTTACGTCTGTTTATTCACTATAGTAGCAGTTGCCTGAGAGTTACAGACTTTTGATGCATTAAAGCTTAAGGGAAAGGGGGGTTTGGGTGAAATTTTTTAAAAATTTAGTCTTGGAAATTCGCCTGTTAAAAGACAAACTAGTTATAAATGCAGTCCCAAATTTTGGTGATTGGCAGATGACCGAAACACGGTGAATAGCATTACTTTGTAAGACCTATGTACGCGTGAGTTATGCCCTACCCCCTCTAGGATTTATCTCCGCAAAGCACATTTATTGATATTACTCAAAAACTAATTGCACGATCGCATAGCTGTTGTGATGACCTTCTGATGACCGGTAAAAATTAAGGTCATGTTTTTCCTGGTCTTTAAAAAAATGAGCAAAATCAACTGACATTACACCATGCACTGCAAAAATATCCTACTGTCCTCAACAGATGCAAAAGACTTGATTCAATAGTAGCCGTATCTCAACAACAAAAATAAAAAAATTGAAATGTTAACTGTCTATGCATATGTGAAAAATCCAAGCTTAATGACATTAGGAACATCTGCAGCTGTACTTACGATACCTATAGTCATGACAACCTGGGCTCCTATAGAACTCTTTAATGCCAGCATATATTCCAAATATCACATCGCTGGCTTGCAAATTTACCGTTCTGTAGAATGTTTGTGGTACAAAGACAATTCTTAAGAAACACTATTAAAGGCAACCGATGATTTAAAGGCATGCAAACGATTAACACAAAGCTTGAGTCACTCGGTTTACTGTCGTACAACTTTCAAGACATACCAAGCAGCATATACATCAAGCTTCACGTCGATGAGATCATTATTAGCATATATGTGACATTTGCACGACAACTGGTCAATATGACAAAACGTGTTGGACGACAAGAAGCCAGCTCACCGTCGAAATAGGTCTATATACTAAGGACCGACGAAATTATGTGTACGAACAAGCATTCTTTCCAAATTTCAAGTTGATCGGATCACTCTTATTGGAGCTATGACATTAGATGCCGAGATAACAAGATGCAAAGGCATTTGACTTGGTCGGGAAGTTGATCTCGGTCATGAACGGTATAGAAGCTACAGAAAAAGACAGCGCTGTGCATCTCAAACATCTTTACGAATACGTGAGCCTTAAAAACTATTCTGTAGCATCACCTGAACATTACAACGATAGCCGGCATGCTTGCAAGATCAAGACCACCTGTCAGACCAGCGACCACTGACACCTGGTGTCTGACCCAAGTTGGTCAAACTAATCTTAAGCTATAAACGGCATAAATGGGAACGTAAAATCACCTCAGTTTCCCTTGAATTGAATTGACATTTTCAGACATTTCCAGTAAACGAAGCGCTAGTTCCATCTAAGTCATCACGCTGACCAGCCGCCGGACGAAGGCCCACTCGTGGCCGTTGCCTTATGGGTTATGGCCACTACAGGAACCGGGTCAGCATTCCCAGAATTCAGTGTGTGCATTGGTAATGGACATCTTAGTTACCTTGGCCCGTCGGCATTAATTTATGAATACATTATCCCTAATGATAGTCTAGTTGCCGAACAAGTCACTTACGGTTTGTGAGTCAATGTAGATATACCAATTTAAACATATGTCTGGAAGTAAATAAGGAGTTAGGCCTTAAATAGGCTTTTCCAGCTGGTTATTATAAGCAGCAGGGGGAGACAACACTTTTAGTTACCGAGTTGTCGCTTTTTTGTTGTGTTATTACTACCAGTATGACGGTTGGCCTCGAGAGGGGTGTCATTTTTTTGAAAAAATAAATGTTTTTTCATATTTTAAAGTAATGTTCTGTAGGTTCATTAAGAGCTGAGTGGCTTATATTTACAGAGTTCACCAGAAAACTCGCAGTTCGGATTCTGTCATTCAAAGAAAATTATTTTACTGAGCTCGACGTACTACTTCCGGTCTTTCAAAATAATTATATTTACCATGTTTCGGTCATCTATCAACCTCCAAAATTTGGATTGCATTTCAAACTAGTTTTTCTTTTAATAGGTAAATCTCCAAGACTAAAAGTTGCTTCACCAAAAACCATCCTTCCCCCCCCCCCCCCGACGGCAGGTCTCCAAACGGCATGAGTATTGTTTGAGGCATTATCATCCAACCCGAGTGAGTAGGTGGAACAAGGGGCACCCGAGAAATCTATCTGTAACAAAGAATAACTGGGTCTGGTGCTAGATTTTTTAATCGACCACTAAAAGTGCTAAGAAACAGGTTAAGTTCTCTGATGGTGCTGTAAATATGTATTATCATTATTATTAAAAATTAATATTGTTAAAAGTTAACGTAGGTTTCAGTACGATGAATTATAAAGTACTGTTTGGTTGATTTAACGGCCATGTTGATGTAGCAACAGAGAGGTTTCGTTGCTATCGCTCTGCTTGAAGGTGGTGAACAAGAATTGCCTGCAACATTACTCCACCACTCGACCTGGGCTGTAACGTGTGAGCACCTTATCCCTGGGTTAAGACCCAGAGGTCTATGGGAGCTTGTGCAGGCTTCACCTCACACAACAAAGAGCAGTGAGAAGCATGTAGCAATTATTAGAACGGTTTAGGAAGTAAGTAGAACTGAACTTACAGATCAAGGTGAATGGAAAAATATGCCAAAGTCTTCAGCAGGAGAGAACACGTCAACGAAGGATGGTCATGGAAGTGGGTTTCGGTGGAAAACCCGTGGAGCAAAAATAAATGATTTGATACAGCTCATATTTAGTCCTGAGAGAACCTGCTGGAGCAAAGAGGCTAAGACTAGAGTAGCAGTTCACTTGAGTCAGAAAGAGTGATGTTGCTGGGCCTTGTGGGTCTGCGTAAGCTTGTAGCTCTTTATCTGTTGGTCAATCAGGAGCCATTGCAGCTCCTTGGGCATAGGGGACATCTTGACTGAATGTTTTGAATTTTAGACCACCTTATTGCTATATTCTTCACTCACTATGGAGGCATAGTGGCTTTTTCGGTAGTCCTGCTAATATTCTGAGTTTCAGTTGTCTGGTCTAGGATGAACTGTGGCGATAGGAAGAATTTAGCCTGCCATGTCAGTAAGTTTCTTATATCTAGACCGGGGACCGAACGTGGTGACTAGCTGAGGAGCTCTACTGGATAAAAATTGTAAACGTCATGTGGTTGCCTAATAAGAGTACACCAACAATATGAGTGCTTAATGAAGGTCGCACTATAGCACCACCAATTGGATGAGCAAAGCCCTATATTGCACACGTACATTTAGGGTGCCCTATTAGCAAGAGTTTGGTTTTACCATCGTTTGTCTTAAAAAGGAAATTGACCTATGCTCGTGGCCATAATTTCTGTAAGGCAAGCGTTTAACTATCAATCGCTACAGCTCATTCCGGCGGCTTGAATGACAACTACAGCTCTGTGTCGGCAGCTTAGGTGTGATAGCCCATGCCACAGGCTTCAATGCATTCTCCTGTAGCTCTGTATAGATATAGAAAACTGTATGGAAAAAACAGCAATAAACCAAAACTATGGAGCTCCTTTAGGTGACTGGTCTGCTGGATCAGACTTGACCACTTGTGGTCAGACTATAATGATTTGATCACGTCAGACCTCATCGGCCAGACTGACTGTTTCCGATCGTCTATCTGGATTCTATCTTGCCTGCTCATCAGTATTTCATAATTAAAAGTACAATTCCGTGTTCAGTTTCAACTATGAGAGTGCATGCTGTGGCTTCATTAGCATCCTGGTGAATTATCTCAAATGATATTTTCGACGCGATACTATTATAGTAGTACTATCACTGTCACAAAGGGCCCAACCTAAGTGTGATGCCCGTCACTTGTGCCTATGGGTACCACGTATTTGTGCAAGTACTTGAGTCCTTTCTTTCAGGGAAGTGCTTGTACCTTTCGGGCTTAATACCAGAACCCATGAGCGCATATGAGGACTTCAAGCTACTAAAATATGGAATCGGCTTCACTAACATCGTAGAGAGGACTTCTAAAGGAAGTGCTGATCTTACTAGGTAAGCACGACTATGCAGCTTAGCATGGCATTCGAGTGCTCTTGTTCTTTCAGTGCATGCTTTGTAGAAGCACCGTGTGCCATTTGTTACAGGAAGGAAATAAAAGAAGGTGGAGAGGTCCTGAAGGAGAAGATACTTAAATTTCAGCCCAAAATTGTGGTCTTCAATGGCAAAGGTATTAGCTGCTCACTCTTGATTGTTCTGCTTCTTCTGTTCTGTATTCCGCTCTTTGCTTATTCTGTCATGTTATCTGTGAGCAGACTTGCGAATGCAGGAAAAGCGTTGCAATATTTTTACAGGAATCTATGAGATTTTTGCCGGTCATAAGAATTTTCACTTTGGAAAGCAGCCAGAGCCATTTCCGGAAACCAAATGTGTAAGTTGCACCCTTTGCCTTCAGATTTAAGATCCGATTTGCTCTCTTGGTCAGGATAGCTATATTTTTGTCTTTGAAACTCAGTTATGCTTGTTGCTTTTTGCAAGCTAGTCATGTGTGACCCAATAATGCTGACGTGGTTTTAGACGGTGTACGTGGTGCCGTCGTCCAGCGCTCGCTGCACCCAGTTGCCTAGAGCCGTCGATAAAGTACCCTTCTACGTGGCACTGAGGAAGTTGCGTGACTTCCTCCGAGGTGACATGCCATCGTTGGAAGATTCCGAAGTGACCTTTCCTGACATTGAGCTAAAAACAGCACCTAAGAAGGTGAAAAACGAAGCCGTTGAAGAAACCTCGGGTGTGCTTGCAGACGGCGTGAATGGCGCCCTGGGAATGGCCAGGGCGCCGGCCAAACGTGCCAAAAAAGAGCCGGCGGTAAAAAAGGAGTCCGTGACTGTAGAGCCCATGATGGCCCCTCAGGACAAAGATCTGAGCGCGCTTCTGCAGAGCTATGCGGCTGCTGCCACTCAGCCTGGTCCACTTCCACGAATCAAGGAGGAATATGCCACTCGGGGCGACTCGTACGGGGTCATCTCAGCATTGCCGGCTTGCTCTTACGGCGTTGTTGGCCATGGAAGCTACCCAGTGACTGGCTATCCTATGTACACACCGTACTGGAGCTATATGACAATGGCCGCAGCCGGCATGGGCATGCCACCGCTGCCCTTGCAGCCCAGACCGCCGCTGACTGGTTCGGCAGGGTCCTCCCCCACAGCATCTAATGTTAGCAGCTTGACGCAGGCATCGCTCGAGTCGTTGCCAAAGGCCGACTCCAAGGCCACTGTGACCAACTGGCTGCAGTCCATACCGAACCACGTTGACCCACTCATTGACTGAATCGTTGCTAGTCGGTTAGCCTGTGTGGCCAGTAAAGAAGGGCTCGACCGAATATCGCCACGTCAAGAAAGCCTGCTCTCAGAAGAGCCCGTGTCTGCTTCCTGCTGGAGAGCTGTACGATCTACTGATTGCTTTCCTGTGCCTATAAGCACAATCCTGATGTGGTGCTGCAGCTAGGGATCGGGTTTCTTTATCTCTGACAACCGTCTGCAGGCGAGCATTTTAGTTGTACAATTGTACAGGGCTATTTGTACCTGTCATTTATCATGACCTCTCTCATCTCTGTTCTCTGTCTCTGTCTCTCTCTCTCTCCTCTCCTCTCCTCTCGCTCTCTCCCTTGATGGAGGTTGTTCCGACAAGCTACTGCGGTAGGCTGAGCAGGTTCTTTCCAATAGAGCAAGCATTGGACTCCTTGTGAGCACGGTTCTTACTGCTGTACTCCATAGTACGTTTCTTCACAGGTCTACGTAAGTCTTTCTAGGTGCACTTAATTGGCAAGGAGACTGCCTGTGTGGTGGCTCCTAGAAGGACCTTCCTTATTGTTCTGTCTAGTTTACTCTGCAAGCATATTTAATTGTGCGATTCCCTACCCACGTCGTCGGCAGTTGATGCCGCTACTGTTTGACGAAAACAGCAGTTACTGTCCATTAGTCATTTGAAGTTTTCTCTTACTCGTACGAAGAGCCAGCACTGCTATCCAACCTACTGCCAGGATAATGTGCCTGTATGGCTATTTCTGACAATAAAAGACACGCAATTTGCTTGTTTATTGTAGTACTACTGCTGTATCCCCAACACTTTTTTCAAGCCTGCTCACTTATCGGATGGGCATCGAATATATTCATATCACCCAAAAGGCACAGTAACGCTATTGAGAGAATATCAAAATGCAGAGTTAGAATGCTATTTTGTAGTGACTTTCTATTTGTATATAGTTGGAACTAGGTGATCACAGTTCCGTTGTATAGCAGCTGATAAACTTGATAACAGCACGGCTTTGAGGCCCCTGGATGAACTGTCTGTGAATAGGAGGTAATCACTTGGGTGACAGGACTTGATATCCCGGAATAGGCCCACCACATTTTAAATCAAACCCATCTATTTGACTGAAGTGGAAAAGTTGGTGACCTTTTTGATGTTATTTGTACATTTTCATTCAAGCTCTACTCCTTGAGCCTAGATGTCAGAAGCTCTGCATCGAACTTTGTAAGAACAAGTGGTCTGATCAGATCACAACGTATCTCAGGTCGGAAAAGTATGGCTTGCTCCACTCTACCGCATTCGTGAAACTGCAATCCGGACTTGCAAAATCCACCTCACCTGCTGCTCTCCATGAGTTGGCTGTTCCCTCACTGGAATAGTGGAAACCGGAAGCTCAGGGTAGCACAATACTGATCCCGCTAATAACTTCGATACAGCTGCAATTTCCTCAATAAGTGTGCGGATTGCCTTCCAACTTTCAAAGAGTGGTGTTCCGAATGTGTACACCAAGTTCACACCAATCTGATAGTGCGTTCTCAGGCAATGACCTCAATCGGCTCGGCCCAGCGAGCCGCTCTACACTAGCAGACTGCGATGCAGCTGCCATTTTCTGAGTAGGCGTCGAAAACGTGGTTTAGCCTCCAAATTGTTTAAAACATTTTGCGTTTACCCATCAAATTAATAGTTTTTGACTGCGTGTGAAGTTCACGTTCTCGCACAGTCGCCTCCGGCGACCCTGCCGGGAGAGCCGCCTTAAATATTCAAACTGCGATAAAGCTGTCATGTCATGTATCTCCGTCAGTAACTCCACAAAGTCATAAAGACCATGTGGGTGTTACGTAGGAGAGTTTTGTATAGCGCACTCACAGCCTACGCGGCTTTCGGTAGCCAACAGACTTCGTCTCACGCAACAAAGAGAAAGTGGGAAGCATAGCAGAGTCAGGAGAGCAGTTGAGATAGTGAGTAGCATGGAAGTAGCAGCTCACAGACCGCTGAAAAGGATGTGCCATAGTCGGCAGTAGGAGAGTAGTTGTCGTTGCGTAAGAATTGTGGAAGCGAGTTCCACAGTCTAGGACCTGCAGAGCTAAAGCTTCTGTCGCCAACTGTCTTTAAGCGGAGGAACGGGACAGCTAATTTATTGTCCACACAGGACCTGAGGGCGCGAACAGGCTGAAACTGATGCAGCAGTTCAGCTAGGTACGAAGGAGCTAAGCCGTGGCGGGCCTTGTGGGTCAGCGTAAGAGCTTTGCTCTGTATCCTTTGCTCAACCGGCAGCCATCCTAGCTCTTTCAGCAGAGGTGACACGTGCTCAAACCGCTGGGACTTGAAGACCAGCCTTGCAGCCATATTCATAGTCCGCTGTAGTGGCATAATAGCTTTCTTTGGCAGCCCAGCCAAAAGGGAATTACAATAATCAAGCCGAGACAGAACTAAAGAGCTAGTTAAATTTTTTACAAGCCACTGTGGGAGACAGCTTCTAATCTTGGATAGGGATTGGATGTGATGGCTAGCTGCAGAGGCAGTCTTCTGAATGAAGCTTTTGAAATTGAGGCAGCTTTCGAACACGACACCTAGATTACGAGCACGTGGTGAAGGTCGCACAATAGCATCACCTATTAGAACAGCAAAGCCTTTTAATCCAGCCACACGCTTAGGGTGTTCTATGAGCAGCAGTTCGGTTTTATCGTCATGTAATTTCAGGAAGTTTTCCGACATCCAGGATCGAATATCGGCAAGGCAAGCATTCAGTTTCTCAGTTGCAGCAGCAGATTCCGACGGTTTAAATGACAAATACAACTGAGTATCGTCAGCATAGAAGTGATATCCTATTCCATGGGCCTTAATCACTTTTCCCAGAGGTTGCGTATAAATGGAGAACAGCAAGGGACCGAGTACAGACCCTTGAGGGACTCCACAGGTGACCCTTCTCTGTCATTTCTATGGTGAGCACTATGCAGCTGCGGTTTCAATGCCACATTATAGAATAGCGTTCCGGCTTTACTCACTTAGTTTCGTGCGAATGTGCATCCTCGCTCTCGTGCAACGGCCTCCGGTAGTTCTGCCCAGCGATCCGGATTATATTTTCGAACATCAATGCAGCGGCCATATCCACCAAGCGTCCGCAACTGCACTTTTAATTTTGCTATTATTACTTATTAGCGAATAGTTTTTGTAGTTTCCCAAGAAATTTTTAGCCATTGTGCAGACGCTCTCATGGAATGTCCTGATGCTCGAATGACCAGCAAGCTGATGCTGAGCGAGCCGCCCTAAATATTCAAAGTGTAATAATGCACTTGATAATAATAATGCACTTGATAAACCGCAATCAGAGAACTCAATCTCTCTCTCTAGGCGCTTTACATTTGCTGCAAAGGGAAGTGTGACATAGCTGCAATTTTTACAGTAAGCATTGCGCAACTTTGGTTTTAATTCCACGTTATAGAGTATGGCGTTCCAAGTTTACCCACTAAACTTCATGCAATTGCGGATGCGCTTTCGAATAAAATGGCCTCCAACGGCTCGACCCAGAGAACGGTCTAACAATTTTGAACTTCGATACAACTGCCTTTTGCAGAGTTAGGTTCCCGTTATTGCGGTTTTTACTCATTATTAATACACTCTTTGAGATGCAAGGTAACAAAACAAATTTCATTGTCATTCCGCAGCAGTTTGCTAGAGCAAACTGAGTCCACCAGCCACCCAATCACTTGCCGGCCCGACGGCCGCGTTTTCAGGGTTAATTTGCTAGGGTTAATTTGCTACTCTGAAAATCCTTATCGAGACGATCGTTCTTTGTTTACATATTCTTAGCACGTGCACTCTACCTAAATTTGATGTTAATCTGTAGTCCGGATTTTTGCCTAGCGCAGCCTTGTAAATGTATGTGCATACGCGCAGATGTGCGTGAATGTTGCAATGACAGTGTTATGAAGTTCTTGGCCTTGTGGGATGTATGTTTTGTGCATCGCAAAACTGCAGCTTGAGTAATAGGCTAAGAACAGTTCTGGAATATATTGTACCCGGTACGGCAATTCAGCAATTGATTCCATGCCGAATGTGACGCGATTCTCCTCGCATGTGCACACATTCAATAATGGTGTACAAATATATCGATATTCAGTTATTGTGGGCAGCTTAAAATGAATAACTTTTGGCTATTTGCTTCAATAAATCCCCATTTTATTACCACAAGGCGTCTCTCTTACATCAAAAATACAATATTGATCAATAAATATTAAAGCATTAGCAAAGATTATCGATGCACAGCTCTTGAAACACATTTACTCACTCACAATTTAGCTTAGTGCTCTACCAGGGAAAATGTACGAATACTATTTATACAAATTATTATTTATCAAATATTTTATACAAATCAAATGGGGGATGCCAGCTAAGGATAGGCAAGTAATACTCTACCTATTACTCTGGGACTCGAGACTGCTAGAAGCTTAGACCTAATTACTTTCGAAGAAAGGGTCGATAATATGGCGCATTATATTGCCAGCAACCGAGTGCTCCTTCGATAGGTGACTACAGAAGTGCTACCAAAAGCTGAAGTTTGGCGTGTTTGACGGGCACTAAGTGAATTCATCGAAAATTCAATCGTCAAAAATTAATTCATACAAATCATTTCATTAGAAAATTAGTTCATCAAAAGCTGAACAATTGCCTTTGAAACGTCGTACAACGCTAAGGATAAATCCACTACTCGCTACTACTTGCGCTCAATCGCCAAAAAACTTGGATCGTCGCGAGCAGAGAGCTGAACATGCGGACAACGGCTGAGCTGCCATTGACATGCACGGGGGAAGTTTGATCTGTTTTCGCTTTCGCCTTCACTTCGTTTGCTTTTGTTCTCTTTCGATTGCACTATTTTGGTTTCATTTCCGCTCACTTTTTGCAATAAAAGATGTTTGATGAAGCGATTTGTTGATGAATTAATTTTTTATGACTTGATTTTCCCATGAAATAATTTCCGATGAACTCGTCCCTCCGTTCGACGTAGCCCGCCGGTCAAAGTGGCAGTCAGGACGAGCAATAACGTCGGTAGCCTTAATCACGCGAGCAAACTTTCGTCAGCAAGGCAGAGACGGCCGCCGCTCCAGGAATTTACACAGATTATTTTTCGCAAATTCAGCGGCAGCTCCTCGACTTGTAGTTCTCAATTATCGATCGAGGTGTTCTCCTCATCGAGGCATCACGTGCATCCGCGCATTTCTACGGTGAACTCATCGTAGAAATTGTATAACGTTTGTAATATTTATAATATATCATAATATTATGTGGTATATCACCATATATAAATATATCATGTAATATGTGATATTATGTATGATATTATGTAATATATCATAATATTTGTAAAAAAAAGATTATAATATTTAATTTTTTTTAATTTTTTTTTTATAGTTTCACGGGCATAATACCATTCGATCGAGCTTCCTTTGCAGCAAGTGTAAAATGCATATAGAAAGACACTGAGTTCTCTGAGGGCGCTCTATCAAATGCATTAGCATCCTTATTGCGTGCATGTTTCGATCGGAAAAGAGCGAATAGCGACGCAGCTAGCGATGGCTGCGAGGTGCTTACACGCACTGAGGGGTGAGCAGAGAAACGGCGCGCGTCGAAGCGTCTGCGGGCGGTCTTTTGGTAGCCACTCGGGTCCCAGGAGCTATTCAAAAACCGGCCAAGGAAGGAAACCTGGCCAAAGCCAATAGCAAGCGCGAAGAAAGAATGAGAACCGAAATGATGCTAAAAACAATATTCTCAACCGACTTGAGGCTACCTATAGCTGCTCAGCTCGATAGCAATGCCTTCGTCGATTGTCAAGGAGCCTTGGAGCCAGGATTTATTGATGCGAAAATGGAAAATAAAAACGCCCTTCTCGAGGCCATTCGATTTACTTACGTATTGTTAGCGCGGCCGCGCGAGTGTACATTCGACGCCATTCCGCACCATTGGTTTAATACTTTCCGACAGGCGAGGATAATCGCATGCATTCTACAGGAATTCTATTCTGGCGAATCAGCGTAACGTGCGCAATATATTCTACAACTGAACGTAACCTAAAAACTGGAAAGTATCGCGATGAGTCGAATATAAATTCCTCATGACCAAGATCTTCGCCACAACTTATTTCTTATATTAACCGTAATGCATGCTTGAATGTGCATTAGCAGGAAACTTGAATGCAGCGCGGTTGCCCAATCATTACCCCCCTCAAATAAGTGGTGCAATATTATATGCCTACCTGGAGGAAAATATCTGGATTACGTATGAATATCAAATTTTGGTAGAGTGCATGTTTTAAGGAATATAAAAGTGAGGAATGGTCGTCAAGGGACTAATTGCTGGAGCAAAGAATCGGTCCTGGTAAAAAGATCACTGAGCAAGTGACTGGTGGGTCAGTGGACGCCGTGGAAACTAGAACAGTACTCTAATTATTGTATTTGGTTAAATTAAAACGCAGTTTTTAGTATTACAAAGCTTAAACTGTACCTGGGAGTCGTTGGTAGTGCATATGCCAACTGCATCGCAGCCTTTAAACTTGGGGAGGGGAGGGTGCCACTGGGCCTGGCTATCGGAGGCCATTGTGGAGTATGCAAGCGCGCAATCGCACGAAATTTGGTAAGTAAACCCGAAACACCGTTTTCTACGATGGGAAATTAAAAACGGCAGTTGCTCGACACCTAATGTGAAGATAGCGGCTGTATCGCAATTCGAAAGTGTAGGGCGGCACGCTAGGCCGAACCATTGGAGACCGTTGCAAGAGAACGGGCAATGGCGCGAGATTGGCCGATTGAACCCAGAGCGCCGTTCTGCATAGTCTGGAATAATAACCGCGGCTGAGCGACGCTTAACGCCGAAATGACAGCAGTTTGCCGGCAATTTGAAAATACGGTACGAATCACAGGTCCGATCTATCGGAAGCCATTTGCATGAGAAGGAGCACGCGGCGCAGTCAAATGACACTTGGTGGGTTAACCCGAAACACCATTCTGTACAAATTGAAATCATAGCAGCAGTGGCGCGACAGTTACTGTGAAAATGACAGCTGTGTCGTAGTCCGAAAATGTAGGGCGGCTGGCTGGCAAGGCCGGGACTTTGGCCAGCACTCTTAGATAACAAAGAATCTCTGGTATTTCCCTCAAGTAAAATCTTGCATAATCGGAGCAATGATAACTACTCGCTACGCCGGAGCGAGTCGTGCATTCTTCTTAGTAGTTCCCAAGCTGGTCACAGCTCGGTTAGCTCTACACACTGTAGCTGCAAGAACTAGTATGCAAAGGGCGTCTGGGTAAGTAGATTCATCCACCTATGCCGTCGTGTAAACTGTAGCAAAGTTCTCATGAAGTGAGAAGTTGCACGTAGCGTATGTATAGCAGTGTAACTGAGATTGAAGGGGGTAGGCGACTTGATACTCGAAGTCCTTCATCCAGTTATGCCAGACCCTATCGGCGCGGTGTTCTGGCGGTTAGCATCGGAAGGCAATAGCCTAGCTATGCAACTCCCTCTCACTCTCTCTGTCTCTCTGTCTGTCTGTCTCTCTCTCTCTCTCTCTCTCTCTCTCTCTCTCTCTCTCTCTCTCTCTCTCTCTCTCTCTCTCTCTGTTTCTCTCTCTGTCTCTCTCTCTGTGTCTCTCTGTCTGTCTGTCTCTCTCTCTGTCTCTCTGTCTCTCTGTCTCTCTCTCTCTCTCTCTCTCTCTCTCTCTCTCTCTCTCTCTGTCTCTCTCTCTGTCTTTCTCTCTCTGTCTGTCTGTCTGTCTGTCTGTCTGTCTGTCTGTCTGTCTGTCTGTCTGTCTGTCTGTCTGTCTGTCTGTCTGTCTCTCTCTCTCTCTCTCTCTCTCTCTCTCTCTCTCTCTCTCTCTCTCTATCTGTCTGTCTGTCTCTCTCCCCCCTCTCTCTCTCTCTCTCTCCGTCTCTCTATCTGTCTCCCTTTCGCTCGTTCGCTCGCTCTCTCATACAGAGGCGCGCACTACGCACAGTGGAGGGGTATTGAGGCAATATTATAGGATGGCGCTAAACACACCAAAGCTACAGTAGGCGCGGGATGACGACGCAAGGGCGCACAAGCGTGTAGTAGTGACCAATCCGCCATTTTAGTCGCGACGCCAAACCGGTTACGTCGCATGAGTACCAGTGTACGCCGTCAGAGGTACGGGCGGCTGAGTAACTGGGCTTCGAGCGCTGGGGTCCGCGTTCGAACTCATAGAGAGCTTTCGCGGAAAATCGACCCAGGTCAAGCCGCTGACATCCGGTCTCGGTCCTTGTCCGGGCCGGTCTGGCCCCGCTGGGGGACGCCCAGCTGGACGCACCAAATATCAGCAGCGCCGGCTAATGTAATGTAATGTATGTCCGTCTGCAACTCCATGAAGCCACAAAGACTACGTGGGTGTTACGCAGGAGAGTTTGTTTTTATAGCGCACTCACAGCCTAAGCGGCTTTCGGTGCGCGTTCGGTAGCCAACAGAGTTCGTCTCACGCAACAAAGAGAAAGTGGGAAGCATAGCAGAGTCAGGAGAGCAGTTGAGATAGTGAGTAGCATGGAAGTAGCAGCTCACAGACCGCTGAAAAGGATGTGCCATAGTCGGCAGTAGGAGAGTAGTTGTCGTTGCGTAAGAATTGTGGAAGCGAGTTCCACAGTCTAGGACCTGCAGAGCTAAAGCTTCTGTCGCCAGCGGTCTTTAAGCGGAGGAATGGAACAGCTAATTTATTGTCCATACAGGACCTGAGGGCACGACGAGGCTGAAACTGGTGCAGCAGTTCAGCTAGGTACGGAGGAGCCAAGCCGTGGCGGGCCTTGTGGGTCAGCGTAGGAACTTTGCTCTGTATCCGTTGATCAACCGGCAGCCACCCTAGCCCTCCTAGCCAAGAACGCACGTAGTAAAACCTCTGGTGAACGCTACTGGGGTACAAGAGAATTCATCTGCAGTATTGTTGGGGCGCTTGAACACCCGAAGTACTATTCATAGTATGGGTGTGGTGGATGTGCAGCTAGCCGCAATATATCTGGCCAGATACCAAATTATTATTATTATTTAAAACTATTTTTAAAATAATGATATTGATTAATATATATATATATATATATATATATATATATATATAACATATGTGTTTAATATTTTAATATTGGTATTTTTAAAATATTAATATTAAAGTAATTAAAATATTTTTATTTAAAACTATTTAGAATTATATCAAATAGATCTACCAAACGCCGTATGACCGCTAATTCAATTCCTCCGCTTAAAGACCGTTGGCAACGCAAGCTTTTGCTCTGCACGTCCTAGATTGTAGTACTCACTTCCACGATTAATACGCAACGGCAACTACTCTCCAGCTGCCGACTATGGCACATTCTTTCCAGCGGTCTGTGAGCTGCTACTTCCATGCTACTCACTACCTCAACTGCCCTCCTGACTCTGCTACGCTTCCCACTTTCTCTTTGTTTCGTGAGACGAAGTCTTTTGGCTACCGAATGCGTACCGAAAGCCGCTTAGGCTGTGAGTTCGCTATGTAAAACTCTCCTGCGTAACACCCACATAGTCTTTGTGGCTTGATGGAGTTACAGACGGAGATAAATTACATTACAATACATTACTGGCACTATCCACCAGCTCACATCCGGTTTAAATTTATTCGGCACGCGCACCCAGGTCCACGAGTGATTTGCCCATACTTCCGCGTACAGTCAAGCGCGATTTCGCACGCAGCAATGCAGTAGCGAAATACACAGTTCGCCCGACGGAACCAGATGACGTGTTTGAACCCATCAGCCCCCCCCCCCCCCGTCAAGCACAAGTAGGACGCACTCTCTACACGATGGCTAGTTATCGCTCTCTCAACAACTGCGTGCGGCCTCGGCCGTTGATTATTCACCCTCTTCAGAGGGCCCAGTCATGAATGCACATCAAAGGGTGGGCCATCAGCAGGCATCTAAGGCCACAGGACAAGCTCGGTCACACGGGACATCAAAGGCAGTAGCCGAAATCAAAGGGCGCTCAGAGCACGAATGGGGAAGCGCGAGTGATGAATAATAAAGCCGCAGATAGATGGTTACCAAATTGAGAGGTCGTCGTGGACTTATTTCTAGCTCTGTCTCTTTGTTGCCTTAAGACCTCGGTTTGCTATGCCATTCATGTTGCTTACATTTCGATTATTTTTTCTGCGTGGACTGTGACTGTTAGCTGCATGATCAACTTTGAGATGCTTTTGCAAAGACTGTGAAATCGTTAAAAGCTTGTCACCCGGTCATCAATTCTTGGATAAGTTAGCCACCTGTGGTTCAGCCAAGCATATACCATGCAGTAACATATGCCACATAGATTTGCTCCAAGAATGGGATGCATCGGATGGTGTTAATATATAAATATATATGTATAAATATTTATATTATACGGTGATTAAATATGATGATTTAAAAAAATTAGGTCGACTTGGCGGACTTACGCATGAATTCAGCTCTGCTCACCTGTTGGCTTTACAATTCACTTGTATTTGCTAGAGAGAAACACAGACATGTCTGGCGCATTGGGCCAGCAAATAAATGCTGTAGCTCTTATGCCTGTAGGAGGGGGTGCGTCTTCAATGTAGCGAATCTCCCACGATGGCTGCTGGGTTCTGGTATTAGAAGGATGGCCGGTGCTGAGGGGTAGTGCCGAGCAGTCAGGCTGCAGGCCTCCTTCTGCCCTAATATTCTTGGCAGGTGTCTGATTGATAAACTAGAAACGTCCAGTTAACTCCAGCCCTACCGGGCAGCTGGCACCAAGTTGAGAGTCGTCCGAGCGGTTCGTGGGCTGCGATGCTCGGTTAAGCTGGACCCGACTGGCAGGGCCCCAAATCTTAGACCAGACCTCTTGTCTTTGGCTTCTTATGTAATCGCACGCTGTAAAAAAAAAATATATGGTCTTAGGGAAAAAACACATATTATCAACAGTGGGTCTGCCTCTGCCCACAGACAAGAGTGACCGAAAATATCATCGATTGTTGCTGTTTGTCACAATGTAGATCTTTCAAGTTACCACTCATTTTTCGACGCTTCGCAGCAAATGCAAAGTGCCTAGGAAGAAATCGAGTTCTCTGAAGTGCTATACAAATGAATTGTTATTATTATTACTATCATTGCGATGCAAGTCTTGACGACTGGGCTTGTGTGTTGGCTTTGCCCTGCTGTCTGCTCTGCTTGAGCACCCAGACAGTGCAGCTGGCATGCAGCTGCTGCTGCTTGTAGCTGGCTGCTGCTGGTGCTGATCTAACTTAGTGACTTAGCCTGCTGTTGCAGCCGGGTTCCCGTCTGGGGCGCTATACAAACGAAGAATTTTTTGCGTGCACCATGCTGCTTTAAGCTTGCCCAGAGTTTTTCATTTTTATTTGTGTTTATTTTTTAGCAGTTTGCTAATTGATCGCTCGTGGACGCTCGATGACAGCAACTCGTTGTACGAGGCAGTATAGAGCGGCTGCCTAGTGCAACGTGACAGCTTGCCTCTGAGCAGACTGAGGTGACTCATTCCTCCTGCACTCCATCGAGAGTATGATGCTCCATCGAGAGTATGATGCTCTATCGAGAGTTTGAGGCTCTATAGAGAGTTTGATGCTCCATCGAGAGTTTGCTACTCTATCGAGAGTTTGATGCTTTATCGAGAGTTTGATGCTCTATCGAGAATTTGATTCTCTATCGAGAGTTTGATGCCAGCGCTTGGTGAAAATTCCTATGTAGCTTAATTGCCTGCAGTTATGCATAGCCTTGGCTTTCGAATAAAGATTAGTTCGACTTTTAGTCACCCTTGCGGCATCAGGCCCGATTCTACGGCATGCATGCAAAAGAGATTGGCCTGCTGTGACGAGAATTTAGCCGAGGGAGGGGGTAAGGTGCACGCTATGCATAGCTGTGGTGACAGCCGTTGTTAAAGCTCTTCTGCAGCTATGTATGTGAGATTTTCGAATCAGCTGGCCTTCGCCTCTATGTACATTCGGACGAACACGTAAACCTGCCAAGTGTGTGGACGTGCAAGTGTGTGTTTGAGTGCATGTGTGTGCATGTGTGTGCATGTGTGTGTATGTGTGTGCACACTACCGACGCATGTCACAACGTCTCTTGACATGATTACATTTAAAAAGAAGCTTAAAACGCACATTTTTATTCAAGTATTTGGTGGGTCTTTGTGATTCGTCCTATGTGTGCATGTATCTGCTAAAGCTGTTTGCTGCTTGCGGATACTATCACCAAACATTTGGTAATGCTTTGTATGCAGCGTCTGTGTAGTGCCTAGAGAAAGAGATTCGGTTCTCTTAGGGTGCTATACAAATGTATAATAATGACATTACTATTATAAATTAAATCATGATAAAACCAACTTACTGATTATGGACAAACTAAATGTGAATAAGAAATTGGTAAGATTAACGCTCGAAAATCGGCTCTGCCAGCATGTCTCATTGAATCAGCTAGTAATCTAGGTATCATGTTCCAAAGTGACCTCTCATTAGACGACCATATCAGCTCTACAATCAAGTCTGCCTACTTTCAGCTTCATAACATCGCTAAAATTCGGGCTTGTTTAGACAGGGCTACCTCATTTAAGTTGGTCCATGCATTTGTGACATCCCGTCTTGACTTCTGTAACTTACTGCTTGCTGTTCTATCGGCCTGTGCAGTCAAGTGCTTCCAGCAGATGCATAACTCTGCAGCTGGGCTTGTCTGTCGCGAGCATCACAGTTGCCATATCACACCACTTCTCGTCGACCGGCACTGGCTCCCAGTCAAGCAACGCATAGACTTCAAGCTTCTGTCACTTGCGTTTAGGTCCCTTCATTCTTTGGCTCCAGCCTACCTATCAGATTTACTCCCCACGAGGCTAAGCATCATAGCACTTGTTTTTTGTAATCTAATCGCGTACATATACCTCGTATAAAGCTGAAATTCTTTTGAGACGTGATTTTAGTTAGTATGCTCCCAAAGCCTGGAACTCACTTCCGACTTACGTCACGACACCTCCTGACTTAACCATATTTAAAAAGAAACTAAAAACACACCTATTTATCACAGCCCTTAGTGGGTCCCTGTGATTTGACCTTTATATGCATATGCGTGCTGACACTGTGCATGCTACCACTGACCATACTTGCATGCTGACCTTGTGCATACCACCTCTAACCACGTTATTCTTGTTGTTTATTGAGCATGCTACCATTAGCCATTTGATCATGCTTCCTTTGCAGCAAATGTTAAGTGCCTAGAAATATATTGAGTTCTCGAAGCACGTTATATCAAATGTATTATTATTATTGTTGTTATTATTGTACGTATTGTACGTATGAGTGCACATATGTGTGTGCGTGTGTGAATAGGTGGGCAATATTGTGCAAGCGCATTCACCATCAGATCTCTGCAGTATGCCATATGTGGCTCATCTATTACCGCTGCCCTAGCGTGGTATGTATGTATGTATCTCCGTCTGTAACTCCACAAACTCCACAAAGCCACAAAGACTATGTGGGTGTTACGCAGAAGCGTGGTCTCACGATCGGCCATTGCTGCAAGTGAAGGCTCTGTAATACTGCCACCATAGTAGTACGTACCAATGTTAATTAATGCTCATTGATGCTCAGCAAACGTTTGGCATGGCAGCTCTAGCGCTCTCTTTACTGCACTACTTGTGTACCTAATCCCAACCCCAATGGAACCGAGTAAGTAGCCAGCCATTTGGCAGCAATTAATCCACCCAAAGGTTCGGCCAGCGATTCGGTGCCAGCACGATGTCGTATGGTCGTAGAGCCGCTCGTCTCGCGAACGACAAGCAAAGAAGCGCCACAGTAGTAGCTGCGCAAACTGCTGCGAGGGCCAGCGCCGCAGCCGAGCTGACGGACCTCCCCGTCACATGGCAATCGCGCCGCCACCGAGCTGTCGCACCGCCGCCGAGTGGCGCGGCAGCAGCGCAGCCGTAGTGCTGCTGCCGCGTCGCCGCTTGCCGCTGCACCGGGTCGCCGCAGGCAGCGCTGCCACACCGAGGCCACTACGATGCTGCTATGCCACGCCGCCCGATCCCAGCGCCGTCGCGGGAGCCGCCTCCTGCGAAGCCGCGCTTGCTGCCTTCCGCCGAAGGCATGCAGTTCTTGGCAGTGCGTTCGCGAAGCACTGCCGGGGCCCCGTGCGCCTTCGAGCGCATGTGGTGGGAGGGGGCACCGAAGTTGCATGGCCGGACTTGACGTAGGAGCTGTATGGCCGCGTCGTCCACTGCCCGGCGACGAATCGACGAGAACTGCACTCTCCCTGCGAAGCTGCATCCACTGCGAGCGACGACCGCGATATCCTGTCGTTTCGCCGGGATGGGATGTAAATGGCATACTCACTTGGATCTTTCGCGGCAATGGCGCGAGGCATGGCGACCTGCTGGCGCTTGGCTCTCTTCGATTCTGGAGTGAACAGGCACACTGGCAACCGTCCTACATTACACGGGACGTGTGACAATCTCGTGCCGCTTTCCCGCAGCAGCAGTGCAACTAGTGCTCCAGTTAATACGCTGCACCTCTTTCAGAGGCAGCACAGCAGCGGATATCATGGCTTGGCCATGCGCTTGGCATCAGTTTTCCAGTGGCAAAGCTCTGCTGTGCTATCGTTCGCTAGTGAATCTGAGCCCTCATCGAGAAGCGACGACATTTCAGTGGTTCGGTCTTAGCTTAAACTTAGCTGTACACTTCCTGTCTGCTTTGCGAAAACCAGTCAACGATACTTCCTTAGACTACGTGCTACGTTTCTTCTCAGCAGTAGGGAGCAGCAGAGCTCTGGCCTGGTTTGCTGCCCGCTCATTCTAGCTCATCTGCTGCTATACTATATTATATTGCTATAATATAATATAGTGTATATATATATAGTATTATAATATAATATAATATATTATATTATATTATCTGCTGCTCCCTAGTAAAGGCCTGGCTGCTTGCTAGCTCGCTTTGACGGGCTAGCGGCAGTGGCTGAAGTCGCTGAGCTGACCAAGCTTGTGGATTTCGACCGACGCTTGTTGAGGATTCCTGTTCTCAATGGAGTCTATCAGTAGGTAGGGTGAATTCACAGGCAAGCGTACATTTGGTCAACTGAATGCCAACGCTGAAAGCCTAACCTTGGAGGTTACCCTCGATGCACTTGCAATTCGCCACCCCCCCCCCAGCCTAAGCAGTGAGAAACCAGTGAAGCATAGACCTAAACCCACTGTGCTCGACGTCGGACGGGATTTCTGCAAACGCAGCTATCTCTTAGAAAAATTAGCGGAGGCAGCTACTGACTATGAACGAAATTTGCAGAGAAAAACTGCCCTACATATGGTCGAGTAGGTCTGGGTTGCCTGAAAACGCCCAGGTGAGTTACGAGTCGGGTATAACACCGACCGCCTTACCGTTTGAATGGAAAACCCGGATTCCAACCCACGACCCTCTTTTCTTACCTTAAACATCACGGCTGTATACTTTCCTTTCCCGGTAGCCTCGTATATCCAGCAACTCACTTCATGTTTATTAAATCTCCCGCCGAGAAAAGGGGGAGGGGCAGACGAACACGTAAGCCGGTACCCCAGCGGTAGCCAATAAACATCTTATTCACTGGCACAAGGAGCCAATAGTCTTGCTGCCTTCAGCGGCACAAATTCGGACGTCAGAGACCGCTGTCACGCCGCCCGTTGAATATTTACGGAATAGCGCTCCTCGAAGCATTGTAGTTGTTCTTTACCACAAATCAGGATAAAGCATGTGAGTGTTTCCGAAATCTGTCAGGGACCAGTATCGGAAGGTTTTGAAGCAGCCGGTGCTTTATGGCGGCTTTTATTATATTTGCTTTCCTCTATTTCGGAAAGGCCGATTCTAGCGACCTTTATGTACGGCTCCCGCCGGGGTCAGGCGGCCTTGCCTTTGTTTTCGGACCAGCTCCAACAGTAGAGTGTGATCTCGAGTTCTTTCATCTCATCCCCTTCGTTTTTAGCTGCCCATCTTAGCGGACGAACGTGCCGAGAGCGAGCGAGCATTTTAGGCCCCCACCCCCCCCCCGGTCGAAGTCCACCACAATTTGCTTAGATGTGGTCCGCTTGTTTGTGTGTCCATGCTGGCCGGGCATGGGGAAGGAGGAGGTGTAGCAAGTGGCAAACAGCAAGGGTGGTCTATAGACGGCTGGGCGTGGGCTGGGGGTTGGGGGGTTTGGCTATGGCGGGCACGTGTCGCACGGCTTGGCCTTTCGCTGGCTGGCCGCCGAGGTGGGCCAGCGAGCACCTGCTTGGATGGAACGGGCCTCCGCCGCCGCCGGCGTGGAGGCACGACCTGGGCGGCAGCTTTTGCTGAGTGGCCTGACGGAGCCGAAACCGAGTTTCGAGTGGCTTGTACGGTTAAGTTTAGCTCATAGCTCGTAGTGGGATCCGACGTCACAGCTGGATCAACGGGATCAACCAGCACTCTCCAGTTCCTGCCATGCAGCTCGTATTTGCAGCAGCAGCAGCAGCAACAACTGTGGTGCTGGTGCTGCTGCTGCTGCCCCTCTGCAGCCATCAAGTGGCTTGTCTATTCCATCCAGAGTGCCACCAGGACTTGTGCTCTGCCACCTCGCTGTGTGAAGCACCAGTCACTGGCGCCATGCTAGCTCGGCTGCCGCTGCTGCATGCCAATGCTGTGCTTGGCTGCTGCTGCTGCACGCGCCAATTCTGTGCACGCTCGCCGGCAGGTCTGCTTGGCCTTTGCCGTCGCTCAACGTTCGCGGCGTAGACTCGCCGAGCTCGGCTCCGCCACAAGACGTCGTCGGACGGCAGCAGTCGATGTCAGCCTTTGCTCTGCTGCCGTCTGGGCGCGGGCTGGACACGGCAAAGGATGAGCTCATCGCCCGACTGGAAAGTTCGGCGTGCTTCGCCGGTCGTTCCCCTGTGCAGCCGACGCAGCCGCTCCACACAGCCTTCGGCTGGCAGCACGGTGCGACGGCGGCGGCTGCAGCACCGGGACGATGGAGGATGCTAGCGGCAGCGTCGGTGCCGCCCTCAGCCGGCGCCGGCCGCGGCGGCGGAAGCATCTTCTCGCCGCTGCCGCTGACCGGTGCTCGGGGCCCGTGGCTCGGTGCAGCAGCATGGGACCCGCAGAGAGAGATGCCGGGAGCGCTGCCAGAGGCGCTCTTCGCATGGCCTCTGTACGTCGGGGGCCCGCCTCTGCTGCCGCAGCCGCCGCCGCCACCGACACTGGCCCTGGCGACGAGCTCGGGCTACGGAGCGGCCCTTCCAGGCGCTCTGCAAACCGGAGTGCCAATGCAGCCGCCGGCTGCTACTGCGAGCGGCCACTCGGGACAGATTGACCCTGTGCCTGCTTCGGCTGCAGCCTCCGGCCAAGTGGCTGCCACGTCCTCTGCTGCTGCCGCCGCTATGGCTGAAGCGGCTGCATTGGCCGCTGCTGCCTTGGTTCGAGGCTCGAGTGGAGGAGCTCGGAGCTCGGCGGTGGAGGCCGCAGCCCCTGCTGCTGCCGTGACTCTCTCGAAGAGGGGACACCGCGGTGCATTGCTGCAGTCGCTGCCGCTGCCAGTGCCTCCACTCGCTGACGATTCGGCAGGTGCATTGATGGCAGGTGCATCGATGGCTGCCACAGCCGGGGCTGAGGCAGCCATCGTTGGCAAAGTGGGTGCCAAGGATCTGCTTGAACGACATCCGTCGGCACATGCCGGTCGGAAGGCCCCAGATCGGCTTGAGTCCTTACCTGCCGATCGTCCGTATGGTCTCGTGCCTGGACTCGACATCGTGGTGGTACGAGCATGGTGGCTGCTGCGTGCATCACCTGCTGCTGCTACTGCTGCTGCAACTGCTGCTGCTACTGCCGCTCATAGCCCCGGCAATGCCCCCCTGCCGCTGTTGCAGCAGCCACTTGCTGCTGCAGTGGTGCCGATCCATCCCCCTTCATGCCGCCACCGCTGCCGCCTGGCTGGCGGTGCTTTGCTCACGGCGCGCCATCATCGGCACGCCTCAATCGCTAGCTGTGTCTGCTCGGTGAATGCCTCTGGTGACACGTCTGCTGCATTGCAGGTCGGCGCAAGTCACGGCTCAGCTGTGAGCGACATCTACGACGAGCACGGCTTCTATTTCTGTGAGCGTTTGTGCAGTGACTAGCTCGCCAGCATTCACGCGGTCATCGACTAGCGTTGCAGGCAAAAAGTTGTGGTGCCATCGGATGTGCTACTGCAGAGTCCGCAGAGTAACGTTCTTTCTCATGCCATTGCCGTGTCAGCTCGTGCTTGCTAGAATGCATTAGTCAGTGCATTGCACAAAAGTCCTGTCAGCCCCCTCCCCCAAACCGGCACAACCTTGTTATAGGCATCGTCTGTACAGCTTGTATGTGTGTGTGCGTGCTCGGTTGTTCTCTACTTTGAAAGTGTATAATTTCATGTGTCGGTCCAACAATGACTGCTTGAGTTCTTTAGACCGTGCTCGTTTTGATGGGCATTTTCTAACCATGGTGCTGGCGCTCTGGTTTGGCTGGTTTTATGGTGCAAATAGGATCCTTGCTAGCCTTTTTTCATTGTATACGAGAATCGCAGCCCACACCAAGGGTTCACCGTGACCGATGGATGGATACTTTGCCGAATGCGCGGGCTCTAGCTAAAGCCTTGTTTATTTGCGAAGTAGAAGAAGAATTCATTGGAAAGCTCTTTTTTTCATACAAGCTGCAGCTGCCACCAGTTCTTTCCGGTGCATGCCGGTCTATGTACATTTTAAAACATTCACCTGCAGGGACTCATCTCCATGCCTGTGGCTTGACGCCGGACCGATTTTCTGGCCGGTGCATCGAGAAGCTGCATGCTTACGGCATAGGCTTCGTGAGCACTACGATGACGACACGGGGCATGAAGTATGGCGGGTCGCTCAGATCTCTCCGGCAGTTTACTGCTGCTGCAGTTTCTGTTGCCGTCCATTTCACTTTGAGTTGCTGCTGAGACTGAGCCTTTTGCTCTGAGAACTGCTCTGGTAATTTAAGGGTATCTGACAACAAAGAAAGAATATCCAAAGAGCGCGAAGATCTCAAGAACAAGATACAGACTTACACACCGAAAATCATCGCATTCCATGGCAAAGGTAATAATAGTAATAATAATAATACATTTGATATAGTGCCCTCAGAGGACTCAATCTCTTTCTAGGCACTTTACTTTGTGATGCAATCTCTTTGAAACTTGTACATATACAATCTACAGTGTCCACATTTGGCTTCCAGTCTTATGCATGCTCTCATTGCCTTATCAGCATACACTAGAGCTTTGCAAACTTCTAGAGAATCCTAGACGAACACGCACTCTGGGAATAAGCCACAGACCAGGAATGTTATATATATATATATATATATATATATATATAATGCCAGGAATGTTATATATATATATATGTGTGTGTGTATGTGCGTGTGTGTGTGTGTGTGTGTGTATGTGTGTGTGTGCTTGTGTGTGTGTGTGTGTGTGTGTGTGTGTGTGTGTGTGTGTGTGTGTGTGTGTGTGTGTGTGTGTGTGTGTGTGTGTGTGTGTGTGTGTGTGTGTGTGTGCTAGGGCTATAAGTGAAGGTGTTAGGATACAATCATCATCGAGTATTGTACTTTAGGTGTCTTTAGTGATAGTTGCTTGGCGTTGTGAAAGTTTGCTCAATAATCTGCCTTCGAAGCAATCATCATGTTTGATCCCTGACAAGGATTAAAAAATTAGTATAGAAATGACTTGCTAAAGATCTAATGACTCGTTGGTTCTCTTTGGGGCGAACTACTAGCTATACAACATTTTTTAAATGGTATTTGAATTAAAAAAACTCAGGGAAAAGTGATTGAATTTTCCAGAATATTATCAATGTTCAATTTGAAAAAGTTTGCTGCCACTCGAGTGCAAAAGTATACAAGCTGAAAAGCAACTGAGAGTTTGAGTTGATCTAAACCAGGGGGATACAAAAACAGATTTAGCTGAGTTTTCATCTGCTTATTAATGGCTGTGTGTGGAAATTGAACTAGAAAGAGGTCGAGTATAAATAGCGAAATAAGAGGACCTAAAACAGATCTCTGATGCATCCCATACTTTAAAGGCTCACCGGGTGACCGCTGGCCATTTACGTATGCGGCGAGATCTCTCTCAGAGGTGGGACCTAATCTATTGCAGTGTAGTCAGTGCCTGTGATGGCAAGGAGAGAGCATAGCCGCTCAAAAAGGACATGCCACAAAGCTTGAAGAATGGATTCTGAAAAATTGCCAATAGGCTCGCAAAGTATGGTGCTGACTTGGGAAGCAGTTATGGAGAAGGTTAAAGGTCGACAACAGCTTATTTGCATCGTTAATCTGTGATTAAGCTATGTTCATGTGACATAGCCTTAGCTAAGATGGATATGTTTACAGTAGACCTCATATGTCAGTGGGTAGACCATCAGTCAGCTGATCTTCTGTGTGTTTTTTCAGCTTGTTCTTTATTGCCATACGGTGGTGGTGATTCCAAAGTTCATGTTCACGTTCGCGAAGGTGGTAGTGAATCTATAGTTCAGCCTTATTTATTCAAAAGAGCTTTATGCAATTCATGCAAAGGAGCGGCTCCCATCCTTCTCGCACAAGGTGCAAGTCCGGCTGCAGTACTCGAACCCAGCCCCTTGGTGGTGGTGACACGTGCAAATGTCGTCGCACGTGTCTCGAGGATTGGCTTAATTCGGTTCCGGCGGCAGGAAAGGAGAGCTGAGGGGAGGAGCTGAGTAGCGAAGGCGAAGGAGGAAGACAGTTCAGAAAGACTAACAATACACCTTGCCATTGTTGACTAGACTTGCACGGTGATTTGCTAAACCTTGTGACTACCAGTGCGTGCGTGCGTGCGCGCGTGCGTGCATGTTTGTGTGTGTTTGACGCGGTACATACCTGCCAGCATAACCGGATAAAGCCTTTCAATGAACTCGTTCATAAGCTCAGAGAGGGCATGTTGAGTGATCCTTCGTGCCTAGCTGAACTGCTGCCCCAGTTTCAGCCTGTTCGCGCCCTCGGGTCCTGTGCGGACAATAAATTAGCTGTCCCATTCCTCCGCTTAAAGACCGTTGGCGACAGAAGCTTTCGCTCAGCAGGTCCTAGACTGTGGAACTCGCTTCTACAATTCTTACGCAACGACAAATACTTTTCTGCTGTTGACTATGGCTCATCCTTTTCAGCGGTTCTGAGCTGCTACTTCCATGCTACTCACTACCTCAACTGCTCTCCTGACTCTGCTATGCCTCCTACTTTCTCTTTGTTGCATGAGACGAAGTCTGTTGGCTACCGAATGCGTACCAAAAGCCACTTAGGCTGTGAGTGTGCTATACAAAACTCTCTTGCGTAACACCCACATAGTCTGTATGACTTTGTGGAATTACAGAAGGTTTGAAGAATTACATTACATTACATCGATGCAGCTAATAACAACTTACCTTTCTTCACCTTTCAGTACCAAGATGTATTTACGCACGAGGGACTCGGTTGTTACACTCCCATGCAAAGCTCGATCTAGGCCACACTGGAGATTCTTAGATGAAACAGTCTGACCGATTTAGAGTCTGCAATGTATAGCAGACAAGCATCTTGCCATAGCATTGGTGCAGAGTGTGCGTAGAATGTCGGCGAGAAGTGAACTTATTTTTTTGCTGCTGAAACCATACCGTTTTGATGGATTCATGCTATCCTCTGCATTTGTAGGACTCTTTGTGACCCTCACTGGCAATAAAAACTTTCAGTATGGGATTCAGCACCAACGTTTTCCTGGAACCGAATGTGTAAGCAACAGATCGAGCCATACGTCTGACAGATCAAGCCAGACAATCATTCCTGTTTAATTTGTGGCTTTCATAGCTTCTTCATTCGACTCTCTTCACTTTCGAGTGAGCGGTATTATTATCAAGCTGTGCCATACTGTCATGCTGTCATTTATCGGTCTATGGCGACTTTGTTGTAGATTATGTACGTTCTACCTTCATCAATGTGGCTACCTCAGACTGTTGACAAGCTTCCGATCTTCAAGGGTTTGCAGAAGCTACGCGACTTTCTCTGCGGCAATTTGCCATCACTGGAAGAATCAGATGTCACGTTTCCAGATATTGCGTTGGCTCGGGGGAAGAACGGGCCGAGCTCGGCCGCCGAGTCGGACATGTTGCCTACTTCTGGAGCCTCAGCCGACGACGAGGCTCATGGACCATGGGCCACGCCTGCTGTGATCATTGGGCTTCATGGTGCTAGTTGTACAAACGAGCCCATCGCCAAACATCAAAAGCTCGAGGTCATTGAACATGGCGCACCGATGCACGAACAGCCCACGCAGAGTCACGGCGTCCAGTTTTCGGCAACAGCAGCTACCGGTCAGAGTGCAGTGGAGATTGCCCTTGCACGGTTGGCCGCACACGACGATCTGACACCCGAGACAGCTACCCACAAGTGGCTCATGTCGTTGCCCCATGTATTCGACGTCCTCTCGGATTAAAAGCTCTTCCGACCTCCAGCTCGAGAGCCCCCCCTGTCCCACCTGCTGATGCTGAGCACAGCATGAGGTGACGGTCATGTAAATAAGTGCTATCGTCAATAAGCGATTGGCTATCAGCGACCGAGGCAGGTTATTTAGCTGCAACCTAGGCAACCGTCTGCCTGCCTACTTTTGTCGTGCTTCACTGGCCACTGTTTATGTAATGTAATGTAATGTGCATATATATTTCTGTGCTACCCATGACTTACCTTGACTAATGGCGGTGATGAGAAGGATGCACCAATCGAATCCTGCTGTACTGCCGTGCCCTACGTCTTTTGTTGTTTGGTTGCAAGCGGTATTATCTTGCAGCTGCGTAAGCCGGCAGCCGCTGACTTCGCTGAAAATGTTGACTAATAAAGGGCACTGGATACTTATTAATCGTACATGCTGAGAGTCTTCATTAAAAAAATGTTGTGCAAACAACATTCGCCTATGTAAGTTAATCGCTTCGTTCCACTGGGCATGCCAAGTCAATGAAGAGCTTTTGCTGCGGCTGCTGCTGCTCTGATGCTGCTGCAGCACTGCAAAAGTTCGAGAATGTCTTCGCAGTCGCCACAGGACTATCGATAACACCACTTGTTGCTGGACGAAAACGAGAGAAAGAAAAATATTCCAGGCAGTATGAAAGGCAGTGCATCTAATGGATATTTCTGTATAAGAATTAACTTCCCAAGAAAGACGAGACGAGAAAAGGCGAGAAAACGTGCCAGCCGAGAAGAGGTGCTGCTTAACGCACCCCACCTCAGGGCTAACTTATCTCAGCGCAGTAGCACATGCACCGTGACGACCTTGCCCCACCCACTTCAGCCGCCAGCACATGTTCTCTACTAGCTCATTGTTAGGACAGCCTCCAATGGGTGACCTGCTGCGATCGAAGGGCAAACACCGGAGTCGGATCTCGCGACGACCGTACGCAATGCTCTAATAAATAACGCACGAGGATTGCAATGCGTTCATCTCTCAGTTCCGATTGCTGTATAAAAAAAAGTGCGACGCACGAATTTATCGCTGCTGTCGCCGAAGCTGTCTCGTCGATGCTGAAAAAAAGAGAAGTTCTAAAAAGGCAATCGCAAGACAGCATTGCTTGTACACTGTATCCGGCTGCTAGAATAAATAATATCTCATTCGCTTACGTTCGCAGATGAAAGTGAGCATGTGTCGTGGGGAGGTTTTGTGACTAACAAAAAACCTCTTCCCACGTACGTGCGTTTCCTTACGTTTCGTTGAGTTCTACTCGGTAATTTACAGGCCGCCGGTTAGCTTTTACAAATTGTATTCCTTCACCTTGGCAGTAGCATCTAGTCGGCTCCGTCCGTACCTGAGGTCTGGAGGTTATCAAACTACAAGCTATTTCAGCAGAAGCAGTAGAGTGACCCATGAGGGGGCGATGCTGCTGGAGCACTACCACGTCGAGGATGACTTTTTAAGCTGGCTGCTCAACTCGGAGCGGAGGCTCAACGAGAGTGGCGTCGACCCAGCTACGCGGCACATGCAAGCATCGGTATTCCTGGCAGGCGGCGCATTAACACTCGCTACGAGTTTTCCTAAGGCGGTGAAGTATGGCTACGCCCAGCTGCGTGCAACGCTTACGAAGGTATTGTTTTGAGTTTTGCCCTGAAGCTGAAGAGAGGCTTCGGCGGTCGGACTCGCAGAGTGAAAGCGCAGGCAGAAGCTGCGCAGAAGCGAAGGCGAAAGCGAGGCTGCCGCCTGGGCAAGGGCAAGGTCGGAGGTGCTGATTGGAGGAGCTGACGAGGAGGAGGAGGAGGAGGCGGCGAAACAGGTGTTGGGCCGAGCTGACCGAAGGCTGGACCGAGCACAGAATTGGCCGAAGGAGGAGGCTGGAGCGGCCGGAGGCGAACGTGCACCGAGCGGCACGGAGCGCGACACGGAAGCGCCGGAAGCTAGCAGCGAGTGAGCGGAAACTGGCGGAAACGGCGGCCTACGAAGCGGCGAAGATTAGTGAGGTGACGTCAGCCTGCGGGCTGCGGCTGTCGGCCGCTGGGCTATGAAGCGCCGTTGCGCAGCAGCGAAGTGGCCAGAGATCAGATATGCGGCGGCGGCGGCGGCGGCGGCGGCGGCGGACAGAGATCGTGCCTCGGTGCCGTTCAACTGCGCGTTACTCGTAAGTGAGGCGTGGCCGGAGGCGCCCGCCTCACTGAAGAAATTCGAGGCGACAGCAGCTGCGGTCCTGAAGATGGCAGGTTCGACGTCGGCCGGAAATGACGTTGAGAAGGCGGCAGCAGAAGTCAGCTCTGCGACGACAGACAGCGTGGCAACGACGATGGATGAAGCGACGACGGGGGCAGGCAATAGCGGCTCGGCGGCAGAGACTGGTTCAACGGCGGAGACGGGTACTGCATCATCTGAGTCTGGTAGCGCGGTGAAGATATATATATATATGACCCAGCGATGTCGGAAAGCTGGCGCCATACATAGACGGAAGGTTATAAAATGCCGTGCTATCACCTACCTCATCCTAGCGGCAGTTACCTAGCCCAGTGCTGGATGAAAAGGTAATAGCATGCCTGCTTAAGAGCACGGCGTTCACTGTGTAGCAGCCAACGGGGACTATGCTACTAAATGCTGGTCTGTGACAGACTAATATGGCGCTGTCGTGCGTAGCTACTTAATTTTGGTTCTATGGTAATAATAATAATAATGCACTTGATAAAGCGCCCTCAGAGAACTTAATCTCTCTCTAGGCGCTTTACATTTGCTGCAAAGGGAAATGCAGTTGAATGGTGAGTAAAATCATGCTTGATAAACAAACAAAATTAATAACATGGTTAGGGGTGACATGCATAGCGTCAGCATGCAAATGTGGTTAGTGGCAGCATACACAGTGTCAGCACGCATAAGCACATCAAGGACGAATCACAGGGACCCACTAAATGCTGTCCTAAATAGGTCTTTTTAAATTCTTTTTAAATGTGGTCAGGTCAGGGGATGTTATGACGCAGGTCAGGAGGGAGTTCCAGGCTTTGGGAGCATACAAACTAAATGCACGGTATCCAAAGGATTTGAGATTTGTACGGGGTATTTGTAGACTGTTGGATTCCGAAAAGTGGGTGGTACGATGCTTGGCCTGATGGGGGAGTATATCGGAGAGATAGGCTGCAGCCAAAGAATGAAGTGACCTAAAAGTGAGCGACAAAACCTTGAAGTCAATCTGTTGCTTGACTGGTAGCCAGTGCAGGTTGGCGAGAAGTGGAGAAATGTGGCAACTGCGACGCTCACGACAGACAAGCCTAGCTGCGGAGTTCTGCACCAGCTGCCATCGCCTGTTCGCACATGCAGGTAGGCCAGCGAGCAGTGAGTTTCAGAAGTCGAGACGGGATGTCACGAATGCATGGACCAACTTAGATGTGGTATCCTTATCTAAAAAAGCGTGTTATTTTCCAACAGTGCGATGTCAAGCTTTGTTGCTGCCCCGTTTGATTTGCGATCTTGAGATCAATTGGGAATGTGGCTTATTTATGGTATTCGTAGTTTATGGGTCAGTGGAATTTTTTGCCTTGTTATTGCCACTACAGCCAATTTATGACAGAGTTATATATATATATGGCCCAGCAGAGTATGTGGCGCTGCTGTTGATTTATGGGCCGTTGGGATTCATGGCGGTGATTGTTAAGTAACGGGCTGCAGAGGCCGGGAGTTACGACGGACGATAACGCCGGACAGAGCGGTTGCGTACTGGCCCGCTGCTCCGGCGTCCGTATGAATGAATAAACGTCTCTGTGACCGCCGCTTCGGGGTTCGGCGCGGTGTCACATACCTGCGGTCAGGAGACCATCAACCTACAGATTCGATGACTCGGCTCACGGCTGCGGCGACAGCGATATTTCCGAAGCTGGGCGTTAATGAAACGCTGGCGTTTTCCACCACCAGATAATGACCGTCGAGATATAATTCGCGGTTCCTGAAACTATACTGCGGTCGTTAGAGCGAGTCATGCCGTAATCTATGGCTAGGCGGCGTAAAAGCGAAGGTCGTGTAATGATAATAATAATAATAATAATAACACGTTTGATAGAGCGCCCTAAGAATACTCAATCTCTTTCGAGGCACTTTACATCTGCAGAGAAGAGTTGGGCGCCGTGACTTGGAGTCAAGCAGTTCAGTGATGTTGCGCGGGAGTCGCGCGAGAGTTGTCCTACACACAATGGCTGCGCTTCTATTCGCTCGTTCTTTGTCGCTCGCACTTCGCGCCTTTCACTCTTTGCGCGGTTTAGTGCCCTTAAATTTTGCTTCTGCCTTATTATGTACACTTGTGGCCTAGCCTCTACGTTAGGGCCTTTGACGTCAGTTTATCGCCTGCCCTCTGATATGCATTTATTACTGGGTCCATAGATGAGGGTAGAGTTTTCAATGGTCGAGGCAAAAGAAGTTACGAGCGCAATAACCCGCCGCGTGGAATATGGTGGTCCTACTTGTGCATCACTCCGGCGCTATTTGGCGTAAATACATCGTCGTGGTTTCGTCATGCGACGAAATTCTTCATGTAACGAAACCATGACGATGTACTTATATATACGATGTATTATATATATATATATATATATATATATATATATATATATATATATATATATATATAATTCATTGTATGGCGCCTTAACAGAACTTATATATATATTTAGAAATTATTCATGTAACGAAACCACGACGATGTATTATATATACATATATATATATATATATATATATATATATATACATATATATATATATATATAATTCATTGTATGGCGCCTTAACAAAACTTATATCTATTTAGGCGCTTAACAAATGCCACGGGGCCCGGCAACAAAGGCAACCCGGCAACAAAGCCCAGGATCTCGATCGTCTTATACATTCGTATTGACCTCGGTCGTTAAGGAAGAGCACCTTAACCGCCGGGCCAAACCAGCGCTAGTGCTTTAATGGCTGCTGCTGGATGGATACGAGTTGGCCTCCGCGACTGTCGAATAGACTGCTTTAAGCTACACATAACGCGGACTTGCTGCAGGTGCGGGCGATGCCTCGTTGCTGCGCTTAGTTCCAGTAGCATTGGCACAGCGGCGTGTGTTGGCTGGACCTACAATTTGCTGGCCGCGATAGACGGCGGTTCAGGCATCGCCGGCATTGTCGCTTTTCGGAAGAAACTAGCGCCGCCGCATTTTCGCGGCCACGGCGTGATTAGTGCCAAAAGCCGCTACGACCTCGCTTGTAACACTAGCATGTGAACAGCGCGTAAGAAAGACTTGGCAGTGCTAAAGGGAAAAAAGGGGCTCGAGTCTTAATTCTAATCCGTGCGTCACCCCCCGAGCAGCGAGGCGATTGTTGAGCACCTTGGTCGTTGCCCGACTGTGTTTCATGTCCGGTAGATTGTTGGTATGACGCCGGTACTACTTCTCTACTAAACCGTCGGTGAGCAGATGTTGGGAGCACTATCAGGACGGGCCGGTGCACAGCTGTGGTCCGTCGCTGATGTGGCGTGGACACAGGCCGGTTCGGTCCTCCCGCCAACTCACGGGGATGACTCGCTGTGGCTGTGGAGGGAGTGAGGGGAGGATGGAAGCGCCAGCCTAGGTCGGCGACTGCTCGCGGTGGAAGACTTAGAGAGAGAATGGTTTCCGTTCTGGCCGACAGACAGGCGGAAACAAGGTACGGAGCAAACCAGGCTGGAGGTCAAGGGCCTGTGCTTCCTTCAGTTGATGCGTGCTGGCCAGGCGAGAAGCAGGCCTCTCGCCTCGGCGGTTGCGGGTGTCGACTTTTGGTTTCGTTGAAAAGTTGACCGCGGTCAATTTCCAATGCGCTAATAAACTGTTTGTGAGAGCCGATTTCGGCCGAGCACCTGGCGTCGGGCTGATGAGTCCGCTGTCGCGTGCCTTTATTGCGATTCCTTCCTATGGATCGCCGAAAAAAAAATCACAGAGTCTATAAAGTTAAAACGGGTTTTAACCAGGGTCGGTCGGGTTAGAACGAGCCGAGCTGTCTGCATACTGTACATTGAGCTGCTGTCACTGGCTGGTTGATGGTTTTCACGAGTGTTCGGTTCAATAATGATAATAATGCATTTATATTGCACCCTCAGAGAACTTTACATGTTTCTAAGCACAATTCATTTCACTGCATCTGCCGACAGATACCTCAGACATAGGCGAGAGCTTAGATTTTCTTATTAGCTCACCTTTCGAAGCAGTAAACTGTATTTAAAGGCAAACTTCTGCATTAGCATTTACATATTAGCAATGTATCGGTGCCTCTCTAGCTATACGCTAACGTCGGTGAGCGAGTGCAGCCCGGACCGCCGGCTGTGTGCCTGCTGAGGTCGGCTGAGCGCCCCTCGTAAGGCAGGCTTATTTTACTGAGGAAAAAATGCTCTTCGTAGCTCCATCGAAAGCCCCTCGGGGGTTCCGTACATAGCAAAATTTATTTTTTACGTAATAGCTCTTCACCAGATAAAATAATGACGTCGCAGTCCTGTGAGTACAGAAATGAAAGTCCTCCTAGCGGCTAATTTGAGATGTTAGTGGTTTATGGGTCAATAGCATTTATCGCATTTTTATTCCTGCTACAGCCAGTTTATGGGTTAGAGTGATTTATGGGCCATCGGAGATTATGACACTGCCGTTAGTTTATGGGCTGTCGCGATTTATGGCAGTGATATTTCAGTAACTCGGCAGATTATGACAGTGTGGCACATCTCAGCTCACCGAGGGCTCCAGCTCACGGAGGGGAGAGGCTATGAGCTATGCATGCTACAGAACAACGCGGAAAATACAAGCCACAACAGCGAGCGTGCTCATCGCCGGTCACTTTTGGGTAGTAAGTCCTCGTGGCCTTCTCTTGGTGGCCGCATTTTCGGCGAACGCGAGCCATCCATTTTTCATGATGTGGATACTAAGCGACCCGGGAGCTCGGCAGATCCCATGCTCCCCCGACGAGCTGTACGAGTGTACTCAACTACGCAGATCAAGAGGCACCGCTGGCCATCCGGTGCCAATGTAAAGGTTACGCCCAGCCTGTGAAACCCAGCCGATTGCACCACACCACAGCCACCTCAGGCTCCTGCATCTCGCCTGGGCACACAAGAATTTGTGCATTCTTAGCCCTAATGTCACAGAGCCACTCTATAAAGACTAAGGTGAAGAGTTTAGGACAGCCCACTCAAATCGGCAGCTGCTTTCGTTGCGTATACGGTCGCCAACAGATTTCATCCCGCGAACAAAAGAGCCGGAGACGTTGTCGAGTCCCCGTAGGATAATTATAATATATTTGTTATAGCGCCTTCAGAGAACTCAATATAATCTTAGGCAGGATAGTCGTGCAAGTCGAGCAGAACAAGAAGTAGAAGCGCAGGATGGCAAGAAAGGAGGTGCCCGATTCTTTGTAAAAACAAAAACTGGGAGCTTCGCGGTCACGTGCCTCGGAGCAGCAACAATTTTAAAAACCTAAATTATGTCCGGATTTTGTGCGAAACCATTTGCTGTAGAACCATTGGCCCCAATCTCTCGTGTCCTATACAGCTCTCCTTGAATGAGCGCTTCTTGTCCGTGTAGCCTGCTCGTAGCGCATTGGCCACTCAGCAGGTAGGGTCATCCCTTAAGTCATGAACTCTTGTGAGCTAGGTTCACAACATTGCTACGCTGATTTCTCCATCCTATAAAAGTATTTTCGATGTGGTCATCGATTTCCATGCACTAAAAGTTCTTCTTGAATCGCTTGTTTATAGGAATATAAAGAGTATGAAGTCGATCATTTCTGCGGTAATCATGATTGGGTCTATCCGTGTCTCAGCAAGGAAGTTCTTTGTGTCTACCGCGGTGAGTTCTGGCTGAATCGCAGACTCTTTAGATCACCTCACAGAACAAGCAACATAATTAAATCGACCAACTTTCTTAAAACTGCCAGTGTGCACCTGGATTATTTGGTTTCAAGAGCACAAATGAAGTAACACAAGTACACGCTAAATCTTATCTTTCTTGTACTTGGCGATGATTAGAGCTTGGCTTTATTTCCACCCAGACGAATTTCCAAAATACTGGTAACAGCACTTTCGTAAACAGTGGAGGTAATGTAGATTGGTGAGGACACCTTTCTGATCTCTTGCCGTTTGAGATCCGTGGTCCGTTAACACTCACTGCAGTGTCATCTGTATCAATCATGTTGGAGACTTGATATTTAATAGAATTGATGCCGTCAGCAATGGATTCGAATGTTGAATAGTTTCACTATCTTCCAGCTTAAAAAGTGTTGTGGATATTCTTAGAGATAGCTCATATCGCTGAAGGAAACCGTCAAGCCAGTGTTGTGATGCTTACCTCCGTAGCCTTTTCTCTCCTGCCAGAAACTCATGTCACATGATATCTTCCAGCTCAGGAATTAATGGCGACCGACCTGATCCTCACTCGAACTTCTCAACATTACTTTTCACTTGTTCACAGAGGTTATCATACGCTGTCAAATTTTCATCAAATATATCACATTTTTCATCGGTCTTAGCGTCATTGGATTGGAACTCCGCCAAGTTCTATGGTGATTTCTCCATTCGTTTGCTATCTGTGCTTGCCTTTATGCAATTATCAGGGGAGATAAGCCGGACTTCTCACATTCCTCTTTGACTTGGGCTCATTTCACAAGTATCCTGAAAAGTTATGACAGGGCTTATTTTCCGGCTAGGTCTTATTTTCAGGGAAATACAGTGAGCCAACTTGCCATTGGCCTAACTTCATTACATTCAATTACGAATGTGAATTCATGGTGATCCCAGCCATTCGTCTAGCCAAGGGCTCGTTTCTCGGGTTCGAGAGCGGCCCTGAGTGTCCCGCTTGAGTGCCTTATTGTGGCATGCTTGCCTAATCATGATAAATTGCTTGCCATTAAACCTCGGCTACTACTTCTCTTGGAGCGATATGCGTAGCATGAAGATTTGATTATCCAATGGCGCTATACAAGAGGCAAAATGCAGCTGGGGGAAAGTGGCTGGCAGCCAGGATCTGCCGTTTCCCATAGGAGGCATTCAGTTAAGCCATCACTAGCTTGAGTTACTCTATAGAGGCTTGAATTGTAACTGCCTCTAGGTGTCACCTGCATATGCCAATGCTGAGGTTTTGAACTACTGTACCGAAAGGCAGTGTGTAGACAAACTCTAGTAGTACAGATGAAGAATGTACTCCTTTGGAATACAACAGGTGACGGATTTGATAAGCCAGACCTGACCTTCGCCACCACACAAACTGGACACAATAGAACAAGTGCAATCCAAAAACGAAAGAGCCTCGTCGCGCCGCCTGCTATTCAGTCGCTCCAGCTCTGTCTTTCAGCGCTGATACGAGTCAATAGAATTGCCCACAGCTCGAGCAGGATGCAGAAAGCGACAATACCAACCCACTTGTTATTTAGCTGTTATTAGTCATACAGAGGAGAGCGGTTACAGTGGAGTTGCTTGCTTAGATATCAAATGAAAAGTTTCCTAACGAGAATTTTCGTATTTATGCGTTCCAGAAGCAATTGTTTTTCAGATAATCTCCGAAAAAAGAGAAGGGGGCTGTGCAGCAATTTGCTGGAATTACATAATTCAATCCAGGCTTTTTAACTGAGAAAAAATGACGGAATCTGATTAGCTTTGAAAAAAATCGGCAAGGCTTTGCATTGAAAGCTCGAGCCTCGATACTTGCGGCCACCGTGGGAAGGGGCTGGGATACTTGCGGCCACCATGGGAAGGGGCTGGGATACTTGTGGCCAACAGTAAAATCCAAAGGGATCAGTATCGAGTGCCCAAGTAATAATCATTTGTATAGCACCATGAAGAGCACCAAATCTCAAATCCAGGCGTTTTAGAGTTCGGTTCCAAAGAATCAATAACTAAGGGTTAATGGCATCATGCTCAAACAAGCATGTAAAAGCAAAGCAATATGTTAAGGCCAGCATGCTACAGCACACAAGGCAGCCGGTTAGTACCACGTCTAGTTAGTAACATGCACGGAATCGTGCTCAGATAAAGATATTTTATATGCGAGCCAGAAAGACAAGGCTCGTTGGGACGCATGAAAGCTGAGAACAGACGCGTATTCAGCTGATACTTGCATGACGCAAATTCAATGCAGGTGACAGAAGCCGGAAGCGAGTCGCAACTTTCGGTAAATACGAACTGAAGGCCCGATCACCAACAGATCTCAATTTAGTGCTGATAACCGAGGACCAGATGGTGAGACCCCACTAGATGCCGCAGAGATCGGAGTGCTAGGCTGGGAAAAGCTTAATCGGAGATGTACAGTCGAGTCAGAATAGTATATCGTCGGGCCGGTAAATAGGTTCTTACATGCGGGAGTATTGCCATAAGCGGAGCGAGACTAAAATTGCTCTTGACTGAATCTTTTTTTGTAAATTTAGCAGCACAAAACGATTAAGACACATCTAATAATGGTTTATTTAAAGTGTAATTTTCCGATGGGTACGATTTGGGATGCATATTTCTCCCATCCCTGCAATTGCATAGTACTCGTTACGTTCTGTAAGATCGTGCTTCAATTAAGGTTCTGCTGCTCTTATATGCGGAGTATTGTTATAGGCGGAGTCAACTTTAGCTTTGCTGACTTTGCTAATTGTATCTGCATCTTCTGAGGCCTCATACATTTTCCCTAACAGATGTTAGTTGCGACTCCACCAATACAGGAAGTGATGAGACCTATGTATTAATTACAACGAGGCAGAACACTTTTAATTGCAGAGGTTCAGGTGCTCGCCCCGACCAAGGTCTGGCTGAGGTCGTGGGCTCGAGCCCCGAAGCATAAGTGAAGCACATGAATAGATATTAAGTTCTCTTGGTGAGCTATACAAATGAATGATATATTATATATAACCATTACGTGGTCAACATTAGGGAAAGAGACAAATCCTAGTCAAGCAAATAATTCACCATCTCGTAGATTAAACACGAGTCTGACTTTAGGTAACTACAGCCTGCGAGCGAAAGAGACAAGTCTTGACTATAATTTACTTACTATGTTAGATTTGTAATACAAGCACTGAGCTGCTGTCACTTCTCGTGTCTTCGACAGGAATTGTGGAGGGAGAGCTGGCATGAGTTAAATAAGTTTTCCTGATCTAGTGTAGTCTTCTAAATGAATGACTCGACGAGCCTCTTCAGCAATGAAGAGACATACATGCTTAGAACTGGTTCTAAGCTTGTTTCGCTATAATAGCCTTACCTAGATGTGTCAAGAGCAAGTGAGACAAATGCAATAAGAAAAAGTTGTTTATATACCACTCTAAGAGAACTAAATCTCTACCCAGGTGCTTTACAAGTTGATGCGAGAGAATCAATACTCAAGGGTTCACGAAATACACTTTATCATGCTTAGACAAGCATGCAAAAGCACATTAAGTATTACGTACTTAGTGCAAAGTGACGTAGTTCATTGGGTCCATTCGTCACGTAGCCTTTTGTTTACCTGATTATTTTACTATTTACCCCTTCCAGGCCTTTAGGTACTGCATGTTCAAAACCCAGGTGATTTGGTTTGCAGTGACTTGATGTACACCACACTCAAAACCGATAGCTGCTTCTCCGAATATGCACGATGCTATACAATCGTCTGACCAACAACAAAATCTGTGGCAGCTACCTGCCCTCTGTGTGGGGAAAGAAGATGAGCAAGATACAGGTGTATGAAGATTTCATTACAAGGTCTGTTTAACCAATGTACAGAAAGCAATTTTGTAAATACCCCAGCTCTCAAAAAAGAACACGTTGCTGGCAGAGGCAGCCATCGACAAACGCCAGCCGGGTTCAGTTGGCCAAAAAGAAACATTAACAAAACAAGAACCATCACCACGATGAATTCATCTTCGAATGTAAAGCACACATATAAGACTTGTTAATAATGGGCCACAAATCTTGACAAAAGCACATGTCTAAGGATGAATTACCACAAGGTGGTAAGTTGAACACGTCCGGCCAAGTTGATGGATACCTCCGGGAAAGGTCGATGGGTTAGCAGATCAATACTTCGTACTCAGGAGTAGCAAACGAATACAACATGCTATAAACAATAGCTAAAGTGAAGTGATATTTACAAGCAGCAACAGACGTGCTAGTCTACAACCAGCCAACATAAGGTTCACGCGATTGGCTTAGGTCCAAATTTACATGCCATATTATTCAGATCCATGATCGGAGATCTGCTATATGAGGCTCGTACGTGCCAGCTTAAGGCTGTCTTTAAGCAGATGATCTCTCAGAGCGTGAAGTGCATTCAAGGCAGTGCTATGGACACCGACTCCCTGGCCAAGCCAGTGTAGAGGAAGGCGGTGTGGGGATGGCTGCACGGGACCAGTCTGCAGCACTGACTCGAAGTTGCTCACGCGTACAGGATTGTCGCCTTTTAGGCCTTCAATGTATCTGCAACAAAATAAGCGGACGAACATGACGACTAAGATGTGATATCACTTTCAGTCGGGTCTTCTCAACAGACAAGTAAACAGCACGTTTCGTCATGAAATTCCAAGCATTAATGGTTGTCCGTGGCCCCTATGCTATAGTATTTATATTGTATTTATATTGTATATCTATCTATCTATCTATCTACCTATCTACCTATCTATCTATCTATCTATCTATCTATCTATCTATCTACCTACCTACCTACCTACCTACCTACCTACCTACCTACCTACCTACCTACCTACCTACCTACCTACCTACCTATCTATCTATCTATCTATCTATCTATCTATCTATCTATATATATATAGTAATATACTTAATATTAAGTAATATTAATATTAATATTTATATTAAGTAATATAATATATATAGATATATATATATATATAGATATATCTATATATACACACACACTATATATATATAGTCATTGTTATTGCATTGCCAGCAATGTCAGTGCTTAATATGTAACATCATCTAGCCTTGTGTAGTGCCTAAATGTTCGAATCCTGTCATCGTACCCAGGCAAGTGCAAACTTCCACAACTATGCCCCAAGTTCAAGCCAACGTACATTTTTATTTATAAAATCGCAGACATAAAAGTGCTGTTCAGTGAGGTATCTCTGTGCCGTATGTCATCCTTACAGCCACACAAACACGGTATTTGTGTCAAGAACACTAGAAGAATTCCACTTAAGTTTGAAATTAAGACCTTGGGACACACAAGCCGGAACAATAGCTGCTTTGATAACAGGCTGGCCAGAAAAGGGGAACTAGAACATTTAATGCTTTGAACCACAACACCGTGACCAAAGAAGCAACACACAGGGCGTCGATTTAACACTACTCCTTAAAGCTATATTTACATTTTATTTCACGAAATCAGGAAACCTATCGTCACCTTAACCGGGCTACCATGAGGGAAGGTAATCAAGGATCAGAATATGCTCAATATGCTTATAGGTGCCGAATCTCTCTTAACTTGAAGCTTAAGACATCTAGTTACAAATAGCACCATATTATGGCATTGCACATATAGTCCGGAGAAGCCAACGAGAAAGTACTCAATACATTTGCTTTTTCAGAGCTGCAGAAAGTCACTATTTGTATTGGCTTTTGAAAAGCTGCTAGTCGACCGCAGCATTAGAGCTGCTGTCTCAATGCAGATGAATTAAGTTTCAAGGACAACAGCTGTAACCATTATTTTTCTTACAGCAGACTTGAAACGTAATTAAGTGGCTCGTGAAAACGAAGATCAAGTGGCTCGTGAAAAAGCAGCATCCTACTTGCTTGCTATTGCGATGTGACTATGACGGTCCTTTACAACATGCAGAAGGTTATAAGTATGGGTTATATCGGTTTGATAAATTTAGCAGAGACAGCACCCTTAGCAATGATCTACCAGAAAAAACAGCATCATTGCATTGTTCCTAAAGAAATCATACCCTGGGTAGCCACGTCTTTTAACACCTGAGATTTATGCTTTTGAGACCCTTCAACAATTATGGTCCCTGTGGGTACCACGGGCCAAGGAGAACGAAAGCAAGCCCTCCACGTACGGATTCACAAAACCTGTGTAGTCGCCCAGTTATTTAAATCTAAGCGTCACAGTACTGCAAACGCCACAAGGCCAGCAAACGATGCAGCAATGACAGCAGCAAGGTGCAATTCAGCACATGGTACTCGCCTCAGATAGACATCAGAATGCTGCAAATGCTGTACTCTCGGTGGTACGCTCACAAAGAGTGGTGATGGAGGCCTTGGAGGCTGCTGCATGCCGAATGGCGGCACCGGCATCCCGTTGGCCATTGATGCTACATTTAGTAAATGGCAGACACGACACAGTAAGTAGCTGCCTGAAGTCTGCCTCTGCTGTGGCCAGTGCACGTTGGCAGGAAACACAAAAACGCCTCACGAACACGAGTCATGAATGCTAAGCATGCATGCAGAACAGGAGATTGTGAGGCACGGCTCAGCTCGTGAGGAAGCGGCGTCTCTCACCTTGCAAGTGGTCGACTGCTGCCGACGGCGGGGGAGCAGGGCTCCCCGTGCTACCGCCTCCACCATGGTCCATGAAGTGTCTCGGCTGCGGGGACGGTGTCGGACCGACGGAGGTGAACTGCTGTGGAGTAATGGGCACCCCGTGTTGCGAAAGCGCTTGCAGTGGAGGCCGGCATGGAAATGGTTGTGTTTGTTGCCCTTGTTGTTGTATAGTCTGCTGCTGGAAGTGCTGCTGCTGTTGGGGTTGAGGGGTAATTGACATTGATCCTTGCTGACCTTGCATTCGTGGGTAATGGCCAGCATGTGGCGGCTGCATGCCGTTCGGCTGTTGGAATGCTACAAAGAGAGTAAATTGTGAATTAGGTTGACGGCTGATGGTCAAAAAGGCTACGTGAAAACAGAGCCTTAAAAACAGATTTAAGTACAGAGTACAGGCCTGGTGATCAATCGCAAACCTGCCAACCAATCGATGCAAATCTGCCAACCAATGAAAACATCGTCTGTCCCTAGACGTTGTGAACGCAGCTGGATAACTTGCACAGATAGAGGTTCTCAGTTCAGGGTGACCCTTGCTATCGAGCTTCCAGAAAACCAGCAAACAGCAGAGATGCTCATGTGAATAAATAGGTGTACACAGCAAGTGCAGTATTTGAAAAACTGAGCTCTCATAGACTGAAGAGCTCAGTGAGAACACGTTGAAGTTAAAGGAGTGGATATTCATTGCAATCGACAACATCGTCAGTCATCAGCTATCTTAACCATCATAATGGTGAAGATCGATGCTCCTTATTTTGGTCTCTTATGCCCCCGCCCCGTTTTAGAGCACCGTGTTCTCACTGAACAAGCCGACACATGGACTCGTTCCAAGTTGCTCAGATACTCATTGCTTCCAGATGCTTCTTTTCGGTACAACACATCACACCACAAACAGTTACTTTTGCGTCTGGTAGCACCCTAGCTTTCGTTCTTTTCAATACGACACCACTATTTTCATCCATGTCACATACGTTTAGACACCCTATAATTAGAAACCGTATTAGAAACCCATTTAGAAACCCTATAATTACAATCACAGCTTTGCTCCATCTTTCCTTAGTGTCAAGAAATGTTAGCACGTGCCAATTTTATAACTAAACATTTAAAATTCAACGAAGCTTGGATATCAAGATCAACTTCAGTCACGTCATGGTAAAGATTACAAAAGAATGACGTCAATACAAACAAAAAATACAGCACGTCGGCTATAAGAGATACGACAACAGTTCAAGCGTACCTTGTGGATTATATCCCAACTGCTGCCTAGGCATAGCTTGCTGCGCATTGAACGGCATGCCCTGCTGATTTCCCTGCATCATGGAAACTTGACCCAGAGGCATCTGGCCCTGATATGGCTGCTGTGCCATGTGCATTGACGCTTGCACAGGACCGGCAAACATGCCCTGCTGTGCAAACTGTGGAGTACCATAGCCTAAAACAAGCACAAGGAGCAAGCCGTCTGCTTGGTCAAAAGAGGCTACCACTTTACTGTGACAGTACCGTGAGCATTCGATGGTGGACGTACCCATGAAGCTACCAGCCCCTGGAGCAGCATATTGGCCCACCATGAAAGGTGTGCCACAGTTTGCCATAGCAGTGCCACCGAGTGAAGCCATCGGCGACTGTCCATGCTGCAGGCCACTTCCAGGAACAGGCGACTGGGCTCGCCGCCGATCTAATGATGGGCCTCCACCAGACTGCTGCAAGGCTGTACCATCTGCAGCATGCAGGCGTGCAGAGAGCTCTACGTAGTGCTGCTTTTCATGATCAGCAAGTCTTTTCCACTAAAATTCAAGACAAAGAATAACAAGACAAATCAGCAAAAAGTCCCCACTTTGAGACGGCTCGTCATGTTACACTTATCGGAATAACTAGACAAGATATCGAGTCTCCATATGCTCACCCTGAAAGCAACTTCTTTGCTTATCTCCCCAAAACTCATACCGGGGTTCTTTTGCGAGATCTGACGGCGTACTTCGTTCGAGAACAACTGGAAAGACGTGACATGATGCTTCTTCTTTGCCTAGAAACAATGAAGAATAGTCTCGGAAGATCAACCGCCAGTCGGTATTTGCATAAAAAACAGCCCCACAAAGACATGTAAATATGTGCACTTGCAAATGAGCAAATCAAGCAGGCATTACACATACATATCAAGGCTACATGCAAAAAAAGGAAAAAGTAACATATATAAACAGAAGCATAAGAACTTGGTTTAAAGGATGCATAAGGCAGGACTCGATCCCATTGTAAAATGTGAGCACCATACCCACGGGTCATTCACCAGCTCAAGCAATGAGGTCGACCCTAAACATTTGGGTGGCAAGGTTGCAAAGTCAAGTACCGTATACAAATTACAGGAGGCTGAAGTAAGCGTTACAAGTACACTTTCTGTGCAAGCAAATAGCACGCAATACAATGAATGCTTAACCATGACAATTCAATAAATGTCGGCAAAGCAGCCTACACAAAACTCAACAAACTGTAGGACGCAAAGCACTTCTGTACTAGGTATACTAAGAACAGTTAATATTACGAATCAACATAAAATGAGTTGATGGTCAAAGGCGAGGCTGACTTCTTTGCCAGGCTAAGCTTACAAAAATTACCCTCCTTATGTCAAAGCAGTGACTCCAAAACAGCATTCTGATCGAAAACACGTAATAAACCCAACAAAAAAGTGCAAAGAATATGTAGTCGGAGAGCAAACAAACCGTGAACAAACGAGGCAGCATATCACAACAACGGCTTGGTGCAACACCACAGCCATGGGGCACATTCCTAAGCCAACATGCGCGCTAGCTCCAGTAAACGACGGAGAACCATACCTTCTTCTTATCGTCAATATCAACCGAGTCGCGTAAATAATCAAGGTTCGGCAATATACGGGCATCGTGTGGTATAACCACGGCTGCCACGGCATTCAATACAGGCGTAGCGCTTGAAACATGCATCTCATCGTCGTCATCCGGGGTCTCGTCATCATCGTCGTCATCGTCGTCATCGTCTTCCTCGCCGGATACATACGGCTCTGCTGCAGCCTTTGCTAGATGTGGGGACGCGACCTACAGACATATAAAAAATAGCAAACATTTTTCAGTGGTCGTTGGCTACATCGGCAAATGAAGCTACCTTGAAAATTAAATCACAAATCCGATACTCCTTTGGTAAAAGAGCGAATCCGAGGAAATCCAGATGAACATGCTAACCTTTATAAAAAAAACTCGCATAAAGGTAAAAAAAGCATTTACCTTTTTTGGGTTATAAGGCTTGCGCATGAAATACACTTCATCGTCCACGACTTTCGGAGATACAGGCGACTTCTACAAGAAGGAAATTCATTGCACAGCTGAGACCTCAATTAAAAGTTGATTAAAAAAGCAATACCGGCTACAAGTGAAAGTCCTAAATATTAAAAGGTGATATACGTAGTTACTAGGTGGGGTAACACCTCACTAACGAATGCAGGAAACAGCACCCTGATCGTTCTCGGAGAAAACCTGCTTACAATCGAATATGTGATCCACAAAACCCTTGCTGCATTATTAGTCACCACCAAAGTGACAGCAATTGAGCAGCATCTGGCTTTCTACATGAATAATAAATAAATAAAATTCATTTGTATAGGACCCCAAGAGAACTGAATCTCTACTCAGGCGTTTCGCATATGCCTCGGGGCTCGAGCCCACGCCCTCAGCCAGACCTTGGTCGGGGCGAGCACCTTAACCACTGGACCAAACCAGCTCTAATGCTTGGCAGCACGCGAGAGGCTATAGCCGATCCCAGCAAACCGTCTCAAGCAATTACAAGCCCAGTGGAACGCCTGCCAGATTCTCCAAATGTTGGCCCTACGTTTCCGTAAACTAAGTCAGCTGGTTTGATCAGAATCACAATCACAATTCATACAACAACTTGGCTAATCTGAAGTATTACAAATTCTATCACTTGCATAGTTTTATGCAACCATGTCTGAAAACCCTTTGTTGCTTAGGCCTGACAATCAAGCTCACCAAACCAACCATCTTGAGCTAATTTTTAGTTACATCATTGGGCTTGGGTACTTTCACAAAGGCACGACCCGCCTTGAGCTTCCATACTGTCGGTGCACATGCACTCACATTTCTGTATTTTAAGTTACAACAATTTGACATCTGGCTGTTAAGTGACCTACCTTGGGGCTAATGTAAGGCTGTGAATGTATACAAAGTCACGAACTTAACATTACTTATAGGTACAGTAGGTTTCTCCCATCTCAAGTCACGTAATCGGCAGGAGTAAAAGGAAGCATCACTAGAAGATAACATATTGCCACGGCCTTTCATTACAAAGCAAGCAAGTAAGCACAGCATGGCTGAATCAACCGAATAAAAAAGTTACTCACCCTCATCATTTTTGGCAACTTCCTAAATAGCTTCTCGCTCTCAAGATATCGATATTCGCAAATGTACACGTCTTTTTCCGGTATTTCAGTGGGTCGACCTAGAAATAAAGGTCCAACAAAGACCACCGTGAGTTGTACAAAGGCGGCACTGACACCATGCTACAAGACCATCAATTAAACTTCCACGAAATTAGGCCTCAAACTATCACATATCTAAATTCTGAGAGCAGAGCACAGGTCAACGAGATTTCAACCCCTCCATAATTTACAAAAGCAGATACAATAAATTCGCTTGAAAGACGAGTACGTTGTTTTATCTTTATGAGTATTTGTTTGCAACCATAAAATATGTAACTCCTAATAACACCTCCAACAAATCACGAGGGCATTATCGATATTCGTATTCTCATTGATCAATTTGGTTTCTATCTTAACTAAGTGGTTATTTCTCCAGCCTAAAGTTCTCTCATCAAAAGCTCAGACGGTTGCTCCCACAATTATTCCACTCTAATGTGCTCTAGTTTCCAAAAAAGAGCTATTTGTATCGAGTGCATACCTGTTCATTTGCAATCTTTTGAGGCAAAAGCAAAGCACCAAGCAATTGCCCGGACCCCTTTTTGGTGAACACTTTGTACAGGCAAATTGACACTTCTTTGTTATGATGCTGCAAGTATATATTCTGCTGCTGATTCCGACAATTCCCATCCTTCAGTCCTGCACTGCTACCTGCTATGCGACTTACTTCCATTATGATACTAACTTGTTTCATTACTGTGTGCACGAAGGCTGTTGGCCACCGATTTCACACCTTACGAGCTTAGACCTTGAGTGCTCGATGGAAGACTCCAACGTAACAATTGCTCAGCTGTCGTGGCTGAACGAGGTTACAGACATGGAGATACACACAAAGCGTATCATAGTGAGGTGATATAACGACATTTGTGTACATTTCCCATGCACAAGGTAAAACGTATGAAGCAGGCTTGGTAAGTAGTGAAAAAGAAAATCACAGGATGTTCCATTTCGCATTATACTTTACCACACAAATCTGTGGTCATCAATAATACAACATTAATAATACATCCACTGTGTCAGCCACTCGGTGCAACAATACACGATAAGCAAAAGAGAAACTAATTAGTATGGCATTTTTCAGAAATGATTACACATTGGGACGGCATGTGGCATAGTGAAACACTCTTTGAGCATTCTCATGTGATCTCGATCAAAGTGCTGCATTGGCACTACAGAGTACCAGTTTCTGATCCTCTCTTAACTGACCAGGAAAAACTCAACCATCAGCAGGGCTCAACCCCCAGGCAGCCAGGGTCCTGCAGCATCACCACCATCAGCTATCGGAGCGGTCTACCCTAAGGAAGTTTAAAATAGGAAAAATAGCCGACCAATCTTTAGCACCTGCTGTACGAGAAAGCGTCCAAGTAAGTCAACAAACAGTACGTCCTGAGGTTTCAACTGCACTCAAGCTTCATAAAATTTGTAATAACGTTTCAGCCAAACGCACGAAAAAGGACAATCACAGCAAAAGACAAAGTAAAAAGAGGGAGGCAAAGATTCATGCAACAACCACAGCATGCAGCAACCATGCTGCGTGCCAACAACCTGCAAAGAGCATCCGAAATGATGCCGGTCAAATGCAACTTATAAGCTACGAGGGGACAGCAGGCCAATATGCAGAGCCGAGGCACTGCACAGACAAGCAAAGCCAGGGAAAAGCATACGTGTCAGGCAGCCAACATACAGCTCGCGTATTCTTTGGCCCAAAGGACGGCACACTTCCCAGTAATGCTGCTGACGGCATGCGTGTCCTCGATTGAGCTTAAGAACACCTCTCGTTCGTAGAAGAGTCTAGTCAGCGAGTGTTCGGTATCAGAGGGTCGGACGAACCAGGGCCCTTGAAAATGTGCATCACCACTGCAATGGAAAGCACATACAAGCAATGATACAGAAACAATTCAGCCCCACTAGAGCTAGACGAAGTGAACCTCGACAAAGCAGGCAAAACAGTATGAGGTCGCAGGAGCTGCACACAAAGAAGGCACCTGCAACAGATCTGCATTACACGGCTGAAGCGGCCCCTAGGAGCACAGCAGCAACACGCACTGAACCCATAATCAAAAGCCATGCACGACGGGCCTCGGCTCAAAACGAAGAGGGTTAAGAGTGAGCCGAGGGCCACGATTCCGGTGCATAAATATACTTTTAAATATAATCCATTTGTAGAGCGCCTTGAGATAATAATAACAATACACTTGATAAAGTGCCCTCAGAGAACTCGATCTCTTTCTAGGTGCTTTACATTTGCTGCAAAGGGATAACTCATTCTCTATCCAGGCACTTTACATATTTGGCAGGGCTCGAGCCCATGATCTTGTTTGTTGAAGGAGAGCAACTTACCACTGGACCAAAAAGCAGAACATGCATCATATGCATGCACAGCAATTGCAGACGGCTCGGCTTTCCTCTGACCTTCGACTAAAGAAGAATTACACATGCTACTGGGGGAGCAACCATGCTTACGCCAGATTGTTCATAGCCAAAGGACCTTGAATGACAAACATCTGCAGTAACCAAACAAAAAATTCTCTCAAACTTATTGAAAAAAAAGAAAATCCTGGCTGATTAAACAGCCTCTTTTGTATAGCGACAGAAGAGCCTTCACGGCTATCACCACCGCTTGCAGCGGCGATAAGTGATCGCTCACCACAGGAATTGAAGCCACGACCTCGGGACCGAGGTCGTGAAAAGCAACCACCTTACCTATTGAACACCAGCTTTCCAAGTGTGTTCCCCACTTTGCATATAGTTTGTCAGCATATGTGCCGACGATTGGGAAGGAGTGAACGCACTGCCCACCATCGGGCGAAATATTTACAAAGTAGCTCTTAGCCCAAAGGTTAAGTGCTTGCACCACATGACCTACGTTGGGGTCTTTGCAATAGGCAATTCCTTTATTGCCCACCGAAACCCGAATGATAGCTGCCAAGGCTCTTCTGCTGCTAAATATAAAAATAAAAGCACATGGTCTGCTAAATCATCTGACCTTTATTTAGCTGATTTTTCTCTAGAAGCACCGAAACAGTTCTGTCTAGATCTACAACCCCGGGTTACAACTGTACGCCATTCGAGCATTGCTAAGTAACAGAAATCAAACGCCAGCATCTAAGTCACCACTAACCGCGAGTCCTTCCACAGTCGGTCGATGCGAGCGACAAGCGGGGGCTGGTCGTCTTCCACTGACACGTAAACGCAGTCACCGACTTTTAGGCAGCCGGCAGCAGTAAAGCTCGTGACAAGCTGCTCGTAGTACGTGCAACCTGGCTCGATCACCACGCTGCTGCTTGACGACTCCAGCTCAGCGTCCTTCAAAAAAGTTTGGCACAGTAGACACAACGGACCACGACTGAGTGCCTAACACAGGCCGATTGACGTTGCTGCTAGCAGCGTTGAATCCTGGCATCCACTTGCAAGAAGAGAGGAACGAGGCTCGACTCACCTCTCGTTCTTTGTCAAGAACAGGCAAGGGAGCCGAGGTGACACTGGCACTCTTGTCCTCTTCCATTTTCTCGTTGCTTTTATCGGCAACAAAGATGGAAGCGACTCGCACCATGGGCAGCGGCTGCTCACGGTCGACAATCTCTATGTTTGTATTCGTCTTCAGCTGCCACTGACTTAGCTTTTTGAACATCTTCGTCTTTTTGACATAGCGAGACTCGCATACATATGTATCTTTGGCCGAAATACCCTGCGAGATCAAATTTTTTTTGGCCAACTGGTAAAGCGGTACTATGATGCTTGTTGCCACTGGTAAAACCTGGCCTGCAGCACTTATGGCATATGAGCAACGTGACAAACACCGGCTGACACTGTTGCAAAGACGAGTACATTCTGCTAGATGAAGCATAAGTCGACTGCAGGATCGGTCGAACTGCTCTTGCCAAGTAGACGGCTCTCATTAAACAAATGTAAGATACTGAAATAGTGATGTTTAAAGCCTTCGGCAGAACATGAGGTCTGACTAGGGGCAACAGCAGGGGCACTATACCACTACCGTCGATCATGGCAAAGTGTTGGCGGTCTACAGTTAGCTTGAGGGTTGTTGGACCCGGGAGAGCTAGTTGAGAGACGATCCAGTGAAATTGCATCAAAAAGGAAGTGCAGTCGAACCTCTCTGTATGCATATCCTCAGTCGAACGATTTTCTACACTTACAGAAAGGTTATGCTTACATGACGGTAGTCATGTGACTGTGGCACAAAATCCCAAATTTCCCGCTTTCAACCCCACAAAGTCAGGAAGACTGTGAGGGTGTTACGCAGGAGAGTTTTGTATAGTGCACTCACAGCCTAAGCGGCTTTCGGTAGGCATTCGGTAGCCAACAGACTTCCTTTCATGCAACAAAGAGAAAGTGGGAAGCATAGCAGAGTCAGATGAGCAGTTGAGGACGTGTCATAGTCGGCAGCTTGAGAGTAGTTGTCGTTTTGTAAGAAACGTGGAAGTCGAGTTCCACCAGACCGGCAGAGCTAAAGCTTCTGTTGCCAGCGGTCTTTAAGCAGAGGAATGGAACAGCTAATTTACTGTCCATACAGGACCTGAGGACACGAGGAGGCTGAAACTGGTGCAGCAGTTCAGCTATGGAATTTAAAACTGAGAATCCCTCTGTGACCCGGCTACATCTTTGACAGCAGCAGTGATCCAGCAGATTCTATTTTCTCAGTAGGCTCTATATTAAGTAGTCCCAGCTTCAGCAACAAGCCGTGGCATCATTGATCAATATTTTAGAGCTTTTTAGCAAGGCTCACTCTATAATAGTATTCAGACATCCGAGTCATAAAATGGCCGGAACCAGGTTTCAAATGATAGCTTGCAATGGTACATCAAAATTTAGTTTTCATGAAGCTATTGCCCCACATTGCATTGTAATGACATTGCGTTATAAAAGTATCACATTGAAAATACCAGAGGTTTAACTACACTTTGTTTAGAAATCATAGCAGCTGGCTACTTACTTGAATGACTTCTGATAAGTTAGCACAAGTCAGATTGTGAAAGCTACAAGACCCATATGACCAAGCTATGGAAAACCCAGCAACAGTAATAAATAAAGGCAACTCACACCACATCAACAGCATTCAGTGTCAGGAGGCAGTAAGTAACACACACACAAAACTACTACTAATTTAAACATGTATAAACGTGCTACATATATAGCATGGAAGTCCTACCTGTTTTGGGCTTAGGAAGTCCAAGCAGTCCTGACCTGAGTTACCCTGGCTTTCAACATCCTTCAGTTAGCAAAAGTCAGCGAGTGAGGGGCTGGAGCTGGCTGTTTTTGCAGAGGGCCCACAAACAGCACACATTAAACAGGACCTTACCTCTGGTCTCATAGTGAAATAATCTTTCACGTGCATCACGTAGCATCTACTAGTAACTGACGACAGCGGAATGTCGTTGGTTGTCTCGGAACGGAAAACTTCCTGCAAAATGTTTGATGCTTGTTGAAGCCAGTCACTAATGGCGCTCTCAAGAAATTAGGGCAATATAACCCGTGCGGTACAGCATACTTTTTGCAAGAATTTCCTAGTAGCCAAGTGAAACGTCTCATTGGGTCGATAGAACCAGCTTCCGCGGAGCCACGGCATCTTGCTATCGTCTCGCCAAAGGCTAACTATATGTAGAATATGGGGCTCCATGCTTGGTTCCCTATCAATATGATACGTAGTGAATAAGATTATAAAATCAGCTGCATGACAGAAAGAACGATTGAACAACCAGAAACGATGACAATACAGGCGGCAGACCTACAGGCTATCAGAATAAATCTACTTTCATATCCCAAGAGCTGCCTGATCGTGACACTTGAGCTTATAATAGCAAAACATAAATACAAACTAAAATACCACGACCATACATGTTTGTTAAAGAGTTCAAGCTGTAAATTTTGACAGCAATGCCCAAAGGCACATATTGCACAAGAAACTTTGATTAGAGTTGAATGCTTTACCGTGGCTGGACATAAACAAAATCTCCCATATAATACTTTTCTCCATTGAACTCGAAGTATTCATCTTCGCCACCTTGCCCTCCCTGCAATAGAGAATCGTATGCCCGATGCACAACCAGCGCTGCCAATGTCCATCAGAGCTGCAAGACACAATGCAATACTTGCTAGCACAAAATGCACGCACATACTTTACTCTTGAGATCGTAGCCACCGGTGTTTCCATCAACAGCCTTATCAACATCAGATTTCTCTTCGGCTTCCTCGGGGCAAGGCAGCTTGGACGCAGCTTCGCACTGTTCGTCTTTTATGTCCTGCTCAAGATGTCGCTCGGTGTAACTTAATGCTGGGGTAAGTAACAGCTCCCCGTTCTTGCACAATTCATCGCGAATGGTAATGAAGAACTTCTGCATTTCTACGACGTCTTCATACACCTAAAGAAAAACAACAATCGTCATGCCCAACCAATCTCTCACTCGTGGCTCTTGACAATTTTTTCAAACACCATGCAGGACTTAGCACAGCTGCAGGCTTGCCCTACCACAATGTTGCTGCCTAACTTCCGAGTTTTTCACCGAGACCGAAATCAAAGCTTTGGACCTCGCTCCGAGGATCACAGTGGCAACGACATAGAAAACTTAGCTTCAGGTACCAAATACAAAACAATTCTATTAAAGACACGGTGGCACATCACCGTTAAGCGATTCAGATCAAAAGACTATGTGAATACAGAGACAATAGGTAACAAGATCGATTTTTGCCTATAACACCATTCAAAAGGCAAACTTGTTGGAAATGGAGTCCAAAGTTTTGAAGACTTCCACATAAAAGGTAAGCATTAAAAAGATGATTGTGCAAAATACGAATAACACTTTACAGACCTCTTTATCATAAGCGACTTGTCACCAAACTTGCTGAACCTTAGCAAATCGAGGTACACATTTGCAGCTTGTTGAGGCAAATGCTTCCAGCTTTCTGACAGGTTCATTTACAATGTAGCTTTGTTCCTAGTAAATTCTACAACTCGGTCAATACTACAAGAACTGGCGTGCAATTTTAAATTTGAGTTCAGCTCTGTTTTCACATCACTGCAGTAGTTTAATTCTGATTTTGGTTAGATAAGTATTATTATAGATATCATCAGGCATCCTTGAACTGTATAGGCTACAATCAAGCTTCATCCTTCTATGATAATTTTTTTGTGGTCTCAGTTGGTCTAGTCACAAGCAAAGTGGTCTGCATCGTTTGAGAAGCTTGGCATATTTTAATAGTGCATAGTATTCAACGTTGATTTTTCTAGATTGGCATGCTTTTCAGCTACAGTCAGTGAACTTCACTCTCCAAATGAGGACAGTCAACATGGCAGCCATTGCTAGATCAAAATGTTGACTCTATGGCACGAGATCATACCACGGGTTCTTGCTATATGAATGATTATTGAATATAGGGGATAAATCCAAGGTTTTGAGAAGATAACTCTCAAAGCCTTTACATTACACGTTGATCCTCGAGGGAAAATTTTGCCATCACTAGCAAACAAGATCACTTGTTATGCGTAGTAGGGAAGGGTGGGGTATGAGTGAGGTAAGGCATGCAAGCATTGCACGATAACCAGCTCAATGAAATGAAAACGGCAAGGAATTTCTCATTCACCTACATTATAGATGCCAATGGGGAGGAGCTGCCATCACACCACATTAAAAACCAAGGACGCTAACTCGTCAGCCTAACCAGGCCCCTCGCCAACAGTGTTCTCCAAAATCTGCTAACATTTGGCCATTTATTAACGTTGACTGCTTGCCTTGGCTCTAGGCATCAGTAATTTCAAAATATAGAATGCCGGAGGTCGTCTGCCATGGGAGTAAATGCGGAAAACAAAATTTTGCCTCAAGCAGGAATGATCCAATATCCCTGAGTGACCGTTCCAGGACTGCTGATTGAGCTATCAAAGAAACTTTTTATAAGTCGTTCGACACAGGGTCTTAAAGACTCGATTTTCAATTTCTACTTACACGTTTGAGCCAAATCCAAGCACAAAATTAATAACTATGTTCATAATTGGAAATGTGATTAAAGCAGGCGAGAGGCATGTCACAGCTACCGAATGGCCCCACTTGGGCAGCTTAGACAGGGACACCTAATCGAAGTTGGTCAGGGACACCTAATCGAAGTTGGTCTAATAATAATAATCATAATAATAATAATGCACTTGCTATAGTGCCCTCAGAGAACTCAATCTCTTCGTAGCATTTGCGAAATATTGTCTGGACTTGTGTAACTTACTACTAGCAGGTCCTCCAGCCTATGCAATTTGGCGTTTACAGGTGGTGCAATACTCAGCAGCTAGACTCGTTAGTCATGAACACAGCCATTGCCACATTACAATACTTCCCACCAGCCTAAGCTGGCTCCTCATTAAGCATTTTCCTTTGCAGCAAATGTAAAGTGCCTAGAAAGAGATTGAGTTCTTTGAGGGTGCTTTATCAAGTGTAGTATTATTATTATTATTATTATATGCAGCTGTTCGATTTCAAGGTTGTTGTCACTCACTTTTGGATCCCTTCATTCTTTTACTTCGGCCTACTTATTTGACCTACTTCCTCATCAGGTTATTCATCGTACCACCCACCCTTCAGACTCAAGTCGTTTACATGAGCCACCAGCCAACCTCAAATTCTTTCGAAGCCACGCCTTCAGTTCGTTTGGTCTCAAAGCCTGGAACTCACTCCCGACTTATGCTATGACATGCCTGACTTGACATTCAAAAAAAAAAGCTAGAAACACACTTGTTCCTCACAGTATTTGTAGGGTCCGTATGAACTGGGCTTTGTGTGCCTATACATCATGCCACTGTGCATGCAATAACTAATCAATTGATGTGCTTCCTTCCCAGCATCTGTAAAGTGCCCAGTATATAAATGCCTTAATACCCTTGTTACCCCATTTTCGTGTAAGCTATGCACTCGTGGTCACGCCTCGTGTCTATTCTGCGGCCGGGGCTTTGAATACCCGGACTCGAGCTCTTAGACATAGGAGTGGCAGATCGAGACTCAAGAGTATTTGGGGCTTGGTTCCACGGGTGCATTGGCTAGTACATCGTACACCAGGTGCTAAAGATTAGTCCAGCCTTTTAAGAATTGCATTTATGAAACATTAATGTGTTACCTTTGCGCGCATACACGAGTGGTCATTGTTTGCACTGCATAGCCGCCTCCCACGTCGAAGAGTGTACAAGTGACTAGCAGAGGAAAAATCTTGTGGTGCACGAGAAAAGCTTTGATTAGCGAAGAATGCCTGAGGATTGACAGTAGTACAGCTTGATAGATCGATACAGTAAGCAACACCAGTAATAACAACAGTATTGGTTTTAATAGTACGCTAAGAGAAATCTCTGTGTAGGCACTTCATGGAGGCTGAAAAGTAAGCTTATCAGCTAATTCATGATACTACAATACAAAATTTATGCACGAATAAGCACATAAAGGGATAAATGAGCCTGGAGGAGGTAACCTGGGTCACCAAATTTCCAAAAGTAGAATCGCAAATAATTTATTTTGCAGATAGCTGCTCTAAAAAAATCAAGCGTTTCGACGTCGAAAACGCCGTTGACCTGATTCAGGAGCAGCACCATCAGAATCAAGACGAAGCAATCTGAAGAACTATGTGCACAAGAGCTCAATGAAAGGATGCATGCTATGGTTGGCGATAATAGATATATAAAAGATGTTAGCAATAATGTTCTTAACAACGCAATGAAACTGGTATGCAAATTCTTGAAAACATTTCCCGGGAACTTCATTGCCACACTCTGGTCTGAAAAGATTATGCAGAAGGTCCGGAACTTCGGCACCAGTGCTCGCCTGGGTAGTATCGCTAATAGTGAGGAAGAAGATCCTGAGAATATTGGCACACCGTTTTCGGCAGCATCCAATATGGCGCAGACTCATGGCAGAAAAAAAGAGCATCAGCACAGAAGGCTGCTTCGGGCGTGCAGATACGCTCTGTAGGGCGCCCGAAGAAGGCACCAACGGTTGTCCCAAATCAGCCACCAATCTTGAGCTATTCATCAAAAAAATACGCAAAATTTTCGTGATCGAGCCCAGGATCTTTGCCCTGAATCTGGTCAGCCGCTGTGCACTTGCGCAATAAAAATCGTTTTCGAAATCGCTGTCTTTCTGCTGACGAATAGAACTCGACGAGCCCGACATTTTTAGCCTATTAACATATATTTTGGACCAATATTCAGGGAGTTATCGAAGTCTGCGTGAACGCGGGTTACCACGGTAATCCGGGTTACTGCCATCGGGCTCAAATGTTGAGAGCAACAAGTGGGTTTTCAGCTTTGCTTTAACAGGTCGGCAAATTAAGGGGCATGACACCGATCGGCAGAGGCCAAGGATTTAGGTGATAGAGACCGAAAGTAAGGTCTTATAAGGGTTTGAGGTTCGTTGGGTTCACAGTTGAACAACCTAAGTTACGGGCGTGGGTGGTGAAAGTGGACAAAGGGGGGGGGGGGTAAGTAATTCAGATAGATAAACCGGAGCAAAGAAACGTCTGGAACTAAACAAAATTGTGACAGGACCTTGAAGTTGATTCGGTACTTGATGGACAGCTAGTGCCGATTGGTGAGAAGTGGTTAATGTGGCAGCTGTGACGTTCAAGCCAGGAAAGCATAGCCACCGAGTTTTACAACAATTGTAAGTGTCTTAGCAGGCTCCTTGGAGGGAGGGGAATCGATGCAGAAGGACTACCATTTGTTACTCTTACTGCAGAAGTACTGCCAATGGCAATTCGTAAAAGCTGTCGATGGCACTAACATTCGAGCATAATGCCAAAAACTGAAACGTATTGAGCCAAGGTACGACTCCAAGGCCCTTCTCATGCCAAGGGCTGCAATTAAAAGTCTGACAGGTCCATTGAACACCAGCAGTATTCGGTATTCTGAAACACGGCACTCCTCATCAATCCTCTTCTTTGCATAAAGGTGACATCACCGAGCCACGACATTCACCTAGACTTCGGTAGAGGTGCGCACCTTAACCACTGGGCCAAAACCTCTCCAGTTCTCAAATAAATCTCATATTCAATCAACCCTTCAGTACGTCGGAAAAGCAAGGATGGTATATAGGAAGAGCAAGGCTGGTATATATAGTTATTTCAAATGAGCTTCTGCAAAGTTTTCGATCACTGAGGATAATGCAAGATGCTGCATTGTGCTGTAACCTCAGTGATTACGTTGTGTATGAGAATAGGCACTACTTATAATGTACAATAGTACAAATAATGGGTAACTACAAATGTAGAGCAACAAATGCAGGCTAGCAAGCATCACCAACCTGTGAGTCACTTGCGCTTACTGAGCGCACGTATTCGAACAAAGCAAATATGTCATCTTGGAAGCGATCCACACGACGGTAGCATCCGTGCTTTAAATAATTCTCTATCTGCGTTAGTGAGAGCGGTGGCTGTGACTTCTTCTGATCGGAGGCTGCAAGTGAAGTCTGCAACATCTCCACCACTGAATCACTGTAGCACCGCCCCTCGTCGTCCTGCAACAATAGTTGCACCGATGTGAATAGCTCCACACACCAAACATGCAAATATTGTAAATTAATTCTAACCAAGATGCCAGCAATCAGAGCTGAACTCACTTGCGCTTTGAGCACAACATCCTAAATACTGAGCAATTACATTAATCGCCCTATCCAATCGATAGCTACAATATTCCGTCACAAAAATCCATTAACCAGAAGCACGGATAAGAAAGCATGCAGCCAAGGAAGCCAGGGACAGTAAAGGCAGGTGTCTCTTATAGAAGTCAGACTCTGAGCACAAGCAAGCATTGATCAAAGAATCCGACGACACAAACCTTTGCCCATTGATACTAAGGCAGAGGCTACCAAAACAGGTTCACAAAGGATACATTTCGCATGTGATAACCAAGTGCAAGTGGCAGCATACATTTTGCTTCCTACCAATATCCTGACAGCTCTTTCTTCACTAGTGCTGTTTACTTTGACTGAGATCTCAAAAACTGTGAATAAGGCTCCACTGTGCTGCTAAAGGAGCAAAGATTATTTTGTTTCAGCGTGCTTACCTGTGTAAGCACATTAACTGTACAACGGTGCCGATGTGACAATGATACATGGCTGATAATAGACACTGCACAATTTCTACATTATTTGAACACCGTCAGATCTTGTACGACATATAGAATCCAACCACCGATTTCAGTAAGCAAAATGGTAGCTTCTCCTATTTGACCTAGCCTCCAATATATTTGAGCTAATATTATTCGTGGAGCAAGGCAAGAAGTAGGGGAACGTGTATTTAAAAACACCCTACTGTATATCGGAAATGCCAAGCCGTCAGTGGTTCAACAACGGCAGACCAGAGAAATTTCAGAAACTGCAGGCCATTATCATTAAACTAGGACATGGTTGTCACTTACCTGTTTTTCGATAACGGTCATCCAAAAACTATTGTCAGTGTAAGCAGCAACCGATGGAAAAATTAGAACCAACGCCCAGATTAATTAACTGACCTGTCTATAGTCCAGAGGGGTAACAGTATAAGTATAACCAGGATAAAGCCCAGGAGGAGGCCAAACCTGACATTACCCGCGGACTGGTTTGGCCCAGGGGTGGGGTGCTCACATTATCGACTAGGGTCATTTGATCGAACTCATCGGCATATGCAAAGCATCTGGATAGAGATTAAGTTCTCTTAGGGCGCAACACAAACGAAGTATTTTTAAAGCAGGCATATACCTCGAGGCTTGCCGCCGTCATGCCCTTTTGGGTCAGTCCAGATGGGGGGAATCTGTCTCAGGTGGCCACTTTTTGTAGGGGTCTGGCTGGAAGGATGATCCTTGTATACAAATATCCCAAGACTCAAATTTTGCAATCAAGCTCGAAGCTGAGGAAGTGGCTCTGAGAAGCAGCTAGGAGTCTTTCTCTGCTTAAAAACCTAATACCACCAAAGCTATGAGAAAAAATCACAGTAGTAAGCCACTTAACATTGTATAACAGGCTGTGGTAGCTACCTGATGATTAAGCATCGACGCCATGAGATTACGCATTAGATCTTGAACAGCAGAAGCAACACCAGGGGGCTCGAAAGTTGACCTGTCAATCAGCTCCGTGGCTCGGTTTAGTGCCACTTGCAGAAGCACTAGTGAATCCTGCAAAGACGACACAAGGCATCAGGTCAGCAAAGCAGTTTGCAGTGGGTGGAGCCAGACTGGAGCACACAGGGCAGCCCATTGTCACTCTCACCTTATATATCATCGAGCCAGGTTCGTTGAAACGGCAGGCATTATCGAACATACTCACAAAATCCTCCATAGCATCGTCTACACTATTGTACGCCCCATTAGACATACGCTGCTGTATTTTGAGCATGTCAATTGGCCTCTTAATGACTTCATAGTATTCGGGAAGCTCCTTTCAACAGAAAACGAATAGGACTTGGTGGTGGCACCGTAAATCAAATGTCGACACAAGGAGGCAATAACATTCAAGTCGACATGTGTGGTCGAACACACAGGCAGGAAACTGACAAGTACAGTGAACGAGTGAATGCAGAAACGGATAACCGCAGAAAGCATAGACGGCAGAAAGCATTGCGAACCTGCGTTCAAGTACCAGCTGCCAATATCCCCTTCGACTGCCTGCCGGAAGATGGCAGCCGACCGGGTACCTGGATCACTATGCAATGGCTGCTACTAACACCAATGCTCGGCATACACTTCTCAAGAAAAATGATACCTGCTTCGTCGGTAGCTTCATGAAGGGAATAGACGGTGCACGACCACCACGTGGATCCGTGTAACACCGCACGGTCTCATACAGGTCCTGCAGCTTCTCATCCAAGGGCGACTGTGCTGTTACCCTGACAGAAAATGCACAACCGAAATGATCATCGTTTCGCTTGCCATGTATCCAGCCACCCCAACCGGTGACACCTACCTTGCCGCATAAACTAATCTCTTAAAGTTCTTCCATTTCCTACTCTAGCACAAAGCACAGACGGCAGACAGACGTACCGCTTGGCCAAAGTGCTCGACTCGGATGCAGGCAGTGCTATGAAGGGCTGCTGAATTGCTGCCGTCACTGCTGTAGCAGCAACTCCTGAGGCAACAGCCACAGGTGGCGCAGGCATGGTCTTCAGTTTCGTCTTCAGCACTCTCTCAAGGGTGACGGCATCTTTGTAGATCTGTGAGTCGTCCTCGTTGAAGTGCTTTGCATTGCCGAATAACAGCCGAAGATCCTCGACAAGGTCGGCCTCAGAAGCATACTACACAAAGAAATGAGCCTTCGTTTTCGAGGCAAGAGCCTCGGACCACACGAGTCAACAAAATAACGGCAGTGTAATCAAGACAAAGGCGGTCCACGCAAGCAGGTGGAGCAATGCCGGCACAAGGGCGCTCTAAGCAGCATTGCATAGGACAAGGAGCATGCATGCATTGAGGCAACATGCCTGGGACCAAATGTACCGATATCCAAGGCACGTGTTTGTGCCTTGTAATCCAACTTCCCTGACTACCTGAAGGTAAACATGTTGGTCCATTATACCATCGATCTGATGCAGAGCTCCAATACTTTCGGCGGCAAAGCAGCCCCATACCACCACCAATTTGTCACAGAATTTAACTGTAGGTTAAGGGGGAAAGTCAAGAAAATACACACACAATTGGTCTGACAATCGATATTTGTTTAGGGTACCTTTCAAAAGACAAACATGTTAGAAATGGGATAGGATCTTTGACAACTTCAACATAAAGAAAGAATGAAAATGCAAGCCGTATCTAACCCGGATGTAACCTGGCAGCAACACATCTAAAATAGAAATAAAATAAAAATACAAATATCAAACATTATAAAAATATAATTAAATATTAATAAAATATTAAAATAAAAATAAAATATTAAAAATAAAAGTTTACCAATCTCTGCATCACATTCTACTTGCACCCCAACTTGTTGAACCTTGCTACATCGAGGTAGATGTGTGCTGCTTACTAAGATGCATTCTCGTGACTTGTATACAGCTTCATTTTTAGTGTAACTTGATACCTAGTACATCCCATAGCTCGGCAAATACTATAATATAATATAATATAATATAAGTATCAGACTGAAACTTGAAATGCGAGTTCAGCGCTGCCTCTACAATATTTTAGAAAAATTTCTGGTTTCAGTTGGATAAAGTTTGCTGTACACGTCGTCAAACGTCTGGGAGCGGTATTTTCTGCAATCAAGGATATGTACAACAAAACCTATCTATCCGAAATCAGAAATAATTCTAGCCTCATGTTATACAAGCAGAACTAAACTCGCATTTAAAATTTCACTGATATGCCAAAGTATTGGCCATTATGGACTTTACAAGGTATAAGGCTACACTAAAAATGAAGCTGTCTAACAGTCACAAGCATGCACCTCAACAAGCATCACTCGTACATTTCGCCCTACCAAGGTTCAACAAGTTGGGATACAGGTCTCATACGATGCAGATATCGGTAACATTTTTATTTGTAGATATGCTATTTCCTATTAACTTCCGGGTTAGGCATGGGTTGCTTAATCAGTTTTTCTTGTATGTGGAAGTCGTCAGAACTTCAGGTATCATTGACCAATATTCAATTGTCGGACCAATTCTGTAACTATTTTCTTGACTTTTCCTATTAAGAATGGCAAATCTTTGGGTAAAGTGGTCTGATTTAAGCGATTTTTGTAATAAGCATGTGAGTAAGACTACTATAGCTCCCCAAGAGGATTCACTCGAATAACTTCCTGCTGGCCGGAATACACACACGTTCTGCAGCTTTGCTATGGGCTCTGGCAAAATCAAATACTGAGAATTGAGGGGTGGGGGATTTTTTTAAGGACTGAACGTTCCATCATCTCAACCTAGGTAGTTTACACCTAGAAGTAATTAGGACTAGTTGATCCGATCTCAACCTAGTCTGACCATGCGGGTCGACTCACGTTAATAGCTCCTTCAAAGTGGAAACCAATAGGTAAGATTAGGTGTATTATAAAAACACCGTACCCAGAAATCACTCTTTTGTACCAAGACTGCCACCCTGGCTTTTAAAATTTACTCGAAGATCTACTTCCGGATGGGTATTCCCCCAACACCACATCCCTCTCTACAGCAGACACGCGGGCCCAGGTCTACCTTTGGAAGGGACTCGTGTCTGTGACATGGCCATGGCGCCCGTGACACACTCGAGCAGCACCCTCTAACTTACTGCAAAACACTGCAACTGCTTGACTAGATGACCGCAAAAGACAACCTTTCAGTAGCAGGAAAGAGCTAAGGTACAAGCCAGCATCGTGGTATGAGGCATTGCAAAATAATCCTGCTCAGGACCTTGCAAGCTCGAAAGAGTAATACATTTATTTCTCCAACTTCAGTATCGGTACATGAGGTAAGCTTGTTGATGCCAATGCTTTGCAAGGTGTCAGCAAAACCTACTTATATAAAACCAAGTTGTGGCAAGGGAAATACTGATAACTAGCACGTTTCCAACAGCACTGTGTATATACGGCAAGAGCTGTACTGTTACTAAGTCTATAGTCAAGAAACTCAGTCAAATTTACTCAGACTCATACATTCTTCACAGTATGGCTGCATCTGCAGTGGCTGCAAATCTGCTCGAACTTGAGTTGTATTTCATAAAAAAATTGTTTCCCTTTTTGTATGTTACAGACAAGGCCAGCTAATTGCCCTGAATGTTTTAAGGGGTTTGGCACGATTGTAGCCATCATAGCTATGAAACAGTTGGTTCCAAACGATTCCTTTGCTTTCACAGTTCGACGTCGAGACCGTGACATTGACAGTCCTGGGTCAGAGGTCAAACATAATAAAGCTATTGTTGCAGCAAAAGATTATTCATTCTGCTATTATTGCTTGTGGTAAGTGCCTTGGTGATTATTCAATTCGTTTTCCTAAATTGGATGACTTATCAAGCTAAGGGGACAAACTCCATCTTGTGGGTACAACTCATGCCTCAAACTTTTTCATACAGAAAATAAATGGGAAGACCTACCTGATCCGATTGTATTTTCTTCTCCAACATCTTCATGTCAATAGGTTCACTGATGACAATATAATAATCAGGGTAAAGCTCCCTCGAAGGCAAGTTGAGAAAAACATCTATTAGCCGACGACCGTTTTCCTACAAAAGCCAGGCTGCTATATAAGCCTGTACTTCATATATTGAAGCACAAATCACAGAATAGTATCAAAGAGCATTTAGTGCATCCTGTATCGATTACACGTCTAGTTTCCCCAAATAGTGGAAATCTAAAGATGCCGTGAATCTAATGACAGAATCAAAGAAACAAAATAAGGCAATTTAATAACCTACAATAAATCAGGACCTGATGATAAGTAGCAGTCAAAAAGTAGGCATTCTTCACATGCTGTAATATAAAAGACTAGCCAGGGCAATTACATCATACCTCATAGTCATGGACCATCTTATATATCATCCAAAGATGCTTCTTAAGCGGCTTCTCTGCTTCGGCAACAGGCACGCCAGCGGACGGGGTTGCAGCTGTAGCAGATCGTCGTTTCAGAATGCGCCGCTCCTCTGACTCGTCAGCTATAGTGGTTACAACCTCGGCCTTTATAGCAGGGCCTAGTGCCGACCCGCCTTTGCCTCGGCTCCGTTTCGGACCTGTTCCTTTAGCTGATGCTGGCGTACTTGGGGCAGACGAATCAGCGGTGCTCGGCCGTTCAAGCAATGCACTGCTGGCTCCACCGGCATCCACCTTGTTGCAAAGCAATATTAAGTGTTAGCAACTGCAGGAAAGGCCTAGAATAAACTGGCAAAACAACATCAAACAATGCATTGCTGCTTACCACTAAGTTGGTACGTGGAGCTTTTGGAGGAGGTCCGGCCAATTCTTTCTTCTTTTCTCTCATCACACCACAGAGCACGACAGCATCCTGCCAAAAAAGCCAAGCTGCAGTTTAGAAGAGAACCAGAATGCCAGACGCGAGGAAGGTCAGCGACCTACTAGGACCAGATTAATTCTTAGCAACACAAATTCCTGCAGAATAAGAAAAAACTTGGCAAAACTCAAGAGTATATCTCGAAATTCTAGAAATTAGATCTCTAACGGTACCAGCAACCGAGTCAAGGGGCTAAGTGATTTGCAGCCACCAAAGCCAAGAGGAACTTCCTATAAAGAACATGCAAACTCTTCCAGCCTCCTATATGATTTGTCAGCCCTGAGCCATTTTGAGGCTCAATTAAAAAATGGATTGGACATGCCACCAAATTATACTGCAAGATGGTGACAGCGTAGCTGGTGAGATATCTCGTCGAAGTACAATTTGTAAAGGACCAACTGCCCCTGTATTTGCTACAAAGGATTTATCGTAGTGATCCAAACATAAGCCATAAATAAGTTGGGGCTATTGCTCACATTGACATTCGCCAGCCATAGCTAGAGTGAATGCTGATGACATACTCCACGAGCAGCTGACGAGTGCCATCCCAGTCGTGAGGACTACACCGACCTATAGGTACTAAAAGCACGTGCACAACGGGCTGCGATTTTGCATGTTGCACTCGACAAACAGCACTCGTGCAGTGCCGACGAACCTTGTAAATTTGAGAATCCTCTATGTTGTATTCCTTGGCATTCGAGAACAGCAACTCGAAGTCAGAAGCAAGCATATCCAAACTGTCATACATAGACTTTTTGAGGTTGCTCTTGATCTGAACCATAGATATGGGCCTTGCAATATCTTCATAATAGTCGGGGTACATCCTGCAGTTTCACCAACGACATGAACCACACGAACACCATTGCATTCATGCAACAGAATAAATGTGCAATGACACCTGCATACAAATGAAGTGAAAGATACATGTCCATGTGAACAAGCGCACACAACAACAAAGACAGAGCTGTACCTCTTGCTAGGCAAGCTGAGGAATGGATCAGCAAGTTCTCGCCCACGGCTGTCACAGTAGGTTCGAACAGTACGATACAGAACCCACAGAGGATCAGCTGTCCCACAGACTGCTGAATCGTCGACAATAGACGACGAAGCATTGGTATCTTCGTTGTCAGCAAGGCTGTTTGGGCCACCAGGCGTCTTTGCAACTTTTTCATGCATAGAATCATTGTCTTCATCACCAGACGAGTGGTCAGCATATTTGGCAGACTTTCGACCCCTGGAAATGTGGCAAGTTAACAGCTGATACCATGTCTATGATACCATGTCACCCGAGTCAAGCTATTGCAACACACAATAATAATAAAAATAATGATACGCTGGATAAAGCACCCTCAGAGAACTCAATCTCTTTCTAGGCACTTTACATTTGCTGCAAAAGAAACACGATCGAATGGTGAGTGGTATCATGCTTGATAAACAACATGAATAACATGGTTAGCTGGGACATGACCTGAGGATAATGACATATTTATGACGTTAGTTATGCATGGCAGCAGCAGATCAATGCATCGTAGAAGCAGGACAGTGGGAATAGGGTACAAAGGACTTGTAGTCTTCTGTGATTGGGATATGAACTTCAGGACGAGATCTCTAGTGACCTGCTTGAATGTAGACATTGAGGTTCTGCAAGGAATCGAAGGACAGCATTATAGGGGGGATGCTGCCATCTCAGGGATGGACTCACTGATCTTCTGGACAAAGAATCGAGAGAGGCGATCAGCTTGATCATCACAGGGATCATCAAGTAAGGAGCTAATATGGGAATAGTTGAGGAGATGGTTGATCGCCGACATAAGCATTTTTGGATTGTGCGTCTGTGAATCAACAATGTTTTTATAGAAGCTAGACTTGGCCTTTGCTAGGATCGATTGGTACGACCTAGATTAGTCCTAGTATGCCTGTCAGTCCTGATCTTTCGTATGTTTTTTCAAGCTTGCGCTTAGTAGACCTAGCTAGTTAAATGTCTATGGTAAACCATAGGCCGTCTGGGCGTGGGCACACAGTGCGCTTAGTCAGAGGTGCAAATTCGTCGAGCATGTCAGCTAGTGTCGTGTTGCAGCTATCTACCAATGATGACAGATCGGAGGAGGGACTGAGCAGCAGAGGCGAGACAGATATGCTCGCACGGACAGCATCGATGTCAAGGGTCTAGAGGTTTCTCGATTCACAGGTAACTTTAGAGGAGGAGGCAGGCACACACTGTAGACTGAATGAAATCTGCATGTGGTCAGGTAAGCAGAGTTTGGAAATAATAGGTGATGATAGCAAACAGTTGAAGGAGAAACGATGGTCGAGCAAATGACCTTTGATGTGAGTAGGGCCATGCACATGAGCCACAAGAAACAATGAGTCAGTCAATGCACAAAATTCAGTGCTGAAGGCATCAGATAAGTTATGAAAGTGAATGTTGAAATCACCCATGACGAGGAAGGATCGATTTCTTGCACACAGAATCGAAATGAAATCGGAGAAATCTGAGATAAAAGAGTATTTGGTATCTGGTGGGCGATAGATTACTGCCACCACCAGTAGCTTGTTTTCTGGTGAAATCAAGACAATCGATTCAAAAGACTGCTTCGAGGGTACTGCAAATGGCTTGAAGTTGAATTTCGAGCGCACGATAACAACAACTCCATCTTCAGTTTTGATCAATCTAGGGGTGTGGAAGAACATGATTCAAGGCCAGCATAACTACAACAAGCTGGTCCCTTCAGCTTGCTTAGCATAGTGACTTACCTAATAAAGGCAAAAAATGACACCAAACTAACCCACGTCTAGCCATCAGATCGACATATTACCTGAGTTTTTCATTCCCGTTCGACTTCAAAGGTGGGTTTGACAGATCGATGTCTGACTTGACTGCCTGCATCACTTTCTTAAGCGTATCGGCATCCTATAGGAACATCAATACCAAGTGATCACGTATCGATCCCAAGAGACATCTCGGTGCCATTCAACCAACTGCTGGCAAGTGTAGACACAGAAAAAAGGCACAACCCGCTTTGCAACTTGCTGCAAGAGAAGCAATAGTCAATAGTGAATGAAAACAAGAAACCCTGCATAGACAATCCAGCAAAACATACCAGGATACTCTCAGGGCTGTGGGTTAGTAGGACCTCTGGGCTAGTAACATACTCTGAATCAAGCACAAGTAAGCGGTCAAAGCACACGAAAAAAGACAAGTTCCTTGGGGCGCTTTACAAAACCATATCACTCTTGCCTTTACGTACGACGAGCACAGTTTTGTAACGCACAAGCGCACCAAGAGCACAGCCAATCGGCCCGAGTCAGAAGAGCAGGTGCCACACGAGGCCTGATTTGAAACTAATTCAGCTAGGTGGGCCAGAGCAAGAGAACAGAAGAACACAAGGTGAGCGATAAAATCTCGGAACGTGCTGCTTGATATGCAGACAGTACAGATAGGTGAACAGGAAAGAAAAGTAGCTGTTGCAACGTCCTAGACAGATACACATAAAAGCAGCCAAGCTGCTGGATGGTGTATACCGAAATGAATCATGCGGTAACCAATATGCAGTCGTCAGGCACTGCACCTTCTGAGCAGCTCAGAAAGAGAACATTAGCATTTACACACGTAAATGCACCCACCCAAACTTGTTTTGTGCACTTAGACAGAATACGCATTCTGACAGTATTAATTGCAAACAAGAGTATCACACCTACGACATTCAAAAACAAGCACAACCCATGCCACAGCTGATACGTGCACCACTAAATGGTGGCAGAAGTACAATAAAGTGGCAGAAGCATTACAACTGTGAGGTTTTAAAAGCTGGTGTAACTGGCGATAGCTCACACGTCGAAATCCTCACACCTCGACAACCGCAATCCCAGAACAAAAATTAAGGAAACTGCAAACAGCAAATGCATGCATTGCTACTAAACAACATGCAGGCTCGCTACACAAACACTTAAAGCATACCTTGTAGATCTGAGACTTGGGGTCGTGAAATGTTCTTGCATTTTTAGTCATAAGAAGCAGGTCGCTTTCGATATCTTCTAGGCTCTTATAAGTACCTGCCTGCAGCTTCGACGTAATGGTATTCAAATCTATCGGTTGCTTTATCACATCATAGTAGCTTGGATGACCCTAAAGCACGACAGGGGTATTGAGCAAAGAGTATCAATCGTAGCTCGCTTTCAAGTGACAGGTAACACAGTTTAATTAAATAAGATGAGACGAGCCAGAGGCAACAAAAGGTAACAACTCCGGTAAAAGATGTCTCTCGACCTTACAAGCTCATCGGTGGCATGATATTCTCCGTGGCATGCACATAGAAAAAAAAAGGAAGGAGTGGCTCGGTCAGTACTCGGTCACTGCGAGTAGTGTTGAGCCACTGTAGAAGTTAAATTCGAAAGGCAAATGAAAAATACCGTCAATGAGTAATGCCCCACAGAAGCAAGCTAGAGTTATTGATATACTAACGAATAAATGAAACGGGATGTTAAAATTGTTCACTTAGGGAGGAGAGGCAGCGAGGCTCTATCCACCCAAGATTAATGGAATGGTAGCAAGGCCCACGGAGAACAAGGAAAACTCCATTGATGAGTAGCAAGTAAACCCCCTACTCGTCCATTAAGAATGGAGACACCCTTAGAGAGGAAAGACCCATCTACACTACTTGGCAAGCCATGCCACCCGGGTATAATAATCCAAAATGTCTCGGCTAATCATGGGTATAGCATTGCAGCGGCTGACGAACTGAATAGAGATGCAGTTCTTTAAGTACATCATACAAGCAACCTATTATAATTACTACTTTCCTTTCTCATCAGAAAATTTGCATATGCAGGATACAGAGGCCTGTGGAAGGAGGGGGCATGCATTGATTGTTATAATGTATTGTGCAGTACCAGGGTACTTTCTTACTTAATTGGAAGCAAGCACGTGCTATTTGTCAAACTATAGGCCCTTAAGCGCTGACGACTGCTACTTGCCTACAAGGAATCCCACTGAGCACAAAGAAAACTCAGCGTTACTTTACTACATACAAGTACATACATAGCAGCTCTCAACTTAGCAATGCTAAGTATGAAAATGGATGCAATTACACCGAGGAATTGCATCATTTTGAATGCAACTGAAGAGCATATTCATTGAAACCATATCAATTGTAGCTCTTTATTGCTATGTGCTCACTCAATGGGCTTTGTTACCCGTACTTTTGTGAAAATTTGACCAGTTCCCATATGCAGGGGTTTGTAATGACCCAAGGCCATGAATGCAATAAAGGTGAAAAAGTTCGGGATCCTTATCCACTTAGTGTTTGAGAAATTGCAGCCTATAAATAGAGCCTGTATAGTCAAACAAATTTCACTACTTGTAGTTGAAGTCAGGAAGTAGCTCGGCACCGAACAGCACACTATAACAATCATTGCATGTCCCTCCCTCACCACAGGCCTCTGCATCATGTAGTTTCCAATTACTCCATGGCATCGTCAGCAAAGGATGCCGTATAGCATCTGCTCCCTGTGGCAAAATTTGCTGTGACTAATTGCATTCAATGGCTAATGTACTGTTGCATCGGCATGTAAGCTGAGGTTAAAGCGAGTTAAATGCTAAAGCTACAGGGTCCAACTTTTGTAGCATCAGATCTACTAACTTATATAGCAACAAAATATTTGATCGCGTAAATACAGCTTTAAAGATACAACTATTCTTTATCTAAACTCCAAATACCAAGATCCTCAAAAGAATTTGTCAAAGATCATTGAGAGAGCACTGTGAACATCAGAGGTTGGCCAAATTAGCCATCCAAAAGTTGGACAGTGTAAATTTAGCTTCAGCTTGCAGATAACCTGCATTCACAGATTTATTAGTAGCAACTAAACGAATGATTTTTATGAAAGGCAGGTCAAGTATGAAGCAATAATGCCGGTGCTTCCTTTTATTTAGCTATCTACAAGCTAACTGCAAACCATCACTTGGCTTGACTGGCGTATGTTCTTATCAAGCACAATTTGTGCACGCCTCATTACTTACAGTCACACTACAATCACAATTTTAAAGTCAGAGAAACTCAAAAAGTGTGATCATGCATGCACACCAATTATGTAAAAAATAATTTACCTGGCGATCAGGCACTTTGAGAAACAGGTCAGAAATGCAGCGGTCACCAGCTTTTGCTGTCATTATTGCATCCAGAAGCTGCTGGCAGGCTTTGCGAGTATGAGTATCGATGGTAACAGTAAACACCTCGGCCTCAAGATCCATACTGTCGTCGTCAGCTTTAGCTTTTTTTCGGCTGCCACTGCTGTCCTGCCGTTGAGCCTCGGACTCCTTCGCTTCCGGTCTTGGCCTCAGCAACCGCCCAGATGTGCCAGCCAAATTGCTGTCACCGGCATGGCTAGTTTCTCCTGCCGGCTTCTCTCCAAATGCAGCAGCTATTAATTCACTTTGAGTTGTCTCATAAAAGTCCCACAAGGCACAAGCATCGAGATATTCTCGACTATTGGCCTACAATAGACAGTTCTACTGGATTGTGATGATGCCTCAGTTGGTAAGTGTGAATGGAGAGTAATGATCTTCCTTACAGCTGCCACAGCTAAGCCGAACAGATGTCAATAGTCAAGGAAAGGTACTGACCAATTAGAAAGATGCTACCCATACATACTACAACAAAATAGTGTATCCATACCTTGTAGTACGATTTTGCATTGTCAACAAGCAGACGAATGTCTGAAGTTAATTGTTCGATCTCTTCATATTCGTCGGTCTTCAATTTTTGTTGAATGCGTAACATGTCAATCGGCTGCTCAATTATTGCATAATAATCTGGTGCACTCCTTCAAGAAAAGACGAGGGTTAAAACTCGAGTTCATACACCCCATTTGCATTTGCACCGGTTGCGTATCCCTCAGCTGTGCCTCACCTTCTTTTGGGCACGCGAACAAAGGGCTCACACAGTATTCGACCATCGGCAGCTTTGTGGTTTCTGATGGAGTCGTACAGATCCTGACAGATCTCAACCTAGCCATGGATATGCACAAACTCGCTAGTCACCGTCATAAATTCAAGCACAAGAATCAATTGGCATAAAAACTGTAAGCCCTCGGCAGAAGATCATGCCTGTCCGGTCTGTGCAGGCAGCAATAGCTTATTACCGGATTATACTGAACTGACAACCTCGCCTTCTTTGATTTTGTAGTGGCACCATCGTCTGCTTCATTGCTTGCACTCTCAGCTGACGAAGTGCTGTGCTTTCTCTTGGGAGCCATAGTCTCACGAACAATTGATTCAAAGTCTCTGTAGAAGGCACGGGTGCACAAGCTATATTGCAACATTATCACACACGGAAGTGTGGGTCAAGGCTAACAGCTTAACACCAAAAATTCAAAATCAGCACACCATCACGGTAGGTCACTTGAGATAACAGTCAGTCAAGACCACCTACCGTGTAGGGGGATATCTAATATGCAGTTACTATTTCATGCCTATCTAACATGCAGGAGCCACCGGGCACGTGAAGAGCTCATCTCGGGAATGCAGCCTCATCGGCTTTAAAATCAAATATTGCTCGGCTTGTGGTTCAAATGTGGCTCACGATCCTCTTGCGTACTTTTGATTTCACGATGCAACACCAGTCTATGGATGCACTACGATTCGTTTACTTTCACCAGCAGGCATACACTATGTTATGCAGCAGGAAGTATGAAATGCATGCGCAGGTTAGACCGTGACGACGTGGTAAAAAGAATAGAGCCACCAATGGCCTTCTGCCACGGGACTGGGAGCAGAAAATGTTGTCACTACCGGAGGAATGATTCATGCAATCTCTGGTTTGTTGTGTCGGTCCTTTACCAATTGTTATATAAATGCTCCATTCCTCGACTCTTTAAACAGGGGCTTCTAAACAGTGGTGGCTTTAGATAGCACTTTTAGGTGCCTGGACCAAATAAAAGGAGTACTGTCTAAATAAAAGAACCTATTGACCTTAGCAGGAGCTACCCAGTGAATCAGTAATTTGAAAATGCAGGACAACCGAAGGTCGCCTGCCCTGGGATACCCCAGTGTGCCCATTAGTACCTAAACAGGCATAGCTCTGCTTATATAGGTATCGGCTGACATGCCTTCACATCACGATGACCACCCTTCAGGTTCCACCATTCCTAAGTGTCAAAGTCCACCATAATAGAGGTCCCCAAGGCACTCAGCATATGCTCGATTGTTCTGTTAATCCCCTGATCAAATTTCTGATATCATACACCTGTATACAATCTAGTCTTCAAGCAGTCTTGTTATTTATCATAACAAATTGTGTGCTGCCGAAAGGATACTCACGCCATGATGGGGGGGGGGGTTAAGCTTCCTTTGGCAGCACACAAAATTCAAGTGTCACCACAAAATAAAAAGCATAATACTTTCATAATGACGATGATAGTAACAAGCCGTCTTTGGAGGTTCCAAGTGATTTAAATAATATGCATTGTATTCTTTTCATAAAGGAGACCAAAATCAGCAATCCATAGCACAATTCTTGTGCAGTGATACAGCTGAGACATATCGACTGATTTTCTACCAAAGCTAGGTTTCACATGACTCTTTCTCAGCGAGGCTATGATATTAGCTAGCATCTCTCCAGCTGCATCTGCAGCCTTTTCCAAAATCAATGTATCTTTTTTCAAAAGGACCCTTCACTGGTAGACTGCATCAGCTCCACACTCAAGTCTGCGTATGTTCAGTAATGTAACTTTACAAAAATTGAGGCTTGCTTTAGTAACAGTTACAGAGGCAAGTGAGCCGTGCATCTTCGACACCTCCTTACATGGGTTCCTGCCCGTGATATACAAATGCCTCTACTTTGGTACAAAGCTCGGTCTAACCTACTTATTCTTCCAGCTGTCTCTGACACATTTATGATCCGGTCTCTTTAGATGTGCCACTAACCAACCTCTAATCCTTTGAAGACCGGTCTTCGGTTACTCGGGACCTCAGTCTGGAACTCTGAACCACCTGACAATTAGGCATCACTTGGCTTGACAATATTCAAAGAAAAACTGAAAACCTACCCAAATCCCCGAGCATATCCTGCATACAAGTGAATTGTCCTGCATGTACTTAGGTGTGCAGCAATTGTACTTGCCATTTTCCCTACACAGTTGATTTGCTTCCTTACCAGCCTAAGTGATTTCCGAGAAATAGATAATAGTTCTCCAGGGGTTACATAAGAGATGCTTTATTATTGTTATCATTATTAGTAGTATCGCTCTTATTAATTGCATAACGAAAACTACCTGGACGAGCAGGCTATGTAAACTCTCCAGGGTGACCACACTTTAACAGGGGCCTAACTATCTCGCTAATCTCATAAGAATAAATAACACATTTGTACAGCACTCTGGGAGAACTATATCTCTTTCCAGGCACTTCACATATTCTGGAAAGCAAGCATTTTAATTGATTAGCGATAACATGCACAGTGTTAGCACGCATTAGGAAACAGAGGAAAATCCACACAGATCCAGCCTATGGTGTGAGGAACAGGTAAATGTTTAGCTTCTTTTTTAATATTAAGACAGGAAAGGTTGAAACATCAATTGAGAGTGAGTTCCAGCCTTTGGGAGCATACAAACTACGTGAGATCCCCAAAGAACTGAGGTTGGTTAGAGGCACAGCTGAGCGATTTGAGTCAGAAGAGCACCTAGTACTATGCCTAGCCAGGTTGGGAACTAGTTCGGACGGGTAGGTTGGTGCAAGAGAATGACGGGACCTCGAAGTAAGTGACAAAACTCAAAAGTCAAAACACTGCTTGACGGGAGCCATTACAGGTCGGTGAAAAGGGGTCTAATGTGGTAATGGCTACATTCACAACAGACGAGCATGGCTTCAGAGTTGCACAGGCCTGAACACCTGTGAGCAATGAGTTTCAAAGGTTGAGACGGATGTCACGAATGCATTGATTAATGATGAACCCGGATGTAATGTGCCTTTCTAAGCAAGCCCAAATCTTTGCAATTTTAGAACTACACTTCTGAAAGTAGCAAGACTCTGCTGCAGAGCTATTGCTATCAGGCGAGTCACAGAACAGAACAGGACACCCAGATTTCGTGCAGATGCTAGGAGACGGGAATTCAGTCAAGGCAACTGGCTGGGTTCCAGCTTTTACCCTTGAGAAGTTAAACTTAACTTGTTATTACTTTGATTGCAAGGCTACTGGCTGGGGTAACAAATCCAAATTATAAACGATCTGCATATTCGAGATGCAGACTGGGGATGGCCCCAGTCAATGAGACAGAGTGGTATCCCTTCGAATCTCTAACAATATATTCATGTGGAGAGTGGTGATTTCGAGACAGAATATGATCTTACCAGTGACCATGGCAACAAAGTCTGTGCAATATGTGGTTAGCACAGTCAGAGCCTGCTATTGCGTGTGCGAAATGAGGTCGAGTTTGAAATCGCATCATTAATCACTCCCGTTCAGGACAGCTGATAAGCAAATCAATTTTCACATGAAGGAAAAGTGCTGCAACTTATATGCAGTGTCTGTACACACACTTATAGCCTATAGACACACATTTTCAGCAGCATAATCTCGTCAGCAATGTTGACCCAATGAGGTCGAGCCCTCCCTTCCCAGATGAGGTCTTTCGCTTGATTATCCCAATGTGGACTTGAACACGGCTAATTTTATTGAGCATTCACGTGGCTGTGTGAACACCACTAGTTTGGCAGACGTTTCAAAGCAAACTAGCCCTTACGTTTCAGCCAACAAAAGGTTAGGTGCTTGCACTTCACGACTGACCAAGGTCGTGGGTTCGACTCCTGTAGCAGGCAGTCCTTCATTACTAGCTGCAAGAAGGGTGATTTCTACCGCTACATTCACATGACTGCTGAATCAGACGACCTTAACCATTTTTCTTATTAGAAGTTTGGTAAGCTAGGTGAACACGAGTTCTTTCTTCTGGAGCTTTTAAATATTACAGATGGAGATGCAGAAAGTCAAGAGGCTTTGGTGTGCCTAGCCACAGAGTGTGAGCACTATCTACGAGCCTGAAAAAACATGGCCATCAGTTAACACAAGCAGAGCTTTCAGTCCAAAGGGCAAAGTCATGGAACAACCAACTGGTGACTGCAACTCGTGGCAACTCAGCCTTGCTAAATTATGAATCCAGTTGGTATAGATCCAACTGCTATGCTGGATTCCATGAGCCCAAACACTTACTAGCCTTCATCTGGACACGGAGGCACAAGCACTCCGAGTGCAGACCAGCCAACGATGCAGTGCAGCAATCGGTCAAAGCACCGATCTGTATATATTAAGATGGGTGATCACCACGGGTATAGCCATGATTAACCCACGGAGGGCCATACCTTGACTTTTCGAGATGCAGCCTATCACAGGAAGGCAGCTCTGGGCGGGGGGGGGGGGTGGGGTGACTAAACCTTCTCAAACATCCCTTCGGCAAGGGCTATTTAGACCCATCGTGTAAGCACACAGTAATGTCAGGGCCATCCACATCAGAAAATAAAGCTGGTATATGCAGTGACCATCAGCTGCAAGTTATTAAGCACAGTAACATGATGCTTCGTGAAGAGTGGCATGGGCTAACACATTCATCACCCTTGCAATGCTACTAGGCCCTTCATGGTCATGCCGACACACTAGCTCGGCGGACTGTTAAGGGCTTCCTTAAGAATTTGGTTCACTCAGTGCGCTATGAATTTTTTTTATTATTTTCAGTGCTGCTGTTGTAATTACCACGGCCTGAACCAGTGCTTGTCAACAAGGACAGAAGGATCGCCCTTCATTCTAGAGCAGCTGTAATTCGAGCAGCAGCTACGAGTGAGTCATGGCACTAGCACAGAAACACTACGAGCACTGCGATACTGGCCACAAAACGAGCAAGTGATGGAGCAGGAATGAAGTCGATTCATGTCAGCTTTGTACGACTATACCACCAGCTCCCACCTAGTCAAGTCGGCTTCGGCAAATAGGCACAATACCCAAATATTCTTTGTGGAAACAGTTCATGAAATGGTAAAAGAGTTAATTTAATGATAAGCAAGGTACATGCCTCCACGCATGCAGAAGCTGACAAGAAGGGCTGCTCGTTAGCAGGAACCATGGTTAGTAAGACGCACAGACCAGCACTCAAACTAACACAAGAAACTACCAAGTGACTATAAGAATGACCAGTTCGTTAGAGGGCACAGAAAGCTGAGCAGAACAGATTTGTCTTTAGCATAGACTCAGGAAAGTCAATGCAGTACAAGTAACAGCAAAAGCCTGTCTGCAGTCTTTTGGCATAGCTTCGAACAAGCTAAGCTTACACTAAAGACAGTAGAGGTACCCTACACAGTCCTAGCTCACTCAAAAATGCTTCGGTAACGCTTGAAGCTCTAACCTTAGCATATGCAGGTAGAGAGCAAAGGCTACAGAACAAGAAGCAGGTGGTGGTGACTGAAGCCAGAGGCAGGTTCCTGAATGTAGTTGCATAAAAGATTGCTGAAGGCCCTATCCTGAAATCCTTTGGAGACCGGGCCTTTAGTTCGAACGCCCTCTAAAGCCTCGAACTCACTCCCGACTGACGTCACGACGTCCCTGGCATTTAAAAGGAAACTAAAGCATTTGCTGGTGTGTGCTCATGCGTGCTGACACTGTACATGTTATCCCTAACCAATTGGCATGCTCTACAACATCTGTTGAATACGTAGACAAGAGGTTAAACTCTATTAGGGCGCCAAATAAATGTCATTATAATTATTATTAACCTGCGGATGCACTTCGCTACGCAGCCGCATGCCCACATCCTGGCTAACAGCCGGTCAAGAAACATTGAGTGAGCTCAACAAGTCGGCAGGTACTAGCCAGCTCAGTCAAGCACGCGGCTTATAAAAAGAGCATGAGGTAGGAAGGCGGGGAGGCTGAGAACTTCACAGGTACTGCACTTCCAGAGAGCCCAGCAGACAACCGTTAAGGCTAAGCCTTCTGTGCGGTCGAGCCCAGCTTTAACAACGCAAAACTCATTGAAATTGGCTAACGACGATGGAGTTTTGCCACCGCTTGGCCCGAGCCGGACAACTACAAAACAGGACGCCAAAGTCGATCTCGTCAGCTTCGCTCGAACAAAGAATTCAGCAGCCGACCCGAAGTAAAAGCCTGCCCGCAGTATTTTGGCATAGCTTCGAACAATTACACTAAAGACGACAGTAGAGGTACCCAAAACAGTCCTAGCTCACTCAAAAAAATGCTTCGGGAGTGCTTGAAGCTCTAACCTTAGCGTATACAGGTAGAGAGCGAAGGCCGCAGAACAAGCTCACAAGCCTGCAAGGTTGGGGGCAGTCGATTGTACCAGCACAGACTCAAGAAAAAGACCACCAGTCTACGTGAAGAAAAATGAGACACCCGCTACGTCCTTACGCTAGCTACGAGGCTGACTTCGCACCGTTGTTGGGCCTTACCACGCGCCGTTGTTTTGAACTTCGTCCGTGTAGGCCGCCATTTTGTTACCGAATATGCGGGTATCTCCGCGCCAACAATACAGCCGTCTACTGAATTTAGCTGTTCAGAGAGATAATTTTTGGATAAAATACTTCATATATGTTTACAATATTATTAATTTCAAGTTAAAAAACTAATTTTCAAGGCAATAACGCGAAACTCATTTTCTTGATAACTGTAGCGGAACTTACGGTAGGCCGTCTCCTGCGGCCACACTCGCTACCTCTCGCGTTTTACTTATTAAGAATTATGAGTGTCGCGTCGCTAAGCGCATCTTCCCACGCGTTGGAGCCCTGCTCTTCTAAAGTATTTCTTAAATTCTACGGTTGCTGCTATGAGGATGTCATCCCCACGGCTGACAAAGGTATTACATCGGGACTCGCCCGCCGTCCGAATGAGCAAGGGCGATCGGCCGCTGTCGCGCACGTCTCGCGATCGCGCCGCGTCTGTCGCCACTATGGCTGCCTACCTTTCATGCGCACAGCTTGCATGAAGTGCGCATATCGCTGAAAAATTTCCAGCCTCGCGCTCATCAATCGGTCACTGTATCAGAAATAACTCGGGAGGCTGGCCGCCGGCTTGGCTGCGGCTTGGGCGGAGCGGTCCGCCGGCCAACTTGAGCGCCGACCGCGCCGCAACGGCGCTCATGCGCTTGCAGCAGTAGAGCAGCAGCTGGCTCATTAGTGCGCTCGCGTATAGAAACTGACTGTACGAGCTCACCGGAGCTGCGCCGGAAGCCAACGTCGTCGATATTTGAGCCTCGCTTTACTTGATCGCTTCGCTCGCTCGCTAATCGCTTCGCTTTGTACGTTTCAGCGCCGGCCACGCTCCCGCGCGATCCTGAGACCCGGACCAGTTGGATGCGAGCCCTCGAAGCGCGCAGGAGAAGGAGAGAATGGCAGCGGCCGCCGAAGTAACAGAGGAAAGAGGTTCGCGAGTGGCGGGTGAGCGGCCTCTCGTACTCCGCGAGACACACTTCCGCTCGCGATTTCGCTGGGAAGGAAGGAAGGAGGCCACTCCGCGAAGAGCGCAGCAAAACAGCTCACTCGTCCTCCTCGAATTAATCACTATAGGAACAGCATCGGCCACGCCCACCGACGCCGTTCGCTAGCATCCGCGGATTTCGCCGCGTAAAAGCCCCCGAGCGCCTGGCCACCTCCGGTGTGCGCCGCGCACGACTCTTCGGAAGTTTTGGGCTGCGCGTCGTGTGCCTGCGGATGCGACTGAACGGCGAAGGGTGCGAAAGTAGTAAAAACGATATCTCGGGAAACTCGCAGCACGAGTTCTGGCGAAGCACGTGACCGGAGCCCACCTGTTCGTCGAGCCAGTGGGACCAACTTATTGGCTCAGGCTTACAGAATCGGGCTTACAGAACTAGCCGAGGCTCCGCGAGGTCATCTCAGCTCAAAGCCGCTCAGAATCGAATGTCTGTCGCGCCGCACAGCCGCTCCGCTCCGCGCAGGGTGGCTGGCGGTGCCCGCGCTGCTCAGACTCCGGCGGCACAGCGAGCTAGCGAATTCGACCCGCCGCAGCAGCAGCAGCAGCCGGCCCCGTTTCGCCACGCGGCGGCGGCGGCGGCGGCGCATCTCCGGCTCTCCACGCGGCGGCGGCGTATCGGAGCGTGCTGATACTGTGCATGCTGCCACTAATCACATTTGCATGCTGACCCAGTGCATGTCACCCCTAACCGTGTTATTCATTTTGTTTGTTTACCAAGCATGATTTTACTCACCATTCAGTTGCATTTCCCTTTGCAGCAAATGTAAAGCGCCTAGAGAGAGATTAAGTTCTCTGAGGGCGCTCTATCGAGTGCACTATTGTTATTATTACTGAAGCGACGCCGTAGCCACGCCGTTCTCGCGCGAGCGCCAACGCAATCGCGTCGCCCAAGCGCTTACCGGAGCAGGGTGGGCGGGCGGGTGGAACCCTTTCCGACGAATTCGATGGTTTACCGCAATCCATCGCAATCTACTCTAATAATGCTAGCAACGACCAGACGTAAGCGTTTCCGAGCTCAAAAATTTCGCTGATATTGTAGTACACGTTCGAATTTATCTGTCCTTAAAATTTCATGTTGCTACGCGCACGCGCACTTATGCAAATGAGCTTTGACGCGGGATGCCTGTACCTCAATCCATCCCAATCCATTCTAGTTCTCGTTAAATGCATCCCAAATCTGCTTCGCTCAGCTCCAAAAAGTCTGGAATATCAAACTACGCTACACGCACATTGTACCCTGATAATTTCTCGCGATTCCACTTACGCGTTCTCAAAAAGTCCACTGAAATAAGATTGCAGTGGCCCGGGCCAATACCGCAATCCACTGCATTCCACCAGGCAACGAAAGAAATCCTGATCGAAAAGCTCCTTTTTTTATTGCATATGACAGCACTCTCTGCGACAATTGCATTAAAAAGAATTTCACTTGCATTCGCACGGCCGTTCTCGTGCAATGCGCTGCAATCGACTGCAGTAGCCCGGGCCAATACAGCAATCCACTCCAATCCACAGAATCCACCGCATAAAAAATCGAAATAACTTGCGCCGAGCTCCAGTTTTTATTGCATATTAAAGTGGACCATGCTGTGTGCACAACCACGTAAAATAAAAATAAATGTACACCCTCGCACTGTGGCAATAGGCGGCTATCGCCTGAAATGACCTGGAAAACTACCGAAATCCACTCTATTCCACTGCAAATCATCCTCAAATCGCCATCGCGAAGCTCTAATTGACATTGCATATAGGACTAGACTCAGTTCAAAGTACATGCACAGAATTTTGCTCCATTGTGCACACGCGTTCTCATGCAATGAATTGCAAACGACTGCAACGACCCGGTCCCATATGGCAACCCATCTCAATTCGCCGAAATCCGCTGCAATCTGCTAGGCAGCGACGAGAACGTGTACACTAGAAGCTCTAATTATAATCGCACACTGCTCTACTCTTTGGTTATTGTGTACTTGCATAACTTCACTGTAATTGCCTCGGCCATTCTGCAGCAATGCACTGCAATCGACTGCAACTGCCCGGGCCAGTACGTTAATGTACCGCAACCCGCCGAAAAACGACCATAATGCGTACACTTAAAGCTCTAATAGTAATTGTACGTTGCTCTAATTTTTGTTTATTGTGTAATCCCACAGTTTCACTACAATCGCCTCGATTATTCGGCAGCAATGCACTGCAATTGACTGCAATGGCCCGGGCCAATACCTCAATTTACAGCAATCTGATGCAAAATTCTCTTAAATCGGTTTGGCAACGCTTCAATTTTTAGTGCATGTTACAAAGCACGCTGGTTAAAGTCAACCACATCATTTTAAGCAATTGCGCTCGTACAATCTCGGGCAATGCATGGCAATCTACGGCAACGGCTTGGCTCGAAGCAGCAATCCACTACAATTCGTGGCAAGTTGACACTAAATTGGCTGCAGACGTGCTGATTGTCATCGCATTTCACATTTCCTTGTGCTAAAAGTGAAATCTTAGGACTTTCAAGCTATTTTGCACGTTAATTGTCAACAATGCACGGCAATTGACAGCAATGGCAGGGACCAATTCTGAAGTCCATGGCAAATCGACGAGAAATCGGCTGCACCAAGCTCTAATTCTCATTCAACGTAACATCTCACTGCTTGCACACATACTTTCAACCAGCTCTGACCGTTCAATCTTGGGCAATGCATGGCAACAGACGGCAATGGCCCGGCCAAATACGGCAATCCATTATGGTCCATCGCAAATCACTGGAAAGTGACTGGGCCAAGATCAAATATATCTTACCTGTCACAGCCCACTGTGTTGAAAGTGAAATCAAATCTCAATTGTCATTACATATAACATTCCGCTGCGTCCAAAATAAAACCGTGGAACGTTCAAGATGCTTTGTATGCCAACTGTCAGCAATGCACGGCAATCAACAGCAATGGTAGGGGCCGATAGCGAAATCCGTGGACAATTGACAAGATTGGCTGCAATAAACTGCAACTCTCATTCCACGTAACATGTACCTGTGTGCGCGAATAATTTTCACCCATGGTACGCGATCAATCGACGGCAACGGCCCGAGGAAATACGCCAATCCATAACGGACAGTTACAAATGCACTGACAGTTACTGAGAGAAGCTCTAAATTCTCTCGCGTATTGCACTACACTGCATTAAAAGTGCAGCTACATCCTTTTATACAATCGAAAAAGGCACAGTCAAGGGCAATGCACGGCAATTGACGGCAATGGCCAGGTCTCTGCGGCAATCTGGTTCAAATTTGCTGGAAATTGGCTTTTTGAATTGGTAATTATCCTACTACATAAAGCTCACTGTGGGCGCACATGCTGTTCTTTTTCGCGTTCAACCTTGGGCCATCCATGGCAATCGACGACAATTTCCCGAGAAAATACAGCAATCTATGATTTTCTTTTACAATTACAAACAAAAGCTGGAGGGAGAAGATCAAATATTTTTTTGCGCAACAGTGCTGTATTAAAAGTGCAACCGCGTCCTATCAACCAATCTTGAACGTACATGCGAGGGCAATGCGCGGTAATCGACGGCAACGGCCTGGGAAAATACGGAAATTTATCCGTTGTAAGTGTAAACACTCAACTCAAGTCGTGAGACCAGGGGTATGGGTCAAGCGATCATACCAGGTGAGAGATACCCTGTGCTTAGCAGAAAAAACATGTCAGAAAAAACATTGCCGCCGTGCGGTGATCAATTAGGAGACGATTCACCGACGAGTCGGCAGCGCGGAGGAGCCAGCAGAGCGTCGATTGTCCGATGTCGCAGCGCTGCTCCACTGGTTAGTCCGACGAGTCGGCAGCATAGGGTCCGACGAAACCGGAAGCGAGGCCACGCGAGTTTGAAACGCTGACTAGACGACCTGCTATCGACCAGCTGCATGCAAAGTGGCCAGAGAAAGCGATAAAGTTATCTCGAGTTCCTAAGTTAATGTTTTATTCTTATCGCTATTCTTATGATAAGCAGAGGCTGCAATGTGGCGTAGGACGGAAGTCAAGCTAGATCTTGCGGTATAGAATTAATAAGAGAAAGCTGGGCGCGAGTGAGGCCCAGCTGGGTGGATTTGTAAAAGCGTCAGCTAAGATGATAGAACGTTCGGAACCCAGGGGTAAATTACATACCAGGGGTCAGAACGTCGTAAATAAAGCGAAGGTCGCTATCTGACCTATCGTCGCTGAGTAAATCTTATGGTTTACCAAGCGACGTGCTACAAAGTAATAAACTTGATAGTGGTAATGTAGCCCGAATTATTGTCGCGGACGGCACAGAACGCTAGCCGGCGTGCAACACCACCAGTTTATTCCTCCTCCACACGGAGCAGGGCGAAGCACAACTCTCCTCGCCCCTCTCGCCCACCGGAGTCCCCCCGACTCCCTTGGCAAAGCAAACCACTAATCGTACGGCCCTGTTCCCTACCACATCGAGTGTCACAGCCCACTCGTACAGCGATCAGGGGCAGTGTCATCAATTAACTAAAACCACAGGTAATAATAATAAATTTTAATATAACTCTCAGAGAATTTAATCTCTTTTTAGGTACTTTAAATGCGCTATAGAGGAAGCGTGATCCTATGGTTACTTGTAACGTGCACTGCGTCAAGCGCCTAGAGAAAGATTAAGTTCTCTGAGGGCGCTTTATCAAGTGAATTATTATTATTATTATTAACATGCAAATACGGGTAGTGCTACCATGCACAGTGTCAGCACACATAAACACACGAAGGACTAATGGCAAAGGACCAACTAAATACTGTGAGAAACAGGTGCGCTTTTAGATTTCTTTTAAATGTTTTCAATTCAGGGAATGTCGTGTCTTTAGTCGGGAATGAGTTCTAGGCGTGGGAACATATGAACAAAAGGCAGGGACTTCAAAGGATTTGAGGTTCGTGCGAGGTATATCTAGACGATTTGAATCAGAACAGAAGGTGGTACGATTCCTAGCCTGGTGGAGGAATAGTTCTGATAGGTAGGCTGTAGCAAAAGAATGAAAGCACGTAAAAGTGAGGTCACAAAACCAATTCCATACGCTGCTAGATTTGGAGCCAGTGCTGGTCGGCGAAATGGTGTGACGTGGCAACTGCGCCGCTCAAGACGACAAACCTAGCTGCAGAGTTGTGCACAAACTAGTGCCTGAGTGCACAGACCAGTAGACTTGCAAGTAGTGACTTACAGAAGTCGTGACGGGATGTCAAAAGTGTAGGGACTAATTTGGATGTAGCATCCCGGTCTACGCAGGCCCAAATTTTAGGAGTGTTATGTAACTGAAAGTAGGGCCGACCTAACTATGGAGCTGATTTGATCGTCTAGTGAAAGGTCACTTTGGTTGAAGGCATATAGATTTCATGCAAATGCAACAGGAGATATGCTGGCTGAACAGATGTTGAACATTAAGCTTTCAATTTCTGAGTCGTACTTGGCTTTTACATAAATAGTAAGCTGGTTTTATCGTGATATAATTTGAAAAAGTTTGCTGCCGTCCCTGTGCGGATATTAGCAATACATGCAGTAAGGGAGTTGAGAGAGTTCGTCTTGCTGGAATGTTGTGAGGAATCAAAGCAAGAATGCAGCTTCCTTCAGAGACGGACTCTCGTATTTTGCCTATCTTGCCGACGGAGAAGTTAGAGAAGTGATCGCCTAGGTCACCACAAGAATCACTACGTTACGTACCTAACCTGGGAGCGGCTATGGAGATGGTTGATGGTAGATGTCAGCATTTTTTGAATGATGCATCTATGATTCAACGACTTGAGACCGTGTGCGTATGCTGGCTGCCATACTCGACCTCGAGTTGAACCCGAGCCTTGGCTGCATGGCGCCACGAATGGCCTGTTTCAAGGCTGGTCTCTCTTGCCCCATCTCTGGCGTGAAAGAGGTCTTTGTGTTGTGCTAGATGGTCATCGTCAGACTAAGTGCGCAGCGAACGCGTTGAGCCAAGAGTCGTCCTCAAGCTTCAAGCGCAGCTACGGATAGCCGCTCAGAACATGCAAGCTTCTGCAATTGTTTCCTTCTTGGCGCAAAAGCTTTGCTGGTTTTCGAAGGCTTCTACAATGTTCATAGATGTCCTCCTTTCCAGGAACCGAATTGGCGAAGATTTTCCTAGGATTATTCTCCTGCACCTGACTGCCTCAGATTTAGCTACTTATGCGGGTTGAAAATATCGCGAGGTCTGAGCAAACAGCCTGACTCAAACAACGCAGGTGGCTAGTTACATCGACCGTTCGCCGCGCTTTCGCATACGGTTCAAGGATGCGCTGCATCCGTCGGATGTGTCGCGAGTTCCGGCCCTTCAACTCCGCAGACCGCGCCCTGATCGCTCGCGCCTCCATTCTGTTAATTTCGCCATCGCTTGCCGCGCCGCCGCAGGAGAAGACTAAGGGGGAGAGGAGGGGCTTATAGAGACACGGATGCCGACGAAATCCCAGCAAATTTATCAGTACGAACGTGGCTATGTACGTGCGTCTTAAAACTGATTATTGAGTTCCACCACTAGCCGTTCAATCGTGCTTCCTTTTGAGCAAACTTAAAGTGCCTGAAAAGAGATTGAGTTTTCTGAGGACACTATATCAAATGTATTATTATTAGTATTAATATTACTATTAAGTCTCTTGAGCATTGACGCACAATTTTTTCTTTTCCTCATCCGCTTCTCACCAGGCGGGCGCCGCTCTGCCGTCGCAATTTCCAGTGAACTAAGCGGGGTTGCAACGCTGGATAGTTTTCTGTAGCGCACTCAGAGCCGCGACCGTCGGCTGTCGGCGCGCGTGCGCGTTGTTATCGTGTTATTATTGTTATTGGTATACAACTATCATTATTATTGTTATTGATAATACACACAGACACACAGACACACACACACACACACACACACACATATATATATTGAATTTTTATTATATTAACTTTTTATATTATCGTTATTATTGTTATTATTATCGGTGCCGTAACTAATAGGAAGACGGCGAGCCCCGACGGTCGCAGGCGATTTCCAATTTTGTTCAGGCACGGCTTTTCATCTCGAATAAGTAAACTCGTCCGGCGGCGCCGCAGTGCACCGTCGCCGCCGGACGCGCGTCCTAACAGGGCGTGCTTCTTTAGGTCGGCTCTCGCGAGTAGGTTTCCGCCGCACGAAGGAAGCTAGCGCCGCCTAGCGAGTCCCGAGCTTCGAGGTTCGTGCTTTGCTCCCCGAGGCGCGCTCCTCCGACAGGTACAGTATTGTTTGTACAAACCTCAAAACCTTTGGAGACCGCGCCTTTAGTTCGAACGCTCCCAAAGCCTTGAGCTCACTCCCGACTTGCGTCGCGACATCTCCTGACATGACCACATTTAAAAGAAGCTAAAAACGCACTTATTCATCTCAGCATGGTGGGTCCCTGTGATTCGTCCTTTATGTGCTTATGCTTGCTGACACTAGCCTCACTTGCACGCTGAACCTGTGCATGTCATACCTATCCATGTCATTCTTGTTGTTTATTGAGCATGCTACCACTAACCATTCGATCGTGCTTCCTTTGCAGCAAATGTGAAGTGCCTAGAAAGAGATCGAGTTCTCCGAGGGCGTTATATCAAATGTATTATTATTATTATTATTGTAGATAAAGAAGCTTCAATCACGCTCGCTCTCCTCGCTCCTGGCCATGTGGCTGGGCTTTTGCAGCCACGTCGGCTGCCTGACGAGACCTGACATCCAACCGCTTGGTTTCGAGTAAATTGGGGCACATTTGAAAGGAATCGCGCCAGATTCAGGCTCGCTAAGCAAATAATAATAGTTAAACTAATAATGGTAATAATACAGATATTTGTATAGCGCACTCAGAGAACTAAACCTCTTTCTAGGCACTTCACGTACGCTGTAAAAGAACGGAGACAAAAACAGGCACTATGGCGTAGTGCTTCCGGTAACGTTTTCATTCCGTCCGCGAAAGGTAATGGTTTAGCGCCCCTGAAAAATTGGACACAAAGAGCATGCTATGCGTACCTGATTTATTTACCCGCCTGAGGATTTAATGTAAAGAGCCTTGCAGCGGGCTCTAAACAACTGAAGAGGAACCGTTTGCATGCTATAGGAACCGAGAACCTGCGCCTGAATGGCTCTTGAGTAAGGTTTCCAGGTCTTGGCTGCTAATATAGTAAGAAACTGTGATTTAGGGTAGCTCCTACATATTCCTTAAGATTGAAAAACTGATGTACAGAGCTTCAAGGTTAAGTGAAGTTTCTTCTCCAAAATGTCAGTTTCCCGACACACAGTAACGAAAGAAGCTAGGACGCAGCGGGAAAATGAACTTTGACCCAGGGCGGCGCATTCTAGGCCTAGCAGCCCCCCAGCCTACGCGAAGTGCCAAGAAAGAGATTTAGTTTTCTTATGGTGCCAAACAACATTTTATTGTTATAATCATTGAAATACTGTAGGCAGAAAAAACTTGTAACTCAGTAACGTATTTTTTACCAATCGGGGTGAAACATTCGATTGATGCAGATTTCTGTAAAAGGATAAACTAATTACGTCTGATACGAATTAGTTTGGTCTATCTGCTGAATCAAAGCAGTTTTGGACGGGCGATACTCACGCGAACCGCTTCAAAGTAAGCAAAAAGCTAAAAAAAAACTAAAGCAAACTGTATAAAATGTGGATAGTGAAGCTCCAGCAGCGTCATGATCATAATCCCATCTGAGATCTGAATCTGCTGACTCAGCTGCTTTGCCTAAAGTGTCGTCGGGGATAGCTGTCTGTCGCGCCAATTGTGAGGGGGGCCACCAGTGCCTTCGCTGCCTTCGCCACTCCGCTCCATCGTGGGTTTATATGGTGTAGAGCTCACCGCCGAGCTCGGCGAAGGCGCAGCCGGCCTTCCTGCTGTCTCCTACCTCCTTTCTACCGCGACACTGCACAGCTAGAGCCATTTAGGCAAATTTCGCTCATAGCAATGGAAGCCCGCTCCTCGTAATTCCATCACTAGGCATCACTAAACATTGTTAATGTGCAGCAGGGCTCTCGACCTCCGTGAAGCTTAGGCCGGACGACTTGTTAATGCCGTTTGGACTCCACGACCAACGATCCATTTCCGATTCGCTGATCGATTTACGACTCAACGTCGAGGCTGCAGAAAGCTTACGTCACACACTATTTAGGACAGCATTTAATGAGTCCCTGTGATTCGTCCTTCATGTGCTTATGCGTGCTGACACTGTGCATGCTGCCACTAACCACATTTGCATGCTGACCCTGTGCATGTCACCCCTAACCATATTATTTTGTATGTTTTCCAAGCATGATTTTACTTACCATTCAATTGCATTTCCCTTTGCAGCAAATGTAAGGCGTCTAGAAAGAGATTAAGTTCTCTGAGGGCAGTTTATCAGGTGCATTATTATTATAATTACGTGGCGATTACAACATATCAACTCAGTGGGTGTAGCGTGCCCTTGTTGCTCGGCACCCACGGCATAGCCGCACGAAAAAGACGAAAATATCTCGGCATAGAAGACGTATTAGACCGTATTTATTTGTCGAAACTCTATTAGAGTTTCGACAAATGGATCGGATTTGTGCACTCAGCGTCATTACCTGAAATCTTCTAAATTTTCTTTTGCTATATATTACAAGCCGTTTTGTCTCCTTTGTATTTATTTACTGTACTCAGTGCTACAAACATACTGGGTCAATTTCTGACTGATGTCGTTACGCCATAAAACAGCACCCCTAGCGGTGCTATTCCTTGCCGACTCATGACAAATACAGGCGCTGCTTACATCCTCGAAGGACGGCCAACGAGTGGCACGTGCTCCCATAACACACACAGGTATGCTGATGGTAGCAAAGCCTGGCAGCACTAAAAGGAACCAATAGGTGAATATAAGTCCACGTCGTTGATGTAGTCAGGCATAGCTCATACCTACAGAGAGGCACTAGTGCACAGCAGCAGCAATAGTGCACCACTCACTTCGAAACCCAGAGTATAGCTGTCTTGTTCGTAGCCCAAAGCATAACTAACAGACTATCACAGGAGTTCAGCTTATCGCGACTCCTAACAATAACTTATGACAACCGGTTGCTAATCGTTCTAATTCAGGAACCAAGAATAATATTTAGGCACTAATCTGCTGATGTGTCATACAAACATTCATTAGTGCTAAGCACCCCAATGAGATATCGTAGCACTTGAAAACAGGGGCGCAGGCAGGATTAACCTAAGGGGCCACACCTTATCGCAAACAGCTACTCATACGAAGGCTGAAGGTGTGTTCCTACTTCCATTCTTGCCTATGCTTGAAAGACAGATAAATTCGCCGTCGTCTTAGGGGATATGAGAACCCACGATCCCCAAAATCAGAGGCAGCTGTCGTATCGAACCGCCAGCTTTCATCGACTACCTAGCTCTTTAGACCTTACAGGGCAGAATGAATGAAGCCAGCATGGATTTCGGAGCAGCACGAATGAAGCCAGCAGTAAATGGAAAAAAAAGAACTACGGAGCACGTTTATTAGGCAAAAATATATGCTGCTAAAGATTCTATGACGAGTTGGATGTTCAGCATGCATAGGAACGGTGGTGGGGTGGGGTACTGGCCGGCCCCCCCCCCCGACAGTAGCAGAGCCGTGCTGTCAAAGAAGCACAAACGGGCGAGGGGCTTGAGTATCGAATTATCAGCAGCAGCGCATGGACGCCCATCAAGCGACCCACTCTTTCGTGGATCGGCGAGCGGCTTCGATAACGGAGCCTCAAGCGAGCGGCCCAGGTTCCTGAAAACTGAATTAAGCAGCAGTGAGACCTCGGCGCCTCAGGCCGGCACGCACGAACGGGCCGAATTGTAGAGAGCAAGGGCGATCGATTGTCCGTGCGTTTGCGGCTGCGACATCGATGTTGCCCGACATGAACTTCATAAAATATGCGTCGCCACGACTTGCTCAAGTGGATTCAAAATTGACTATCTCTTTAAATATGAGACCTTCAAAAAAAGAGCAGATGTTTTAGCGTAGGGTGCACGATATGGACATCCGTGCATCTGGTAACAGAACGGCAGCAAAACTATCGGTTCAGAAACAGCAGACTGGAAGCTGTGTGCCAAACGATGCTGGCAGCACTGCCATACAGGCAGTTGGGGACGTCAGAACAGAAGGGATGTCTCAGACCTTGCAGCAGGCGCTTACAGCTGGTGCAAAGCTCTGCAGCTAAACTTGTCTGTCGTGAGCATCACAGATGCCACATCACGCCACTTCTAGCTGACCTGCACTAGCCCCCAGTCAAGCAATGCATCGACTTCAAGGTTCTGTCCGTCACTTTTAGGTCGCTTGATTCTTTGGCTCCAGCCTACCTATCAGATCTACTCCCCCACCGGGCTAAGCATCGTACCACCCGCTTTCGAAATTCGAAATCGAATTGTTTAGCTATACATCGCATGAACCTCAAATGGAGACTGTACATTTAGTTCGTATGCTCCCAAAGCCTGGAACTCACTTCCGACTTGCGCCATGACATCCCCTGACTTGACCACATTTAAAAAGAAGCTAAAAACGCATCTATTTATCCCAGCATTTAGTGGGTCCATGTTATTAGTCCTTAGTGTGCATATGCGTGCTGACACTGCGAATGCTGCCATTAACCATACTTGCATGCTGACCCTGTAAATGTCATCGCCAACCACGTAATACTTGTTGTCATTGAGCATGCTACCACTAACCATTCAAGCATGTTTCCTTTGCAGCAAATGTAAAGTGCCTAGAAAGAGATTGGGTTCTCTAAGGGCGGTATAACAAATGTATTATTATTATTATTATAGTTATTCTTATAGGCCTCCAGTAACAAACGTTCATAATTGAGAAGAGAAATTGCGGTCCTTACGGCTCTTGAAAGAGCAGCAGCCATAATCCGGAACTGCGGCTAATCGAGTTCTCGGCACTGAAAGAATGTCCATTTGGTAATTCACAGTCGGCAGAGAGCAGTTGAACGGGGGGGGGGGTCCCATTCCCGATCACGTTCGGCCAAGGGTCAGCTGAGCACAGTTTACTGCAAGGGAGTGGGACCGGCTTGAAGGTCCAATTGGATTTTCAAGAAATCGCAGATTGTACCACCAACGTGTGCCATTTCGTAACCAAAGCTCGTGGTACACATCTCGTAAAACTCTGCTGCCTTTTCTGGGGTTGATGAATACTTTTGAACCCCCCCAGCACTTGGCTGGCAAGGCACGAAGTATGGGGAACCTTCGAATTATAGCCAGACAATAAGAGTCCTTTAGGTCGTAAGATTTCAAGTTGGGGCATATTCTCTCGAAAATTTACTCGTCATGAAAATACAAGCACTACATTTTGACTGATGATATGATGTGCTTGATGGCAACTTTGAGCAGATTTCAATCAAAGGAATTGAGTAGCCCAAATGCACGATAATAGGCGAAATAACCGAACGATGCACTAACACTGCTTCCCTAATGCACAAGCTCTGCAGCAAAGGTGGGGATGAAGGTAATTCTACTAAAACCACTGACATCCAGAGGCGGCATTTGGTTTGCTGTTGAGATGTAGCAAATGCTATTTTCTTAGAAGGCTCTGAGTAGTCCTTCTTACGATGCTAATGACTTCAGGAAAAATTGCAACTGTTAGGATCTCAGAGGAGAGAAGCTCAAAAATCCTGTGCATAAGCCACTGCATTTAGCCTGACCGAGCCACTGCACTCAGCCAGACCGTTTACGACCTTAGATGAGTCCGAAGTTGCTTTTGTAGCCGAGTAGTCAGAACAGGCAAATCACTTGCTTGCGTCAGCATCCATAAAACCACAAATATATTAATAGTACAAATGAAATAACAATTATACAGGTTAGTTACTTCAACAGCCTAACCTATATAGCAGTAGAAGAGCCTTAACGGTTATCATCACCGTCTAAAGCAGGCAAGAAAGAATCGCCAGCTACAGGACTCGAACACACGACCTGGATCGTGAAGAGCAAGAACTAGAAACAATAACTGCATCTATGCAGTTACTAAGTTGGCTAATTTGCAGTTATTATGGTCATGGCCAAACCTTGCTTTGCAGGCAGGTTTGCATGCGGTGCAACATTCTCCTGCTTTCCTCAACTGTCACACCACCGTCAAAAAAGTCAAGGCCTATTAGTACAATGCTGATATTCATATCGACTGCTACAGGGCTTTCAGCAGGCATTTCTCGAAGCAGATGGAGACGGTATAGTAAAGCAGTTGCAGGTATAAGGTCGAGATTAAGATTGCAATATCTTTCGAACAACCAAAAGAAAACAGATCACCAGCAAAAAGTCTTGGATATCTGCAGTCTTTGTCATTTTCAAGGGTTCTCTTTGTGCAATGCATAAAAAAGCCGGAAGTAAGAGAGAGAGAGAGAGAGAGAGAGAGAGAGAGAGAGAGAGAGAGAGAGAGAGAGAGAGAGAGAGAGAGAGAGAGAGAGAGAGAGCGAGAGAGGTGTAAGAGTATATGCTGGTGGACTGTGAAATTCTCTTGCCCCCCACTGACATCTTGAGAAAAAAATATAATTTATATGTATAGAGCCCCAGGAGAGCTTAATCTCTAATTAATCTACTTAATCTATTCGGCTCCTGGCATTTGCCACGGGGCTCAAGCCCATGACCTAGATCATCAAATACATTCACCTTGACTTTGGTAGGGCGAGCACTTTTTAATCTCCTAGTCAAAAACACTACCAGCCCTCTAGACCCCACACCTAATGTTCTTTTGAGATGTCTTTTTAATCTCCTAGTCAAAAACACTACCAGCCCTCTAGACCCCACACCTAACGTTCTTCTGAGATGTCTATATTTGCTTCTGCTTGGCACAACTAACATAATAAATACGTTTGCAGCTTCAGGTTTTGTCTCTGCACTCCTCAAAAAAGCTGTTGTGAGGCCATTCATAAAAGTCGGGACTAGACCACTAGAATTTAAGTACCTTCGGTGAAGTTTCATTACTGCTGTTCATATCAAAGACACTGGACCAAGTACTAGCACACCATCTAAATTCTTATACCAAAACTTCAAACCCAGCAAGTAAGTTCTTGCCAAGTCTTAGAGCAAACCATTCCACACAGTCACAGCTGCCATGATATGTAATGGCCTTCTCAGGCATGCTGACCGCTAGTTCTTCTAGACCCCCAGTAGTTTTGATACCATTGATCACAAAGCCCTTACAAAGCAAATCTTACAAATCTTAAATTATAGGCGTCAAGGGCTAACAGTTATGCTGGGTGACTTTAAGGTATGAGGTACCCTATAGATGTGTTCTAGGTCTACATCCCCCCACAATTTATGCTCTCCCTCTTGCCGATGTAATCGCCAAGCACAATCTAGGCTTTCATTTTTATGCAGATGGAGACACAGTGGTACACGTCCTTCCCCAATGGCACCTCAAACTCAATTCCCTTGCACCACATATTGCTGACATTAGTGCTTGTACGGCAGCAAACTTTCTCTCAAATTGAATGATGATAAAGCCACTTAATAGTATATGGCAAACATACCTAGATTAAAAACTGTAAAGCCTAATGCTAAAATGAGTTCGGCCGGCATGTCTCCAGCCCCTCTGCACGGAACCTTGGTGTACTGTTCTAAAGTGACCTTTCATTAGATGCAACATTGTACACATTTGGACATGATTAGATAAGGATATCACAGCCACACAAGTCCATGTATTTCACTACTTGCAGGTCTTGTCGACAGTGCAATAAGTCACCTACAAGTGGTGCCAACTCATCAGATAGGCATGCCTGTCGAGAATGTAGCAACTGCTATATTACTATATTACATCACTCTCACCGATCTGCACTGACTCCCTAGCACCAGTCACTTTTAAGTATTTTCATTCTCTCAATCCAGCCTATCTATCTGAAATCCTTCCGGTTCTGCTTCTAATGATACCACCCATCTCTCAAGTCCGAGTCAAGTCCATTGGCTGTGCCTCTAAGCAGCCTCATATCCTTTGGAGACCGCGCCTTCAGTTGCTATGCTCCCAAAGGATGAAACTCATGAACGACTGACGTAACACATACGCTGACTTGACGATTTCACAAGAAGGTAAAACCCACTTGTTGCTCACAGAATCTACTCCGTCCACGTGAATGATCCTGTATGCGCTAACGCTTGCTGAAATTGACCCTGCTATCGCTAGCACACCACGGCTGCTGCCATGGCTTGGCTGCATCCTTCGTATCTAACCGAACTGCTGCACCAGTATGACCTTCTTGTGCCCCCAGGTCCTTTATTAACCACAAATTAGCTGTTCCACTCCCATACTTCTAAGGCCCTTCTTGGTGCAGATGCTTTTGCTCTGCAGGTACTAGACTGCGAAACTAACGCAATGTTTGTGCAACAACATTTACTGCTGCCGACTGCGTCACATCCTTGCCAGCCTGTCCTAGACTGCTCCTTCCAGGCTATCCACAACCTCGACTGCCTTGTTGACTCAGCCATGCTTCTAAACTTTCCCTTTGTTGCGCGAGATGAAGTCTGCTGGCTACCTTATGCTAACATTGAAAGCTGCTAGGGATTTGAGTATATAGTATATATTTGAGCTATATAAAGCTCTCCAGCTTAACATGCACCTGGTCTTTGTGGCTTTGTAGAGTTACAGACTGAGACACATTCTAGCCATGCGATAAAAAGGATACAACAAAGAATTAGTAACCGGAAGAAGAAGTAAAACATTAACAAGTGCATAACCGATAGGTCGTTGATCGCCTGGGTAGCTCATGTAATGTACAACATAAAACGATTCACAGGGAAGAATTCTGCCACAGTGCGACTATGACAAGGCCTCCTAAGCGCTATTGGTCTAGGGCTTGTTTAGATAAAGATACCACATCTAAGTTGGTCCATGCATTCGTGACATCCCGTCTCGACTTCTGCAACTCACTGCTTACTGGCCTACCAGCATGTGCGATCAGGCGATTGCAGCTGGTGCAAAACTCGGCAGCTAGACTTGTCTACCGTGAGCGTCGCAGTTGCCACATTACTCCACTTCTCGCCGACCTGCACTGGCTACCAGTCAAGCAACGGATTGACTTCAAGGTTTTGTCGCTCACTTTTAGGTCCCTTCATTCTATGGCTCCAGCCTATCGGTCAGATATACTACCCCATCAGGCCAAGCATCGTACCACCCACTTTTCGGAATCCAACAGTCTAGAAATACCTCGTACAAACCTTAAATCCTTTGGAGACCGTGCATTTAGTTCCTATGCTCCCAAAGCCTGGAACTCCCTCCCGACCTGCGTCAGAACATTCCCTGACCTGACCACATTTAAAAGGAACCTAAAAACACACCTATTTAGGACAGCATTTAGTGGGTCCCTGTGATTCGTCCTTGATGTGCTTATGCATGCTGACACTGTGCATGCTGCCACTAACCACATTTGCATGCTGACCCTGTGGATGTCACCCCTAACCATATTATTCATTTCGTTTGTTTTTCAAGCATGATTTTACTTACCATTCAATTGCATTTCACTTTACAGCAAATGTAAAGCGCCTAGAGAGAGATTAAGTTCCCTGAGGGCGCTTTATCAAGTGAATTATTATTATTATTATTATTAGGACAGAACGACAGGACGGATGAAGCCAGGTTGCAATCGATGGGGAAACATAGAACAGGCATCATCAGCCGGTCAAATTTCGAAACTCAAGCTCTCCCTAAGCGATCCATCAACATGCTATGAGTTATGCTGTGAAGCCGAATGCTGCAATCGGTTGCACTAAGACAACCTTTGCAGAAAGGCAAATGTGTCCAGCCCACGGCTGGGAGGGGGCCAGACCAACTGAAACTGCTACTCCTGCTGCTTTGATCACGACTTCGGCAGCCAACGGCAGCTGCCACGGGCCACACTGGCAGCTGTGCAGCTTCCCTGCTGCCAGTCAGCTGCTGCTGCCGCTGCTTGGTCAGTCAGCTGCTACAGCAGCTGCTCGATCAGGAACCGTCCTCAGGAGACGCCTCGCCAGGAAATGCCCAGGCAGCATGGAGAACAATCGCCTGGCCTTCACACGTGCTGCTGTCTGGCCCGGCTTATGGAAGGAGAGGGGCCGGGCAAGCCAACGCTTTGCTCTCGGGTGGAGAAGGATGCTGCCAAGCTTCCACACGTTGCCTAGCAAGCGTTGCTTGGGGCAAATTTCTTATGCTTGCCACTGCCATGGCCTGAGGTGCTGCTAGCTTTACTCGCATATCAAAGGAGATGCTCGGAATAATAGCAGCACTGATTGTGGCAGGTACAAACCAGCAAGGCAAACAGGGAGGAAGAGGGAGGTGTCTGTCCCATGGTTTGAGAGGTTCCTTGCCGCTGAAATAACTGGGCAAAAAACAAAGTCATCCTCCCACTGGAAAATGGCACGACCACCGGAAAATCGACACATGTGCAGTCACTCAAACAACTAGTCCACAGTCAGGTGTCAGCTGTGAGGTATCGGCCGGGCAGAGTAAATGCTCTATCACAACCAGACTCATCCACTGAACACATTAAAGTGCAGTAGCTTTAGTCGTGGCGTTCTTGCTTCTGAAAATGGTATTGCCACCAGTCGGCTAAATGTAACTGGTAATAATAACGGGTTCTCGCTGGCTGGCCACAACTCTGCACAGAGGAAAGTGAGCACATGTGGCACGCTCATCGTCTCCTTGTATGGAGATTCAGGGTCCAAGAGAGAGTAGAGCTACACCACGTGCTCTACTTCCAAAATGCCCACCTCCCTTCATCTGACCCTCATTCTCTCCCATGTGCCCCACCTGCGCAAAGGCACTGGCTGTTGGCAGTGAATGACAATCTCTCAGGGTGCCACCGATAGTCTAGTTACTAGGTGGATGAGCCCACTCGACACAAAAAAAGACAGAGCCTACACACGAGGAGTTCAGGCCTATAAAGCTTGCTTGCTCACTGGCAAACAAAGCAAGCAAACACCGAGAGCAGATTGGGGCATCGTATTGAATCGATTACGATGCTACACACAGGCACGGACAGTAGGGGGAGGCTCATCAGCAATAATCCCCTTACGCTTCAGCTGCTCAACGGAGAGATTGTTGTTATCAGACAAAAGAGGTAGAGATCGCCGCTTGCAGTAGGCGTTAAACGACTCCGTTGCTGTCGGCTCGTCTGACTCGTCGTGCAGCACGCCGAAGTAGGGATGTGCGAGAGCTTTGGCAGCTGTCAGTCGCTTCTCCGGATTAAGTTGAAGCAACCCGCCGATGAGGCTGATAGCTAACAAAGAAGGAGAATGGAGCACTGCCACGACTCGGACAGCCGCGGTGAAGTGAGCTGAGGGAAGCAGAAACCTGGCATGGAGGCAGCCAATGCAGAGAGCCACAGCACTGAGCTTACTGTCGTCGGCTTGAGAGCCGCCAAGGACGGTGTGCAGCGGTTTTGGTGCTAGCTTCGGGTAGCTCGCCAGGTACGACTGACTGTCTTTGCTGGCGATCTGCGATCTGTACTCCGCATCAGGAGTTCCGATCAGTTGGAAGATGAGATCAAGCTGATGCAAGGCTGCAAAGATGTGGCTAGCCTGCTGAATCGTGCATCCCATCCTTTCAGCAGCAGGGCAGCACTAGCAGGGTAGCACGAAGGCAGCAGGACAGCAGCAGTAGCAGGCAGCAGGAGGAAAAAGAGCAAGAGTAAGCATTGTTGCTCACCTGTCTTGCCTGGCAGTAGCGGTCGTGCAGTGATCATCTCAGCCATTATGCAACCGACACTCCAGAGGTCGACTGCAACGAACATCCGCAAATGTACCTGGCAGAAATCGTCCCAATAGGCATGGGAGACAGCAAATGCACATTTTTGTCACGAATGGAATAGGACAAAAAAGATAGCTAAAAAACAGTGCCGGCAGTGCAGAGCTTATCTCAGCAGTAGAGCAATACACTCGGCAACGCAATACAACCCATTCAGCTTGCTGCTGACACATTGGCTGTGTTTGGGCCATCGGTTACAGTGACTTGTGAGGCAAAAAGTAGCATGATGCACAAGGCTGAGTACTCCTGTAGATAACTAGCAAGGGCGCAGCAAGTTCTTTAAGTTATGGTCCTTTGTGCTCATTTAAGGTGATCGTCAGGTCGCTAAGAGTTGACAGGTCTCAATGCATCGAGGCATTTGTGCTTGGGCTCGACTGACATCGCAAGAAAACTAGCAACGTTTTTGAGCTATTTGCTTAGGCAGAGGCAAAGCTAAACTTCTCGAGATTTCGCAAGGGAAGCAAAACAGTGCTGATCATGTTGGAAAGTGTTCGACGGTGCTCGCCTGCTGTTTATTGGTGACGGGAAGTTGCTCACCATAGAATTGTATTAATGCCTACACCGGGTCCATATCCAAAACTGCTAGAACAGCAAGCACTGAGGCAAAGTTGCTTCGATTGATAAAGGTGACTCGGCACTTCCTTAAAGGAGCAGTCACCAATGCTGTGTGTGCACAAGCCGACGATGTATACACAGCCTAAAGTTTTTTACCGATTCTAGAATCGAGACACAAAATGTGACTGTCTTGAGGCGATCCTCGGACAGCAGCATCCGATTTCAATGATGCGATTAATCAGTCACGATGACACCGCAATTCATTTAAAGTAAACTCTTGTGAACTAGTCTAGCATCTGCCCAGGGGTAAGGTGCTCGCACTTCGTGACCCAGGTCATGCACTCGAGTCCTGAAGCAGGCAATCCCTCACTGGCTACCTAAAGTGGGTAGACCCTGTGCATGTCACTCCTAACCATTCTTGTGGTTTATTGAGCATGCTACTACTAACTAATCATTCGATCGTGCTTCCTTTGCAGCAAATGCAAAGCGCCAAGAGAAAGATTGAGTCATTTGAGGGTGCTTTATCAAATGCATTATTATTATTATTATCTTACGCAGGTCATGCTTGCTTCAGGCAACACACTAGCCATCCTTGTCCCCAAGCATACCTTCATAACCTGCACGGCCGACCGTCTCCCGTGCGTATCAGCTGCCAAAAGAGGACACTCTGACCCCCAACAAAGGAACAGGCCTAAAGTAGCTCCAAACTAAGTCCCTCCCTCTGGCGGTGAAGCTGCCGACCTCCGCTTCTTGACGATCCACAAAATCATTCTGCCTAGTTAACCGTGCACGAACAACGACGTCACAACCCCTGAGCGAGCAAGAGTTATGACGGCTGCCCGGCATGCTGGCACCAACACAAGTGGGGCATCCGCTCGTGGAGGATGACTCAGTCAGATAGGTGAGGAGCAAGCAGTGGAGCAGAGGCAGGACACTACCGGCTTGGTCGTAGTGTTTCCACTGCAGCATGACTTCTGGTGCACGGTACCATCGCGTTTCGACGTAGCCTGTCATGGTGTCATCAACCTCTCTTGCCAGACCGAAGTCAATGATCTAGAACGTTAGGCGAGGAGAACGCATCTTTTTAAGTTCCCAGAAAGTGGAGGAGCATAGCCAAAGACTAAGGAAGAGGGCAAAGCAGAGAGCAGCGCTAGGCTGAGGGCTGCCCTCAAGGTAGACAGCAGCGCAAAGAGAGATTTTCCACCACCACATCTTGCATCCGATTACCATCCATGATATCCATGAGCTCTGTTGCAACAAGTTGCCGCACACATGCTAGCGGAGCAGTAAACTTGGTCATGAGCGACTAGTCACTGCGAGCAGGCGAGCAGCATGCACACGGCTAGCGGCACACACCGCAAACATCTGGTTGCACGAGCGCAAGGGTCTCGGAATGCTTGAGATGCAACAGGAATGGAGGCTGAAATGCCGAGTGAGTAAGCAATGGCTCATCAAGCAATCAGCAGCCTCAGAATCAGACTGCCGATGGACGTGCCAATCATCAGACGTCAGAGCCCAAAAGAATCGAGCCAAGCAGCAGTGAGCTCTCATTTTCTTTCTGCTGGTGCCACACAGTCGGCAGGAAGGAAATGAGAGCTCACAGTCCTCGCCGTCAGATCTAGCTTTCTGCCATGCCAGGTTTGACTGCATGTGGCTGGCTGGCTGGCTGCTGCCTCACGGTCTCGGTGGGGATCACCATCGGATAGGCCCATCGGGAACCGGGACGAAGCCAGTTGCCGCTGCCTCGGTCATCGTGCTGCCAAGTGGCCGCCCTGGTTTGGCCCAAGGGTAAGGTGCTTGCCTCCGCTAATGACCAGGGTCCAAGGGGTCGAAAGAATCAGCGCCTGGATCGAGAATGTGTACCTTAGGGCAGCGTGTAAATGAATTTTTTTAAGGCACTCCGGAAGAAGATCAGCTAGCCGAGCTCTGAAGATGCGAGGGCTGCTTGCATGTTTGGATGATAGAGGAAAGTTCTTACCACCGGGGCAAGCCGGCAGCTCCTGTTGCTACCAATGACGTTCGGTGGAACAGAAGATGATCTTCACACAGCAGCACTGCTAAGCCGAAGGGAACCTCAAAGTCAAATGAGGCCACTTGGCTGCAAGCATGCTCTGCTGCCTCCATCAAACACAGACGGAAAAGCCGACGGCAGCTCGAGCAGCTGCTGCTGGGAATTTGCTGGCCCATCCATTAGGCTACTCGGTCGGGGGAGGGGTGGGGGAGGCGTTGGGCATACAGAAGTCGAGTGCAAGAGCCACAGTTCCATGTTAAGGCAACAGCCAGGTCACATAGATGCACTTGCATTGCCTTGCCGACATTCGATCCTGGATGCTGGAAAACTTCTTGAAACGAAATGACGATAAAACCGAACTGCTGCTTACCGGACACCCTAAACGTGTGGCTGGATTAAAAAGGCTTTGTTCTTCTAATAAGTGATGCTGTTGTGCGACCATCACCACGTGTTCGAAATTTAGGTGTCGCTTTCGACAGCTGCCTCAATTTTAAAAGCTTCATTCAGAGGACTGCTTCTACAGCTAACTATCTCGTCTCGTCGGATGCCTATCTAATATAAGGAGTTGTCTTCCATGGTGGCTTGCAAAAAAACTAGCTCATTAGGTTTGTCTCGGCTTGATTATTGTAATTCCCTTTTGGCTGGGATACCGAAAAAAGCAGCTAGGCCACTGCAAATGGCTATGAATATGGCTGCAAGGCCAGTTTTCAAGTCCCAGAGGTTTGACTATGTGTCTCCTTTGATAAAAGAACTAGGATGGATGCCGGTTGATCAACGGATACAGAGCAAAGTTCTTACGCTGACCCACAAGGCCCGCCACGACTTGGCTCCTCCATACCTAGCTGAACTGCGGCACCAGTTTCAGCCTCCTCGTGCCCTCAGGTCCTGTATGGACAATAAATTAGCTGATCCATTCCTCCACTTAAAGACCGTTGGCGACAGAAGCTTTAGCTCTACAGGTCCTAGACTGTGGAACTTGCTTCAACAATTCTTACACAACGACAACCACTCTCCTGCTGCCGACAATGGCTCATCCTTTTCAGCAGTCCTGAGCTGCTACTTCCATGATACTCACTACCTCAATTGCTCTCTTGACTCTTCTATGCTTCCCACTCTCTCTTTGTTGTGTGAGACGAAGTCTGTTGGCTACCGAATGCGTACCGAAAGCCGGTTAGGCGGTGAGTGTGCTATGGGAAACTCTCCTGCGTAACAACCACATTGTCTTTATGACTTTGTGGAGTTACAGACGGAGATACAAATACATACATACATACATACCTACATAATCTGGTTACTTGGCCCCATAATATCTGATGTCAGTGGGAAGGCATAAGGGATACTGCCAAGTGGGCAGGGTTCGAGGTGGTTTGAGAAGGAAGACAGTTGATGCATGCTGCTAGGAGGTACAGATTGACGAAGGGTTGAAGAAGGGAAGTAGGCCGAGGAAGAGCAAAGTCTCATGTAGGCTAGTGTTGAGTTGGCAGCACGTGTCCAGCTGCCTGGTGAACTAGCAGTCTCAACAAACCCTAATTTGGGGCAAAAAAGTCCCGGCCCAAGCACGTTGAGCCACATATAAGAAGAGTCTGCAATGAGAACAAATGGTGACCACTCTGGGCTTTAGAAGTTATTTGCTAATTATTTGGTGATGGGCCAGGCATCAAGTTAACCCAAAATGTTGCTACAAACGAATGAATGAAGCATCAGCAATCCAGCTCATAGCAATTCTTTGCTCCGTGTCTGGAGCAGACACGGAGCAAAGAATTGCTCCGTGTCTGGAGCAGACACGGAGCAAAGAATTGCTCCGTTTCTGGAGCAGACACGGAGCAAAGAATTGCTCCGTGTCTGGAGCAGACACAAAGAAATGAACAGTTCGTGAACTGGGTAATGTACACACACAAACCGGATTGACAGACCAAATAATAACAAAACCTACGACCCAAAGCACGGGTCTAGACGAAGGTCTGGAAAGATGCATTCCTACCGTGACATAATCGAGTATGTCCAAATGCGACGCTGGCCATGGCTGCCACCTGTTTAAGGCAAGCAGGATCATATGGGTAACACTTGTTTACACAAGAAAGCAATCAAAGGCTTAACTAGCCTTATTTTCGTGATGCTCTCAAGTAAGCAGCAGACAGAATATGTGTGTGCTTATGTGAGTATTCACATAAGGCTGGCTAAACCAGAAGTTGTATGTGGCTTTTCCATTTAATCTATTGATCTTTCTCACGATAACAAACCCCCATTAACAGCCGAGTGGAAAAGGCTGAACACCCCTCCATGCTTGCACGGTCAGCACAGTCATCGAACCATTCTGGTTGTGGGGGTGATTCCTATTTCATAGGTTTCTAACATATTTCTTTAACATATTTCATAAATCTTTGCATCTGCCTATGGTGGCAGACGGTGCTCGAGAATCAAACGACGAGACTATGATCTGCTCAGTCGACCGCTGGTACGGCTGGGAGAAGGCTAGCTGCTATCGAGCTTGGCCTGACCACTGAAGAGATCATAATAAATTTGATAAAGTGCCCTAAGAGAACTTAATCTCTTTCTAGGTGCTTTACATTTGCTGCCAAGGAAACACGATCGAATGGTTAGCGATAGCATGCTCAATAAACAACAAGAATAAAATGGTTAGGGGTGACATGCACAGCGTCAGCATGCAACTTTGGTTAGTGGCAGCATGCACAGTGTCACCATGCATTAGCACATACAGGACGAATCACAGCGACTCACTACATGCTGTGATAAAGAGACGCGTTTTTAGTTTCTTTTTGAATGTGGTCAAGTCAGGAGATGTGCCACAAGTTGGGAGTGAGTTTCAGGCATTGGGAGCATACAACGAAAGGCACAGTCTTCAAATGATTTGCGGCTTGTACTATTTTAGGTATATGTATACAATTAGATTATGAAAAGGAGGTGGTTGCAGCTGCTGTTCCCACCGAATTCAAGGTCACTGGGTAGCCACGTAGTGACACCCCACGACTGCAGTCAGCCACTAGTCGGGCACTACAACATCTTAGCCGTGTTTGGTTGGTATCGAATTTGAATGCAATGTAGAGATGCATCGTCCATCTAAGGTCTACTTACTAATCTACATGGCAGATGACAATGCTCACTCAGGCTCGACAAGTTTGGCCCTCGAAAACTTGCTATGCTGACGTACCGTAAGTAGCACGATTTCAGAAACAGGCATTAGTGATACAGGGCTTTGAACTTGGATCCAGCTCCAGAGCATCAGGCTTCACCGAGCAGGGGGCACCACAGTAGCCGCAACCCGTACCATCAACTAAACAGAGCCGCAATCTGATTGCAGCAGTGGCATCAAGGGGCTGAAAAGCAACAGTGAATCTGTAGAGCACTAGTCAAAACTCTAATAAAAAAAAGCCTAGGGTGCCAGCATACGACAGCACGTTCTTTCTAAATACGATTGGGGTTACCCATGTGAGTTACCGAATACCCTTTCAGAACTAAGTTCATTGCAGGGACTATGGCACGGCCTGGAAGAACCTCTAAATTATGCTTTAAGTGTGTTTGTTCCACAGCAGCTTGCCCAGACCTTAATCTTCTATAGCATGCCTTCGGAAAATGTACACACACACACACACACACACACACACACACACACACACACACACACACGCACACACACACGCACACACACACGAGCGCGTGCACACACACACACACATGAGAGTGTGGCAGACTGATTCTTTCCTGTCCCCGTCTCCCTTGCCAATTTCCCTGCACAGCTGGAAGAAAGGATGGATGGATGCACAGATGAGATCTCAATATTCGTGCCAATTATTACTAGCCTGCTAGGCTAAGGCATACAGGTTGCAGTAACAATCTGTAAGGGCATCGCCTATCAGTGCCAGCATGCTGTGCTGGGAGTACAATTCACCATGGGGGCATAGAAGAAGACCACATGGCAGCATGAAGTACCAATCACCACTTACACTTACAAAGTTCCTTGTGTGCCCTTGCGTCTGTCTCTAAAAGGACAGACAGACGGTCCCCTTAGGTCCCACTCCTGGACTTTTCACTCAATGAGCGATACTTCGGGGGTCGACCCCTGCCGGGGTTAACTGCAGATATTTTCCACAGTGATATCTGCCACAACAGACATTTGCCCCAAATACATCGGAAGTGTTTATCAACTTCAGATCCTGCTGGTGCTGCTGGTGCCTTCACAATAGACCTCAATGATTCTAGAGAGCATTTGTAGCCGGTTGTCAATAGAGCAGCTCTGTAACACAAGTCCCAGTCATGTGGAGGCAGATATTACGAAAGAGCACACTTTCAGCATCCGATGGGGGCCGATAGAAGTCGTTCAATGTCGAAAGACCCAGGTCATGTGTAGCTAAGGTAGTAAAGGCATAGAAGTGGGTGTATTAGTGCAATATGCTTTTAAGAACATCAATTCGATCGCTGTAAGAAAACAGCAGCAGGGCTTGCTTGGGGCAGACCGGACCCACCGATGATTGCAAGCACGAAGGGTCACGACCGGCACTGCCTAGGCTCTTAGTGAGAAGCTGCCTCCTATCGCCGTATAGCAAGTAGCCTCGGGCAGCAAGTCTCCCTATCCGGCTGGGTGCAGTGAGATACTAACAGAAGCTCTAGCAGTTGTGTATCGGCTAAGAAAACAAAGCACATTCATCAATCTGTGCCGGCCAGCTAAACCAATGCAGCTGGGAGCTGCCACAGTTCACTTCGGCACAGTGACTTGACCTCAACTGCGACCTTTGCATGTACGCAGCCAGCTGACAGTCATCTAGCTGCTCAGTTGCTATCAACTTGGCTGCCGCTGAGCTGCTGCTCCTCCTCCGCAGCCACTCTGCAGAGCAAGCGTGTAGGCTGCGACTGCCTGCGCACCACTCTAACTAGCACTGGGCACACGAGCGATTTACCTTCTGCAGTCACAAGCACTCGGCCACACAATTCCTCGCTGGCTCGCTGCCAATGACGAAGCTCGAAAGAATGAAAGCTGCGGCGAGAACGAGCAGACGAGCTCGAGCACCGAGCCGTCGTGCTTTTGTGCGGTGGAGGCAGGATGGAGGGAGGACGACGATGCAAGTACCCCGGCAAGGCCTACGGTCGGGTTTGAGTTCGCCAGTCACTGCAGCAGCGCACAGCAGCCGAGCTTTTTGCAAGCCCGCCTCTGCAGCAGCACATTAGGCACGACCCACGACCTCGAACAAGTGCTCGATCAGAATTAGCGAGCAGAAGAGAGATTGTGACGGGTTTTTAGAAGGCGGCCGGCGGTGGCAGGCGAGCGAACGTGTGCCCTCGCGCTTGCGAGACGATAAGTCATGCACAGCCACGTCCCTGAACGCGGTCGCACGACGACTTGCCGTGCAATTCGAAATGAGCCGTCGACCGCGACGAGTAGAAAGAACCCAGAGCGGGAATACAACAGCAGACGCGATGGCAAAGAATTTAATGGACACGGAGGCCGACCTGACAAACAGCATGGCACGGCACGGCTAAGCGAGGCAAAGGGGGGGGACATGCACGGGTCAGCCCCGGTGTCTGCTTGCTTATCGACTAGAGGCTCAGCTGTTGAAAGGGGCCAGAGGCCAGGCGTGCCTTCAAAGATTGGCTATGAGGCCACATCAGGCGCATTCCAGCTAGGGTTTCGCACTGCGAAGGGGTCTCATATAACAGAGACTGTGACTCTCCACATAGTGATAAGTCATAAGTGACATAACTAACCGCTGAGTGACCGCCTGTCACTAACCACCTATCAGCCTTCTGCCATCGACTTCTGGGAACAGAAATTCTAGCTTCATTCATTTCTGCTTTTTCAGCAACCTCAGCAAAAGTGAAAGCAAGTGCTGCGCTCAGGTAATAATAGTAATATAATAATAACAATACACTTGATAAAGCACCCTCAGAGAACTCAATCTCTTTCTAGGCGCTTTAAATTTGCTGAGGTAGCCAGCGGAGCAGCAATACAAAAATTTCTAAACAGCCGGTCCAGCAACATTTGCACCTCGTATCTTACTTGGATAGCAATGTATGTAATGAAGCACAGATACAAGCACTCCCTACAGCTTTGCTCACTTCGTATTGCCGAGTGTGAGTCAATGAGGAGGATTTGAGAACTCACAATCTAACTAGCAGGAGGGGGAGGGTTGAGAAGGGAAAGACAATATAGACAAAGACAAAAAGGCAAAATACCAAAGTAGCCAGTCAGCTTTTTCACATCTACCAAGTATCAAAGCTCTTCTGCCGAGGTTGCAGAGGAAAACCGACTGGGGTGGGGGGGGGGGTCCCCCCAGTGGTATACATTGAAGTGGGCCATCTTGATTATCGAAACGGAAGAAAACATGCGAGCAGGATCCTCAAGCGGCATGACTAATAAAGTTTTCTCAAGGTTAATCCCATGATACACGACAATAAAAGAAAACTTTTAACCTAAATGGCACGGCAGATTGGGTAAATTCCATGCACCAGATTCAGGTCTGACATAAATCAGCTCCCGTGGGCCATTCACAGTACATACAAGTGCAATCTTTATACTGGGACAGCACGTCTTGAATGGCGGCATGATGCTACCTCTCCCAAGCCCGAAATACCTCATTGTTTTGTTCTTCTGCCCACGACAGCCACTCTCTTTTTCGGAGCTGAAAAGAGGCTCAATGATTGGCTTACCTTCACTTCAATGTTTTCGTTAACAGTGATATTGCTGGGCTTGAGATCCTGAACGAATTCATAGCACGGCTTACTAATAACGTACAAACGAAACGCGATTTTGCACAACGGGGCTGAACAACTGAAGAGATGTACTCACCCGATGCGTTAGTCCGGCCGAGTGAACATACTGCAACAATATCACAAAGTAAGATGAACGTTGCAAAGACATAGATCATGTCCACGTGGTCCACGTTGTGTGAGCACGTGCATGTGTGTGTATGTTGGTGGGTGGGTGCATGAGGGTACACTGGCAAATAGCACATGTGGGCAAACGATTGCAGCCGTGCTTGGAAGAGAAGTATATGAACTGAACCGCAGCACAGCCTAAGCAGTGCAATAATAATTTCACTCACTGAATCAAGAAACACATCACTACAAATTGGTTAGTATTGACACTTGCCTTCAGTGCCAGAGGGGCCCTGGGTTAACAAACAGAGATCAACTTGGACGAGAGAGAGAGAGAGAGAGAGAGAGAGAGAGAGAGAGAGAGAGAGAGCACGCTGACAGCCCACACTGACACCCCGTTATGCTAAGCAAGTCCAGCTACTTGCCTGAGCTTTATTTTTCAATTTAGCGATAGGTTTGCACTAGATTCTACTACTTGTCCTGCAGTAGTTCAATAGCAAGCAGGCACCGGGTGACAGCAGTAGATAGTTTTCAAGAATGCAAATCCTCATGAGCACAAAAACAAATAGATCAGTTCGTTGTGATTGCATCAACCACCTTGAAAATGCAAGCGGAGAGCTTTAGGTGAGGAGGAGTGCACAACAGAAAAGCAGACCATTTTAGGGAGCTCGGCCAACTCGGAAAGAATCGGCAAATAATAATAATAATAATAATGCACTTGATAAAGCGCCCTCAGAGAACTTAATCTCTCTCTAGGCGCTTTACATTTGCTGCAAAGGGAAATGCAATTGAATGGTAAGTAAAATCATGCTTGAAAAAAAAACAAAGTGAATAATATAGTTAGGGGTGACATGCACAGGGTCAGCATGCAAATGTGGCTAGTGGCAGCATGCACAGTGTCAGCACGAATAAGCACATGAAGGACGAATCACAGGGACCCACTAAATGCTGTCCTAAATAGGCGTGTTTTTAAGTTCCTTTTAAATGTGGTCAGGTCAGGGGATGTTCTGACACAGGTCGGGAGGGAGTTCCAGGCTTTGGGAGCATACGAACTAAATGCACGGTCTCCAAAGGATTTAAGGTTGGGTCGTGTTTAAGTGACAGATCGATGGACTGTCGAACATGCACAGCTATCGTCTTTGGGCCACGTGGGGGACTAAGCATAACAACGGCTCATAAAAGGAAAGTCGTGCCACACATATATCTTGGCCAAATCTTTACATACTTTAAAGGGTGCACACAAACAGAAAATAAAAATGATTAAAAATAGGTTAAGGAGCAACAGAAACAAACGGATACCTTCCTACTTCCAGAGGCCTTAGGACTAGTCAGACATGAGATGCTCAGGCATGCTGATGGTGACTGCTTGAGCACCACTGGCCGAAGACACCAATGAAAAACCAAAAAAGCCGTGTGCATTCCAACAGACGAATGAAAGCCATATACAACCATTAGAAAAAAATGCGTTCGGCATGGTTGTCGCGGTTGAACTTGATGCTGCAGTCAATTAGGTGCAGATTCAAACAAACGACTCTGTATTGCCCTTTGGATTTGTTAGCAATTCGAACTCTATAACACACGACTGCATCGAACCATCCCTCCACAATAGCTGTATGGAGCATATCAACGATGCAGAAGCTTCCCTTTCAACAAGTAAAAGCCCAGATGGAGCAAAACACATTCCGGTACTAGATGAGCGGCCATGCACCGCGATAGCTTACCTTCAGTCCTCGGAGGATTTGGTATGCGATGAGCTGAACCTGTGATGGGCAAAGCATCTGAGCTGAAATTATCTTTGACAGATCGCCTCTCATGAGTTGACTAACTAAATATCTGTAAGTATGTAACACACAGTGATGATTAACAATCTCAACAATCTTTCTGTCAGTTAAGAGGCCAGCAGGATGAGTCAGCCAGACAACCAAAGTCTAACACTTACATGTCATCAAGATGAGAGCTGTCCTGTGCAGGTGTGTATGCGTCCAGCAGCTTGATTACCTAGATGGACAAGCGACACAACGGCATCAAGACCAGAATCTGGTTACAAACTGCAGCCGTAAGCTATTTCGCTGCGCGTCAGTTTACGTTTTCGTGATCCAGACACTTTAGAATTGTAATTTCCCTATACGCACGGCACGCATGCATGTCGCCTCGAAACGGTCTCGTTAGCTTCTTAATGGCAACTCTGTTGTTCGAAACCTCGTCAAGCGCAGAGCTAAAACCACCAGCGACCAGTGCTGAACATCGCTCATACAGGCAGAAAAGAAGATCAGCAAACAACCAATTACAGTTACCGAAAACTACGGTGTGAATTATCGCCAATATGTGCCTCTCGATGCGACAACGTTGACGGTGCATCTGTACTTACCAAACCTGTCCGAAGGCACCCATACCCACTGGTTGCAGATCGCCGTACCTCGGCGGGACATGCCACAGTGTGCTATGCAGCTCGACCGTCTTGAAAGTATTGGCGTCAGTAGTCCGCCGGCTCTGTTTGAACTTGCTCTGTTTCAACTTGCTCTGCGTAGTTCCCATGCTCTTCGAAGCAGGTCTCACATGGACAGGCCAGCGGATAACGTGGCCGCCGCGGTCGCGGAGCGGAAGTAAAATGAACCTCGATGGGGGAAACCCGTGTCGAGCCGAATCCAGTTACGGCAGCGGGCACGAGGCTCACTGGATGCAATCGCTATCAACTGGACGTCATAGGCGCGATAGGAGGGGCTACGTTAGTCACGCCCTCTCAGCAAAAGGTCAGCTAATTTGCCTATATAAAAGCGGGTTGCCCTGCCGCCATTGGCATCTGACAGTCCGGTGGCTTGAATTAGCTGGACGGATCCAGCCTGTGAGCTCGCAGCTGGTGTGAGGCGGCTCGCGGCTGCCAGCCAGCCAAAAGAGCAAAGCAAAGCAGGGCATATTGGCTGTCCGTCTGTCCCCTTTCGGGGTCGGAGGCTGCCTCGCTTAATAATAACAATAATAATAATAATAAGATATGTGTATGGTACCCTAAGAGAACTATATCCCGATCTAGGCACTTTCGTTAGGCTGCAATCGAGAGGCAATCGCCAAATGCCTGTAGTCAGTGAATAGGCGGGTGTGGAGTGGCGCGCCGTGCCGACTGCCAAGTTTTGATGAATTGGGTGGATTCAGAAGATTCGTGGGATTGGAACTTCCTCGACGATTACCGGCTCAGAAAAAAGCCTGCGCATACGCGTGACGTATGTGAATTATGCTGAGATCTTAGTGCCTACACTAGGAAGTCTCGTGTAGTAGCCAGAGGCAGTGGGCAGAGCCACAATTTTCATCAGAGAGTGGGCAAGACGGGCAAGATTTATATGCAGGCAGGGCCAGACCCGCAATTGACAAAGAATCGTAGTGCGAAATCTCAATGCTTCTTCGAAACGAGCTCGGCGGTTGCTCATTGAATGCAATTAAAGCATAATTTCTTCGCGGTGACGGTCGCGGCGGCGGCGGCGGCGGGGGGGGGGTAGGGAAGGTAGGGTAGGTAGCCCAGCTCACTGCCCCGCTGTAGGGGGATGCCCCCTTCCTCCAGGCTCCGCCACCACTAGCCAGCGGCCCTGAACCGGTGACCCTAAAAACACTAAACCGTAAACCCGAAAAGATGCCCAAAACGTGTTTTTGTGCACCTAAAAGGTACTCACGATGCGCACGTATGCGCACGCAAAATGTTGCGATACATGTATGCCCACATTCTGCTACGATCAGCTTTCCTTTCACCTCCCAGCGACCTCCCTCGTCTTTGCCCTTCCGGTGCGCTTTGCCTGCTTGCCCGTGCTTGATTCAGTGTGCGTTACTAGCCACGTGTCCTATCGCCCGGCGACCATCAGCATCTTCATAGTTGCGTTAGCATGCTGGCTTAGGGGCGATAATGGTTTGCTTTCGCAAGCTCGATACGAAACTTGTCTCTAACCCTCGGTGTTTGACTCTCCTGCAGCGGGTGGTAAAGCACCTGAATAGAGCTTTCGTTCTGCTAAGCAAACGACCTACTGTTGCCATTGTTACAAACTAACAAGACTGTCGTTCTTTTTGCTATGGGCATGTCGGGTGATCACAGAAGGAACCGCATCGTCATACATCGATGTACGTGATTATGTGGATAAACAATACATATATATATATATATATATATATATATATATATTGATATATATTGATATATTTATACATCGAGATATATATATATATATATATTCGGATGAGAAATCCACAGATTGAGACCCTTCGTCGCTGCAGCCCGCTGGAACGCAAGACATTCGCGAAGTTTCAACATCCGGATTTTTGCTGATTATAGATCCCTTTTCGCTGTGTAATCAATTGACAGAAAAAGCACTGGTGTGTAGCTCCGCGCAGACATTTTCCGCTAGACCTGGTTATTTTCCGATTTGCGACCGGCATGACGCGCAGGAACGGCGTTTAATGACCTATTCGACGAGGGGCGCGTTCCGCTGCCTCCTTCCGCTGCCATTCGCCTTGTTTTTGCTTTGGCGCAGCGTTTGGTCCGGACAACAATCTGATCGCCGGAAAAGCTCTAGCGAATTCGGTCAACCCAATGATTCGGATATTATCCTGGTTTCTTTCCTTTAGATTTATTCTCTCCGAGCGCTTCATACTGTGGCTTCATCTTTTTACAGCCGCCATTCATTGCTCACTACCGTCATGCAACTCAACAACGCCTCTACTGCCCCTTTATGATTCAAGCTATACTTTTCACTTTCTGTTGGTCGCGCGAATCCGTTGGCTACCGTATGCGTACCGAAAGCTACATTAAGTGCGCTTTGGAAATACTCTTCATTTCAACACGCACTTAGTCATTGTGACTTTGTGGAGTTACAGGCAGAGATAAATAACTAAATTACACAGCTGAATACTCAGTCGAATTTATACAGCGCTAAACATCTCGAAGGGATTGCTAAAGCTACAAAAAGATGAATAGGAAGTAAAAAATCATAACGAATTCCACAAATCACGTTGTCGTAGTAGGCTGCCAAGTACAGCCAGTGTAATTCCTAATAGACTTTAGCTGATAAATCCACTTGGAATACTTGTGAATAATTTGTTCAACAGGCCTAAATTGCCATTATTTGCGACAGTATTTCGTGGTTTAAAAATGCAATCACTATTATGAACCTCTAAATATCGTCTTCGATTACATAGTGTATTTCACAGGTCAATGACCAATAACCATTCATCCATCCCCCTAGCAACAGACCATATAAAGGATATTGCTAGCAATGGAAAAATAACCCTTCTGCTCATCAAGTTAAACCTGGGTTAACAGTATGGGTAACCTAATTTCGAACATCTTATAAGATTTGTCTAATTAAACTTTACTGAACTCTGGGCTTCTGCTCCGCTGGGAATTTACCAAAAGCTAGTAATAGCCGGGTATCGTGTGTCTAAAAAGTAACGCGAGGAGCAGCGAAAGTAGTTAATCTTTTGCAGTTTTTTAATCTTGAAGGATTATAAAATCCAAATTTTATCCAATATGATCGTATACTCTCCAGATTTACCAGATCTTTTGAGCTAATCGGATGCTATAGGCTGATATTTTTACTTATTGCATAATTGTGTTGACGTTGCCAACAGCTGAAGCGAGAATTTATGGCGTATGTAGCGAGAATAAACTGGTGTTCAGTTAAAGCGACAGAGAGAGAGAGAGAGAGAGAGAGAGAGAGAGAGAGAGAGAGAGAGAGAGAGAGAGAGAGAGAGAGAGAGAGAGAGAGAGACAGACTTGAAAATAGTCTATTAATTTCGGTGACGGCGAAAAGGTTGGTGGTAGTAGACAGAGAACGGTACGATGTGTGGCTCTTGACACATGCTGGTTCTTGGCACATTAGTCGAAAGACGTCTTCAGGTTGATACAGTGTGACGTCCTAGTTTAGATCTCCATATCTGGACGTTGTTGAAACTAGAGCTCGATTTTTAAGGGCGGAAAATATCTTGAAGAAAATTTATTGATGCACTAGTGCAAAAAGCGAAATTAAGCACATGCCTTCCGTAGCATGAAAGAGCCTGCGCTCGACCAGCGATCCAGAGGCTGGCGTCTGTTGTATGACGTCATCTAGTGAGCCACAAGATCCGCAGCAGGTTTCGGGAAGCAATAATAATAATAATAATAATAAATTTGATATAGCACTCTCAGATAATTCAATTTATGTTTTGCACTTTGCTGCAAAGGAAGCATGATTGAATGGTTAGTGATAGCAATGCTCGATAAACAATAAAAATAACTTGGTTAGGGATGATATATGCACAGCGGTCACCATTCAAGTTAGGTTAGTGGCAGCATGCACAGTGTCAGAAAGCATAAGCTCACAAAGAATCGCAGGGACTCACTAAATGCAATGATAACTAGATGCGTTTTTAGTTTCCTTTTAAAAGTGGTCTAGTCAGGGGATGTCGTGACACAAGTCGGAAGTGAGTTCCTGGCTTTGGGAGCAAACTAAAGGCACAGTCTCAAAAATATTTGAGGTTTTAACGAGGTAAACAATTAAATTTCGAAAATCGGGTGGTACGGTGCTTTACGGACCTTTTTCCGAAATGAGGTCGCTTATTACTGGGGATTTATTGCGCATTAAGCGAGAATTCCTAAGACAAGCGTTAAATTGAGCCGCCGGAGTTATAATAGGCCCGATGACCACTAAGTTTGAGAGAATCACAGCAAAGCTTGAGTGAGAACGCACTGAGCGGTTCGAGACAATGCTGGGAATACCAAACGAGCGGGTACTCAGCTCGCAGCTACCGCCAAACAAGCGGCGTCTCAGCTCGTGGCCCCGGGCTCCGCGGCGGCCCCGGGCAGTTTTCTTTTGTTAATGCATTCAAGTATCTTAGCAACAGCAGCAACATATAGGAATGCATTTGAACTAAGATAACGGAGCGATAATAGGTACACACTATCATAACTAATATGCAGGTTACTAGTCGCCGGCGTATCTGAAACCGCCGCTGAAGTGGCCGACCCAGCAGCCCGAAGCGATAAGCGTTTATATGTCCAGACGCGTACTTTTTTTATACGCTCCATGGTCAAAGAACAAACAGATAAACAGTTCAAAGTTATCAGTTTTTGTATACGATGTTTGCAAGACCTTCGGTTTTCGGAAGAGAATTCTGCAACGGACAAGGAACGCGCGTAGCACGCTCGGTTTCCGAAGGCGAGAATGCGCAATGTAGTGTATCTCCGTCTGTAACTCAACAAAGCCACAAAGTCTATGTGGGGGTTACGCAGGAGAGTTTAGCGTAGCGCACTCACAGCCTAAGCGGTTTTTGGTACGCGGCAGCCAACAAACTTTATCTCACGCAACAAAGAGAAAGTGGGAAGCATAGCAGAGTCAGAAGAGCAGTTGAGGCAGTGAGTACTTACCAGCCGGAGCCCGAGCGGATCGCATCGGATTGCCAGTGCAAGCGGCTGATTACGAGGCTGCTATCGAGCATGTTTCCTGCCAATCTCTTAGTGATGCGAAATGGAGAGGCATGCACCAAGAAATTAGACGGACTTTGAAAGTGGGGGTGTTATTGTTTGCTGTCGCGATCTGCTATCGTCCGTGAGTATGTGATTATTGGATCTGCTATTTGGACTAGATGTAAGTACTTCGGGTGCATAGTTCCACCCGTTTTGGTCACTTAGAGGTTTGGGCTAGTCCACCGGTACATATGTGGTGTTGCGTACGAACTACTTGAGCATTTGTGCCACTTCCGGAGTTTGTGTCTGTTTCCACTTCCGGAGCAGCAGAATTATAGCTGTTTAATTCACCTGCTATTCATGCTCTGGCCACACAACTTACTTTCATGCTGTCCGAGCATATGCAGCAGCTTAGGTCTAGTCGCCTCACTGATTTGCTTGCTCGTTGAGCAGATTTAGCTGTCTGGGTCTGGCAGCCTGAGAACATAGCACATGCTTGCAAAAACGCAGACGCGCGCAAAGGGAATAGCCAGCGGGGAACACAGCCACTAGAATGTCTAATTATAATGGCCGATCGATCGATCGCCAGTTCAAGCGGCTCAATCCGAAGCCATAAGCTCAATCCAAAGCCTGGACACGAACAAACGCCAGATTGAGTTCATCACCGACTTGCTTGCAGAGGGTAACTCAGGCAGAAACATTACGATGATGGTGATGCGGGCGGCCGAATACTCAATTTTTGGGCCGCATCTGATCGGCCGCCACTGCCGAACTTCGCAGCGGGCACGCGCGGTTGCACACCCGTGATCTCAGATCGCAGTGGCCTCAAATGAAGCAGAAAAATTGGCAATGTTTCGCATAGTTTTCTTTTACTAAGTCGGAGAAGCTACGGTTCCGTAGCGCTTACGTGGACGCGTGCATGGCCAGAGCCAAATGAGCCGCGCTCGCATTATGCAAACTTTCGCTCTTTCGGCGAACTTGAAGCTCTCGGAAGTCTCAAGTCTTTGTCAGCGGCATCGTTGGTTTGAAAATGTGAGCGCCCAATTGAAAATTGAAATCACGTTTATCTGCTGCCATTACCCGAGACTAGAAATATTCACGACATATTTAACAACGCCATTGTCCTGCTGTTTCAGCTACAGCGACGGTAACGAGAGACGGACGCAAGCTTTGCATTGTGCCGGAGACGCAAAACGCGATTGAAAGCGATCGGTTGTGGCTCACTTTATCATGCCGCGGAAGGCACAAAAAAAGAAGATCGACGCGACACACCTATGCAAGTGAATCCAAAGGATTCGTGGCAAACATCTGGAAAAAAGGTTCAAGAAAAAGCGCAAAAGTGCAAAACCACAAAGTTGAAATAAATTGGAGAGCTTAAATCTAAAAGCAACCTGGATGGCTTGAACTGCGGTCGAGCCGAGGGAGAACGTTTTAACTGTTTTTTCCTAAAATACTGAAGCAAGCAGTTTTGGCGTTCTAATGCCTGAAAATGTCATGCGTGAAAAACAAACAAGATTTAATACTAGTTATTCCTATAAAGTGCCATCAGATACGTTCTTTTACTTCAGCAATGCCTTATCCATGAAGAGCTCAGCATTTTGCACGAAATAGTCTCGCTGTACCAACCAAAGTGGTGGACGCTGAAATCAAATCAAGGCTAACAATTTGATAGTTTTAAGGATCGTGTATTTCGTAATATTTTTTATATGTGAGATATCTCTGTCTACTTTTTATTTTATAAAAGACTAAGTGCATCTTTCGCTCTAGTTGAACTTCGGTTCCTACTTCCGGTGGCGTCTGCAAGCGTCTCTTGACTTCCAGCGTTTGTGCTGAGCAGCTTGGACCAAGAGAGCCTCTAACCCGACGGCGTTCTTTTATCCGCACGAGGTGTCTTGAAATCACAACGGACCTCCCGCACTGTAAGTTAATTTGAGTGAATAGGGTCGCATTTAGGCAGATGGATAACGCGTTAAGGTGTGCAAATACCTGACCGATATTAAAGGAATATAGGAATTTGAAATTTGCCTGCTGGGTCCGAGAGACGCACATATTTCCCAAGCTAGTCGGACGTCACAAGACTAACCAGAGTACAAAGCGTGTATCAAGTTTAATAACTGTCATTATGTTTAAATGTTTTTAAAATTCTTCTTTTTTAGGCTCTTTATTGCAGAGATTAAAAGACGCTTTTGAAAGAGCTCAACCAGTTCGACCGTTTGAGCAACGATTGCTATGCTTTTGCACGGATCCGTCGATGGACGGCACTTTATGGCGGCCGGAGGGTTTCACCCGTACGGCCCCCACCCAACTCGTGTGCCCTGCAATTGTGCGTCCTGCTACAGCTTGGGCCGCTACCAGCAGCGTCCCGCGCAGCCGTCGGTTCAAATGATGCGACGACGAGCGAAGACGAGCTTGAAGCAGCAGCAGCAGCAGCCAGTTCAGTACAGTCACCCAGCGACGTGGCGCGCGTGCCACCACGTGATACATCCCAGTGCAGCAGCGACGCTGCATCCGATCCACGGCCGCAGGCACGCGCTGCCGCATTTTACTGAGCTTGCTGCTGCTGCTGCCGCTGCTGGAGCGGCGACGGCAGGTCGACACGAGCGTCCATGCGAGGCGCGACACTGGCGCTGCACGCAATGCTGCTGCGGCGGCGGCAGCGTCACTGCTCGATCAGCGTCAGATCTGCAGACGCAGGCCGTGCAGCAGCAACAGCAGTCCGCCGTCGCCCCGCCGCCGCCCCAACAGTCGCCGCCACGGCCGCCGCCGTCACCGCCGCCGCCCCCACCGTTGCTGCCACGGCCGCCGTCACCGCCGCCGCCGACGTCTCCCGCACTCGTTGCCAACCAGGCAGCGGCACCGGCGGAGGCGGCGACGAACGACGTGGCTGTGGCGGAAACGCGTGAAGACAGCGTGGCCACCTCGCCATCTTTGCCAGAAGCTTCGTCATTGTCGTGGTGGGCTGCTGCTAAGTCGTCCCGTCCGATCTGTCCGTACATTCCCGATTCGAGCGCGGTGCAAGATTCGTACCTGGAAGAACTCGGTCAGCTTGGCTCGGCCTTGAAAAGCGACGTGAGCATGCAAGCCGAGCCAGGTACGTAGCCGTAGACGTGGTAGCTACACGAGCTACGATGGCGGCGACGGACGAGCCGTCGGAAGCTTAGGAGGAGCGGTGCAGCACGGCCCCCACTGGCTCTAGATCGCTCTCGACTGCGGCGAGGCGCAGGCCACTAATGACCCTGACGCCGCGTTGGAAGCCCTGAGCGCACCGCACGGAAGCTCAGTGAGAGGTCGTCTCGTAGACCGTTTCCTAAATATCAGCCAAACTATCTATGTAAAAAATGATAAACAGAATACTTGGTTCGGCTTTCGATGTCTTATTCCGGAGAATACGACTTCACGACCTGCCGCCCAAAATTAATGCATATATGTATTAAAGATAGCATGATTTAACTGTGTTTTCTCAGTAGTCCGCCCAATTCGCTACATCGCTTGCAGCCGCTATAATTAATATATCTTTTAATTGCTAAATCGAGACAGCAAGGAAATTATACGTGATAGTCGAGATAACAGGATGGCAGTCGAGCGCTGCACGATTGAAGTCTTGGCCCTCATATATGGTTAGCAATACAAGCTGGTGAACAATTTACTGTAACCAACTCCTTGCTTTTATTATTAAAATGATTTTTGACGGCTAATATATTTTGCTTATATTCGCTGCTGGTCATTCGGCAACATTAGTTCTTGCTCCACCGTATTCTCCACGAAGACGAGTAAGGAAGTTCGTTGTTTCTTCCTTGAGTCCTTCTCCATGTATGCATGCAGAAGGACTGCATGCATACATGCATGCAGTCCTTCTGCATGCAGAACCATACACAATTGTTTTCATTTTTTTCCGTCACGATAGAAACAGTGCGACGATACTTTCAAGTATCGCCCTCAATCAGTTGCAGACCGTAGGAACGTCATGATTTACTTACGCAGCTCCAATTATCAATGGAGCAATCGCGAGGTTATTCGAGGCATCACGAATCCTGTCATTTGCGTTAGTAGCCACTGATTCTCTAAACAGGCATGAAATGGCATTGCAAGTTTTTCGAACCATACACATGTCCATTCAATGAGATCCTGAAATTAAAAAAAATGGCAACATTCACGATTCCCGCTTCCAACGACCATGCTGTTAATGTACTGTTTCCCGGCGGTATTCGCGTTATTGATTTGACCTCTTTTTTTCACGAACGCCCCTAAGTTGTGAGCTTTTGACGCGGACTTAAAAAAAGTGTATCTGAGAAGAACCAGGAGAGAGACAACGTTCGGGAATTTCGCGTAAACCATAGGAGCTTCACATTCGTTTGCCGCGTGCTGACATCGTCTGACGTCGTTACTGATGGCGCTGGCGTGACGTGCCGGCGTGACTGGGCTTCCGGAACCACCACGCTCTCATTCTGCTCCGTTCTACGATCGCGTTCTAGATTTCAAGTGGGCGCAGATTACGTAGGACGAAATTGAAAAGAGGCTCCTAGGGGAGCACTTAAAGAAATCCACCAATAGATCCAGAGACGGGGTCATGGGGTCAAAAACTGCTCCCAGAAAAATTCGTAATTGATCAAGGTAAAAGCGATTTCATGTAGTTTAAAAGAAAGCCACGAGAACAGGTTCGCTTGGAATGCACGGAAGTGGAACGATGCCCGGAGACGTTGTTCCGCAGACTGCCTTTTAATGCACCCTGACGCTGGCGACATGGTGCAGTTCTTCACGCCGCCAGCTTGCGGAAAATTTGACCAATGTTGAATGCTCATTTCAAGTTCTTAAATTGGTTTAACTTTAACACCCTTTAAAGTTGACGATCAACCTAAAGTTGTGAGCAGACTCTTACAAACCCAATTGATTATTTTATGATCCTTAGCTCAATCGCACGAAAGATGTTTGACCTGTAGTACACAGAAATATTTAAGTTAATAGTGACTTCTCCAATCTTCCCAGACACTTTGAATCTCCCCGCACACTTTAAATTCCTGTGGTCATTTAAAATTTCTCCGGACACTTTGAAGTTTTTGTTTCTCGTTTCGCCAAATGTTCATCGTCTCACCACTTTCGAATCTCACTTTGGTTCCTGCTGGTTTCTCAAATGCATACAGCTACCCTCATCAGGGGTCATCACTCATCTGGTTCGCCTTAAAAGTGCGTGTGTTCCGCCCCCACCCATCTCACACTCCCAGCAAATCGCCGTGCAGCTCGCGCGTTCTTGCTCCGCGTGGACATCCTAAGTTCAGCTGATGCGGTGTACGCTGAGACGCGTGAGACGTCGTCACGAGCCGCAAGGTGGCAGCCAGCTTAAGTGCGGCCATCATACGGCTGAAATTGACCAACGAGCGCCGTGCATTCATGTTCGGGCTCTCGGTTTCTTTTCGGGGGATGGGAGGTGGGGCTCTCGGCGGCAGCGCTCCGCTTTCCACGGCCATTTTGCGTAGCGGCGTCGCGCGTCGTTGCAGATGATCAGTTTCGAATCATCGTCGACGACGAGCGAACGATGTCGCCGATCTCGTGGCTGGAGATCGACGACAGTCTCGCCGGCTCCGACTCGCTGCTCGATTCCGTCCGCCAGTCACGCGAAACGGACGCCAGCGTCGCCGACAAGGACGACGACGACGACGAGGACTTCCTGGAGAAACTGCGGCCGTCGCTCTGCGATGCCGACTGGCGGCACAACGTCGGCCGCGTTGGCCGCGCCTTCTGACGGAGGCCGCCAGCGCTCGCTGCAGCTTTGCGATTCGCGGCCCGCCGGCGCCCGGCCTCTGCAGGTGCGGCGAGACGTCGTCGTCGTACTTCCACTACAGCAGTCGCGGCTGATAGATCGCCGATGAGTGTCCGCCGCAGAAGCCGCCGCTGCAGCAGAATGCGCGATGGACCATTGCGTGCGCGATCGGCGCCGCTGCCGCGGCTACGCTTAGCGAGGCTCAGCGACGCGGCGGCAGCACCGCTTAGATATTTTATTTTTATTTTGCGATACATTGCCTCTATTGCCTGGTGAGGCCAATGCGCTTCGTAGCGTTAAGCGCAGGCATCGCGGTTCGCTCACTGTTACATTAAACTCCCCTCTTTGCCCGGAAGGCCTGCGGAAAATGCACGCTCATCGCTGCTAGCGTTACATCCTGAAAGCATGCATTGCATACATCCTCGGTAACGTCGTGCATCAGAGCTCGCATGCCGTCAGCCCAAAATCCTTAGTGGCTATTAGCCCACTTGATGCGAGCAGTGAACGATTTCAAGCGGCGAGAATCGAAAGCACGCGATGAGTGCACCGTGAACTGTGAACTGTGACTGCACCGTGAACTGCGAGCACCTTCCAAAAGCATTCTCAACAACTCCGCGCGTCTGGTGAACTCCGCGGACAACGCCTGAAACATCCACTGAGAATTCCTAAATGGCGTCCTGAATTCTTACCCCCTGCACTATCTTGCACACTATCACTATTACCTGATGATCCTAATGATGATCTAGCCGATCGCTTCTCTCGATTCTTTGTGCAGAAGATAGACAAGATCAGGGAATCCATCCCTGCGATGACAACCTCCCCATTAGAATGCTGTTCCTCGGTTCCTGGCTGCACCTCAATGTCTGCATTTAAGCAGGTCTCTAGTGATCTAGTCCTGAAGTTCGTATCTCAATCAAAGAAGACAAGTCCACTGGACCCTATTCCCACTGTCCTGCTCCTACGTTGCATTGATCTGCAGCTGCCATGCATAACTAATATGATTAAGATGTCATTAGCCTCAGGTCATGTCCCAGCACCTTTCAAAAAAGCTGTAGTCAGGCTACTTCTCAAGAAAGCTACACTTGACCAAGAGAACTTGAGCAACTACCGCCCAGTTTCCCTTCTACCATTCTTATCAAAGACACTCGAACGGGTCGTGGCGGACCAGCTGAACTCGTATATTGAAACCTCTCACCTTGCTAGTAAGTTCCAGTCTGGCTTTAGAGCTAATCACTCCACAGAGTCAGCATTGCTTCGGGTATACAACGACCTACTTAGGAATGCAGACATGGGTAGAGTGTCTTCTTGTTTTGCTCGATCTTTCGGCAGCTTTTGATACCATCGATCACAAAGTTCTTCTAGAGCGCCTCTCATCTCGCCTGGGCATCACTGGCACTGCTCTGCAGTGGTTCAGGTCCTATCTCAGTGGGAGACTCCAGAGTATTGAAGTGAATGGACAAAGATCATCTGAAGTACCTCTGAAATATGGAGTACCTCAGGGCTCAGTGCTAGGTCCGGTTCTTTTCACGGTTTATACTCTGCCTCTTGCTGATGTGATTGCCAAGCACAATCTAGGCTTTCACTTCTATGCGGATGACACTCAGTTGTACCTTTGCTTTGACCCCTCCCAGCCTTCGAGCACCTCAAATTCTCTAAACGCACTAGCTGCATGCATTGATGACATCCGCACATGGATGGCAGCAAATTTTCTAAAACTTAACGATGATAAAACTAACTTACTAGTTATGGGCAAACCCAGTGTGATCCAGAGATTGGAAAGGCTGACGCTCAAAATTGGCTCTGCCAGAATATCTCCAGTTGAATCAGCTCGAAATCTAGGTGTCATATTCCAAAGCGACCTCTCGTTAGACGACCATATCAGCTCCACAGTCAAATCCGCCTATTTTCGGCTTCATAACATTGCTAAAATTTGGGCTTGTTTAGATAAAGATACCACATCTAAGTTGGTCCATGCATTCGTGACATCCCGTCTCGACTTCTGCAACTCACTGCTTACTGGCCTACCGGCATGTGCGATCAGGCGATTGCAGCTGGTGCAAAACTCGGCAGCTAGACTTGTCTGCCGTGAGCGTCGCAGTTGCCACATTACTCTACTTCTCGCCGACCTGCACTGGCTACCAGTCAAGCAACGGATTGACTTCAAGGTTTTGTCGCTCACTTTTAGGTCCCTTCATTCTATGGCTCCAGCCTATCGGTCAGATATACTACCCCATCAGGCCAAGCATCGCACCACCCGCTTTTCGGAATCCAACAGTCTAGAAATACCTCATACAAACCTTAAATCCTTTGGAGACCGTGCATTTAGTTCATATGCTCCCAAAGCCTGGAACTCCCTCCTGACCTGCGTCAGAACATCCCCTGACCTGACCACATTTAAAAGGAACCTAAAAACACACTTATTTAGGACAGAATTTAGTGGGTCCCTGTGATTCGTCCTTGATGTGCTTATGCGTGCCGACACTGTGCATGCTGCCACTAACCACATTTGCATGCTGACCCTGTGGATGTCACCCCTAACCATATTATTCATTTCGTTTGTTTTTCAAGCATGATTTTACTTACCATTCAATTGCATTTCACTTTACAGCAAATGTAAAGCGCCTAGAGAGAGATTAAGTTCTCTGAGGGCGCTTTATCAAGTGAATTATTATTATTATTATTATTATCAGGGTATTATATCGCAACAAATATTAAGGTGTAGCACTGTAAAATGTGCTCACGTTTGAATGCATTATCAGCGTGCAATCGGTAGAACCTGCCGACTAGCTCTCCGCCGAGCATTGCCCCATCCGTTCGGCTCGCTTACTTACTTTTCTGCCGATAAAGTTCTTGACGCAGGTCTTGTCGGGCTTGATTATGAGCCGCCGGTGTCGGCTTTCTCGGCGTGTCAGACGTGTGCAGAGCGTATTTCCCACGCTTGCGTCGCTCAGTCTTAGGTCTCTGTTTCAGGTCATTTCTCTCTTAATCTCGGTCATCTCTTAATCTCTCACCCAGCCCGACCGGAACCGCGTCACGAACTTGTATCACCAAAATGTTAGTGCGCCGACTGAGGGTGGCTAATGCGGTACAATTAATCGCCAGATCCTTCAGAGGAAATCGATCGTCAACATCGGTCAATCACCTCCGATTAGGCACAGGCATTATTCCATGATTCCTAATTCTTGTCTGGCAGAGTCTAGTCCGCGTCAAATCACTCCGACTCACCTCGCATCTAGCAGACGCGCCATTCTCGCGCGAGGGACCTTCATTTGTCCACTATTGTAAGGTTGTTCGGTATCAATTTCCTCTTTTCCTCGCGTTATCTCACGACGAAAAAGCATTGCTGCCCTGCTGTTTTGCTTAAAGACTGTCGGCGACAAATGACAGTGCTCAGCAGGTCATTGTCTGCAGAGCTCACTTCCAAGAATATTTACGTAGCAATGACAACATTACTACGGTAGCAGATTCCGACGCTTGGTCTGCAGGAGTCCGTCGCCGCTCTTTATATGCTAAATACTTCTTCAAATGCACGGGCACTGTTTTGCAATGGTTCAGGTCCTATCTCAGTGAGAGACTCCAGAGTATTGACGTGAATGGACAAAGATCATCCGAGGTACCTCTAAAATAGGGGGTACCTCAGGGCTCCGTGCTAGGTCCGGTTCTTTTCACGGTTTATACTCTGCCTCTTGCTGATGTGATTGCAAAGCACAATTAGGCGTTCACTTCTATGCGGATGACATTCAGTTGTAGCTTTACTCTGATCCCTTCGAGCACCTCAAATTCTCTCAACTCCCTTGCTGCATGTATTGATGACATCCGCACATTGATGGCAGCACATTTTCTAAAACTAAACGACGATAAAATAAACTTATTAGTAAAAGGCAAATCCAGTGTGATTCAGAAATTGGAAAGGCTGACGCTCAAAATTGGCTCTGCCAGCCTATTTACTGTTGAATCAGCTCGAAATCTAGGTGTCATGTTCCAAAGTGACCTCTAGTTAGACGACCTCATCAGCTCCACAATTAAGTCTGCCTACTTTCAGATACATAACATTGCTAAAATTCGGGCTTGTTTAGGTAAGGATATCACGTCTAATTTGGTCCATGCATTTGTGACATTCCGTCTTGACTTCTGTAACTCACTGCTTGCTGGCCTACCAGCATGTGCGATCAGGCGCTCACAGCTGGTGCAAAATTCTGCAGCTAGGCTTGTCTGTCGTGAGCCTCTCAGTTGCCACATCACATCACTTCTCGCCGACCTGCACTGGCTACCAGTCAAGCAACGAATCGACTTCAAGGTTTTGTCGCTCACTTTTACGTCACTTCATTCTTTGGCTCCAGCCTATCTCTCAGACCTACTCTTCCACCAAGCTAAGCATCGTACCACCCGCTTTACGGAAAAGTAACTGTTTACCTTAACCCCGTGCAAGCCTCAAATCCTTTGGAGACCGTGCATTTAGTTCGTATGCTACCAAAGCCTGGAACTCACTTTGGACTTGCGTCATAACATCCCCTGATTTGACCACATTTAAAAAGAACTTAAAAATACACCTATTTAGGACAGCAATTAGTGGGTCCCTGTGACTCGTCCTTCATGTGCTTATGGGTGCTGACACTGTGCATGCTGGTACTAACCACACTTGCATGCTGACCCTGTGCATGTCGCCCAAGCCTAACCATGTTATTCATGTTGCTTATCAAGCATGGTATTACTCACCATTCAATCGCGTTTGCCTTTGCAACAAATGTAAAGCGCCTAGAAAGAGATTGAGTTCTCTGAGGGCGCCTTATCAAGTGCATTATTATTATTATTATTATTAATGCTCTACCTTGCTGTGCATGCTACTTTTTCTCGTTGGGGAACGAGCGCCCCTGCCTTTCAAGTGCTCGCACCGTAAGCCTCGCGGGCTGTGAGTGCGTGCTATGCGTAAAGACCCTGCTTAGTTGCCGTCAAATTCTCGTGACTTCCTTTGTTTCAAACGGAAATGCGAGTACGTTCTTCGCGGCGGGCGCGATTGTGCCACGCCACGCGGGCAGAGGTTAGAGCGACGTTTGCTATCTCCACACGACACGAGCTCGAGCTCCTCTAGTCATCTAGCGGAGCAGAACGGGAGTATGCGCTCCATTCAAGATGGCGCCATGCATTAGCGCTTGGCTTAGCCGCAAGTTTTCTCCACCTGACGCAGATGACGCAATCGGACTCAAACGGAAGCCGCTCGAGCAGAGTCCGACCCACGAGTTGAGCATCGGGAAACGCAACCGAAGCTCGAACTTTCGCCGCCTAGCAAGAGAGATGAATCAGACTGCGCGAGCTCCTCTCTTCGATTGATTGCTACTCTCTTTGGCTGCTTCGGTGCAGCTTCTCAGGTGCAGCTTCAAAGTCTTCAAGATCAAAGTGTAGCAATGTGTGTGTGTGTGTGCTTCCACGTGCCTCCCACACGTCAGATAGTGCGTCGCAGTGGCACTTTCCGCTAACCATACAGATTCGTGCGGAATATTGAGAACATGGTTTGCCGATGGCCTCTCTATTTCGACGAAGCCTGCCAATTCCGGGAAGCAGTCGGAGGACCTTGTGTCTATGGTCACCGGTGTCGGCTCTTCATCTTAGCAGCCGTTTCAGAACAGTCGGTAGTTTTGCATTTTTTCTACATCTTCGTCATCCTCATCAGCACTAGAACGACTTGCGGGCGAAGAATTATGCTAGTCCAGCCACTAGTTGCCTAGCCACTTGACAGACGCACGACGTAGCCGCGGTCTTATTTAGGCTAGCAGCCCAAGGAGTTTGGAGCAGCGCCGTGCCCATGATGTGTGCAAATGAAGCAGGTGACATTAAAAGTAAGAGAAAAAGCGAAGAATTTATTTGGATATATATATATATATATGAATATAAATAAGATATATAAGCAAGATATTTCAGGTGTGTGGAGAGAGCCCAGTGAAGGAAGAAAGCATTCGATAGCGATTTCCGACAGCGATAAAATGCTCTGCATTTCACAGAAACCAAGAGCAAGGAAAACTGCCACCAGCTGTTTTGCTTGGGCCACAGGTAGGATATAAATATGATTCATATAAATAAATATAATTCATATATATATATATAGCGCCCCAAGAGAACTTAATCTCTATTCAGACGTTTCACATATGCCTCGGGGCTCGAGCCCACGACCTCAGTCAAACCTTGGTCGGGGCGAGCACCTTAACCGCTAGACCAAACCAGCTAGGATGATCGCAGCGGTGCATTCTAACTCGGTTCATGTTGCCAATCTAAAGTGTTTTCGCATTTGAGATAGTTGTAGCGCAACTTACATGGAAGGCCAGTCGTTGGGTTCGTAGAGGTCGTTAGGGTCAAAAAAGCAACGAGTACTCGCTGGCGAGTAGCAGCAGATGCCTCGCTGTAACTCAAAACTTGAATGAACTTAGCGTGAGATCCAGTGTTAATTAAGCGCAGGAAATTCAACTCCCGAGAGTCCAGAGAGCAGTGAAATAAGCTTCAGATACAATTATGTTTGCTTAAAAGTGGGGACGCCGTTTCACCTGTGCCCGCTACAATCTAAGTCGGAGCGAGTCCGCTACTGTCTCAATTAAGGGAATCACCCCCGAGCTCGCGAGGACAGACTCCGTATCGCGCGAATCGCCGTTTCACTTGACGATTTTGTGAGTGGCGCTCATAGGAGATGGTCCACTGGTCAAAGATACGAATCGTCGCCGGGTTGCCTCCGCGTTGAAATTCAGCGATCGGTCGTGGTCGCTACGAGCTCCGGTTGCTAACCGCTGACATCGAAGAATGCAGGCTGTCTCCACGCACGGCCGAGTATCGCACGCCCTCCATTGTTTCGCCACCGCCGGTTCTGCAGTCGTGCCGCGTATTAAGCACTTCTCAAGGAGGCTGCTGCCCCAGCATTGCCAGCTTCCGTCACCCGGTTGTCAGAGAGCGGCTGATACACACCTTTCGCGTATTCAGGTTTGATCCTAATGCCCAAGGCTGATTTATTGGTGACACTCTCGCTGCCAGCTTGCCAGTTTGTCAGTTTGCCAACGATGTTGCGGCATCGACTGGCGGCCGTCGCGTCAAAAGGAGCAGCCACATTTTTTCACGCGCGGTACGAGAAACGCGGGAAACGGCTAGCGACACTCGCTGTATACATATGCATTGAGTTTGCGCGTGAGAGAGCACCGTCTGTTGCAAAACACCTCGCTAGAGCGGCTTCAGCACAAGTCCACGCAAGTACGACGTAGTGCGACGCAAATGCAGCACTCGTCGTTACGATGCTCGTCCATACCGCGTGACGCGTGACGAATGCGTACCGAAAGCCGCTTAGGCTGTGAGTGCGCTATACAAAACTCTCCTGCGTAACACCCACATGGTCTTTATGACTTTGTGGAGTTACAGACGGAGATACAAGACATGACATAACAAGCAGCGAAGCTGGCGCCGCGAAGCACAGCTTACGAGTAGCAGACGATACGCGTACCAGACGATACGAGTAGCAGACGATACGAGTAGCAGGCGCTGCCTCAATACGCTCGGGTATGCAGGCGCTAATGGAACGCAAGAGCACTCGTTTGTTAATGTAGCAGGTTCAAATACAAGGCGTGGAGCTGATTATTTGACAGCCGCGAAGGGTGCAACGCCAGCCATAGAGTACAGCAACTCTCATTCGCCGCCCAGAGCACAGCTCGAACTGCCGCAGTTCGACGGTAGTTCGAGCACAACTGACTGACTATTTCATAACCTGGCCTTTTTATGCCACCTAAACCATGACGAGGATATAACAGGTTTCTAAGTCGGTTTGGTCCAACGGATAAGGTGCTCGCCCCGACCAAGGTCTGGCTGAGGTCGTGGGCTCGAGCCCCGAGGCATATGTGAAGCGCCTGAATAGAGTTTAAGTTCTCTTGGGGCGCTATATAAATGAATTCTATTTATTTTATTTATATTTATAAGTCAGCGTAATTCCGGAACCGCAAATAACATGTCGGCTGTCACAGACTGGCTATTCCTGCACACGCCTTCTTTTCACTCCGGTGCACTAGCTGTTCGTTACGTTTTCTCTGCAGCAGAAGTAGCAAATTAGATGAGCAGACTCGTGGATAAGCAGCAGCTGTCAAAGAAGCTAATCTGCATTTTAGGTAGTCGTAAGACGGTCAAGCACTTACTCCGCGTGCATTTCAGTCAGAAGTTGCACGACTAAAATAAACTGCAGCTCGTCACATCACCTTCCAGCCAGCTAGAAGTGAGATCCAACTTCCGCCTCGCAGCGTCCGGTAAGCCCTGGGTTCAGCTGACGCTGCGAGTATGACGAGAATGACTCTTGACGTTGACTTACGAGGAGCATTATTCAAGCGAGAGGCGGCAAGGATGGGACCGGAAGGACCGCCTCCGGAGCCTCTACCTATGCATCGACGCAGGATATCGCAGGGTACTTAAAGCTTACGTAGCGCCGCGACGTCTACGTAACGAAATGCCGAGAAGCGCTGACGACTTAATTGCAAGGTATGAGCCTGATGGCGTTAACCCGGGTTACCGAATTTCCACAAGTAGAATCGCAATTAATTATTTATTTTGCGGATAGGTGCTGTACAAAATATAGCGTTCCGAAGTCGAAAAAGCCATTGAAATGATTAAGGAGCAGCACCGTCAGAATTCTGTCGAAGCAATCTGAAGAATTATGTGTGCAAGAGCTCAATGAAAGGATGCACGCTATGGTTGGCCATAATGACGATAGTGAATAATGACATAATGAAGATGTTAGCAATGATGTTCTTGACAACGCCATGGAACTGGTATGCAAGTTCTTGGAAAAATTTCTCGAGAACTTCATTGGCACCCGCTGGTCTGAAAATATTATGCAGGAGGTCCGGAATCGCGGCGCCAGTGCTCGCCTGGGTAGTATCGCTGATAGTGAGGACGAAGATCCTGACAATATTGGCGCGCCGTTGTCGGCAGCATCCGATATAGCGCAGACTCGTGGCAGAAAAAATGAGCATCAGCACAGAAGGCTGCTCCGGGCTTGCAGATACGCTCTTTGGGGCGCTTGAAGAAGGCACCAGCCGTCGTCCCAAATCAGCCATCAATCTTGAGCCATTTCACGAAAAAAATAGGCTCAATTTTCGGGATTGAGCCCTGGATCCTTGCCCTGGATCTGGTCAGCCGCTGCGTACTTGTGCAATAAAAATCATCGTTTTTGAAATCGCTATCTTTCTGCTGACGAATTAAACTCGATGAGCCCGAAATTTCTTAGGCCATTTGCATATAATTTCGACCAACATTCAAGTAGTTATCACAGTTTCCGCGAACCCGGGTTACCATGGTAATCTGGGTTACCGCCATCGGGGTAATATGTCGTTAAATTTCCGGTCGTATCGCTCGAAGAAGCTGCAGAAGACGCTGTGGTAGGACCTGCCCTGGTTACAACCGACGCGCCTCATGTCTGCGACAGATTAATATGACTGCAGTTGCCTCGCTGCAGTTTAACTCACTACTCATAGGTCTTTCGGCTGTTGCATAAAGGCTCAACGGCGGAGGACGCGAAACTCTGCAGCCAGGCTTGTCTATCGCGAACTCCGCAAGAATCGCATGACTACGCAAATTCTAACTAATCCACGTTGGGAACCCATCAAGCAGCGTATCGACTTCAAGGTTTTGTCACTCACTTTTAGATTCCCTCATTCTCTCTCTAGCCAACATGGCAGAACAATTTTTCGAGCAGGCTTGGCATCGTACCACATGGTCTTCTGGCTCAAGTAGTTTAGCTGTGCCTCTGGCCGACCTCAAATTTTCTGATGACCGTACTGTCTGTTAGTGTGCTCCCGAAGCCCGGAAGCACTGTTGCGTGACGTCATGACACTCCGTGACTTCACATTCAAAAAAAAGCTAAAAACGCACATATTCTTCACAGCATTCGCAGGGTTGATGTGAATAGCCTTCTGTGAGCTAATGCGTGCTGACGCAGTAAACCATTTACTGGCCAATGCTGAGAGGTCTGACTTTCCAGATTTTAAGGGCTCAATCGAAAAGTTTTCAGCCTTATTTACTGAAAACTTTGTGCACATTCGTGCCTCCATAAAGCCCTTCCGAGTACAGCGATTGTGGAATCACAACCTGTGACCTTCCTTTAGAGGTTTTTCCAGGTTTCTGCATGCGATGTGGCTACCTTAATAAGGTCTAGTAAAACGAGCTCGTCTCCTGAAGACCCAATACCATCATCTCTGTTGTCTTCACTGGCAGACCACTGAGCTCTCCCATAACTAAGATTTTTAATGCTTCTTTGGAATATGGGGTCGTACCCAAGTTCTACAAATCGGCAATCGTAAGACCGATACTTAAAAAAAAAGAGCCTGGAGTAGATACAGAGGTCTTTGAAAACTATCGCCCAGTTTTCATTATTCCTTTTTTGTCAAAGATTCTTGAAAAAATTATTGCTAAGCAGCTGGTTGCACACGTTGAAAAGAATGAAATGTCAGAAACATTTCGATCGAGGTTCAAGAGGCAGCACTCCACTGAAACTGCTCTCCTCCGTGTTCACAATGACATCCTATGCGGCAACGATAACGGTAATGTCACTGGCCCAGCTCTGCTAGATCTATCAACTGCCTTCGAAAGTATCGATCGCAATGTCCTAGTTGAACGATTGAGAACAACAATTGGTCTGGCAAACGAGGCACAGGCATGGTTTAAATCGTTCTTGTCTGATCGTGTTCAAGCCGTGTCGTGTGGGCGTCAGGCCTCACACACGAGACGGATCACATGTGGAGTCGCCCAATGGTTCGTCCTCGGTCCCTTGATGTTCTCCGTTTATATTCTGGGGAAAGTGATTAAGGCCAATGGAATAGGATATCACTTTTATGCTGACGATACGCAGCTGTATTTGTCCTTCAAAGCGTCGGAATCTGCTGCAGCAACTGATAAATTGAATGCTTGCTTCGCCGACATTCGATCCTGAATGTCGGAAAACTTCTTGAAATGAAATGACGATAAAACCGAACTGCTGCTCATCGGAAACCCTAAGCGTGTGGCTAAATTTAAAGGCTTTGCCCTTCTAATAGGTGACGCTGTTGTGCAACCATCACCACGTGCTCGAAATTTAGGTGTCGCTTTCGACAGCTGCCTCAATTTTAAAAGCTTCATTCAGAAGACTGCTTCTACAGCTAACCATAATTTCCGATCCTTATCTAATATAAGGAGTTGTTTTCCCTTGTGGCTTGCAAAAAACTGGCCCCTCAGCTTTGTCTCAGCTTGATTATAGTAATTCCCTTTTGGCTGGGCTACCGAAAAAAGCAACTATGCCACTGCAAATGGCTATGAATATGGCTGCAAGGCCAGTTTTCAAGTCCCAGAGGTTTGACCACGTGTCTCCTTTGCTAAAAGAACTAGGATGGCTGCCGGTTGATCAACGGACACAGAGCTAAGTTCTTACACTGACTCACAAGGCCCGCCACGGTTTGGCTCCTCCATACCTAGCTGAACTGCTGCACCAGTTTCAGCCTCCTCGTGCCCTCAGGTCATGTGTGTAAAATAAATTAGCTGATCCATTCCTCCGCTTAGAGACCGTTTGTGACAGAAGATTTAGCTCTGCAGGTCCTAGGCTGTGGAATTCGCTTCCACAATTCTTACAAAACGACAACTACTCTCTTGCTGCCGGCTATGGCTCTTTCCAGCGGTCCTGAGCTGCTACATCCATGCTAATCACTACACCAACTGCTCTCCTGACTCTGCTATGCTTCCCACTTTCTCTTTGTTACGTGAGACAAAGTCTGTTGGCTACCGAATGCGTGCCGAAAGCCACTTAGGCTGTGAGTGCGCTATACAAAACTCTCCTGCGTAACACCCAACTCTCCTGCGTAACACCCACGTAGTCTTTGTAGTTTTTGGAATAACAGACGGAGATATATTACATTGCATTACACTAGCATGCTATCACTAACCAATGAGCATTTCCTGTGTGGCAGATGCAAAGTGCCAAGAAAGGGAATCTTTGCTTTCTCTTAGAGCGCCATGATTCTTTTTTTTTTATCATCATGGCACCCGTAGCTCGTACGAAACGCACGCTCTTCTCCAGCAATGATTTGCATTGCAGGCGAGTAAGTTAGAGTAGTGACATTTAATCCAGCCCGAATTCCTACTGTAGCGCATGGTGATATGCGACGTTGAATCAGGCAATCGAACGCACGTTGTTGCCTAATCGAACGAGTTCAAGGAAGGCCAGTCTTCCACGACGCCAACCTACGATCGCTGCGAACGAAACAGCTATTCTAGCACGGCAGGCCTTCGCGGCGAAATTCCTAGCTGGCAGCCATATAGTGGTGGCTGTCCTCTGCTGCTACACTATTGGTGGCGTAGCAAGGGGGCGTTGGGGGGAGGGTGACAGATGTCTCGGACGCTTAGGTCAAGGGGGTGAAAAAGGCAAAATGAATTGCTCATACAAAAAAAATTCATTTGAGAATACCAATCTTGATTTCAAGCAAGTCCTCGTTTCAATGGACTTTAATATTGCTGGCTGAGCTAGTTAAGTATGTTCACAGGTTTAGACCAAGCTCGGCGTAGCTGGCTGTGCCAGCTTGTCACTCACGCCAGAGCTCATCCGGTCCATGCGGTGTTAACGACAGGATATTGTCTGCCACTCACTCGGATTGTTCATCGCCGAAATAATAAGTTTGAGAACGTAATTAGTCAGACTGTCTATTATGTATTTTATCCTACTTAGAAACATTGTGTGCATTTAATCTCCTGGTGCCAGCGTTCAGACGACGTCGGCACTTGCAGTCTTCCTCTTTTTGCCAAGCTCCCCTAAGGCGCAGCCTCTTCTTCTGGGACGGAGTCAACGGTGTGAAGGTCAGTGATACTCCACATCAGCGTCCGTGAACTGTATTATCAATACGGCTACTGTGTACTTTTGTGGGTTTTTTTTTGTCGCCTCAATCTATTTTCAGAAGACACGGGAGGAGATAAGGCAAGTGGCGCCCAGAGCAGAAAGCAAAAACTCGAGGAGGAGAAGAAAGAAGCGAGCGAGTCCAGCAAGAAGTAAAACTAGTTGAAGGTTTCTTGAAGGAGACAAAGCTGACGAATTGGTCAAAGCGCAGGAAAGACACAAGGAAAATGTCAACAACAGTCGCTTTGGGAATACGAACGGACGGACAGTATGAGGAGGGTGAAAGAAAGCAGAGCGGAGGCAGTGACGAGGAACAGGGAAGATGGAGGGAAAGAGTGAAGGCAGCGGAAAGCGTGACAACACCGGACAAGCGAACGCTGTCTGCTAGGCGAAGGCTTCGCGAAAAAGAGAAGCTTTGCTCTGCGAAGACGAGGACAGCCACCACTTGAACTAGCGGGATTGCAAGCGCTACGTACCGCAAGAGAAGAAGATACGGAATCTACTGCAATTTTCCAAGTGCTGACCATGAATGAATTTCGCCCACCGCAGGATTCGAATCCACAATCCCGAAATCAATGGCGGGAAAAACAGCCACGCTACCTAGTGTGCCATTACTGCTCCAATAGATCCCAGCAAAGGCCAAGTCTAGCTTTTATAAAAAAAAAAGTTGTTGAATCACTATGAAAATCCTTTTGTCTACGATCAACCATCTCCTTGGACGCTCCCAGGTTAGCACTACACCTAGTGATCCTTGTGATGATCTACCGATCGCTTCTTTAGCTTTTTTGTCAACAAGATAGACAACATCAGAAAGTCCACCCCCAGAGTGTCAGCCTCCCCCAGGAATCCGGTCCCTCAATTCCATGTTGCACCTCAATTTCTAAATTCAAGGAGGCCACGAGTGACCTCATCCTGAATTCATTTCTCAATCAAATCCAAATAAGACAGCTAGTCATCTAGACCCAACTTATTTTGATATATTATGATGGAGCCACGAGATGGCGGGCTATATGGATCGTAGTAAGAATTTTGTTTGTATCCAGTAATCGACCGGAAGCCATGGCAGCTCCTTCGGTAAAGCAAACGCATGGCTGAACCTTTAGGATTAGTTTACTAATCTTATATCCATATTCATCGCCAGCTTCAGAAGCTTAAGGATTGATCCCTTCTGCAGCTTTCATACGATGCATTAAGCGAAATCTTTACCCACTCTTTACCTCTATTGTTGTTTTGTCATTCAAACATGCTTCCCTTCTATGAAGATGACACTCAGTTGTACCTTTGCTTTGATCCCTCCCAGCCTTCGAGCACCTCAAATTCTCTCAACTCACTAGCTACATGCACTGATGACATCCGCACATGGATGGCAGTAAATTTTCTAAAACTAAACGATGACAAAACTAACATACTAGTTATGGGCAAACCCAGTGTGATCCAGAGATTGAAAAGGCTGACTCTCAAAATTGGCTCTGCCAGCATATCTCCTGTTGAATCAGCTCGAAATCTAGGTGTCATATTCCAAAGCGACCTCTCGTTAGACGACCATATCAGCTCCACAGTCAAATCCACCTATTTTCAGCTTCATAACATTGCTAAAATTTGGGCTTGTTTAGATAAAGATACCACATCTAAGTTGGTCCATGCATTCGTGACATCCCGTCTCGACTTCTGCAACTCACTGCTTACTGGCCTACCAGCATGTGCGATCAGGCGATTGCAGCTGGTGCAAAACTCGGCAGCTAGACTTGTCTGTTTAGCGTCGCAGTTGCCACATTACTCCACTTCTCGCCGACCTGCACTGGCTACCAGTCAAGCAACGGATTGACTTCAAGGTTTTGTCGCTCACTTTTAGGTCCCTTCATTCTATGGCTCCAGCCTATCTGTCAGATATACTACCCCATCAGGCTAAGCATCGTACCACCCGCTTTTCGGAATCCAACAGTCTAGAAATACCTCATACAAACCTTAAATCTTTTGGAGACCGTGCATTTAGTTCATATGCTCCCAAAGCCTGGAACTCCCTCCCGACCTGGGTCAGAACATCCCCTGACCTGACCACATTTAAAAGGAACCTAAACACACACCTATTTAGGACAGCATTTAGTGGGTCCCTGTGATTCGTCCTTGATGTGCTTATGCGTGCTGACACTGTGCATGCTGCCACTAACCACATTTGCATGCTGACCCTGTGGATGTCACCCCTAACCATATTATTCATTTCGTTTGTTTTTCAAGCTTGATTTTACTTACCATTCAATTGCATTTCACTTTACAGAAAATGTAAAGCGCCTAGAGAGAGATTAAGTTCTCTGAGGGCGCTTTATCAAGTGAATTATTATTTTTATTATTATTATTATTCCACCGGGATATTCTGAGTGTAAGCTTTTGGTCACTGTCCAAAGCTGTCAACAGCTGGTCCTCGGTCGTGAAAATGCTGCTAGCCTGGAATGCGAGCTCTCAGGCGAAGTTAAGCTCCACGCCCAGCTGCAGACGGAATTAGCGATCGGCTGCTGATGCTGGGGCTTTTACTTAGCGAGATGGAAGAGACCACGATTATAATTTTACGATATTGAAGCATGCCGGAAGCGTGCGCTAAGAGGATGTTCGGAGGTCTCGGAGTGCCGTCATCATGCTTGCCTCAGCGGCTCGTTCAAGTTCAGGCACGGCCGCTTGGCGAGGAGTACACGTTTAATGAAAACCTATGCAGCAACAATAGCAGGAATGTCACTGCCCTAGCGCTGCTCGATCTATCAGCCTTTCGACACCACTGATCACGATATTCTACGATATTCAAGATACTCTTGAAATATTGAGAACAACGATCGATCTGGTAGACGAGGCACTTTCGTGATTTAAATCGTTATAGTGTGATCGTGTTCAATTCATGTCGTGAGGGGTCAGGCCTCATCCACCAGACAAGTCACCTGTGGAGTCAATCAAACGTCCGTCCTCGGTCCTTTGCTGTTCTCCATTCACACTCAACCTTTGCGAAAAGTGATTCGGGCAATGGAATAGGCTATCAGTTTTATGCTGACGGTACTCAGCTGTATTTGTCATTCAAACCCTCAGAATCTGCTGCAGCAAGTGAGAAACTGAATGCTTGCCTTGCCGACATTCGATCCTGGATGTCAGGAAAATTTCTTCAAACTAAATGAAAATTAAACTGAGCTGCTGCTCATAGGACACCCCAAGCGCGTGGCTGGACTTGAAGGCTTTGCTCTTCTAAAAGGGGATGCTGTCGTGCGACCATCACTACGTGCTCGGAATTTAGATGTCGTCTTCTACAGCTGCCTACATTTTGAAAGCTTCGTTAGGACGCTGCTTCCACAGCTATCCATCACGTCCAATCTCTATCTAATATTAGGAATTGTCTTCCACGATAGATTTCAAAGAATTTAACTAGCTCCTTAGTTCTGTGTCGGCTAGATTATTGTAACTTTATTTTGGCTGGGCTACCAAAAAAAGCCACGAGGCCACTGCAGCTGGCAATGAATATGGCTGCAAAGCTAGTTTACGAATCCCAGAGGTTTTACCATGTGTTTTCTTTCGCTGAAAGATCTTGACTGGCTTCTGGCTGATCAGCGGATACAGAGCAAAGTTTTTACGCTGACGTACAGGGCCCGTCGAGGCTTGGCTCCTTCATACCTAGGTGAACTACTGCACCGGTTTCAGCATCATTGTGCCCTCAGGTCCTGAACAGACAATAAATTAGCTGCTCCATTTCTCCACTGAAAGACCGTCGAAGACAAAGGCTTTTGCTCTGCAGGTCTTCGACTGTGGAACTCACTTCACAATTATTACGAAACGACAACTACTCTCCTGCTACCGACTATGACACATTCTTTCCAGCCGTCTTGAGCTGCTACGTCCATGCTACGTCTAAATAATCACTATCTCAACTGCTCTACTGACTCAGCTATGCTTTTGACTTTCTTTTCGTTGTGTTAAATGAATTCCGTTGGCTATCGAAATGCGTACTGAAAGCCGCTTAGGCTGTGAGTGCTCTACACAAAACTCTCCTGCGTAACACCCACATAATCGTTGTCGCTTTGTGGACTTGCAGACGGAGATGCAGTGTATTACATTACATTAAATTCAACAAGGTCACCAGCGCATTTTTATATTTACGTTATAAAAAGTCACTGCATGCCCCGCAGCTTGTAATCGGTAGACAGAATCACGCGAGCACCGCTATCAAATGCTTTTTCCAGCGCCTCGCGATTCAACCGCTGGATCGCTAATGCGTCTTTCAAGCCATGTCCTTCCCTTCAAATAATATGACTAAGTGAATAATATGGAGTCCTAATGGCGATGGGGAGACACAAAAACATAACTAATCCCAATGATTGGTCTAAACGATCGAGAACTGTTGCGAAGCAAATGGTCGGCTGCTAAGCAGCTACACAGATTCCCATTTGGCTAAAGACTAGTTTGATCAAATCGTACGGATAGAGGTGATGGTATGATTATGTCTTCAAGATAAATTGCTGTTAAAAAGCACACAGAGAATGATCTTTTAAGGAAAGATAATTCGCCCATTCAGCTTTTTGAAAATCTTTCAGCGACTAGCGCCATGAAGTGTAACTATATTGAGTAGAGTAGCCCAAAGCTTTTGATAGCTCGAGATGACAGGGTGCCTCAATCTTGTGGAATTGTGACAATGTTTACAGGTAGCCTCAATCCTGTGGAGTTGTGACAATATTTACAGAATGCCTCAATCCTGTGGAATTGTGACAATGTTTACAGAGTTCCTCAATCCTATGGAGTTTAGACTATGTTTTTGAAGCCGTTGAAGTTGCCATCCTACCTTAAGTCGTCGGCGCATAGGTACTATGGACAGCCCGGATATGACTTTATATGCAGCGTCTGTAAATTGCCTAGAGAGTGATTCAGTTATCCGAGGGTGCTATACAAATTTATTATTATTGTTACTTTGCCTTTGGCATATCGGCCAAGCAGGAGAAATTCAATGAGCATAACACGTTCTAAGCACTGTATTTTATTATTTAGGGTGGCTCTAAATAATCACTCTGCACGAAGCCACCGAATTCGCCCGATGGATTCACGACTTTGAGACCATCATCAGCGCTAGTATTCGCACCTGCACGTCGAGGTAACGTCGTGGCTAAATCTAAATCTCGAGCTTCTGCTAGAGCTTTGATATGACGCAGCTCGATCTGCTCCATTTTACCTGGCTTTAGCAAGTCCGACAGCCCAAATATCTGTCATCTAAATCCATGTCGCTGGATAGACACTGGGCGTGCCACGAAGGGGTGACAACAAAAGGCTAGAATCTAATCTTGGGTGGACAGCTTTCGCCCGGTCTCGGGCTGGACCAATGTAATCTGCCGAGGCCGAGACAGGCAAGCAGATGATTGGTGGAAGATTTTCCCAAGCGCACTGGCAAGCCAGGGATATAACTGATCGCGGCCATCGCGGCCCAGCCGTCGGCCGGACGCCGTGTCTCATGCGAGTTCTTATTGGACCCGGATCTGCTCGTCAACTTGTGCGAATTCATTCAAAGCTGGAGATAACTAGCTACGCCTAGCGACCCAAGTTGTGGGCCGACCGTGCTTAAGACGGCTTCGAAAGCTATGGTTCTTTTACGAAGAGGCTCCGAAAAGCCTTAATCAGAATCCACAAGAACACCGATCACCCGAGCACACGTCAGCATGGCTCATTTATAGGACTTCCTTTCCTGGCACGTGGAAAGCTTACTCAAAGTGCAGAGTATTGCAGGAAAATTTCTACCAGGTGACAAGGAAGAGGCTACAAAGGATCCTTGCAGAGAAGGAGGCATAATGAAAAGCCTACGCGGAAGAATGCATGCACTTATATACAGAGGATTAATAAACATTTGGTATCATACTTCACAATTTGTGTGCTTGAGTACAAAGTAATGTTGTGCAATGTGTGTTTTTTTTTCTTAATATGTTATGCCTGAATTGAATAGCACCTAGCTTTTGTTCGACTAAAACTTGGCTTCTGTGATCAATGCAGCGAATAGCCATACTTGATCGACATGACGTCAAGAGATTTCTTGAGCACAGTAGATTAGCTTTGCTAACGCGTGTGAATAGTTGATCAAGAAAAGTGCAAACAAGTTTTCTTACGCAACGACATCTACTCTCCAACTGCCGACTATGGCACATCTTTTTCAGCGGTCCTGAACTGCTACTTCTATGCTACTCACTACCTCAACTGCTCTCCTAACTCTGCTATGCTTCCCACTTTCTCTTTGTTGCATGAGACGAAGTCTGTTGGCTACCGAATGCGTACCGAAAGCCGCTTAGGCTGTGAGTGCGCTATACAAAACTTTCCTGCGTAACGCCCACATGGTCTTTATGACTTTGTGGAGTTACTGACGGAGATACATACACAAGTACTTCACGAAAGCGCCAGTTGAGATTCGTGAGTCCTAAAAAGCAAACGTAGGCAAGCCTGTCGGGGAGCTGACAGACCACTCAAGAAACTGCAGCCTCTGCATGGCGGACCCTTCCAAACTTCGAGCTGGCATGGGCACTGCTCCCATCGCGTATGTCTACGCATTCCTTTATCAATTGCTTCTAGAGTACAACACTGCGAGCCCTGAGAGCTCCCACACTCCACAGGAAAGGGATCAGCCATTTTCACGAGAGAGCAGCAAGTTAAAAAAGTGAGGAATACTAGCTGATTTAACAGTCTTTTTTTGCATAGTGGCAGAAGAGCCCCGGAGGCCATCGCCACCGAAGCTTGCAGCGGCAATAAAGAATCGCCCCACGAAAAATTCGAACCTACGATCTCGGGACCGAAGTCGTGAAGAGCAGCCGCCTTACCTAGGAAAAGCTTTCAAATCCAGATTTCAATATTACACGTGCGGCTGAGGGGAAAAGCCATAGTTTCACGTCCAGAAATACCTCAACGATATGATTAGACACCTTAGTCAGCTTAGTCACCTTAGACACCTTAACCATGTTATTCATGTCGTTTATCAAACATGATACCACTCACCATTCGATCGTGTTTCCTGTGCAGAAAATGTAAAGCGCCTTGAAAGAGATTGAGTTCTCTGAGGGCGCTTTATCAAGTGTAGTATTATTATTATTAGTCTTACCAAGTCCAATGTAGAGCTTCTGAGATCTAGGCTCGAGGAGAGGAGCTTATTGGATGCAGAGTGAGAAGGTAGCAGATAAAGAGAAGTGTCACTTTTTCTTCAATCTGAAAGATGGCCATGCTAACGTAACCGCTCTATTCGAGGCTAGAGGAATCACATGCAAGCGAATGGCGCCTATTCACGGACGGTTCAGCCACAAGCCTTGAAACCATGCCGCTTCGTAACCGAAAATAAGTACTGCGTGTGTGTCTCTGTCTGTCTCTGTCTCTCCATCTCTCTCTCTCTCTCTCTCTCTCTCTCTCTGTCTCTGTCTCTGTCTCTGTCTCTCTCTCTCTGTCTCTGTCTCTCTCTGTCTCTCTCTGTCTCTGTCTCTCTCTCTCTCTCTCTCTCTCTCTCTCTCTCTCTCTCTCTCTCTCTCTCTCTGTGTCTCTCTGTCTGTCTGTCTCTGTCTCTCTCTGTGTCTCTCTGTCTCTCTCTCTGTCTCTCTCTGTCTCTCTCTGTCTCTCACGCTGTCTCTCTCTCTGTCTCTCTCTGTCTCTCTGTCTCTCTCTCACTCTCTCTCTCTGTCTCTCTCTCTCTCTCTCTCTCTCTCTCTCTCTCTCTCTCTCTCTCTCTCTCTCTCTCTCTCTCTAGCTCATACTGTGAGCCTCAAAGAGGAGGACTACGCCAGTGCTAGGATGCTGGTGAGTGCTTTGAAGTATGACGACTAGGGTAAGGCTGGGTCACTTAAGACTTGAAAATAGTGTCGTTACCCATGGATTTAATCTCCTATGCGGTTTCGCTAAGTTTCTTTGCCTACGAGGACATCCATTGTCAGTAAAGCACCCTATCACACAAAAGGAATGGTTACAGCGGATCGAATTATCTGTAGGCAATGGCAACATCAAGTTAGAGCCGCCTCAGGCAGACCCTCTAAAGGGGCTGATACCAGCGCTGCACACTAAATTCAAGGTCTCGTCAAGCAATTAGTCATGGCTCTAAGCACTGGATCAGCCGCTTTTAAATACATCCAAGATGCTTTTCCTAAATGTCGATGGCCTAGGTCAAAGCTGACCTCTTCGTAGGGAACACAGATAGAGAAGATTAAATAGTGTGACGGATCCACCAGGTAGCCGAATAGGACGGAGAAAGCGATTTTCGAACCTTGGGGTTTGCAGTGGTTCGTGGGTCGCTGGGCAATCGTATGACTGCAAACCTTGAGCAGCTGGTCCAGCAACTCCCATAAAGAGCTATGCCAACACGTGATCCAGAGTTGAAAGTTCAAGAGTTCAAATCTTTGATGCTCATATTGACAAATTCAAGGAGAACATCGAAGCTGGGACTCATGAAAGCATGGCGAGCGCTTTCGCCAGCTCCTTCACTGAACGTTGAACGTTGTTACCAAAGACAGTATAACACAAACACGACGACGGGGGGGGGACTATGTTTGTTTGGCGGCTTCTTCGAGAAAGCAGTCTGCAGTGCAGCCGGAAATCTAGATTATCTACTCATTTCTAAACGACGTGAGCAGTCATTTCATTCGTTTTTTTCTGACTAAGTAAGAGCAACAAGACGCGAATTTGTCAGTTTTCACGTGCCAGCTGAGCTAATTTCAAGTCACTCACTGTCCTTGTCGTAGAAGCAAGTCTGTGCGTAGATAAATCTCGCCCATTTTCTGTCATTCTGGCGTGCTAGCAGCTAGGAAATCCTAGTTACTTACCTCGGGACAAAAAATTGTGATAGATGATGTGATCTAAGCATGTTTTACCGGTCATACATCCTCAACTAAGTACGAGTCGTACATTATCCTGTCAGCAGTAAGTCATAATTAAATGCCAGCAGCTTTTTTGAGGTAGAAACCATTGCAGTGATTCAAGGCAAGTTTGATCCAGCGGTTAAGGTGCTCGCCCCGACCGAGGTCTGGCTGAGGTCGTGGACTCGAGCCCAGAGGCATATGTGAAGCGCCTGAATAGAGATTAATTTCTCTTGGGGCGCTATACAAATGAATTATATATATTTTGTATAAGGCATTGCCACCCTCTCGCCGCGCTCGTTCCTTTACCAGAAGCTTGGCTGGGCGCCTCCACTGACTATTTTAAAAGACATGTTCTTCTAGGTAACCTTTGAAGCCAGCCACGGCAATCGAAGGGCCTTGTCTGGTGGTGCAGTGTGACCAACTCGTCAGTGTTTCGATAATCGGTCATAGTAATAAAAATACATTCGTACAGCACCCTCAGAGAACTGAATCTCTTGCTAGGCACTCTACAGATGCTGCACAGAAAGCATGACCAAATGATTCGTGGTAAAATTTCGCAATATGATCAGCAAATAATTTGTGGTAACATTCACAATGCCATCAAGCATAACATGGTTAGGTGTGACATGCACAGGGTCGACATGGAGATATTGTTAGTAGCAGCAGGCACAATGTCAGCATGCATAAGCACACAAAGGACGAATCAAAAGGACCCACTACAAGGTGTAATAAACAAGTGTGTCTTAAGTTTATTTTTAAATCTAGCCATATCAATGGATGCCATGACATCAGTGGGAAGTGAGCTCCAGGCTTTGGGAATTAATGAACTATGAACTAAATATATCAACTAAAGGCAAAGTCTCCAACGGTTTTGAGGTTCCTACGAGGTATAGCCACTCAATTTGAGAATGAACAGCGGGTCGTACGATGCTTAGCCGGGTGAGTAAGTAGTTCTTATAGGAAGTCTCACGCCAGAGAATTGAGGAACCTAAAAGCAGGTGACAGAACCTTGAATTTAATGCGTTTGGGAGCCAGTGCCGGTCGGCGAGAAGTGGTGTGATTTGGCAACTGCGACGCTCATGACAGACAAGCTTAGCTGCAGAGTCTTGCACCAACTATAAGCGACTGATTGCACACCGATAAGTGGTACTAATCTTTGTGGTAAATAAAACCAGTTCTTATACATCTAAGTCACTCACATGTATAGCGTACAGGCTCCCTAGCCAGAAAAGGCTTAACACCGGCGGTGGCCGTCTGACAACCTCGTCCGGGTCTGTTGCAGCTACGAACCTAAGAGTACTCCCGAGTTATGCGGCTACAATAAAGTGTGGGCTTGCTACTGTCATCACCCTAAGCTTGTGCAGGGTTTTTCTTCCGAGGGATGGTTAATTGCATAATAATTAAAGTTGGATTCAATGAGCGCGCCTCGGGTTTCAAACCTTTCCAGAAAGTCCCGGCGGTAGATGAGGGCCTTTCCATCTTATAGAGGTCAGTGGGCACCCCACACGGCACCTTAGGAAACCACCTCAAAGAAACCATAGTCACCCGTAGCATATATAAGCTTGGCATAATGTCAATTCAATAAGCCTATCAAACGCTCTAAGCTACATTTACTGTAATCATTATGTCTGCCACATCCACTGTCTGACCAACGCAGGTGGTAAAGAGGCATTCTCGCCTCCCGACACCAAGCACTACTAGCCTACCTAGTCCGTTGCAGAATTCTCATTCGAAAATCAAAGTTCTTGCGAACATCGTTTACGGAAGCATATACATCTAAGACCTCTTTAAAACATATCTTTTTTGCTTTCTGACTGTGGAGTGGCGTTCCTAGGATGGCCGAGGGACAAGCAACGCGCACGACGACGCTCCGCCGCCCCAGTATTAGGCGCCCATTTTGGCACATACCTCCTCCCTCACCTGGTGCCCGGGGACATGTGGCCCCTGCCCCCTTACGGCACGCCGCTTGCCCGTAGCGCTTAAGAAATGACTTGCCCATGGACATGTAAACGCTTACCGCTTCCAGTTGCGCCAGCCCATTAGCCCGTGGTGTTAGCTTCGCTCACTATTAGTAACCTGTCCATTAGGTAAATAAAAAATATAATTCATTTATATAGCGCCCCAAGAGAATTTAATCTCTATTCAGGCACTTCACATATGCCTCGGGACTCGAGCCCACAACCTCAGTCAGACCTTGGTCGGGGCGAGCACCTTAACCGCTAGATATATTATTACTTTCATGTACCAACAAGAGTTCGTAGCACATTGAGCAAGCATTCTAAAGACACGATATAAGATGGGTGGTGGGCTGTTGTAGGCCTGATGACCTCCAAGTTCGAGTGATTCACAGCAACACTAGAGGGAGATCGCACATGGCGGCTCAAGACAATGCGTTGAATACCGAGGGAGCGCTGCCTTCAGCCGCTGCGCTGGCTTCGACTGGGCTTTCTTTTGTTAACGTCCAACTCCATGGACCATAGCAATAGTAACCACAACTAGGAATGCATTTTAACGGCGATAGCGAAGCGATAATAGGCGCACACAATCGTACATTTGCTATAGCACCCCGAGAGAACTTAATCTCTTTCCAAGCACTTGGAACTTTGCTGCTAAGGAAGCATGATCGAATGGTTAGTGGTAGCAAGCTCAATGCCAACAAGCTTAACATGGCTAGTGGTTGACAGGCACAGGGTCAGCATACAAACACTATTAGTGGCAGAATGCACAGTGCCAGCAACCACAAGTACTCAAAGGACGAATCACACGGGCCCACCAAATGCTAGGATAACTAGATGGGTTTTTAGCTTCCTTTTAATGTTGTCAAGTCAAAGATGACTATTGCTGACGATCTCAATCTGTTTGCTTTGATCGAGACCTATAATGATAATAATAATCATAATGCACTTGATAAAGCGAACTCAGAGAACTCAATCTCTTTCTAGGCGCTTTACATTTGCTACAAAGGAAAATGCAATGGAATGGTGAGTAATATCATGCTTGATACACAAAACAAAATGAATAACATGGTTAGGGGTGACATGCACTGGGTCAGCATGCAAATATGGTTAGTGGCAGCATGCACAGTGCCAGCACGCATAAGCACATGAAGGACGAATCACATGGACCAACTAAATGCTGTCCTAAATAGGTGTGTTTTTAAGTTCTTTTTAAATGTGGTCAGGTCAGGGGATGTTCTGACGCAGGTCGGGAGGGAGTTCCAGGCTTTGGGAGCATACGAACTAAATGCACGGTCTCCAATGGATTTGAGGACCTGGCTGAAATCAACGAACTGTGCGGCCATAACTGTCGCGACCCCAGCAGGTTTCTACTTCTTTCGTACCCCTAGATCAGCTGTTCTCAACCTGTGATCAATAAAAGCTGGTGGGGGTCGCCACTGTCGCATGTTCCTCGCTCAATTTCAAACCGTTTGCAGTCCCCTCGAAGCAGTCTTTAGAATCGCTTGTTTTAACTCCCTCCAACAATAAGCTGCCAATGGTGGCAATAATAGGCGATAAAATCAAGAGACCCTCAAGTATAAAATCTTCTTTTATCTCAATTTTCTCTCATCTCATTTCAATTCTGCGTGAGTCAATCTTTCCTCGTTATGGGCGAGTTTAGCGTTTTCGTCAGCATAACTGACGCCTTAAGTACCGAATTTCGTGGCTCATGCTTATAACCCTATTCAAAAAAAGTGCCGAGCTGGTTAGGCCCAGTGGTTAACGCGCTCACTCCGAGCGAGGTTAAGGTGAATGAATTTGATGGCAGATGTCGTGGGCTCGAGCCCCGTGGCGTATGTGAAGCAGCGCTTGAATAGAGATTGTTTTCTTAGGGCGATATACAACCAAATTAGTTTTATATTTATTCATATCTAATAAGTGTTACACGTTCCATCAAATATTCTCCCACATGTGCTTGACGCCATCTGCTATTACTAAAAAGTTCTGCTCATCTGACCTCATGCGGACCTCGTTCAGTCTAAAATCGTGTCTTCCTCCGAATCCAAAATAATTAAATGAGGCCACGAGCGACTTCATCCTGAAATTCTTCTCCCAGTCAGAAAAGACTACTACTCCTCTAGACCCTAGTCCCACCGACCTACTTCTAAGATCTGCTGCATAGATCACAGATCTGATCCATAGATTTTCTGCATAACTAAAATAATAAATATTTTCTTAGCCTCAGATTGAGCCTATTCCCATTTCAAAAAGACTGTAGTGAGGCCAGTAGTTAAGAAAGCAACACTAGACCGAGAAAACTTTAGCAGCTTCCGCCCAGTCTCACGTCTGACGTTCCAATTTAGGACTCGGCAACGAGTTAGGGCCGACGAACTGAACTCTAATATTCAAACTTCAAACCTTGCGAGTGAGTTGCAGTCTGGTTTTAAAGCTAATCAATTCACAGAGTCATCATTGATTCGGGTATATAACGACCCTATCAGGAGTGCAGACTTTGATAAAGTCTCTGCGCTTGTTTTGCACGATCTGTTCGATGCTATCGATCACACAGAGTCTTGCTCGTGGCCCTCTCATCTCGCCTGGGCGTCACTGGCACTGTACTGCAGTGGTTCGAGTCCTATCTCAGTGGGTCACTCCAGAGCATCGACGTGAACGGACGAAGATCCAAAGTCACCAAAGTATGGCTTACCTCAGGGCTCCGTGCTTGGTCCGGGTTCTTTTCGCGGTTTACACTCTCCCTCTTGCCGACGCGATTGCCAAGCACAATCTAGGCTTTCACTCCTATGCAGATGACATTCAGCTGTACCTTTGCTTTGATTCTTCTCAGCCCTCCAGCACGTTGAATTCTCTCAGCACGCTTGCCGGATGTGACGACAAAACAAACTTAGTAGTCAATGGAAAACAAAGTGTGACTTACAAATTGAAAAACTTAGTGCTCGAAATCGGCCCTGCCAGCCTATCTCCCGTTACATCTGCACGAAATCTAGGTGTTCTATTCCAAATCGACCTTTCACTAGACGACCACATCAGTTCTACAGCAAAGCCTGCCCACTTCCAGCTGCATAGCATGGCTAAAATTCGGGCTTGCTTACAGAGATATTACATTTAAATTGGTCCATGCATTTTTTAAATCCATCTAGATTTCTGCAGTCACTGCTTGCTGGTAACGGCATGTGCAATCAGGCGCTTACAGGTGGTGCGAAACTCCATCGCTAGGCTAGTCTGTCGTGAACGTCGCAGTTGCCACATCAAACCACTTCTCTCCGACCTCCACTGGCTTCCAATGAAGTAGCGTTTCAACTGCACGATTCGGTCACTCACTTTCAAGTCCCTTCATTATTTGGTTTAAGCCTACCTATCAGAACAACTCCAGCACCAGGCCATGTACAGTACCATCCGCTTTTCTCAATCAAATCGTTCAGCCATACCTCGTGCGAGCCTCAGATCCTTTGGTGACCGTGCCTTTAGTTGGTATCCTCTTAAAGCCTGGAACTCCCGACTGACGTCACGACATTCCCTAACTTGGCGACATTTAGAACCAATATAAAAACTCACCCATTTATCATAGCATGTAGTGGGTCCTTGTGATTCGTCCTTTGTGTGCTTATGCGTACTGATACTGTGCATTATGTGACTAATCGTATTTACATGTTGAAACTGTGCATGTCACCTCCAACCATGTTATGCTCGTTGACATTACGCATGTTACCGGTAACCATTAGATATTGCTTCCTTTAGGACAAATGTATATAAAGACATTTAGTTCTCTGAGGGCAATATACAAATATATTTATTATCATTATTGTTATTAGATTAAAAGGCAATTTATTTCACAGCCTCGTTTATAAAGCGGCAGACGAGCCTTGCTGGCTATCACGGCCGTTTGCAGTGAGCGATATAGGATTGCCCACTGCAGAATTCGAACTCACGACCTGGGTCGTGAAGTGCGAGCACACCTTAGCTCTGGGCTAAGACTTGGTGCAGGTCCAGGCAGGTGTGTATGCTTTTTCGTCTCTTAATTTCACGATGCGGCGATCGGTTATCATTCAAACCGCTGAGTCACTCCTGTCTGACGAGCAACATTTGCGCGGTAAAGGCCGCGATAGTCAGGCGGTCAGATCTAATCTGCTGCACAATGGTCGCTCAATAGATTACCTTGCAACGGATTCCATCGGACGCGCGGGTAGAGGAAATTATTGACTTTGATGTGCCGCGCGGTGTTTGACTTTTATCTACCACTCAAATACTATTGTGCTCTGCCGTGTTCGATGATTACGTAAAAAAGAAACGCCAGCATGATCACAAACGAACCGGAGGCTGCTATCAACTGACGACGCTACCTAGGCCTTGCATTCCTGAGTTTGCCTTTAGGTCGTAGACGAAGATGATCGAATGTTGATATGACCGTCACTGTGGCGACGTCCCGAGTCCCAAGCGACTGCTGGTTACGGGTTATTCAGGGACCTGTCGAATTTGTGAGTGCTGAACGATAGGAATTCAGACTATCGAAAACGCGAATCAAATCCCTGCAGCTGGGTACCCCGGGTAGCTTCCCACCGTAGATAGAATTAAGACGGCGCAGCGAGCGTAGACTCGTAAGGTGGTCCCAAGTTGCACGCTTCACAGCATAACTCATGGCATGTTGATGGATCGCTTAGGGAGAGCTTGAGTTTCGAAATTTGACCGGCTGATGATGCCCGTTCTATGTTTCCCCATCGATTGCAACCTGGCTTCATCCGTCCTGCCGTTCTGTCCTAATAATAATAATAATAATAATAATAATTCACTTGACAAAGCGCCCTCAGAGAACCTAATCTCTCTCTAGGCGCTTTACATTTGTTGTAAAGTGAAATGCAATCGAATGGTAAGTAAAATCATGCTTGAAAAACAAACGAAATGAATAGTTGCACGTGTGCCTCGGTGCTTGGGTGCTACAGCGTCCAGTCTCCAGCCCCTTGTGCTCCAGCGACCAGTGCTACAGCGACCAGCGCACCTGTCTCTTGCAATCGAACGGCGAGCGCTCGAAGCCTCTTCGTCTCGGTGCTTCGTTGGCTTCGTCCAGCGTTTGGGCGTCCAGCGTCCAGCGGGTCTGAGCTGCTCCTGCGCAGAGCAGCGCTCCGGCGTGCAGTGCTAAAACCTCCGGCGCTCCGCCCTCCGGCGTCCTGTCGTTGTGAGTTTCTCGCTCTCATGTCCGTCTGGCGCTTCAGCGTCCGATACTAAAGCCTCGGATGCTTCAGAGCCCAGCTCGTCTCGTGCTTCCACAATCGTTGCTTCACTTGCCAGCGTTTTAGGGTCTAATGCGAAAGTCTAGTGCTCTAGCTGCTGGCTCATTCCGACAACGGTGTCTTCAGTATCCGGGTCTTCAGCATTCAGACTCGCGGTGGGTAGCGTGCATAGCCGGTCAGCACGCTCTTTCGACGTGTCTTGGCCGCCAGAGTAATGTAAGAGTATGAGTGAATCATTAGGCGGCTTAAATGACCGAAGCTAAGGTGCTATGGCGAGAGTCTACCTCCGAACGACTATGCAGGTTGTCTCAGCTTGTAATTTGCCTAACTTATGTCCTGCGACCAGTCAAAGTCGGCAGTCGCTTGTCGTCGCATTAGTATGCGGATATCAATTCGCAGGGCAGCTGTGTTTGTGCGTGTGCTCATTTACACTCACGCGAGCGCGCTCGAACACACACATACGCGAGACAGCATGCATGCGCGTATACACGCACACACAAACACACACACACGCACTCACGCATACACACGCGCGCACATACGCACACACACACACACACAAGTACACAAACATATATATATATATATGTGTATATATATATATATATATATATATATATATATATACGTGCATACTACACACACACACACACACACACATATATATATTGGATATGCCTACTGATATACCTGCATATACTGTATATCGAATAAATATATTTACAACCTTCGATTGGTTCCCTTTGGTCAACGGATCCAGAGCAAATTCTTCCTCAGGCTGTAAAGGCATGTCACGGGTTGGCTCCTTCATAGCAAGCTCAACTGCTACTCGTTAAAGGCACCTTATGCCCCCAAGTCCTTTAAGAACACTAAATTAGCCGTACCACTCTTTCACTAAAGATTGTTGAAGACATAAGCGTAGATTGGCCTCAGACGCAATGGCGCGCGAGGTCGCAGCCGGCTGCTCGCACCGACCGCTAGGTGAACGCGGGCCCGAGGTCTCCTCGCGCGCTTCCACGTCGGTCGGTAACAATCAAGCAGGCTACCGCGCCGAGTGTGCGTACAGCGAGCGACTCGCTCGGGCCTTGGGAGTCGGAGAGGGTCCGGTCACGTGACCCCACCAGGAGTGCAGCGACTCGGCGCGACCGATCCGCGCGGCGGCCGGCGCGTCGCCGCGTGGCGGCGGCGGCGACGACGACGACGAGCCGCTGGCTGTTGCACCGTGCCCGTACGAGAACTCATACGAGTACATGGCCATGTTGGAATCGGCTTCGTCACGGCCGCCGCCGCCCCTCCGCGGTTCGATCTCACTGTATATGCCGTCGTCGCCGCCGCCGCCGCCGCCGCCACCGCCACCGCTCCGCGGTCCGATCTTGCTGTAGATGCCGCCGCCGCCACGACCACTCCGCGGTCCGATCTCGCTATAGATGCCGTCACCGCTCGACAGACCCAGGTCGTCGTCGTCAGCTGCCGTCTCCGGGCAAACTGCGCCGGCGGTGAGTCCGCCGTCGCACGACACCTAACGCAAGCAAGCGCGACGATTCAAGCATCGCAGCGTCAAGCTGGGCATCGGTGGCTCCGCCAGCGCTCCGGTCGCACAGACCGCGACGACGCGGAGCGTCGCTCTTACCGTCGCTAACTCTCGCTCGGCGGCGGCGCCGTCATCGCTGTCGTCTCCGTCCGCCGCTCCGCGACGCATCAACGACTCGCCCGTCACACTGCCCGCCGCCGCTGCCGCCGCCACCGACGCCGTCTGCGCGCCGTTGTAGAACGGCTTGGCTTTCGGGGTCGCGAAGATGGCGTTGCTACCCAGGATGGACGCGTGCCTCGCCTTCACGTCGTCGCGAATGTCGACGTGGCCGTGCCGCCGCACCACCGTGTCGTAATCCTTCGGCGGAAGCAGCAGCGGCGCGCGCTGCTTCAGCTTGTACTCGAGCTCCTCCTTGACCGACTCGAACGGATTCTGACGTCCGTCGTCACCATCGCCGGCCGAAGGCGGCGCTCTCCTGATGACGATGTCGCCGCGCAGCCGCAGCGCCTCGGCCGGCGTCGCATAGCGGAACGCGCCGCTGCCGTCCAGCGCTTGCGGCGACGAGCCGTAATGGCCGCCGCCGTCGCCGCCGACGCTGCCGCGGCGCCGGCGCACGTGACCGAGCTGGGCCAGGTAGCTCTCGACGGCGAGCATGCGCCGCCAGTGTTCCGGCGTGCCGACGATGTCGCGCACGCGGCCGTCGAACAGGCGCGCCGTGCCCGGCGAGTCGAAGCGGTAGACGTGCACGTGCACGGCGCACTGCGTGAGCGGGTTGTAGCCGAGGAAGATGCACGCCACCACGTCGGCGTCGGGCGCCGGCGACTGGGCGGAGAAGGCCACGTCGCGCGCCGCCACGAGCGGGTAGCGAACCTTCTCGGGCGGCCTGGACGGCTTCTTCTCCTTGAGCACCTCCTGCGTGATGGCGATGTGCTCGCGGCTCAGCTTGAGCGTGAGCTTTGGCAGCTTCGAGTGGCGCGTGCGCCGCAGCAGCTGCTCCGCTATGGGGTCGGTGAACTCGCGGCCGTACACGCCGACCGTCTCCTTCCAGCCCAGGTACTCGACGTAATACCGCTCGTCTTTTGACATGGCGGCGGCGGCGGCGGACGAGCGGCTCGTTCTCGCAACTTTAGCGAGCTCTCGCTCTTTCCCTCTCGCTCGCTCGCTCGCTCTCTTTGGCGGTCTTGACCGCCCAAGTTCTCGCCTCCCCGTCCGAAGATCAGGCGTCGGAAGGCGAGGCCGGCGGCTCGAGATTGCGGCGAGCGGCCTCGAGCGCTCTCGTCCGCGTCTCGCGCCGGTGCTCGTGGGCGCGAACGGGCTCGCTCCGGTCGAGGCTTCGCGCGCAGCCGCAGACTGCCCGACGAGCGCCGCACGACGGCGATCTTCCTCTCAAATTGCCGCCGAAGCTCTGCTGCTCGCGCTGCAAAAGTTTGGGGCGAAAAGTTGAAGCGAGCGCGTCGCTATGATCGCAATACGGCGGTCTGGCTTGTCGACGATGCTACTACCCTCTCCCCCCCCCCCGCAAATCGCCTGCCCCTCAAACTCTCGTAGTCTCTCTCTCTCTCTCTCTCACGCTCAAGCTCACTCTCTCTCGCACTCACTCTCTCTCTCTCTCTCTCTCTCTCTCTCTCTCCCTCTCTCTTTCTCAGGCCGGCGGGCGAGGTAACCGACCAGTGGAAGGGAGTGGTGGTCGCTTCTCGCCTCATGCGCATCGCGAGCAGCCGTCCGTGCGGGTGAGCGAGGCTGGACGCACTCTGATTGGTTAGCGCCAAAGAACCGCCGCGCCCGACATCTGAACTAAGGCCGCTCACAATGGCCAAAGGAGCGGCAGGTGCCGCCGCTCGGTGCCGCCGCTCGGTGCCGCCGCTCGGTGCCGCCGCTCCGTGCCGCCGCTCCGTGCCGCCGCTCCGTGCCGCCGCTCGGTGCCGCCGCTCGGTGCCGCCGCTCGGTGCCGCCGCTCGGTGCCGCCGCTCGGTGCCGCCGCTCGGTGCCGCCGCTCGGTGACGCCGCTCGGTGCCGCCGCTCGGTGCCGCCGCTCGGTGCCGCCGTCGAAGGCCGGGCCTGCCGAATGCCGCGCCCCGCGGGGTCCATTCGATCGCAGCGCGAGTCGCGTGACGAACTCGCTCAAACGACTCACTCGGCTCAGCCGCTCGCCGCGGCCGACGAGAGGTTCAGTCGGCGGAGCGGTTTCGCGATCTCGAAACGCCGCGACGCTTCGTCGCGATCAACCGGAGAGGAGGTTGGCTTAAAAAGCAAGTTGCGCCACGCGCGACGAAAGTCGCGGTCCACCGTAGAGCGCCGGTGGACCGCCGCCGCCGCCGCCGCCAGCGGTGAATGCATCTCGCCCTAAAGGAGGCCGCCGACGCGCGTTCGCGGCTGAGGCGGCGTCTCGAGGTAGCGGGCCGCTGTCACCGCCGCGCGTTCTGCGTAGTCGCGGGGCGCACGCTTCTCCGGCAGAGAGTTCGCCGCAACTAGCGTACAGAGCCGCACGCTCGGCCGCGCCGAAAGGCAGCGACCGCCAGTCGGCACGGCAGCGTTCTCTCGGCCGACGCGAGCGAAGCGGCTTGCAAGGCGAGGCAGTGCGATCGATCGATCGATCGATCGATTCCGCGAGCGCACGAGGCGACTCGATGCCGACGCGAGCGGATGCCGGTGGCGCCGAGCAGCGCGCCGGCCGGGCAGTGGCAGCCGCAAGCCGCGGCGGCGCTCGCGCGATCGCCTCTCGAGCGGGCTTTGCCGCTACAGTCGCAGCCGCCGGCTCAGTTCGCAGCGCCTGCCGCCGGTGCGCTGTCGCGCGCGGCAGCCCTCGAAACCTCGCCGCGTCTGCCGCCGCCAGCGCTGTCGGCTCACCTACCGGACGAACGGGTGTCAGCTGACGGCGGGACGACCGCAGCGTCTTCGCGCGATTTCTCTCGGCGGTGGCGGCAGCGCGGCCTGCTGCTGCCGTCGTCGAGCCGCGACTAGACGCTCGCTTTGCGAGAGGCGCCGAACCCGTGGGAACCAGTCCGACGCGCCGGCGTACTGTCAGCGCCGACCTATAGCGCGGACCGCGTGGCTCATTATAACGACGTGCGGGTGACCGGGTGGCTCATTAAAGCGACGCGATGTTTCTTTTCTACACTAGTCTCGCGGGCGAACAATGAGCTCTGCTTCGTGAGAAAACACCGCGAGCGCTTTTTACTTACGGCACCGCCTCGCCGCGCGGCCGGTCGTGCGGCCACTCGGCGGAGCAGAGTCGTCGCGGTGCGCGGCGGCGCGGGCGCCCTTCGTGTGCCAGACGCACGACGCCTCTCGTCGCGCCTCGGCGGCGGCGTCGTGAGAGCGCGGCCGCGATTGCGCAGACTGCGTCGGCGAAGTAGGCGAAGCGGTGGTGGCACCGCCGCGAGGCCATTGTGCGTTGTCGATGCGATCAGATCGTATCTGCGGCCGAACGGCGATCCCCCATCCCCTGGAGTTCGCTATTCACGATCGCGGCGGCGTCGGCAGTCATCTGCGGCCGCCGCGCTCAGTCGCATGGAGAGAGCTCGCGCCGGCGCGGGCGGGCGAGAGCGTTCATTGTGCGCCCTCAGTTATCGAGGAATGCTTCCAATTCTCGCCGAACGGCTCCCGCCGAAGCCCGCGAATACACGCCCTCCCGTCTCGCAGGCTAGTGAGGGGTTGGTGGTGGCGAGGTTCGCGGGGCGCGCGCGCCACTGCCGATTCACCGTAGAGCGCGCCGGCTACCTGCCGGAGCAGCGGTGCACCCGCCCGCCGTTGCCGCTCAACAGGAAGTGATTTAACCGGGTAATCAATGTCTCCTATTCCTCGCCTCAGCGCCGCGCTCGGAGAGCCGATGCGCACGAGAAGCTGGCGGCGCTGCGCTCGTCTGCTTTCGTCTGTACTCGCGTCGGCTACGATTAAAAAGTCGCGGGTTTCTTCTCCCCAACGCGTCATCATGGCCGCCGTCATCGCGGCGCGCCAGCTATGCGCCCGCTCCTGACGCAAGTGCGCCAGCAGTCTCTCCCTCCCGCCGTCTCTCGCCGCGGGAGTCGGTGGTGCGCTACGCTGCGCTTCGTTTGCTCCTGTCGAGGAGCGAGTGCAGCTCTTGCAAGCGCGGCTGGCGCAAGCTGCAGCCGCTGGCTCGGCTGCCTATCGGTCAGCGGTCAGCGCTTCGCCGATCCGGCCGTCGTACTCTTCTTACGTCGTCGTCCAAGTGGCCGGCCAGCTCAGCGAACGACGGCGGCGTCGCCGCGCCAGACTCTTCTCTCGCAAGACGCCGTCTATCGTTTATCGTCTGCTGTACCGCTCGCCTCTTCCGAGCAGCATGCCCGCATGCCCTTGGCAACTTGTCGGGCGCCTTCGCCAATGTGCTGCGCCCTCATTGAGTGGGTGGATCCGGTGGAGTCGAGCAGCTGCTCTAAATGCGGGAGAGGTCGCCGCCTTGCGTCCGACGAGGCATTCGACACTTCTGCTACCGACACTCTTGACACTTCTGCCCCCCCTAAGCATTAACAGACCGCAGGGGTGTTAGCTGTCTCACAAGTGCTCTCCTAAACCCATCGATTTCAATTCAGTTTTAGCCTACTGAAGCAGGGCCGCGAAGAATCGTCCCGGGATCTGGATTTCATCTCAATCGGCCTGGAATCGTTCCCGGATGTGGATAGTGTATCGTGCCCGGACTAGCCGTGGATGCCAGCGATCCCGACCCCGGGTCACTGCAGCGGAGCTGGTGCTTCCCGATTCGGCCAGAGACGCTCGCGACAATCGTGCTTCCTTAACAAGCGTACATGCACGTAAAGTGCCTACTAAATAGAACTCACTCTCCAATGGCGCTATGCACACATAAGTTATTACTACTATTATTACGGCGTGCTTTGAGCGGATGGATGTCGGAGTCGGAGAAAGCTCACTCTCCACACGTGGCTCTCGAAGGCCAGCGTTAGAGCTCTGTCCTCTAGCCGAGCCGGCCAACTCGAGAGCGGGCAGGGTAGCCGCACGTGACAGCGTAGCCGCTCGCTCGAACGGGAGCGCCGCCGCTTTGCCACCACGTGGTTCCTTTGCCGCCGCGTGCGCCCGCAAGGGCGCGGCGCCGCGATGCAGCGATCGGCGAGGCTTCGCGCCGCGCGGCGCCGGCGCCGGCACCGACGCCGCCGATCGCAGAGCTTCGAGCGCGCGGCACAAGAACGACGCGCAGCTGCGAAATCGCCGTCGGTCCGCCGGGATCCTTGCAAAAATCGCGAAATGTCGGTGGCGACAATGCGCCACCCGTAAGCCGTTCTCCGGGCGTCGCGCCACCGCAGCGAGCTGCTGCGGCGGCGCGACGGGCCTTCTCCCGCGAAGCTGCTGGACGCTCTACGGCTAGGCGTTCAGCGGCATTGACATTTCGCGAGACGTTTCTCGCTGCAGCCTGTTGATCCGGCTGACGCACGACGAAAGATCAGAGCGGCGACACCCCTCCACTTTTTTTGTGGCTAGACTGAGGCGTAGATCGATTGACGACTCTTCGCTGTCGGCCATAATCTTTTTGGCCTACCGGGCGAGAGCGCGGTACGCCGGATGACAGGGACATCTCGAAGACAAACGCGCTAGCGTCGCCGCGTGTCGCTGCCGGTATTTAACGCCCCCTCCAGCTGCTGCGGCTTCGGCTGCCGGTGGGGGGGGGGCGACGACGCAAGGCTTGGCATTCGTTGGCACTAATGGGGTCGTCCTTTTTGCGAGCTAGCGTCAAACGGACGCAAAGTCGAACGGCTTATCAACGGGTGCTAACGTCCTGCGGTGGATTGGCTCATGAATCCTTTGTAGCGAACTCGCGTCGGCGCGTGGATTCCTGCACTGTCGTCGGCGCATCTTCAAATGGTTGACAGTCGCCGAAATAGATTAATAGTCACTTTATGGCACCGTATGGCGCGCCAGCGTGCTTCGAACGTGTTTTCTTTCTTGTCCAGATCCACCGCGTCGCGCCGCGTCATCCGCTGACAGCTGACAGCGTCCGGCGGCTTGCGCGGCGGCGGCGGCGGGCGGCGCCGGAAGCAGTGCGAGGTTCGACGTCGCCTGCTGCTGCTGCTGCAACGCCGCGCCCCGCTAAGCTCGCGGATTGCAGTCGCTCCGCCGCGTGCATACTGCCGCGCCGCATCCGCGCGCTCGACATCGCGTGGCGCCGAAGCCGTCTCCGAGCCGCCCACGTGGCGTTCAATCGCTGCGACGGACGCTCCAAGCGACGCAGCGAGCTTTCTGGACGAAGCCGCGTCGCGCGCAGCGGGCGCGGCGGCGACTCGCGACGCGTCTCGAACGGTTGCGTACGGCTCCGGGGGAAACGCCGCGGCCGCCGAACGCCAGACGCGGGCTGCGGCGGCCGCGGCGGCGGCGGTCTGCCTTTGCAGAGCGCGTAAGCGTCGCTGCATCTCGCTTTTGCTGCTGCAACTGCAGCAGCTGCTGCTGCTGCTGCCCGCCCTGCCTCTCCGCGAGAAGCCTCGCGGCAAAGCGCTCGCGTGCAAATCGCGGCGCTAATGTCGGCTGCTAGCTAGCGCCGCTCCACGCGTGCCGCTGTCTTTCGCTAAGCGAGCGTCTTTCTACGAAAGAGCTGCGCTTTGGGCGCCGATCGCCGCTCAGCGGTGCGGCCGCTCAGAACGAGGCCCTTCGCCACAGCCGCCATTTCCGGATATTCGCGACCGGAGTGATCTCGATAGTTTCTGGATAATCTGCGTCGCGAGTCGGCCCCTTTCACCTCCCGCCAAAAGATGTGGCGTTTGCCGCCTGCATTTTCCACAAGCCCAGAGCGTCAATCGGCGCTCAGCTCTCTCTCTCTCTAGCAGCATGGAATTTTGGCACAAGCGCACTTGGATGGTGGCAACATTTTTTAAATTGAGCGACGATAAAACCAACTTACTGTTTATGGGCAAGCCGAGCCGTCTTAAAAATTGCATAAGTCTTCCCCTCAAAATGGGCACGGCAAGCATATACCCAGTAGCGTCTGCATGCAATCTGGCTACCAACAGACGGCCGGCCATACCAGCCTCATAGTCGAGTCAGCCTACTTTCAGTTAAGCAACGTTGCAAACATTTGGGCCTGCTTAGATAGGGATAACGCACCCAAGTTGTTAAGTGCATTTGCGATATCTCGTGTTGACTTCCGTAACTCACCACTTGCACGACTTCTGGCATGTGCAGTAATCTGTTTAAAGCTGATCTGTTTGCTGTTTGACCGTAGCGCTGAAGAAACGAAGTGCCCATTTACTTGTAGACTCTTACAGCTTTCAGCCATGCCTGGCAAGCCGGCAGCACCGGCCTTTAAATCGCCGATTGGTATGCACTGCATGCTACGTTGGTCTTAGTTTTGCCGACTGCTAGGGAATATATATATTTAGGTACGATTATTATATATATATATATATATATATATATTAAATATTAGGTATTATTATTATTATATTATTACGATCGCGCGTGCCTATTATCATTTCACTACGGTCATTCAAATGCTCTGCTTGATGCTGCTGCTGTTGCCAGAGTCCGTGAATTGGATTTCCCCAAAAGCGGGCCTAGGCGTAGCCACCGCGGTAGCCGTAAGCTCCGCTCGTTCGGTATTCAAACCGCCGTCTCCTGCCACCCTACGCGACAGCCTTCCCCGAGAGCTGCTGCGAATCGTTCGAACTATTAGGCCTCCTAGAGCCCCGGCGGCCCATGATGATCGTGTGCATCACCCAACTCACAACAAGATTTACACACTCGATCATTTTATTCTTCCACAAGTGCACGCTATCATCCCCTATTATTAATAAGCTGCGTTGTGCTCATCTGATCATATGCGAATATTGTTCAGTCTACAGAGTGTATGCATTCCTCTGTATCAAAAATCATCTGTGGATCGCGAAACCTTAAGAGCTTGACATCGATGCTCTCAGAACGAAACCTTCGCTCCTGCTGCTCAGTTCCCCTTCTGACCGGTCATCATCGGTAGAATGCTACAACACGACACTTGCTGACTTGCTTAACGGGTGTGCATCTCTGACTAAGCGCAGTGTGCGCCTCGCCCAGAGGTCCTATGGTTACCGCAGATATTGAACTAGGCAGGTCTACTATGCGCAAGAAAGCTCTGGTTTATTAGAGGGCTCTCAGCAAAAGATCGGGACTGACTTCCACACTTCAGGCATACGAAGATCATAGATCATACCAATCAAGTCTAGCAAAGGCAAAGTCTAGCGTCTACTAAGTACTGTTGAATCTCAAATGCACAATCCAAAAAGGCTGATGTCTACCGTCAACCATCTCCTTAAACGCTTCTAGGTTACGTCTTTACCTAGTGATGAACTAGCTGTGAACTACCCGATCGCTTCTCTAGCTTCTTTGTCAGCAAGATCACAGAGTTCATCCCTACGGTTGCAGCATCCCCTGAGGACTCGCATCCCTCAATTACGTCAGCACAGGACTACTATCCCTCAATTCCATGCACTATATCGATGTCTAAAATCATGGAAGCCGCGAGTGACATTATCGTGAAATTCATCTCCCAGTCAAAGAAGACTGCTAATCCTCTAGACGTTACTCCCACCGTCCTACTTCGACAATACATAGATCTGCTGCTGCCATGCATAACTAACTTAATAAATATTTTCTTAGCCTCAGATTTAGCCCATTCCCATTTCAAAAAGACTGTAGTGAGGCCAGTAGTTAAGAAAGCAACACTAGACCGAGAAAACTTGAGCAGCTTCCGCCCAGTCAGCCTTCTACTGTTGCTATCAAAGACATTGGAAAGAGTTGTGGTAGACCAGTTTAATGTAATGTATCTCCATCTGTAACTCCGCAAAGCCACAAACACTATGTGGGTGTTACGCAGGAGAGTTTAAACTTAACTCTTGCATTAAAATTTAAAACCTAGCAAGTAAGTCCCAGTCTGGTTTAAGAGCGATCACTCCACCGAGTCAGCCTTGCTTAGGGCGTGAAATGACCTCCTCAGGAGTGCACACGTATTTCTGTCTCTGCTTGTTTTTCGCAGCTTTTGATAATATTGATCACAAAGTTCTTCTTGAACGTCTCACGTCTCGCCTAGACAGCACTGGCAATCTGTATCTGTAGGGCACAGGTTTAGAGACCCAGATAAAAATAATAAGACATTTGTAGAGCACCCTACGAGAACTGAATTCCTTTCTAGTCGCTTTGCATATGCTGCACCTGAAGCATATCAAAATGATTAGTGATAACATGCACAGCATCAGCATGCATAAGCTCATGAAGGACAATTCACACGAATCTCGCAAGCGTTGCTCCGTTATTAGCGTCATTACAACTAAGTTCCAGTATGGAAGGCCCCTGGAATAGGATATCACTTTTATGCTGACGATACTCAGTTGTATTTGTCATTCAAACCCTCAGAATCTGCTGCAGCAACTGAGAAACTGAATGCTTGCCTTGCCGACATTCGATCCTGGATGTCGGAAAACTTCCTGAAATTAAATGATAATAAAACCAAACTGCTGCTCCTAGGACACCCTAAGTGTGTGGCTGGATTAAAAGGCTTTGCTGTTCTAATAGGTGATGCTATTGTGCGACCGTCACCACATGCTCGAAATTTAGGTGTCGTTTTCGACAGCTGCCTCAATTTTAAAAGCTTCACTCAGAAGACTGCTTCTACAGCTAGCCATCACGTCCGATCCCTATCCAAGATTAGGAACTGTCTCCCACAGTTGCTTGTAAAGAATTTAACTAGCTACTTAGTTCTGTCTCGGCTTGATCATTGTAATTTTCTTTTGGCTGGGCCACCAAAGAAAGCTATTAGGCCACTGCAGCTGACTATGAATATGGCTGCAAGGCTAGTCTTCAAGTCCCCGAGGTTTGAGCGCGTGTCTCCTTTGCTAAAAGAGATAGGATGGATGCCGGTTGAGCAACGGATACAGAGCAAAGTTCTTACGCTGACCCACAAGGCCCGCCACGGCTTGGCTCCTCCGTACCTAGCTGAACTGCTCCATCAGTTTCAGCCTGTTCGCGCCCTCAGGTCATGTGTGGACAATAAATTAGCTGTCCCATTCCTCCGCTTAAAGACCGTTGGCGATAGAAGCTTTAGCACTGCAGGTCCTAGGCTGTGGAACTTGCTTCCACAATTCTTACGCAACGACAACTACTCTCCTGCTGCCGGCTATGGCACATCCTTTTCAGCGGTCCTGAGCTGCTACTTCTATGCTACTCACTACCTCAACTGCTCTCCTGACTCTGCTATGCTTCCCACTTTCTCTTTGTTGCGTGAGACGAAGTCTGTTGGCTACCGAATGCATACCGAAAGCCGCTTAGGCTGTGAGTGCGCTATACAAAACTCTCCTGCGTAACGCCCACATGGTCTTTATGACTTTGTGGAGTTACAGACGGAGACGCATTACATTACATTTACGGACAATCACTTCAAAGATTCAGCCATGCTAAAGGTGTATATAAAACTTTCCAGGAGTGCAGACTCAGGTTAAGTCTCTCTGCTTGTTTTGCTTGATCTGGCGGCAGCGTTTGCATCATTGGTGAGAAAGTTCTTCTTGAGCTCCTCTGATCTTGCATGGGCTGCATATACTAGCACTGCAATGCACCTGTTCAGATCCTACCTCATTGGGAGACATCATCCAGGCCGTCGAAATAAATCTCTTGCAGCAATTATCGCTGACATTCTCATTTGATTGGCAGTAGAGTTTCTCAGATCGCAGACACACACACACACACACACACACATTCAAAGGGCCTATCCAAAGGGCCAGTCTAAAGCCGCCAGTGTAGCATGTCACTGCTGCTGCTTCGCAGGCACGCACACGCAGACACGAGCGAGCATACACACACACACACACACACACAGACATGCACACACACACACATGCACGCACACACACACGCGCACACGCACACGCACACACACACACACACACACATACACACATACACATTTATAAACCTGTGTGTATATATATATATATATATATATCCAATTATATATATATATAGGTATGCATGTACAGGTATATATATATATATATATATATATATATATATATATATATATATATATATATATATATATATATATATATATATATATATATATATATATATATATATATATATATATACCTGTACATGCATTCAGCGTAAAAAATCCTAGCTAGAATGGTCGAAGCTGCTATGGCTGTAATTTCGTTCAGGTAAACAGAGGGTTTTCAAACGATGCCAGGCTGCGCAGCACGAGGAAAGTATTTATCGACATCTAACAAATAAGACGTAGTCTCGGGCTGTGACTGAGCGCTTGTCCAATCGCTGCCACACGAGCGGCAGCCCAGCGCGGCAAACATGGCTGGACGCCCGCTTCGCGCGTAGCGTCTCAAGATGCTCAAGCGGAGGGAACCGCGGGCGCGCGAGACGCCTGGAGCGGGCGGCGGCGGCGGCGGCGGCGGCGGCGGCGGCGGCGGCGGCGGCGGCGGCGGCGGCGGCGGCGTCGATCTGCTCGCGCGCGAACACCGCCGCCCGCTCTAAGCGGTTGCTGCGGATTGACCTCCTACTCGGCCTCAGCGCGCGCGTCGCCTTGGTGGCGGCGGTGGAGCGACGCTAATCCGCGCGCTCGTCGCTAGGCTCTCAGCCTAGAGACGGCTGAGAGCCTAGCGCTAGCGCTCAGACCGACCGAGCCCAACTTTCTGCCCGTCGATCGTCTCCAGCGCCTGCCGCCCGCCTCCGCCGCCGCCGTTTCCCACCATTCGCGCACACGGTCACTTGGCTTTTCAGTTTCAACGGCGCGACGCTTTGAGGTGTTTACCGCGCGCCTCGTTGGCAGCGGCGCTCAAGAATGTCGCGGCGCTGCTGCCGAAAGGTGACCTGTCAGCGCCGAACAGTGACACGCGGCGCCTCCAGCGAGCTGGCGGTGCCGCCCTTTGTTCGGCGGACGTAGGCGCGCGACGCCTCCGTCGAGCGGCCTCTTTCCCTGAATTATGGGACGACGCGCCGGGCGTCCGGCCCGCATCGGATGCGCTCGGCGCGGACGCAGGGGCGAGCGCAAGGCGCGGCGTCGCCGCTGGCCGCCTCCTTTGCAGGGCTCCCGCGAGTCGCAGCGGTGTGCTCCTATTGGCTGCGCAAAGCTCGAGCGACGATCGAACGCCGCACGCATTTAGAGCGCGTCTGCAATATTTTGCGGCATTCCGCTCGCGAGTTTTCGCGAAAAAAAAATCGAATCGGTTGCGCCGCAAGCGGATTGCGGCGAGCGGTATAGCCGCGCGCGCGTGGCAGGGGCCGAAACTGTGCAGTCCATTTTCTCGACGGCGCCCGCTCTCGCACGACGCCCGACGCAGATTTGGTGCCGCAGGCTAACGTGCGATCGCCGTTCGAACTCGATTCAGCCTCGGCCGCAGAGCTGCGCCCGCGAGCTGCGAAGTGCGTGTCGATGGTTAAATTCTTCCTCGCAAACTCGCGCGAACTCGCGAAATGCCGCGAAATTTGGCGGCGAATACACATTAAATGTTGTCGCGCCTTGCGTCATCAGTCCTTATTTGAGCTCCGCGTCGCCGCCGTTTGCTGGCTGATCCTTTTTAAACGGCGCGCGCCGTGGTGGATCTAAGCTGTCAGCTGGCCCAGCGGTCCGCGACCAGGCGGCTCGCGAGCGGCAGCGACGCCATCGCAGCGGAGCCTTCCGTTCTCGGTCGAGAAGCGGTCAAGGCCGCGAGGCGGTCGGTCCCGAGAGACAGTGCGACTGGCTCCGCCCTCGGCCGGATCGCGTCCGGAGCGCAACCGGGGGCGGGCCGTGCTCACCTGCCCGCGACCTGGGGGAGTGTCGAACGTCGCGGCGCTCTCGACCGCTACATAAGCACAGCTGCCGCTCAACGACGGGCGACTACTTAGAGTCGAGCGAACCGGCCTTGTCGTGCACAGCTTTTACCCCGCTCACCGATCGTTGCCGTCATCATGGGTCGCAGCAGCAGCGGCGACGACACGTGGAAGAAGGCCAAGTTCGTCGGCTCCTTCTTCACGCCTGTGTGCGACGAGAGCGTCTACTTGCCGGCCATCGTGTCGAGCCTGAGCAGCCGCTCCTCCGCCCCCGCCTACGAGCGGTCGCAGCGCGTGCTCGTCGCCGTCGACGAGTGCGAGCTGCGCGTCAAGCGCCTGCGCTTGCTGCGCGGCAGCAAGACGGAGCGCACGCCCATCCGGCTGCTCTGCGTCGCGCACGTGTGCGTCACCGTGCCGGAGCTGGTCGTGTTCGTCGTGCGCACCGACCTGCAGCGCTACAAGGTGCTGGCGTTCCTCTGCAAGAGAGCGAGCGACGCGCAGCAGCTCATCGACGCCACGTCGGACGCCAAGCTCCTCGCCGACAACATCGTCGGACGCGTGGACGCGCCGCGACGCCGTCACGAGGAGTCGCTGGCGGGCGACGTCGACGGCGGCGGCCGGCGGTTCTACTCGGACGGCGGCAGCCTCTACTACGACTCCGCGGGCTACGACGACGGCGGCGGCGGCGGCGACTACCGCACGCTCGAGATCGCCACCGCGCCGCGGCCGTGGAGTCGGCGAGATCGCGGAGCGAGCGAGCGAGGCACGCTGCCGTCGTCGTACGCGTCGTCGCGTCGAGGCGCGTCTTCGCGATCGGCGGCGGTGAAAGCGGCGTCGGCGGACGCCAGGTATTACGACGGGCCCGACGGCGTCGTCGTCGGACCGACGGCCGCCGCCACCATGCCGCGCCTCTACGGCACCGCGCGCCGCAGCCACTCGATGACTGACCTAGTCATCAAGGCTGCAGGCGGCGGCGGCGGCGCGCGACAGAGCAGGTATGACGAAGACCTCGACTTCGCCGGTGAGCGCGGATGCAATCGGCAGGCCTCGTTCGCGGCGGCGGCGACGGTGTCCCGGTCTGGGAGTGCTGCGGCTCAGTGCTACGTGCACTCGAAAACGCTGTCGCGCGGAGGCGGCGGCGGCGGAGGCAGCAGTGGTCCACAGGCGGCGGAATCGCAGTGGGTTTACGCGAATGGCTCCGGCGCTGCAGCAGGTGAGGCGCTCGCGAGCGCGCATCGCCGAGCGACGGCGGGAAGACGGCGAGAGAAGCTCGTTGGCTGCGGCGCTCGCGCGGCGGCGCAAAGCGGCGACATCGCGCCGCATCGCGCCACTTTCGCTCTCCCGCGCGCAGAGCTTGCACCGCCGGCGTCAGTCGGCTCGAGCGCCAGCGGAGGAGCGTCAGGCGCTCCGCGGCTGACGCTCGCGTCGTCGCTTCGCGTCCTTTCAGCGAAGAGCGTGTCGGATGCGGAAACGCGACCGCCGTACGCATTCGCCACGCGCTCGAGAAAGGTCGCCGGGTCGACGGGCGGCGATGGCCGGGTGCGAGCGATCGGTCGCTACAACTCGCTGTCGTACAACGCCACCACCATGCCCGCTCGCGCCCGCTCGTTCTCGTCCGTGTACCACTCACCGGAAAGCTCAGCGGACGAGATGCCGACGGAGGCGCGCGTGACCACGATGGGACGCCGCAACGTTGCGTCGTCGTCGTCGTCGCCGCTGGCGACTCAGGCCGAGGTGTACGCGCAAACGCAGGCGCGTCGCGGTCGGCAGCAGCAGGGCTCGGCCTACTCTTCCGCTACGCTGCCCAATCGCCAGCACACTCACAGACAGTACGCGTGACGCGTTCGTCGCCGGCGAATTTCATCTCAGCGCGGCGAGCCGGCTGTCGATATTTGCTCTTGCTCAGGGTCCTAGCTTTGCAGCACGCGTCTGTCTCCCCCTCTCTCTCTCTCTCTCTCTTTCTCTCTCTCTCTCTCTCTCTATATATATATATATATACTCTGAATATATAGAAATTTATTAAAATATTTAAATTGCACATGTATGTATACGTTAGCCGGCGGTGCCCTGTCCTGCCTGGGTCGCGGGTTCTACCCGGGCCTCCCGTTTCTGGGACCACACGGCTTCAGAGCAGAGGCGTAGCGAGGGGTGGGCGTGGTGGGACGGATTTCCCCGGGTGCCAAGGCCAAGCGGGCGCCAAAAGCAAACTGAATTGTACAACATTTTTCAAACTTTCTCATGTGAGAATACCAAGAGTGAATTCCAGTAAGTCCTTGTTTCAATGGACTTGATTATGGCTGACTGAGCATGTGTACAGACTTAGATCAAGCTGTACCTGGATGCTCTGGCGGCACACGTGCGACGACACGGAAACGCCGAGCGGACTTTACCCACCATGTATTCGGCTGGCGCTCGCGGTGCACTAAGCACACGGCGTTCATCCCTCCGTCCGCGCTCCAGCTGGCCTCCATGTCCACTAGCCCCATCCTGCCTGCCTCAGGCGGGCTGCGTAGCGCCAAGGGCGATCCCGACGTGCTACGCCGCGTCGAGTGCGAGCCAGCGTGCCGTGGCTGAGCACAGACACACCAGTAGAGAGCACAAGCTATGGCTTACTTAACTGGCTGTGCTACGATAACACAGCGGACATGTCTGGTCACTTTTCAGGTGCCCACAAGAGAATATTGTCCAGAAATGAGAAGGCAATTTTTGTAAACTGCGATAACCACAGCTTGAGCGTGGCAGGAGTTCATGCTGCAAGTCAAGATTCCGTTGCCATTGCAATTTCGGACAGTAGACAGCAGACCTAATTATTATTTTCAAGATCGACTCTGAGGTGGGAAGAGCTGAAGGATGTCTTAACCATAACTGTCAAACGTGAGTCTGCAACAAGGTCGAATGCAAGAATGGAGGCCATACAAGCTATTAATGGTGAACTGAACAGTATTGCAGATCTTTTGGAGAAACTTGAGATTGAGGAGTTGTTGTCAAGACTTTGAGAAGACCAGTGCCAAGAATTACTAATGGATGCCAAAACAAGATGTGAATTGTGTGGGTAATTGAAGTTGAACGAAGAATCTGCCGGCGGACATATTTGCCTGGAAACTCCCTCAAGATGCTGGTCTCACGACGGAGGAGGATATTTCAAGAATCATGAAGGACAGCATGGACTCTGTCTGACAAGAAATTACAAGCAGGTTTCCCGGCTCACAGATCTTGATGCCAAATTTGGTTTCTTGATTGAAGTTGAGAGGCTTGTGGAGACACTTGACCAGATCAAAATCCGCCAGAAATTTCTAGATCTTGGAGGCTTCCATTTTTCAGAAGTTGATGGGAAAGAGCAGTACACCGTAATACGTGACTGTAAAATGCTCCTTGCCACACGCCAAGTCTCAACACTAAAGGTGCCACTAGAACTTATGTATTTCATTGTCAGTTACGGAGAATACGTGTTTCCTTATTTGAGAGTTGCCTTGTAAGTTCTTCTCACCATAGCTGTAGCAGTTGCATGTTGTGAACGTTCCTTTAGTAAACTGACAATAATCTTGTCTTATCTGAGAGCATCAATGCGGTAAAATTGACTTCCTGATTCTGTCTTGTTACGCGTAGAGAAAGAAACTCATGGAAAAGATTGAATTTCAAACTGCAATAGACCAGTTAGCCACGTTCAAAACCAGAAAAACTCTCCTAATTTAAATCTGTAATAGCTGCCTCGTACCTGTACTACAGTTAATACAACGTTTGCGACTCGATATGCACGCTAGCGTGTTTGTTTTGCATTTCTTGAGTGGTGGAGCTTTTCGGCAATTTTTGGTAAGTGCAGGGGGCGGCATTTGTACCTTAGCCCCCCGGACGCCGTAAGGTCTCACTGCGCCTCCGCTTCAGAGCCAGTTATGGCGTCGGAGACGCAGAGCCGCCTTAGTGCCGTTCTCTACGCGCGTAAGATGCCGAGGTCCGCCAGGCGAACTTCAATTGTTTGGCCGTCAGCTGCCGAGAGCCCCGACCACGAGAGGCCTCACCGCCGCCGACCGGTAGCCGGGTATCAGGAAAGGCCGGGCAACTAATGGCCGCATACTTACTGGTCGCGTCCCGAGCCGCCACCATCAGAGCATCCTCATATCGGCGTTTTGTAGCATGTTTTTGTAGCATTTTTTTTATAAGCTAGCGACAATCCGCAGAAGAAAAACAATTTCTAGCTAGGTAGGTGAACGCTGTATAAGGCGGAGCGGCCGGATGCGTCATGCTGCCGGCGTTGCGAGCTATTGTCACTAGTGAGCGACCCGGTGGCCACGTTAAAGCTTTACGAGCGCCACTACGCGGGAAAATTTGCGGCAGGCTGCCTGGCGTGAATGCCGAGTGGCGGTGTCTGTAACGCGCCAGGTTCATCAGTGGCGGAGCCAGGATTTTTATCAGGGGGTAGGACCTGTAATGTTTTATTAATGACGGCAACGCCAGCAAGTTTTTACGTTGGCGAATCGAGACTCATGTGAAATGAAAATATATTGCGCAAAGTCTTGCTGTTTACTCGACGTGAAATCAGCGGTAGTTCGTTGAGAAAAACTGTAAACATGATTTCATCGTTATTGATAGTCGGGAGGAGGCTTAGTAATAGGGTTGACCTAAGTCACTACCCAGCTATGTGAGGGTGGGGGCAAATTCCCCCGCGCCCTAGCTTCGAAACTGAATTAACTCATTTGGTGCGATTGAGCGCATACATACTAGTGGACGTCGGGTTCAGTGTTTTTGACAGCAATTTGATGCAATTTTCACCGCTGGAGCAAACGACACTAGCTGACGATCGAGCAAATTAGCAACGTTTAGCACGTTAACTTAGTTCCTACCAAATCCACCCATTCCTCGTAGCATTTTCTATACCCTTGTGACTTTGCTTTCTGAGATTAAGCGTGCTCAAGTTTTGCACACAATCGATAAGTAATTTATATGCTTTCTGTCCAGCAAGTATGTAAAGTGTATAGATAAATATTTGGTTCTCTTTGGCGCTGGGCTTATGTTTTTTACTAGAGCTCACAGCATCTGGACTCGCTTTACCGAGTCATAGACGTCTATTGCAATTCACCCCCGAAAGTACTGGTCGCTATCTTGCCACATGACGGAAGAACGGAGAACTTTCTCGCTTTAACTAGCAGGAATTGTTGTCATTAATAATCCATGAAGGCTAGGCGGCATTAGGAAACTTTCTACGACAACCTTTAAGTAATAGGTGGTTTTCAATTCTGCGGTCAGCGCAGCAATGATAATGGCGGTAGCAATAATCTCTTGCATTTCACGCGCTATCTATCCTACGGCGATCGATGCGCGCGCGAAAAAGAAAATCCTCGGATGGCTGACGAATATCTTGAGTAGACTTTGAGTCGGCGGGAGGCGTTAGCGACCGGCACACCGATAGCAAGGAACCGCTGCTGCTGCCGCTTTTATTGTTGCAGCTGCTTCTGTAGCTGATGCTGCTTCCATCGCTGCGGCGCCTTCTGCTGCTGCTGCTGCTTTTATTGCTGTTTCTGTTGCTGCTGCTTCTGCTTTTTTTGCTGCTGCTGCTGCTCCTATTATTCCAGCTACTGCTTTTGTTGCTGCTATTCATGCTGTTGCTGCTGCTGCTTTTGTTGCTGCTATTCATGCTGTTGCTGCTACTGCTTTTGTTGCTGCTATTCATGTTGTTGCTGCTGCTGCTTTTGTTGCTGCTATTCATGCTGTTGCTGCTACTGCTTTTGTTGCTGCTATTCATGCTGTTGCTGCTACTGCTTTTGTTGCTGCTATTCATGCTGTTGCTGCTGCTGCTTTTGTTGCTGCTATTCATGCTGTTGCTGCTGCTGTGACTGCTGCTTTTGTTGCTGCTGCTTTTGTTGCTGCTGCTGCATCTGCTGTTGCTGCTCCTGCTGCTAGCAGTTAGTCCTCGGTACTCGGCTAGCGCTCGAGCTCGTCTAATCGCCGTCACCAGCAAGCGCAGCGATCTTAGCGAGACATTCGATAGCGGCAACAGAGGCGTCTCGGGGAGAGGGGGGGAGCTGCAATGGAGCAAGCGTGCTGCGCACGTGGCCGTAGTGGCCATGGCAGACCTCTGATTGAGCCTCTCACCGCTATTCTACAGCTGAATTTGAGTGAACTCGAGTGGTTCGTGGTCGATGTTCATTAGGGAAGCAAGAAAGGTAAGTTACCGGAAGGCGTCGAAGCAGACAAGGCAGTAGCTAGTGTGCGAGCTAGAAGTAGTTAGTGACTTCGCAATAGCCATAAATGCAAGGCGCGCACCCACCCAACGTTGGATGGACGTAGCAAAACGTTGTTATGCTACAGAAAGCCAGATTATGACTGCCGAGCAATTCGTCTCGGCTCCAGAATTATAATGGCGAGCAACCGGTTGCGTCATTATCTAAGCTCAAGTGGCTTGTGAGACGAACTCGTGCACTATTCAGCTCAGTCACATTCTACACTTCAACTCGGGCCGTCAAGTTTGGACCGAAGCTGCGAGCCAGGCGGTTAACTTGCGGACGGACTTTCGAGCGAGAATATTGGTTCGCTATTGATGCTTGTGCTAGATACCTGCCACCCTACGCTACTATCGAATAGGCTGCTATACGCTGCGGATGGGAACTTTCTGTTTTAATATACGGACGCTCTGCAGCGCTGCCGAGTTCCATAATCGGCGGCATACCTTCGCGTACCTGCGGCGAACTACCTAAGAGTCCCTGGCTACCATTCAAAGGCTTCGCCGGTGTCTGCAGCGAGTCGGCGAGGACTGGCGTCGTCGCGCTTCGCTTGCGACTCCAAGAAGCTTGCACAAGCCGCGGCAGCGCTTTCGTAGCAGTAGCCACGGTTTCGATAACCGGAAGAAAAGCCGAAAGGAGCGTGCTGAATCTGCGCCAGGGCGCTCTCGCGGTTTCGAAGCACCAGAAGGAGAGCAGCAAGGACGTCCCATCGTCGCCGCTGCCTCAGTGTGGCTATCAAGGCCATCGAAGACAAAGGGGGAAACATGTCTGAAGATCGGTCGGAAAGCAGAGAGAGAGCTAGAGAGAGAGAGAGAGAGAGAGAGAGAGAGAGAGAGAGAGAGAGAGAGAGAGAGAGAGAGAGAGAGAGAGAGAGAGAGAAAGAGAGAGATGAGAGAGAGAGAGAGAGAGAGAGAGAGAGAGAGAGAAAGAGAGAGAGAGAGAGAGAAAGAGAGAGAGAGAGAGAGAGGCGCCGGCTCGTGAAGGCTGCAAAGCTATGAATGGCTCCAGCGCCTTCGAATCTCGGTCATTCGAGCAAAACAGTTCGCCCTTTAAACAGGTGCCAGACCTCGTGGCCGCCCGACCGTCGGCAAAAGTGCTGCTAGCGTACGCGCTTGCACCCTGCGTCTGAGCCTGGATGGTGAGGCTCTCGTACATTGCTGCCCAATATGTATGAGATGATATGATCGTATGAGATCGTATGAGATCGACTACAGCAGCGGGAATCCTCTCTCAGTACCCACTGCAAGCGGAAGTGGTAGCCGCTCAGGGACCCAAAAAGAATAGTAAGATATCTTTAATGCACCCCAAGGAACTAGATTTCTGTCTAGGAATTCTATATCTGCGTGACGAAAGTATATAAATTGGCCTACAAGAACATTTGCAGTGTCAGCACGCACAAGCACGCACAGGAGGACGATTCGCAGGGACAGAGCAGAAACTACTGTGAGGAACAGACAGGTCCCTAGTTTCTTTTTAGATATCGCCCAGTCAGGGGATTACGTTATCTCAGTTTAGATTGAGCTCCGGGTATTTGAAACCCATGTGTCTGCCGCTGTATTCACTAGAATGGTTTATTAGCCGACCTTGATCTTTCAATGGGTTTTCGAAGCGGCCCTCTGCTGATGTACAAGAAAAAGTAGAGCACAGCAACGATGAATATAGCCCTTATCTTAGTAATAAATCCACAGTCGATCATAACATCTCATGGCTCATGCTACGATTAAGCGATGCATGACGAAAAGCATTTCTGAAGGTCTGGTACGCGCTGGCTAATTATTACATTAGCAATGCTGACATGACAAGATCTAAACTTCGAATTATCGTGCTCGCGATTCCTAACCATCGAAATTCTAGAATCGCTGATTTAATCTCGCTGCATCCATAACCGGGGTTGATTAGCCATAGTCGGCGTCATCAGCGTCAAGCGCTGGCAACAGTAGCTCTGGTGATCGCTTCGCGATCACACCCATTTCTGTCTCCCGGACGACGAATTGGTCGTCGACTCAGAGTGTATCGCCAGCAGCCGCAGCGACATCCATCAAGTGTCGACGGGTGGCATCGCTACCCGGCCCGCCGCCGCCGTCCCGCCCACATCACCACACCACCGGCCCGCCCGCCGCTACCACCACCACCACCCCGCGGGCACAAGCCGACTCCTCCGAGTAGGGTTCGCAAGTAGGAAACAGCCGGCTCGGGTGGCAGGGGCGTGACCCTTTGTCATCCGTTGCCACCGTCGTGTGGTACTACTCCAAAAGGGTTGCTCGGTCTCGGCGAGAGCTAGGGAAGAAGTTGAAGGTTTCGACGGCAGCACTACGCCGAAACCACCGGCTCCGGACTCTGGCGCCGCCTAGCGACGAGCCGGCGACCGGTTTCGGGACGGATTCTCTCTCGAAGAATGCCGTTCTCGCGAATCACCGAGCTAATCGAGGCGACGCCGGCCCGCCCAGTTGCCGTTGCACTTTTCGCGAGTGACTAGCTGCGGTGACTCAATGGACCGAGCATGCCGAAGCCGCGGGCGGGCCGCGAATGCCGAAGCCGCGACGCCTGAGCAACAGGCGAGCCCGCCCCGAGAGTCGGCCCGGTGCCCGGTGTCCGCGAAGCGAATGCGAAAGAATGCGAATGCTCTGAAAGGGGGCGATACGCGAGCGCTGGGCAACGGCAACGGGAAGAAACGCTGGCTTCCCGATTGGGGCTTCAGGTTAAGTATTCGGCGCAACTATTTTAGCATGGATCGTTGCAGCCGATGAACGGTTGGAAGGTAGACTGGGACGGCTCTGGCGGACGGCTCAATTCTGGCGCGTCCACTTGACAGCTTTCCAATGGCAGTGTCACCACGTTTAAGCACATAAAGAAAGAGTAGCAGGGACCCAAGACATGCTGTGATTGATAGATGCGATTTAATTTTCCTTTTAAACATGGACAAGTCAGGAGATGTCATGACGCAAGTCGGGAGTGAGTTCCAGACTTTGGGAGCGAACAAACTAAAGGCTCCGAAGGATTTGAGCTTTGTACGAGGCATGGTTACTCAGTTACATTCCGAAAAGCGTGTGTGGTACGACGCTTCCTTAGCAGCAGGTGGGGCAGTGATAGGTAGGCTGCTGCCTAAGAATGAAGGGACCTAAAAGTGAGTGACAAAACCTTGAAGTCGATGCCTAGCTTGACTGGAAGCCACGGTGCCAACAGTGCCACTTGCAGGAGCCACTTATCCGACAAGGAGTTCCTCTCTCTCTCTCTCTCTCTCTCTCTCTCTCTCTCTCCACCCATCTGTCAGTTCACCGCTCTCAGTCTCTCTCTCTGTCATTATCTTGCTCGCCCCCCCTCGCTCCCTCCCTCCCCTTTCTCTCTCCTGCCGACGACAAGCGGGCAGCGGCCAGGGCAGCTGCGGGCATGCGCCGCGCTTCTATTTCTGGCAGCGTAAACCTCCTCCGTAACCTCCTCCTTCGGCTGCAGCGGCGGCGGAGTAGAGAGCGCGCCGCCTGGGACGCCGAGCTGCGGCTAGCACGCCGCTCTGCGCCAGACCGCAAAGCTCGCGTCGGCGCGGCCGCTGCCGGCGTAGACACTGTCTGTCAGTGTCTGCGAGGCCGCGGCCGCCGCTTGCGCTCCGACGGCGACGTTCGGGCCGGCGGCAGCGCCGCTCGGCCCATCCTGACCGGCGTGGGGCGGGCATCGTTGGAGGGTCGGGCGAAAGCGGTCTGCCACAGCGAGCAGTCGACTCGCAGGGCCCGGCTACGGGCCTCGCGCCCGAGTCGATCGAGCCACGCGCCCAGTGCGGTCCGGTAGCGCCTCCGCATCTGCCCGTCGCTGACGCGCTTGGCTCCACGAGACGTCTCAGAGGAAAGTCTGCTCCGCAGCGAGCGAGGGAAGTCTCTGCCCTCATTCGCTGCGTCCACTTTGGACCTCGAGCCTCCGGCCGGCCACGGGCGCCGCCCCCCCCCCTTGTTTGTATCGTCTCCCCGGCGTCGACGTCGGGCGGCGCACGCGGAGCGACGGCGACCCAGAAAAGGCACCCGGATCAGAGATGCGTGGTCTTCTTTCGTCGTTCTTACCATTTAGCGCCCCCCAAACGTGGAGAGAGTCTTCAGCCGGCGGAATCGACGTCTACGGAGTGCTCGAAATCGGCAGCGTCCGCTATCTCAATGGCCCCTTTGGGTTCGCACCATCCACGCCATGCCGAAGGAGCATTCTCTACGAAACGCGAACTGTCAGCGGCGCGATAATGATAATTAAAATAACTACAATAATAAAACACTTGCCAGGCACCCTAAGAGAAATTAACCTCTTTTAGGGCACTTTACATGTTCGTCACTTCCGCTCGCTCTGGTCGCAGCAGCGAGCTGTTTTTTTTTAAGTCGACGGGCAGGCGGCGACGTGTTCAGTACGCGTACGTTGACGCGATCAGATCGGTTTTCCTGAAAGGAGTGCAGTCGTGGGGATGAAGACCTTATTAGCGTACTGTAGGTTATAGACAGACTGGTTCGAGAGTGGTCGGCAGATTTAATTTTTGCTGCGTTACCCCATCCTTGAAGCCGAAACGCCGCCGCTCGCAGGCTGGGGGGGGGAGGGCACGGGTGCTTTAGCACACTTGAAAGTCGACATAACCGTTTTCGCTCCGGAAATCAAGTAGCCCAGTTCACAGCCGGAGAAGGGAACTCGGGTGTGTTAGGTACCCGAAGACCGTTCCGGGAGCGATGCGCCGCCAGACGCGCTCGTCGTTACCATGGGCCGTAACCAGGCAGCGGGTTACTACCGGGCATGCAGACAGATACCCGAGCGTAAAGGAGGGGCGTAAAGAAGGGCGCGGCGGGCGGCTTGCTTGTAGTGCAGCGCGCTTGCAGTACGCAGCTTCGGAATTAGTCTCCAAAGGAGGGTCAGCAGTCTTACGTGGGGCTAAAGGTGCCGCAGGTGACGCGCAGTCACGTGAGGCTTTCGGCTTTCCCCCTTCCGAATGAGACGCTTGGTCGTTTGTGGGCCAAGCAAGCCTCGCTTCCCCGGACTCTTTCCACGAACATTGCTAGCATGTTTAGTGCCAGCTCTGCACGCTGTTAGCGCTACCTTTAAGGAGCGGCGCTACCGGGACCGGCCGACGCAGGGGCTGCCGGGAAGCGAGGGGGCGGCGCTGAGCGAGGGAGTACGCCAAGGGAAGGGGCCTGCCGGGGGAGGCGGTGCGCTGCAAAAAAGGGGTGCACCGGGGGAAAGGGGCACGTCCGGGGAAGAGGCTTGCCAGGTGGGCGAACTAAGCTGCTTCCAAGTCGGCCTTGAGAGGGGGTCATTAAGCGTTACTAAGTCATTAGATTAAAAACTTGCTATAAAGTCGACTCAAACTTTTAGAGTTCGCTCAACAGAATGTTAAATTGCTCGAGCCGCGAGTATTAACCGCTGCACGCGGTCTGAGGAGCGACGTTTAGCTGTCACAGCTGGCGCCCATTTATGTTGCTTCGAGCTCTAGCCTGACACCGCAGTGCTGTGCGGCGGATAAACGTTACATAAACATTTCCGTATAAGCTATATGAGCCCATTTATGAGTGCTCGAAACCGGGCTTCCTGTTGGAGAACGCTGCTCTTATTGAATAGCGCGACGACTTGCGAGCGCTGTCTGGCGTATTTTTTCCACATCAGACGCAGCGCTAGAATGAGGACGTAACTCATTGTATGCAGACTTCGGTTGCAGCTCCGCTTTCGGAGCTGCTTCGGAAAAAAGCACACGCGGCATTGGAAGGAAAATGTCGGCTCGGGACTTTTGTTCAGTGCTGGAAGGGCATGGAAAATGGTCCATGCGACGTCATCTTGACGACTTCCGGTTTCGCAATTTCGAGGTCAAGGTGTGACCATCCGCTGGAAAATATTTTCGTTACTGACCTGCTAGAAGTTGTCGGAGGCTACCGAGCTTCCTTGGAGGGGCAATTGTGTAAGAGGCGAGAGAGACAGATAGAAAGAGAGAGAGAGAAAGAAGGGAGAGGAAGAGAGAGAGAGAGAGTGAGAGAGAGAGAGAGGGAGAGAAAGAGATAGAGACAAAGACAAAGGTGGGTAGTAAAGAAGCGTGCTGGGGGAGAGAGGGAGGGAGGGAGAGAGAGAGCGAGAAAGAGATAGAGACAAAGACAAAGGTGGGTGGTGAGCTGTGATGGCACACTAGGTAAGGCGGTTGCTTTCACGACCTCGGTCCCGAGGTCGCAGGTTCGATTCCTGTGGTGGGCGATTCTTTATCGCCACTGCAAGCGGTGGTGATAGCCGTAAAGGCTCTTCTGTCGCTATACAAAAGAGGCTGTTTAATCAGCTAGGATTTTTTTGTTTTAGTAAAGAAGCGTGCTGGGGTAGAGAGAGAGAGGGAGGGAGAGAGAGAGAGAGAGAGAGAGAGACAGACAGACAGACAGACAGACAGACAGAGGGGAGAGAGAGAGGGAAAGAGAGGGAGACAAAGGCAAAGGTGGGTTAGTAAAGAATTGTGCTGGGGGCGCGCCTTCTCCACTACGCTCTAGGGTGGGTCACCAGTTGTAAAATTGCTAAGCATGCATTTCCGACGGTGGGGGACCTGTGACTCGTCGCCTCACGAGTCGCTCTTCAGTGAGTTGCTTGCTGCGCTACAGTGCTCATCGAGCTGCTTTGGGTCCGGGCTAAAGGCCTTCTCTACACAGGCTGGGAGATCGATTAAGGAATTACCCCGTATGTTACCTTTTGAAACCAGCTCCACAGGCTTGTTTGAATTGGCTAGACCCACAGCACCGTACACCCGCAGACCTGTTTGGTTGCACTGGCGCTGCAACACTATTATGCTGCTGCTGCTAAATGACCATCTTTTTAATAAGAATCTAAAAGCACGTATGCAGGGGTGCGTAAACACAACCGAAGCTTACCGGCGAAGGCCTGCTTTGTAAAGTAAATTCATTCTCGGCGCTGTGAGAATTTTCAGTTTAGTTAAACAGTTTTCATCCACGGTGTAGTTAAAATCGGAAAGATGTGTCAGCATTCGAAAGCCCAACCACTCAGATGTTGCAAGTAAAGTACGAGTAATTCGAAGGAAGCTCGTGTGCTGACGGGTAATTAGCCTGCAAGGACGTGGAAATTTAGTGGCATGAATACAATTCGAGTGACTTTCAACAGTCAGAATGCGTCAAGGTTTAGTTGACTGGACAAATTTTGGGCTACGATCCAGCAGCCTAAATCTGTAATCATCTTAGTTGACCCACTCAAACCCTCTAAAGCAGTACCATCTTCCGACTCTCTCTCTCTCTCTCTCTCTCTTCCTCTCACAGCAGTTTTGCTAGCCACATCTCTAATATGAATCGTGTCACATGTATTTCTCCAGGAATCAATTCAGCTTCACTTATCTACGAAACCAGCACATCTCACTTCTTATGTTAAGGACTGTCGGGGACAGATGTTTGCTCTCTTCAGATTTGAGGCTGTTGCAAACACTTTCACAATTTGTGCCCAAAAACGTCTGTCCGTTCTCTATAATTTCCTTCAGAGCCGATCCGTGCTGCCGTTTTATTGCCACGACATCGCGTCCGGCTTTTGCTCTTCTCCAGCTTCCGGAAGTTGTGCGAGCCGTATTTCTAACTTTTAAATTAGCAAGGACATCTGGGAAAACCCGATAGAAGACCCATCAGAAACGTTACCAGTTTTAGTCCCCGATGACCTCCCAGCAGCGGTCGTAATACATCAAGGTCTCCAAATAGATATCAACGACGTTTTATGGATCGTACATGAGGTGTAGTCAGTGAGTCAGAGGAAGAGACGGCCAATTCATTTCCAGTACGGAACAATTTTGTTTTTCGGGCTTCGCTGCTTTGGCTTAAGGTGCTTGCCCGGACTAATGTCTGGCTGAGGTCGTGTGCCCGAGCCCCGTGGCACATGCGAAGCAACTGAGCATAGAGATTCAGCTCTCTCAGGGCGCTATTAGAAATACATTATATTTTAATTATATTCGATGGTCATACGCGATCTGCTGCTGCCATGAATAACTAAGATCACAAATATGTCATTAGTCTCAGGTCATGTCCCAGCACTTTTCAAAAAGGCTAAAAAGGCTGTAGTCAAGCCACTACTCAAGAAAACAACACCAGACCAAGTGAACTTGAACAACTTCCACCAAGTCTCCCTTCTACCGTCCCTATCAAGGACACTGGAACGAGTCGTGGCAGACCAGTTGAACTCATATATTCACACACCTATATAACACACACACACACACACACACACACACACACACACACACACACACACACACACACACACACACACATATATATATGTGTGTGTATTGAACTTTCAAACCTTGCTAGTAAGTTTCAGTCTGATTTTAGAGCTAATCACTCTATAGAGCCAGCATTACTTCGTGTGTACAACGACCAACTTTAGAATGTCGACATAGTTAGAGTATCTCTGTTTGTTTTGCTCTATCTAAGTTGGTCCATGCATTCGTGACATCCCGTCTCGACTTCTGCAACTCACTGCTTACTGGCCTACCAGCATGTGCGATCAGGCGATTGCAGCTGGTGCAACACTCTGCAGCTAGGCTTGTCTGTCGTGAGCGTCGCAGTTGCCACATTACTCCACTTCTCGCCGACCTGCACTGGCTACCAGTCAAGCAACGGATTGACTTCAAGGTTTTGTTGCTCACTTTTAGGTCCCTTCATTCTATGGCTCCAGCCTATCTTTCAGATATACTACCCCATCAGGCTAAGCATCGTACCACCCGCTTTTCGGAATCCAACAGTCTAGAAATACCTCATACAAACCTTAAATCCTTTGGAGACCATGCATTTAGTTCGTATGCTCCAACAGCCTGGAACTCCCTCCCGACCTGGGTCAGAACATCCCCCGACCTGACCACATTTAAAAGGAACCTAAAAACACACCTATTTAGGACAGCATTTAGTGGGTCCCTGTGATTCGTCCTTGATGTGCTTATGCGTGCTGACACTGTGCATGCTGCCACTAACCACATTGGCAACTCACTGCAGGTCTACCGGCCTGTGCACTCAGGCGCTTACAGCTGGTGCAAAACTCCGAAGTTAGGTTTGTCTGTTGTGACCGTCGCAGTTGCCACATCACACCACTTCTTGTCTACCTGCACTGGCTTACAGTATAAAAACGCATCGAATTCAAGGTTTAATCGCTCACTTTTTGGTCCCTTCATTCTTTGGCTCCAGCCTACATATCACTGCCCCACCAGGCTAAGGAAGCGTCGTACCACACACGCTTTTCCGAATCTAACTGTTTAACCATACCTCGTACAAATCTCAAATCCTTTAGAGACCGCGATTTTAGTTCGTCCGCTCTCAAAGCCTGGAACTCACTGCCGATCTGCGTCATGACATCTCCTGACTTGTCCACATTTATAAAGAAACTAAAAAACATCTATTTGTGACAGCATTTAGTGGGTCCCTGTGATTCATCCTGTATGTGCTGATGCGTGCAAACACTGTTGCATGCTGCCAATAACCATACTTGCATGTTGACATATTGCATGTCACCCATAACCACGTTATTCTTGTTGTTTATTGAGCGTGCTACCTCTAACTATTCGATCCTGCTTTCTTTGCAGCAAATGTAAAGCGTCTAGAAAGAGATTGAGTTCTTTGAGGGCGCTTTATCAAATTTACTATTATTATTATTAGTAAGGTTTTGTCACTTACTCTGAGGTCCCTTCATTTTCCTGTATGCTCCCAAAATTTCCTACGTGGCAAGTCGTCGGTGCCAGCTTGGAAAGACTTGTGGCCGGTCGGTCGCGTGTTGTCGGCGCTCCATCTTTTTCCGCTTGGGCTCCGAGCCCTACTCAGCAGATACGTTCGGACGGAAGCGCTCCCTGCAGTTTTGATAAGAACGTCGTGCTCAGCGAGCATTTTTCCTTTCGTTGCATTCCTTCTTTCTCTACGCTTGCCGGATATCCGAGCGAGGCTCGCACGAAGCAATGAGGGTGTGCCATCTCGTGGGCGCTAAGGACTACTTAATGGCGGCGGCGGCGGCGGCGGCGGCGGCGGCGGCGGCGGCGGCGGCGGCGGCGGCGGCGGCGGCGGCGGCGGCGGCGGCGGCGGCGGCGGCGGCGGCGGCGGCGGCGGCGGCGGCGGCGGCGGCGGCGGCGGCGGCGGCGGCGGCGGCGGCAGAGGCAGAGGCAGAGGCAGAGGCAGAGGCAGAGGCAGAGGCAGAGGCGGCTCGTAGGCTCGCCGCCCGTTCGTGGCGGCAGCTGCCTGCTGTTCGGCAATCAGCGACCAGACGATGCGGAACGATTAGCTAAACCGTCTCGAATCTCTGAGCCCTCGCTCGCCGCTGTCGGCCGCTGCTCTTTCAGCTTTCATAGACTGACGTTGAGTTCGTTGCATGCACTTCGCTCTTCGGCTCCGTTCGCTCGCCCATACCTCGGGTGGTATTCGCTGTACGCGTTAAACAAGCGGCTGAGACATGCAGCGCCGGCCGCGAGAAGCCACGCGGTCCTTTAAACGCCACCGGCCTCTACCGTCGGACGAGACCTAGGGCACCTATGTTGGTCACGTTGCAGAGGGCGCCCGACAACTCGATCATCTCTCGGGGACAATGCACGCCGCCCTTTTGCTTCCGGAGCCTCGCTGGAATGCTAACGTCGGATGTGAGGTGGATATTCTCCTTTGACTGACCCTTCGGCCGCTTGCCAGCGCCGTCGCGCCAGCAAATAAATCATCTCGTTGCCCCGGTTACGGTGCCGGCGGCCTTCCGCCGCCAGCTTCGCCTCCGCCGCCGCCGCTAGAGGGTGGCGCCAGCGCACTCGGGCGCCGAGCTACGTCGAGCATGGGCGGGCGCGGGAAGACGGAGAGGAAAGTGAAGTTTCTCGGGGTGTTCATCACGTCCGAGTGCGACTCGGACGCCTACGCGCCGCTGGTGCAGTCAAACCTGGGCCGGTACGAGCAGCGGGCGCTTCGAGTTCGCGTCAAGGTCGGCGACACCGAAATAGCGGTGAAGGAGAGAGGCCTCATACGATGGAAGACGGACCGCTTTCCCGTGCGTCTCCTTCGCTCGGCGCACACGTCGCTCGCCATTCCCGAGCTGACCTTCTTCGTCGTCCAGACGGACGACCGCCGCTTCAAGGTGCTCGCGTTCCTCTGCAAGAGCGCCGACGACGCGCGTCGGCTGGTCGAGGTAGCGCGGCTCTCGCGGCAGCTCGGCGACGCCGCCGTATGCGAACGGCTGCCCCGCCGCCTCGGCAGCGGCGACGACTACGATGACGACGGATTGCGAGCAAGGTCGGAGCTGGCCAGAGCGAGGTCAGAACAAGGCAGTTCGCTTTCATTCGCCACGAGCTGGGGCGGAGCGACGCTGGCGTCGACAGCTGCGGACTCTCGTCCGTGCCGCTATCGCTGGTCGGCTTCGGTGCCTGCCGCCGGTGCCTCGGAGACAGGCCGCTGGCAGCAGCAGCGGTGGCGCTCGGCTGCCTATGGACTGAACGACTCGCTGGCCTCGGAGGAGGCAGCGGCTGCTGCGGAGGACCGAGGCGGCGGCGGATGGCGCTACGTGGCGAGCGACGAAGCCGATGACCGAGACGACGGCGGCTACGGCGACGACTTCGACGACGACGACAGCGATGACTGGAGCGGAAGCGACGCCCTCGCTTGCACCAGCAACAGCTGGCTACGTCCTCGCGGCGGCGGCCGCGTCGACTCGGCGGCGGCCAGCCACCAGAGCATCAGCTACAACTCAGCGACGGCGGCGACGCCGTCGTTCGGCTACTTGACCGCGCAGAGATCGACGCCGAATGGTACCGGCGGAGGAACGACGGCGAGAACGCGCACCGCCGCTCGTAGCTCCTCGTGCTGGGCATCCGGCGACCGAGCGGCGGCGGGGGGACAGCCTCTAACGCTGTCGGCGACGGCGACGAGTCATCGCTGCCGCTCGGTGTCCGACCTCAGCTTCGAGCCCCTGGTGAGCGTGCCGCCAGCTTCGCTTCGACCGAGCGGCACCGGCACCCTGCGCATCGGAGGCGGCGCTGCAACTATGAGCGGCACCCTGCGAATCGCAGGCGGCTCGGCAACCATGAGCCGCCTGTCGGCATCCGTGGCGGGCGACGAACGAGCGGCGATCTCGCGAAGTGGCGTCGCCACCTTGCGACCAGCCAGAACGGGGCATGGAGGCGGCGGCGGATCTCGCTCGGCGGATTCGTCTGGCGGCGATGCGACAGGACTGGAATACGGCGTGGCCAGGGTGCTCGTGGGTAAGCAAAGCGCCGCCTACTCCTCCACTCGCTAAGCTCGGTTACTCGCGAGCATTCATCCGCCTCCTCGTCGGCGAGAAAGAGAGAGAAAGAGAGAGAGAGAGAGAGAGAGAGAGAGAGAGAGAGAGAGAGAGAGAGAGAGAGAGAGAGAGAGAGAGAGAGAGAGAGAGAGAGAGAGAGAGAGAGAGAGAGAGAGAGAGAGTGAGTTCGCAAGAGTGACGGCGTGGCGAGGCCCCGCCGACGTTTTCTAGGTGAGCCAGCTTAGGCTGGCCTCCGTCATCTCCACGTTCCCACTCGAGCAGGCCCGGGCTACAGCGCTCGCGGCCCATGTACGCCGACGGTAGGGCAGACTTCAATCCGGACGGGACTTTCGCTGGAGGCGGCGGATCCACGGACGCGCCCACCCACCGAACGAGCCACAACGAACACGCCGAGCTCTCGAGAAAGCGGGGCAGTGCCCATCGGCGTGAAGACGAAAACCTCGGGGACGACATGCTGATCCACGCTAATTCTTGCCTGGCTTGTTCGTTTGCTTTAGCCAAAGGCGTCTCAGCGTCGGCGGCGCTCCCAGATTCCGAATGCGATTAGGCCGCCGAGCCTGGCGCCTGCGCATGCGCACGTCCGTGTCGGAGGAGCACTTGAACGCCCAAGGAAAGTTAGCCACCACAGAGCCTCCGACCCCGAGGAGGACGTCCGTGCCGGCTGCCCACCGCCGCCGTCGTTGCTGAAGCAGCAGCAGCAACGGCCGCAGCAGCGACTGAGTCGCATCGGCGATAGAACATTCGCGTCAAACGCGGCGCTGCAACGAGGCGGCAAAAGATGGCGTATTCGCTCTCTCGCAATTGCTGCTCGGCCCTCGGCAAAGCCGCCCTAGGGCGGCTGCCTCCACGGCCTGCTGCCAGACTTCGACGCCTTCAGCAGACGACGGCGCACCAACGGGCTGGGCACAGTCCGGTCGGCGGCTGGCGCCTGCACAGGAGGGTTAGTTACTGCTGCTGCGACGGAACTAACGCAACTAATGCTCGTGGCTCCTCGAAGCCCCGCTGCACGGCCGTTACCCAGCAGGCTCCGAGGAACACCGCTGGCGGTGGAGGCATTTGGCGCCAGGCCCGGTGGCTTGCAGCTGCCACACACTGTGCGGCCGACGCCCGGCGATGCGTTAACATAACGTACCGCTCGGCATAACTGGCACCTCACGCGACGGCAGCAGCAGCAGCCTCATGTTTCGTAATTGACGTCGCCGCCGAAACGCGAGAGCATCTCGAACGCCGGTGGGTACCTGGCCAGCGCCGATATACTGATGAGTGGTGCTGTGCCGAGTTGGAGCGCTCCGAGCCGGTCGCTCGTGAGTTGTCTCCAAAATTCTGGCCGGCATCGCTCCGGCGATAGCCGCGACGAAGCGACTCCTCCGTTGTCTCGACCGACGCTGGCGACCGACGGACGCGCGGGCGCTCAGAGAGCACCACTCCTTGACAGCATTTCGCTGGCAACGACTGCGGCGACCTCTCTTCGAGCCACGGCGACCGTCCGCCGTTGACTCATCGAGCCACAGTACTGCTGCCACCCTCAGGCGGAAGCGCTGCACGTGCACTCGAGAGCGAAAACAAAACCGCTCGTTCGGCCGCGGGTGCTACTTCGCTCACACGCGGCTGCTCTTTGACCGCACAGCTTTGACGACGTCAGCGCACCGAGCAACCACGCGGCTGCCGCGCCCGCCGCCATTGCCTCTGGCTGCTGTTGCGAAAAATAAACCGCACGAAATGAGTCCAAAGACGCGTCGTCGGGCTTTGCCGCGCCAAACAGCCGCCACGAGACAGCCGATCAAATGTGCACCCGCCGATTTTGCACCCGACGGTTGAGAGCTCTGGCCTCGTTCTCATTCGTTGCTCTCCCTAGCCTGGTGCCGCCTGCGGTGCAGACGCTTTCAACTTTCTACTTACCATTTTGGCTACAGAATTTTCCCGCAACTCCCCGTTCTTCCATCGACCGGTTGGGAGAATTTTGTTTGTCGAGAACACGTTGCGTGCAGTGGGCATTGTGAGCCACAATCCGCTATCCTCGAATGCGTACGCGGGGCAACGCATCCCAGTAGGTTCGGCTAGGCAGAAGATGACACGCGGTCAACCTGGCGGCCACAAAAGCCAGAGCTAGAGGCTGGGCAGTGTAGCGCTCGATAAGTGTTTGAACTGGTGTTCGCGAGATTGAGGGAGATCGAGAGCAACCAAGAGAAGAGACTCCGAGAGAAAGAGGAAGAGGGAGAGAGTGTCCCTGAGAGGAGAGAGAGAGAGAGTGTGAGGCAAGACAAGTCGCAAGCAAGACATCCAGACGGGCAGCGAGGAAGCAGAGCGTGAGACAACTGATGTAAACAGACATCGAGGGAAATGGAGAGATTCAGAAAGAAATGAAAAGAAAAAACCAGACAAAAAAGAGACAGACAAATAAAGAAAGCTCATTCGCTTAGGCGGTGAGTTCGCTATACAAAACTCTCCTGAGTAACACCCACATGATCCTTGTGGAGTTACAGACGGAGATACATACATCTCTCATGCTTGCACTTTATAACGAACTACTGTGTATGTATTCTTAAATGTATGTGTGTACTCACGTGTGTGGTGTGCAAGCGTGAAGCATGTTCTGTTTGTGAAGTTGGTCAAGGATCGCAAGCGGGAACCGTGTGGCGCACGATAGTATAATGCGACTTTGGGCATGTAGAGTGGAGAAAATCTGTCTGGAAGGTCAAAAAACACCGGCGACCTGAGGGCACCTACCGACGATGTCCTAAAGCTACAGTTGGGCAAGATTAATGAAGTCTCTTCAAGTCGATTCGGCGGCATTTCGGGGGCGTTCCCACGCCACCGGTGCACAGTGCAATCGCAACGCAAGCACGAAGCCTTTTCGGCAGCAGTTTATGCATGCAGGGAGGCATAGGTGACCCTCGCAGACCGGAGTGCACCAGTATTTTTCGCCGAGGAGAGAACGAACCTTGACCTTACCGCGGGCTTACCGCCAGAAGTAGTCCAACGGCGCGGTTCCGACGACGATCCCATCTCACCGCCTTTCCGGCTCTGGCTCTGGCTAGTCTGGGATGCGCTCAGTCGCCGCCGTTCGTGTAGCGACCTTGACCTTCCGGAAGGCAAGCTTGCACTTGCGCTTGCTGCAGCGTGCGGCACGGCGGATGCCGAAATTGGAAACGCACCGCGCCGCCGCGCGCATGAAAAGCGCGGCGGCGCGACCAGAGCTTGCCAGATCGCGCCAAGTCTAGCTTTGAAAATAAGGTCCAGCCATTTAATTTCTCCTGTAAGTCGTCTTTCGAAGGCATTGGATAAGAGTGAATTATTAGCTGAGTGCTCCGTGTTGCTTTGTAGTCCCCGCCGAGGCGGATCTAGTCGCTGGGCTTCATTACTCGAAAAAGTAGAGTTTCCCATTCGCTCTGCTCGACCCGCAAAATGACCGACTCGAAGAGAAATTTGTTTAGCTCAGCCTCTAATTTCGCGCGTATCGCAAACGCGCAACTTCACTTTGGCACTGCTGAACTCACCCAGCGTCTGGTGGAAGAGATTGTCCTGCTTAAGTATAAGTGTCGTCTGGTGGAAGTGATCGTCATGTAGAAGAACGTCCAAGTCTCGATGTTCAAGTCAGTAAACGTGCAGAAACAATTCTGCTAATATCCTTTACCGAAAAGCGGAAAAGTTGGTTTCAACAAGGAAGAAAATTTGGTCCGGGACCTTCTTCATCGGTATTCAGTCCGTGGACGAATTAGGCCAACAAGAGATATCTCCCGTTGCGTAATGGTTTTTCGGTGTAATGACTCCAGTGCCAGGTGTTTCCTGTTATCAGCTTTTGCCGGGTGGCATTGCAAGAAAGGCCAAAAACCAGCTGGTAACGCAGCGCTTTCGCGAACAATTGATAGAATCGGCGGTGGTGACCCAAAAGACACAAGTAAGGCGGCTAAATCCCTCGCTGTTTTGCCTGCTTGCTGATGACGACAGGGAAGCTTGTAGGTTTCTGCGATTTCAAGCGGCATTGGCATAAGCTGCGCCTGCATCAGTTCCAACAGGCTCTAATCCGACGGTTTAGCCGATAATGCAAGGCTACGCAGCTGCGCGTATGATTTATTTTCGATTGAGCCAAAAATACGACTTTATGGCGATCTACCGGAGTCTCTTGAGCTAGCACATACCGTTCGAACGCGTCCTGGTGACACGTCGCCGATGCTTGTCTTTCTTCATCAAACGAGCAAAAGTCTTCTCGGGTCGCCATGTGTCAAGAAAAAGTCCAGTTGTCGCCACTTTTAAATTTGTGCGAGCAGTCGCGCACAGCAAAAGATGGCTTAGAAAGACGCCTTTTGTTACAGAACGAGGAACCGGGCCTGAGCGGACACCGCGCTGCTAGCTTGGCGACCTCTCAGCGTGTCCAAAAGTGGTCCGCTGTTGTCGGCCGGAAGAAAGAGAGAGAGAGAGAGAGAGAGAGAGAGAGAGAGAGAGAGAGAGAGAGAGAGAGAGAGAGAGAGAGAGAGAGAGAGAGAGAGAGAGAGAGAGAGAGAGAGAGAGAGAGAGAGAGAGAGAGAGAGAGAGAGAGAGAGAGAGTGGTAGCTGGGCATGTCGAAGGGAACCAACACTTAGTAGAGAACAGAGAGGCGTAGCAAGGGATGGGGAGGGACAAATGTCCCCGTGTGCGCCTATGCCCAGGGAGCGCCAAAAGCAAACTGGATTATACATGATTTTTTTGAACTTTGTATGTAATGATATAACTCTTGATTTCAAGCAAGCCTTCGTTTCAATGGACTCGATTAGTAATGGCTGAGCTACTCAAGCATATTTACAGACTTAGACCAAGCTATAGTTTGATGTGTGGCTCTTTTGAGATGTTAGTGGTTCATGAGTCAATAGTATTTGTTGCGTTGCTATTCCTCCTACGGCCAGTTAATGGCTTAAAGTGATTAGTGGGCCAGCAGAGATTGTGACAATGCCGTTTGTTTATAGGCTGTTTGCGATATATGGCAGTGATATTTAAGTAATGGGCGGCAAAGACCCGGGAGTAACGTCGGGCGGAACGGTGGTGTACTAGCCCGCTTCGCCGTCGGTATGAATAAGACTCTTTGAGCCGGCTTCGATGTGCTTCGTCGCACACTTAACGTTAGGGAGAATGTCAAAATACACGACGCTCTAGTGGCACACATACGACGATGCGGACACACCGATGTGGCTGTAACCACCATGTATTCGGCTGGTGCTCGCGGCGCACTAAGCACACGGCGTTCATCCCTCCGTCCGCGCTCGAGCTGGCCTCCCCGTCCACTAGCCCCATCCTGCCTGCCCCAGGCGGACTGCGTTTCGCTAAGGTCGGTGAGCTGTGATGGCACGCTAAGTAAGGCGGTTGCTTTCACGACCTCGGTCCCGAGGTCGCAGGTTCGATTCCTGCGGTGGGCGATTCTTTATCGCCACAGCAAGCGGTGGTGATAGCCATAAAGGCTCTTCTGTCGCTATACAAAAAGAGGCTGTTTAATCAGCTAAGATTTATTATTATTTATTTAAGGGCGAGCCCGACGTGCTACGCCGCGTCGAGTGCGAGCCAGCGTGCCGTGGCTGAGCACAGACACACCAGTAGAGAGCACAAGCTATGGCTTACTTAACTGGCTGTGCTACGATAACACAGCGGACATGTCTGGTCACTTTTCAGGTGCCCACAAGAGAATATTGTCCAGAAATGAGAAGGCAATTTTTGTAAACTGCGATAACCACAGCTTGAGCGTGGCAGGAGTTCATGCTGCAAGTCAAGATTCCGTTGCCATTGCAATTTCGGACAGTAGACAGCAGACCTAATTATTATTTTCAAGATCGACTCTGAGGTGGGAAGAGCTGAAGGATGTCTTAACCATAACTGTCAAACGTGAGTCTGCAACAAGGTCGAATGCAAGAATGGAGGCCATACAAGCTATTAATGGTGAACTGAACAGTATTGCAGATCTTTTGGAGAAACTTGAGATTGAGGAGTTGTTGTCAAGACTTTGAGAAGACCAGTGCCAAGAATTACTAATGGATGCCAAAACAAGATGTGAATTGTGTGGGTAATTGAAGTTGAACGAAGAATCTGCCGGCGGACATATTTGCCTGGAAACTCCCTCAAGATGCTGGTCTCACGACGGAGGAGGATATTTCAAGAATCATGAAGGACAGCATGGACTCTGTCTGACAAGAAATTACAAGCAGGTTTCCCGGCTCACAGATCTTGATGCCAAATTTGGTTTCTTGATTGAAGTTGAGAGGCTTGTGGAGACACTTGACCAGATCAAAATCCGCCAGAAATTTCTAGATCTTGGAGGCTTCCATTTTTCAGAAGTTGATGGGAAAGAGCAGTACACCGTAATACGTGACTGTAAAATGCTCCTTGCCACACGCCAAGTCTCAACACTAAAGGTGCCACTAGAACTTATGTATTTCATTGTCAGTTACGGAGAATACGTGTTTCCTTATTTGAGAGTTGCCTTGTAAGTTCTTCTCACCATAGCTGTAGCAGTTGCATGTTGTGAACGTTCCTTTAGTAAACTGACAATAATCTTGTCTTATCTGAGAGCATCAATGCGGTAAAATTGACTTCCTGATTCTGTCTTGTTACGCGTAGAGAAAGAAACTCATGGAAAAGATTGAATTTCAAACTGCAACAGACCAGTTAGCCACGTTCAAGGTGAGAACAAGTTTCCTAATTTAAAGCTGTAATAGCTGCCTCGTACCTGTACAGTTAATGCAATGTTCGCGATTCGATGCACGCTAGCGTGTGTTTCTTGCATTTCTTCCGCAGTGGAGCTTTTTTTGCAGCAACCTTTGACTAGGGAAGGGGGGCTGGCGCCATGTGTTTATTTTTCCGCCGGCGCCGAAGGGTCTCACTGCACCTCTTGTAGAGCAGTCTACTAGATGGCCGCAGAGAGTGCGCTCAGCAACAGCTAACTCTCCGGAGCGTAAAGTATATCCCTCTGGTTTTTTCATCTTTTGCTACTGTGACTATAACTTGAATTAGGCTACGTTTACCCCCTAAACAACAGATATCTTCGGGCAGGACTAGGCCCAAAATCTTATAATTCAGAAACCACTAAAAAATCTCAAACACCAATGTAACGCTTTGACGTGTTCCTCAAAAGAAAAGGTGGCGTGCTACATAAGCCAGATACGTTCGCCGAAATATTACTCGCGTTTCCTCATTTATAATGGCTACCAACCGTATATGCGATACTCTGTATGGTAGGGCGGCATGCCGAAGTCGACTAATTTTCTGTCAGTGGCTCTCTAGGCCCTGGGCATGATTCGGTTGCGCTCGAGGCAGTTTTCACCGGTCGGCAGTTTAGGGGCGCAGCTCTGGATGCTCTGCTGAGAGATGCTGCACGCCATGACAGGCGGTAGACGCCGGAAACCCTCTGTGGGGGGCGGACAGACTTCTCCAAGTACGGAGATGGAATTTCTCTTTTAAGTTAAGGGCAATATTTGTTGCTGCTGGGTTCTGCCTTTGTCAGCATACCTTCGTGCATTAGAGCTACAAGCTCCTACAAGTCGCTGGCTACAATTTCGCGACTCAGTAAGGGCTTCACCCCTACTCGCCGGGTGTCGGCTGGGAGTAGCATCATTTCTTTGCGACTTAGTTTCTTCAGTGCGTAGACGTCGCCACAACTCGTTTAAAATAGTAACACTGAGCCAAAGTGGTTCCGACGGATACCGAGCAAGCTCACACTTCCGTAAGTAATTACCATACAACATATAAATATATGAATATACAGCATACACACACACGCACACGCACGCACGCACGCACGCACGCACGCACGCACGCACGCACGCACACACACACACACACACACACACACACACACACACATATATATATATAGATAGATAGATAGATATAGATATATATCTATAACAGTTAAATGACATACACAAAAATACGAATGAATATATCGCATGTCACTCTCCGGTAATGCTAGCCAGCCTTAAGTGTGCCGGTTCGAATCGGTTGCACTCTCCAGCGCTCAACTGAGAGATCCGGTTTAGCGTATAGAGACATGTTGAAGACGAGGCTCAACTGGAGGTTGCGCTTCTCGAAAAAGAAAATCGGTGTCATCGAGGCGCTGGCTTGCCTCGTTTTCGTGGCAGCAACCAGTGCGAGCGGTGAACAGGAGCCACTCAAGTGAGTCGCGTATGCGGCGTTATTTTAAAAGTTAAAAGTTTTTGTTAAAAGTTATTGTTACCGCTATCAGCTCACTCTCAGCTAGTTCACTCTCTAGTGAGTCGCATATGCGGCGCCGCGACCGGAAGCTGCGCGTTCTCTAACGCGCATGACGCGCCACTAACGTGGCTGGGAATAGGGTAAATAATTTGAACTGCCTCAATTTCTGGCGAGGTTGCTCCGACCCTGCGGTCTGGTGGCGGAATTATTGGAGACATTCACCTCGCCGTCCCACGTTGAGTGTGCCCTAGAGCGACGGGCAGTGCGAAGGTCGCCGACAAGGATCGCTCATCTGCCACGTTTAATGTCTCCACTGACCGCAGTTAAATCTTTATCGCCCGCAGATATCCGAATCGTCGGCCCCGCGGTCCACACCGCGTGAAATGCGGTGACGATGCGTTGCAGCCGCCGGCAGCATTCCAGGCTCGCGTAGTTCTCGGTCCGGCGCCCCGGCCCCGCGCAGGAGCACCACACAAGCCTCGAAGTCTAACCGAGCTATACATGACCTTATAATGGCCGCGCTAGATTGAATCCTGCGCGGCGGCGAGTGCCGGGCCTCATAGCACTCAGAGAGCTCGGTTGCTCCCACACTCGCCGCCGCTCGCTACGAGTGCGGGCGTCCCGTCTGCGCACATGCAGGTGTGCTTGAGTGCGGGCGTCGTGTCTGAGCACGTGCGGGTATCCTCGTTACGTCTACTAACCAGGCGGAAGCTTAGTTTCGCAGATGCAGTGAGGCGTTTTCCTTTAACGGGCTAACTGGGCCAAGCAAGTCGTCAGTAATGAAAATTCATGCGGCGGTCGACACGCATTTATTGGCAGCTACGTTATGTTATGAGCCGGACCGCAGCCCTGAGCGTGGCCTCTTCCGATTAGTCACGCTGTTGTGGCTCCGCCCCGGCAGTTTTGCTATCGTGCCTTTCTTCCAAATAGGAACAGTCTCGTTTTCAAAGATCTAGCCTTCGGACCGGCTTTACGGTCATGGCAGTACTTGTTGTCATGTGCTCTTGAGAGGTGTGCGCCTCATTGGCAATACTTTGAGAATGATCGTACACTTCCGTTGTAGGGGTTGGCAGATTTAGGAAAGCGCCTGATCGACCGATGCGTCGTTAGTGGCCTGTAAATCGGCGTCGATCGGTCGGAGATGCCGTCTGTTCCGTCGAAGTGTGCTGCCGTTGTCAGTCTGCACGACAAACGACAGAGGTTTAGCCGCTTAATCCGTCGCCATTGCACTGGCGGTCCAGCTGTTTTTGCCATCAGCCCGAACTAATACCCGTTGGCTGAGTTTGAGGGGTGGAAGTTGGCGAGCGGATTGATGACGATATAATTCAAAATATATAATTCATTTTGTATAGAGCCCCAAGAGAACTTAATCTCTATTCAGGCGCTTCACATATGCCTCCGGGCTCGAGCCCACGACCTCAGCAAGACCTTGGTCTGGGGCGAGCACCTTAACCGCTGGACTAAACCAGCTAGTGGTAGTGCTGCTGTTGCTCTTTTGCACGGTCTTCGTTGAGTTGCACAGTTTCCTTTGCCGGCCATTGCGGTTCGACGTGCCGAGGGAGCGCAGGCAACGTTGTCCTAATCTGTCCAATTATCAGTTTCGCTAGGCTGAAGCCTGTCATGGTGCAAGGCATCGACCTCCGAATTATTAAAGCGAAGCACTGCTCAGGCTACATCACAATAGATGCGTTTGTTTGCACAGCTCTTTCCACTTCTCCGTTCGCTTATGGAAAGTGTGGGCTGGCCGTGACGTGCTTGAACCCGTATCGTCTCGCGAAATCATCAAATTCGTGAGATGGGAATTGTGGACCCTTGTCAGACTGCAATGAGTCTGATTTGCCCCAGCGAGAAAATATAGCTTGCAGCTCGGCCACCCTTTCTTTTGTCTTGCTTTTGATAATGGAGTGATTTCCATATGCCGGGAGTAAAAGTCGACTACAATCAGGTGTTGTCGTCCCTTGTGTTCGAAGAGATCGGCCGCAACTTGCTGCCAAGGAACACTGGGAAACGCTGTTGGGATGAGTGGCTCGCGCGGCTGTCTCATCTGGTTGTTTTGACAGAAGCTGCAAGAATCGACAAATAACTTGTGGCCAATGCCTAGCCAGTATAAACACGACCTTGCTCGGTTCCTACATATGGTCACAACTCGGTGGCCGTCGTGGATCAGCTGCAACAGAAAGCGGGCAGGCTTTGAGGATATATATATATATTTATATATATATATCGTCGCATATTAATAAACTATTTAAAAAAAGATAGCTACTTATGGTGAAGTAATTTCGCAAGGCTTTTGGTACCCCGCCCACGTATACTTAATGACAGCCTGTAGCTCGTCAGGCCAAGCATCGTACCACCCGCTTTTCGTAATCCAACAGTCTACAAGTACCTCGTCCTAACCTTAAATCCTTTGGAGACCGTGCATTTAGTTCGTATGCTCCCAAAGCCTGGAACTCCCTTCCGACCTGCGTCAGAACATCCCCTGATCTGACCACATTCAAAAGGAACTTAAAAACACCTATTTAGGACAGCATTTAGTGGGTCCATGTGATTCGTCCTTCACGTGCTTATGCGTGCTGACACTCTGCATGCTGCCACTAACAACATTTGCATGCTGACCCTGTGCATGTCACCCCTAACCATGTTATTCATTTTGTTTGTTTTTCAAGCATGATTTTACTTACCATTCAATTGCATTTCCCTTTGCAGCAAATGTAAGGCGCCTAGAAAGAGATTGAGTTCTCTGAGGGCGCTTTATCAAGTACATTATTATTATTAGTAGTACTAGTAGTAGCTCATGTCGTCAGCGGTAGCCTGATTTACTTCACTCAAGCGATCTGCTGAAAGCAATTTAGCAATGAAAGTGTGTATATAGAGCTGAACGGCTTCGGCAAGGTTCTATTCCTCGCTCCTACGCAATGACACGCTCTTGACAGCGTACCGTCAGGTACCTCCGGGGTCTTCCCACCATGCACTTGGCGAGGATTAAAACGCATCGATAGGCGTTGGGATCTAATCGGAACCGGAGGTCAAGGTCCTTAGTCATCGGTCACGGAATATAAAATAATGCATTTGTATAGTACCCCAAGAGAACTTAATCTCTATTCAGACGCTTCACACGTGCCTCGGGTCTCGAGCCCACGATCTCAGCCGAACTTTGGTCGGGGGGGGGGAACACCTCACCCGCTGGACCAAACCAGCTCGGTGAGCTAGGCGTTTTGCGGTCAGTGCGAAGGTCAAACGGAGGCAAGCCAACCATGCATCGACTGAATTTCTTCTCGTATGCCCACATGCACCACCACCAGACACTATTTTTCAATCTGAGCTTCGTATCTTCTTTCGGTGCGTGACAACATTCGGTATGCAAATATGTGCGGCTTCTTGCTCTCCGATTCACGGTAAAACGGCAAAAGAATGACTGGGCACTGGTAATTGCTGACTGTTTGGGGTCAAAACAAGCCAAGACCAGTGCCTTAGTCAAAAGCAACATCGCTTCCCGGAATGCTTTCCTCTGGTTAGACCCCAATGCCACACTGAGTCAGACGAGAGGAGTTCGTTTCAAGACAGTGGCCAGATTTGGCGTGAATCGGCCAAGGTAGTTCATAACCCTAAGTGATCGCTTTAGCCCGGCTATGCTGGTTGGATCAGGGAGGTTGAGGCTTACTTTTATTTTGTCGTCTGAGGTCGGACACCACTGGCATCAATAACATGCCTAATAACGTCAAAGTGGCATGATGGAAATAGCACTTGTCCCTATTCAACTTTAGGACCCGACACTGAGATTGCGAAATGACGTGATGCAATTTTAACAAATTTTGATTTTTTTTATATATTTTGATTTGTTTTGATATACTTTGATATATTTTGATTTGATATATTTGGATTTTGTGTATGGATCCACGGTGGCTTCTCAGCCACCATGGATCCATACACCAAAACATTGTCCACATAAACGACTACACCTTCGATCCAACCCAAGAAGTCATGCGTCAGCCGCTGAAAGATCTCCCTAGTGCTTCTAAGGGGCTGCCGGCGAAAGCAAAACCGTCCAAACGATGTTACAAAAATCGTTACACGAGTGCTCTTATGGGATAAAGGAATAGCCCAAAACCCGATTGACGTATGCAAGTATACGTCATACGTCAGCAACACCATATATTTTAAATGGAATAGTTGTTCCGTACCCTAAAAAGTCCACTTCCAAAGGTGGTGATTCCTCAGTGACTGGCACTTTTCAGCTACAGGCTTTATAGAGACATCGACAGTGTAATACTAATCATCAGATTCAGCTACGACCTCTCTTACTTTAGCCCGTGGTTTATCGTGAGATTTGGAATGCACAGCGTAGTGTCCAAACTTTCGGCAGCTATTGCAACCGCGGCCTCGTGTCGGGCAGTGCCAAAGAGTGTGAGCCAAGTTGCAGTTCCGCCAGCTCTCAGCTCCTTCGTCATCGGGCCGCCCAACTGTCCCACTGTCTTTGGGATTGCTAGCGCCTAAGGCTCAGGGCTCAGGGCACCCGGCAGACTGCGATCGCCGACGAACCTCAGAGATGTCTGAAACCGGGCGCTTCAGACTTAGTTGTGATTTTGCCGTCTCAGTCTGACGTGCCGTCTGTACCGCCACAGTTAACGGCCATGGATTAGTTGCAGCACTTCTGAAAGTTTGAGGTCCGACGAGCCCGAAACCAAGCTATCTCGGATCAACTCGACTTTCATCGCCCCGTATTCGCAGTGCGAAGCTAAATCATGAAGTGTGCCTACGAATGCCTCGGTGGACACAGGCGGATGTTGACAGCTGCGGTTAAATATTGCTCGATCGTGGAGGATATTCCTAAGCTGTTTAAAGTAGTCATCAAATTTTCCACGACGAAATCCAATGTCTTCACTCGGTCGACCTCATAGTTAAAAGGTGTTGAATATCGCTCGGCTTGAGCTCCCATGGTGTACACAAGTATACTTATGTGTACATAATTGCCGTCCGCTGTCAGCTTCTTACCTGTCACATAATGCCGAAAACTGTCTTACCGAGACGGCTATAACGCCGGCTCGTCAAGCCTAAACTCCCTTGAGGGTTGCAATTTATCATCTCTTGAGTCTTGTTGATATTTAGGGCGGTTCTGTAGAATCCCATGCTGTCACCATGTAAGATGGACGGCAGCTGGCGGATGGACGAAACGCGTTTATTGGAAGTCTTGTTATTTTACGAACCAGGCCTCAGCCCCGAGCGTGGCCTCTCCCGATTGGCCACGCTGTTGTGGCTCCGCCTCGGTAGCTCTGCCGTCGCAGCATCCGCGTTAATGTCCCGGCTAGCAGCTATTGCCAACGTGTTGCCTTATCTCTACGCTCCGACCAGTACTCAGTTGAGTTTAACTGCACTTCGAACGCACAGGGTACGACGCCACGATTATCTCTCCAGAAGATAATCTCTGCACAGAGACTGCGCTTTTCGCTCGTTATGCTCCGATATCGCTCGGAGCCGCCATCATTAGATGTCGACGCGACGTTTTAAATTCCTGACCGGCTAAAGGTAAAGCAACAAGAGGTATAGGTAATGTCGGCTGATTCAGTATCCTCATGTTAGTTAAGCGGTCGAAGAGCCGTCTACGTCATCACTCCCCCCTCCGCCCGCTTTGCAGGATCGGATTGCCTGCTGCAGGACTAGAGCTCGCGACCTGCGGCTGTGAAGTGTGAGCACCAGGTCCCCCCTTGGCTAAGACCCGGTAGGGGGCGGCGGCTGCGGCGGCGGCTGCGAGGCCGTATTCAAACAAGATGTAATCAGTTGGTCGCCGGGCTGCTGGTACCCTGCAGCGACACTCGGTGGTCGAACTAGAGACTTCAGATACTGCCTATCCTCTGCCTCTGTCGGCCGAACACGCAGCGGCGTCCTCAAGAGACAATCCTTCGTGCATGCGCCGCCGTACACGCTGCTGCGCTCACCGCTATCAAGACGGCGAGCTAAGCGCCTGGAGGATCTCGCTCAGTCGCCCAGCCACGCCCTGCAGTTCTAGCACGACTTGCGGAATGAGCTCCTCCGTGAGGTGGTCATCACAGTTTTTCCTTTTTTATTTTAGATAAGTAACAACATCTCAGCCGGATCCAAGTCCGCTTCGTGCACTAGCGTGGATCGCTGACCTCTGCCGCTTCGTGCGCGGACTTGCAAATGGATAGACCGCAGGCTAGCAGGACGGACGCAGCGGCCGAGAGCACACGAAGCTTTGTCGCACGCCTCTGTCACCGATCCGCCGCCGAATCAGAGCGTCTCCAAGAGTAACGTCCGACGGCGAAAGCCAATCGTTCGTTCGCTCGTTCGGCGAGACGTCGCGAATGGGGCGAACGGCGGCGGCGCTATGGCTATCGCGAGGGCGACGCGGCAGCGGCCGAGCTGCTGCTGCCGCCTGACGCGACCAGCTCTCGCGGCGACAGCTGGGCCAACTGCAGCGAGAGCCGAGCCGAGGCGCGCTCGCGTATGCTTCGCATCAGCTCGCTGCTGAAGTCGGACGGAGCCGCTCTCTGGCGTCTCTCTGCCGCTCGCCCGCTGGACCCGTCGTACTCCCGAGGCAATTGCGTCGCCGGCTGCTTCGGCGTCGCCGGCTGCTTCGGCGGCGGAGGTGGTGGAGGAGGAGGCGGCGGTGGTGGAGCCGTCGTTGGCCGCGGCGACGGCACAGGCCTATCGGCTTCGGCCCACCCAGTGGAAGCACTCGCGGTCCGCAGTTGCAGGGCAGTTCGCTGTAGCGCACCGGTGTGGCGAGCCTGCGCGCCCGAGCGCCGCCCAAGCGCAGCCACCTCCTGCGTAATGCCGTCGTGGCCGTAGTCCTCGGGCGGCGTCCTCGGTCGGCGTGCCACGACCTCGGCGACCGACACACTCGCCACGGCGGAGCGTCGAGTGCTCCCCACGACCACCGAGACGCGTCCACCGATCTCGGGCGTCGGGTGGCCGTCGGCGCCTGACTGCTCGCCCGCGCGACGCGCCGCCGGTTCGCTTGCCGCCGCCGAGGTCGGCTGCAGCACTTCGCTGCGGCGGCCGCTCGAGACCGACGCGTCGGGATGCGCCCGGGGAATGCTGACGGTGGCCGCGCGGCCATTCGAACCGCCTCGGGCCCTGTCCAGGCCGTAGCCGTCGGCGGCGCCAAAGAGGTCCCCGCTCGAGCGGCGCGAGACGCCGTCGACGGAACGCGCTCGAGAGGCCGGTCGGCCGAAGGCGCTTCCGGAATCGCTAGAACGTTCACGGCTCGGCCGCAGCGAGCGGTCGCCTTCAAAATGGATGGCCGCTGAAGAGCGAACCGAGGAGCCTGCGGGGCGCGCGAGGTAGCCGCCGGATGACCAAGCGTTCCTCGCCTGCCACGGCGTTACTTCGCCAACTGTCTGCCAGCGGCCGCCGTCGTTGTAAGGTGAAGTGCTCGTCGAAGACCGGTAGGCGCGAGACCCGCTCAGCGAATGCGGCGGCAACGAGCCGGGTGGCCGCCACCAGCTCGGGTTGTTTGGTGGTCGTCGGACCGGGTGGGAGGCTGTTGAGAAATCGCTGTCATTGAACTGCCGCTCGACGGCGGCATACCTATCGACGCCAAAATGGCGGCCGAAGGTTCTCGGATCGCCGTTGCTCGCCGCCTGTGGCATCCGGTCGCCTGTGCGATGGCGGTCGTCGTCGTCGTCACCGCGGCTGCTATAGCCGTCGGACAGCGACGAGCCACTGACCGACGTGAGCTTCGTGTCGACGAGCTGGTCCTCGACGCTGTCATCGTCGTGCGGTCCATCTCCTCGTCCGTCGCCGCGCCTGGCCGCCGCCGAGTCAGCGGCGGCCAGGCGCGAGGCGACGTCCCACCACAGCTCGTACACGTCGTCGGCGGCGAGCGCGTCGCGGTTGGCACTAGCGAACCGGCACGCTGTCGCGAGCAGGCGTACCTGGGCGTCGCTCGAGGGCACCAGGCAGTGACAGACGGCGGCCGGGAGCCGCCGACTGCGCCGCCGCTGCCGCAACTGCGTCGCCGGCGGCGACGGCGGCGGCGGCTCACCAGAGACGAGCAGCGCCAGCAGTGCCGGATGTTGCGAGTCCGCTGCGTGCGGTGAGCCGACCTCGGCGAAGGCCGGCTCCCTAGCGCGCTGCCACGGTCTCGGGCGCCATAGCTTCGCGTCGGCGGCGCGGCGGTCCGGCGCCGCCGCAGTTCGCTTGACCGCAGTGGCCGCAAGCAGACGTTCGACGCTGAACCAGAAGAGCCCCTGCGACGCCGGACCGCCGCCGTCGCTCACCTCCAGCTGCACGCCCGTGCTGAAGACTGTCACCAAGGCATCTCGCGAGCGCTCCGATCGCCGTCCTGCGGCGCCGTCGTCGCCGCCTCCGTCCCTGCCGCCGTAGAGCCGCTCAAGCGGCTTTTGGATAGCGCTCAGCGCTGAGCCGTCGTAGACGGTGCCGTCGCTGCGCTCGGCCGACGTCGCGCTGCCTAGGTACACGGCGCGGCAACTGCACAGGAATACGCTCGAACCGTGGCTCCGGGCCATACCGGAAGCAGATCCCCGCTGGCTGCGCGCGGCTGCAGCGGCGTCGGCTCGGCCGCGAGCTGGTCGATGAGGGCTAGAGCACCATTCACCACCGCCGGCGCTGCCGACCGGCTAGCCGGGTCCGAAGGCCGCCGAGACTGGACGCCGCTAGCCACCGCACCACCGCCACCGTGGCGTCCCGAGCAACTGGTCGCGATCGGCCTGCCTCTCAGCGAGCCTCTCGCCGGCTTCGGCGGTGTCGGCAGATTTGTAAGCACCCCGTCGTGGCGAAATGCAGCAGTAGGCGTTGGCAGGCAGAGAATGGCCGGCTTTCCGGACCCACAAGGGGGTCTTTGTTATAGACTGCGGTATTCAAATGTTGACAATCGGTTTGAAAGCCGCAAACATACATGCGAAGGGCGCTTGGATTAGCTAGGAGGCCGCTCCTGAATGGCGCGGCCGTCTACATTAACCAGCAGTCGTCGAATATTGACTTTCGCAGTCGTCAGCTGAGCGCGGGGAGGGGCGACGGAAGCGGCCCTCGCCACTAACCTGCCGTCGGCGCTGTCGTATCGGCGATGGACGAGCAAGGCCTTGGCATTCAGCATCTCCTACCTAAGCGGCGGCTGTGGGCTCAGCGCACGCGCGCGCGAGCGAGAGAGAGAGAGAGAGGCGACGACGTCAAGCGCATGAGTACTGGAAGCAGCAGCTGCTCGTGGCAAGCGTCGTCTTGAGCTCAGGCCAAAGGTGACGCCGGCGCTGTTACGCCGCTCGAGAAAGCGTAGCAATGTCCGCGTCGCACACTGCCGGCGTTTGGCAGAGCGAGCCCACTAGATGAGCCTCGGCGCAGTTAGGCCGCCTCGGCCTCGCTGTTCACGAGCCGCAGGGCGACAGCTCAGGCTCAGCCGCTATGCCGTACAGACTGTTTAACTAGCCAATCTTTAGTTTACTTCGACGTGTCGCCAACAAACGTCTGAGTTCGTAACAGTAAACCCTCGCCACAATCTGGAATAAACTTCGGACTGGGTAACACTTAAGCGGTCGCTATCCGGTTGGTATGGGGAGAACTCGGACACTGGCAAAGCGATAGATATATGCTTTCCATTCGGAAATTAATAAATCTTTTTGGCTGTCAAACTGTCTTTCTCGAGGTTAGGGCAAGGTGAGGCTATGTATAACCATTGAATTTTAACAGAAATGCCAAAGGACAGCGATATAATGCAATTATATTTAGATATGAGCCCACAGTAGAGTAGATCTTGTTGTGTTACTGTGTCTCCGGCTGTAGCAGCGCGAGTGGAGTCTCACGGAGACACAAGTGGGCGAACGTGAGCGATGAACGAGACTCCCTTTATTCCCCTAGCGGGTACATATATATATAAGCTCTGGGCTGACTCACCACAGATAAGGGAGTGCATCCGTGGTGAGCCCCCATGGTGGGCCACACGCCAACATCAAAGGCCGCACCGAGCCAACCACCCAAACATCAGTCCACATCAAAGGCCGCACGGAGCCAACAGCCCAACCACCAGCCGAGAGCGGGGCACACACCAGTGGCCGAGAAGCAATGGGCACACACAACAATCTGCAAGCAGGCGGCAGCGCTGGCAATCTGTACAATCTGTACGTACGTACGAACGCTTCTCACCCGCCAGGCTGCCAGCTTACCAAGCGTCGGAACTAATGGCACCAACACAGACCATCTTCAGTAAAATAAGCAGGCCGTAAGTCCACCCGCCAAATTTCACAGCCGCAATAAGGACGAACATTTCCGCCACCAAATGAGGTGATCTTATTAGGCACTCGTATTTATTACAAATTCAATTTTCAAAAAGACTAACGCACAAAAAATACGACAGGTCTCCGGTAGCGAACGCGCAGGGCAAACAGAAACTCGCGGCGCATTGAAAGGAAGAAACAATGGATCGGCACCGACGAGGCAGAGCAGTGAGCGCAGGCACGTGACACGTGAGCGTTCGCTCCTGCGTCGGCGAAGCAATAAGTTATACGCACGCTGCGTATCAGACCACCTAGCCAGACACATGCACGCACGCAGCCTCGAGAGAGAGAGAGAGAGAGAGAGAGAGAGAGAGAGAGAGAGAGAGAGAGAGAGAGAGCGGCGGCAGCGGCAGCAGAGCCACATTAAAAGCAGGCCGGCACGTTCCACCAGTAAATCACGTCCACGCAGACTTTCGCCCGCGACCCTAAAAAAGTGAGAAATAACTCTTCCGTCGGTCAACGCTCAAAGCGGTCAACGGTCAACGTGGGAGTTCAGGCGGGCGCCAAACGCCGGCGCCGAGCGTGGCTCCCCACTCGAACTTCACCAGGGTCAAGCTGGCGACAAAATCTGCTCACGGGACGTCGGTAGAGTAAAAAAAAAGAGAAGACACACTCAAGATCGTGCGCCCAGCGAAGCTGCGTCGTCCAGGGAATGCCGCATTCGCTTTTTCAGCGAGATCTCTCGCTTCAATCTGTGAAATGCTAGCTTCGTCGCAGCACCAGTCCCGGCGAAGTGCCATTTTAGCCGGACCAGCGCCTGTTCGCTGGCTCTAATCGAGAGCGGGCGCCAGACGTGGGCTGAATGTACAAACACTACGTCGGGCAGCATGCCGGGCTCTGACAATAGAACGGCAGCGGTGAACACAAACAGCCATACACAGCGTAAATACTAAATGCTCGGCTCGAGTGGCCAGGTCTTCAGGTTTGGGGCGGGCCCTGATTCAAGCACGTGCTCTGCTTCAAGAGCAGCTCGCGCAGGGTGCCAACTGTTGACCGCTAAGTGAGTCCCATTTGCATGCTTGCATTACTCGTCCGATCGGCAGACTTCGGCGGCAAGGGCAACCCACGCGCAATCGGCACGCCGCCACCCACTTCAAGCATCGAGCACGATCCACGTCAGCAAGCCGCGCCCACACGAGACTCGCACGAGGAGCGCTCCCGTCAGTGCACAGCAGCATCCGGCGGCGGCGGAGTCCTTGAGCAGGAGCTACTTTCGCTGGCTGCCGAGCTGCTCACGCTTACCGAAACGTAGCTGCGGGGCCGGGAAAAGAGAAGAAGCACACACGCACGCACGCACGCACACACACACACACACCGCGCTCACGTCACACCACCATTCGCACACTACCCGTCGAGCGGTCCCGTCGCCAGTCGCTGCCGCGACCGACGCCGTCGGCTCCTACCTGCCGAGCGTCCTGCGGCGGCTGCTGCTGTTGTGGCTGCTGCTGCCGCTGAGTTCGCTGCGTCTCGTATCCACGAATGCTCATGCGCTCTGCCTCCTGGCGCACGAACTCGTCGTAGTCCTGCTCGGCCTGCTGCTCTCGCATCAGCTCGTCCAGCTCCTCCATCTTGGAGGCGGCCTTCTGGTCGCGACGCGCCGTCACCTGGTGCACGCACGGAACGCCCACCGACGGCGGTTAAATAGCGAGAGAAGACCGCCAGCCGGGTTGGAGTGCAGGGCCACCGACGCTCCGGGGCGGCGGCAGCTTCGCTCACCTCTGCGTCGAGCTCGGCTCGGCGCTGGACGCGGCTCTCGCGCTCCAGTGCCTGCTCGCGTCGCGTGAGCCGATCGGCGGCCTCGACCTCGCGAACCAGCTCCTCGCGTCGCTCGATCGACTCGGCCTGCCGCTGCCGGAGAGCATCCATCTGACGTGCCACCTGCTCCTGCCTCTCGGCCAGCACCTGCAGACAGCGACGGCGGCAGCGGCTGAGCAGGAGAGACGTGCGAGCGGTCGACGAGGCCTCGGCCGTCGGAGTTCGAGCGAGAGCGCGGCAAACGGAGATGCACGAGCGAGGCGAGGCCGGCGAGCGTCGCTGTCGGCTGAGGCAAGCGCCGACTTGGCGACAGAAGAGCAGGCAAGGCGGCAGCAACCAGCTACCTCCTTCATCAGCCGCTCCCTGGCCGCCTTCTCGCGGTTCCACTCCTCTTCTCTCTTATGCCACAGGCGAGAGGCCTCGTCCCTTAAAGTTGACGGCAGACGAGCGTCGGTGCTTGCAAAGCGAGCAGAAACCCAATGCACAAGAGAGCTTGGCAAACGAGCCCTTCATTACTTTCTTATTTTGCCGCACAATACTCGGGGACGATTAGAAGACACTAAGCCGAATATATTCATGAGCGCTCAGCTTTTGACCACTTCGGCTGCGTCTTGAAGATTCCGTTAACGTGGTGGACACTTTATCTAGACGCCGACATTGCCCCGGTGACGCAATGCAAGCCCGACTAATTACAGCTTAAAACTCGGTCATACGGAGTAAGCTTAGAGCCGAGGTAAACTGCGCACAGGCCTTTAAGACCAGCTTGAAGAAGCTGGCGTTACGAAGCTAGAGTCTAGGAGATCTAGCATTTGGTCGCCCAAGTCGCAGAGCAACGGTAGAAAAGGAGAGCGCCAGAGATGAAGCCAAGTGGCAACTGCGACGCTCACGACAGAAAAGTCTAGCTGCAGAGTTTTGCACCAGCTGTAAGCGCCTGAGTTTAAGTTCACAGGCCGGTAGACCAGCAAGCATTGAGCTACAGAAGTCAAGACGAGATGTCACAAACGCATGGACCAATTTAGATGCGGTATCTCTGTCTAAGCAAGCCCGAGTTTTAGCAATGTTATGTGGCTGAAAGTAGGCAGACTTGATTGTGGAGCTGATGTGGTCGTCTAACGAAAGGTCACTTTGGAACACGACACCTAGATTTCGTGCAGATTCAGCAGGAGATATTCTGGCAGAGCCGATTTTGAGAGCTAGCCTTATACATATACTGTATATACATTTATAAACGTAGTGTACAAATATACATATGCAAATTATGTTTGCATGCATACTATACAAATGTACATGTACAGGTACATTCGAAAGTAAATTTACAGAGATAAGAGTCAATTGGGCTCAAATAGCATAGTGCCGATAAACCTTACTACACAAGCCCCACACACCTCTAGGGTGAACGGTAAATGGCAGAAGAAGGCTTAAAGTGCTTAGTGCTGTCTCCTTGGTATTGAGTTGCTCATCATACCGAACAAAGAGCAAACACAACATCCCAGCAGCAGTATAACTCGACAAAGCATAGTATGCACCAGACCAAACCACTGCCGTGCAGCCGTAGCATTGGTGGTGGGAGTTGTTGGCAGCAGTTGATCGACAGCAGCAGCAGCAGCAACAGAAGAACAACACAAGCATTAGTGGACTTTGCTTTCGGTTATCAACTCCTGCTTGCAGACAGATCAAGGATAATGGAAGAAGGCAGTTACTGGCACTCACTGGTACAAGGCATCCAGTTCAGCTTCCCTTTCCTTCTCTAGCCTCAGCTGATCTTCGATTACCTGCAATCAATCGATTCAAACCTTCGTATCACACATTGTGCTTGCAGTACTACAACAAGCGTCGCACATCATCTGCTGCACAGGCTGCTCCATCACGTGACATAACCAAACAGATTCCCTCACCTGAATGTCACTAAAAAACAAGTATCCTTTCTTACACCAATAGCAAATATATCGGATGCCAAGCTTAGATAACAGTATTGAGTATGATTCATGACGACTACCTACCATAACCGCTTCTGGTATCTCAGCAACCACAAACCGGCACGATCTTCAGCTGGGCATTATTTAGATCAGCATGCTTGCATTTCACGACACAGGCTGCGAGTTCGATTAGCGCTGTAGAATTTAGATGCAATTAGATATGCTTAGGCTCTTCTGCCACTACAGGAACGAAGCTGCTGAACTAACCAACCTTTACTATACTTAAGCACTGACACTAAGCACCGACACATACTAAAACGTTAGCTTTATATTACAGCCAATAAACAAATTAGTATCCCACTCTTGTAGCTCGCGTGGCTGTATCTGTCTTTATGCAATGAATCAACGACTTCATTGCTGCCGATCGACTAGTAGCACTTTTAGTCGTCTTTCTTAGGAACAAAGACACCTTCCGAGAGTTTCTGGTATTTACATGCACATGCACAACGCGAGTGGGGTCGACAGCTAGTCCATTATCGATCACTCTTCTTTTTTTTTTGGGTCAAAGATTCCTGATACAATTGTTACAGCTCGTCGAGACATAGCCAATAATCATTATCAAGTAAAATTGTAGTCGGGATTCAAGCATCATTCTGCCACTGAAACTGGTCACCTCCGGGTAACGAAATACATTCAAGGCTGCGAATGTTGCTGCATTGGTTTTGCTCCACCTGTCGACAACTTTCGATGCTAATGCTCACAAGATCCTGTTTGAGCGATTGAGAGCGACAATAGGTCTGGCTGATAAGTCTCTGGTGGCGCTCGACTCATACCTTCAGATCATGTCCTCTGCCTGTTAGGTATCACCTAGCAGACCTATCACATTTGAAGCTGCACATGGCTCTGTTGTTGATTCTTTGCTATTCTTCCTTTGTACATCGCATCTGAAGAAGGAAAATTGCCCCCCCCCCCCCGACATGGGCCATGACCTCTATGCCGACGAAGCTCGGTGGTACTTATCATTCCACACCCTCAGAATCAGCTCTGGCGATTGATAACTAAAACATCTGTTTTGCCGACATTCAGTCATGGATTTTGACCAATTTCATTTTGCTAAATGACGATGAAAAACCCAAGCCCTTATCAAGGGAAAATCTGAATTAGTGGCTCTAATGAGTGACTTTGCACTCCTAATTAGATATGCCATAGTGAAGCTAGCGCCCACTGGTCGTGGAATGCGGTCATCCTTGTTGACGACTCCTTGGCTTTTACACGTTCAGAATACTTTCACAGCAGCTAGTCATTACGTTGTGAGCCGTAATGGTAACACTCGGTCAGGCGGTTGCTTTTCACAACCTCGGTCCCGAGGTCGTGGGCTCGAATCGTACGGTGGGTGATTCTTTATCGCCACTGCAAGCGGTGGTGATAGCCGTAAAGGCTCTTCTGTCGCTATTCAAAAGAGGCTGTTGAAATCAACTTGTAATTTTAATTTGTATCTGTATACAGGGTTACGGGCTACTTATCGCAGTGGCTGGTTAAGCAGCTCACTTTTCTAACAGGCTCTCTCTAGGCAAGACTACCACAACGAGCACTTAAGCATCTACACTCGGTAATAAATTCGGCCGCTAGATTAATTTTTAAATCAAAGAGATTCAGTCACGTGTCTCATCTGCTGAAAGAGCTGCAGTGGCTCCCGATTGAACATTACATACCAAGCAAAAGTCTGACTTTGATCCACGAGCTTCAGCTATCTTGTGTCCTTACATCATCTAAGGCCACTACATTGCCTGTCCATTCGTTAATTAAAGACTGCGCCATTTTGTTCTGTAGTCCTAGACTGAGGAATTCATCACCACAATTCTTGGGCCAGCGACACCGTCTCGATTGCTTCTAACTCGGGAACATCCATTCTGGCCACACTACTGCTCCGCTCTGCTACGTATTTTCTCGACTATCCTCATAACTCAACCACGACTCTCTTTTCTTTCTTGCATGAGGTGAAGCTAACTTATATGCATAAGAAATCCCCATGCCCTTTGAGTGCATTATAAAAAACTCTGCAATAGCCCCGTGTAAGTCTGTGTGGCTCTGAGTAGTTACAAACAGAGATTCAATTACACACTCATGCGAAGAGGAAGGAGCAACGATCGATCGGCAGAAGATGACAGTCTATTGCAATTGCTTTTTCAAGGGCACCCAGCTAATCAAAGGCAAGAAGGCAGAAAAGCCGCCACAAGTTCGGTGCATCAGCAACTACAATGACGACACACACACTCCGATCTAAAGAGCTGGTCAGCTACTCGATGGAATCCGAGTGCAACGCATAGCCTACGTATCAAAGGGGAGCTGTGGGCAAAGCAGAAGGCGGAGCAGAGGACAGAGAAGCGCCGTGCTGTCTCGAGGTGCCTACCTTCTTCATCCATGAAGCGTCAGCTTGCGCACGCTCACGCCTTGCTGTCTGCAAGGCCACGTCCTGCATCTCTCGCTGGATGAGCGTCTCTAGGACTTGCTTGTCTTGCTCCTTTAATGGCAGCAGAAGCAGCTAGTCAGCAGCAGCAGTAACAGCCAGCAAAGCTAGACAAACGGTGCTCAGCATCTCTCTGGGCACTGAGTGAGGAGAGAAATAGCAAATTCTGCAAATCAGCGATCAGCAGAAGTCGATGCTTTAGGCGATCAGCAGAAGTCGGTGAAGGAGTCGGCGAAGGAAACGACCGCTGCACGGACCGGGCCACCGACCGGACCAGGCAGCGGACAGCATTCTGTATAAGGCGTGCGCGGAGCAAACACAACGAACAGCATGCAACGATGCAGCACAGAAAGCAGCAGCAGCTGCTGCATGCCGTCGGGTCGCAGCCGCCGAGTAGGAGTGAGCACTTTAACTTGAAAAGCTTGGGGAGAGGGGAGAAATCCAACATCCAATGGAGGAGGGATTTTTGCGCCACCACAGAGCGCCGCAGACAGCGGAGCGCACACGCACCAGCTCCTCCTGTATTTGCTTCGACTTCTTGCGCAGATGTGCAGCGTGCTGGCGCAGCAGAACGCGACTGGAAGGCAGAAGAAGAGAAACGACATCAAGTACGCCCCGACTCGCGCACTCGCGCTCGCGCAAAAGCGGCAAGCAAAACAGGAAAGCGGATGCGAGCCTGCACACCGTTAGCTGCCGCCGCCACCGGACGTGCAGGACAAAGCGGCGCCGTGCAGTGGCCGCCGCCACCGTGCGTGGCAGCGCGGCTGCGCGAACACGCACCCGCGCTCCTGCTTGGCTCGCTCGTCCTCGCGCCGCTTTTGCTCCTCCTCCAGCCTGTCGAGCTCCCACTGCTGCCGCTCCAGTGAGTCGTGCTGCTGCTTCAGGAGCTCGGCCTAAAGGCAGTTGGCCCGTGCCAGACCGGCGAGCGAGTGCCGCGCGGCGGCAATCGAGCAATCATTACGCGAAGAGGCTACTGCCAGCGCACTGTTGCATGCGCTGCTGACAGGCAGCATGCAGGTCCTGGCTCCTTTCCTCCGATTGCGGCAGTGATCAAGAGATTCTTTAGACTAGTATATTTCCAGCGAGCTTGCAGATGCACGAAGTGGGCCTCGGCAGGCAGTAGGGTGCGAGTTTCCAGAAATTGCAAGCGACAGCAAGCGAAATGAAAGCACTGTAAACTTGAGTCCATTCGCGAGTCAATACTAAAATCTGACTGGCGGAGAAGCATCTAGAACGTGTCTGCATGCAGCGTCCAATGGACTCACATTAGGGAAAGACTCCGTTTTCGAAGCACAGCAGAGCTGCCATCGGCCCCGCCGGGTCACGCTAACAGACCGGACGTGCTGTCATATCTGCTTACCTCTCGCTCGCGCTCTTTCAGCTCGGCAATCTGCGTGCGCAGCACTTCTTTCAGCCTGTACTCGTCGTCGATGGCCTCCTGCTGTCGGCGCCGTTCGGCCTCCAGGGCGGCCAGGCGCTCGAGCTCCAGAGCGCTCTCCATAGCCTCGTCGGCTCGCCGCGCTTCTTCGGCTGCCTGCAATGCGACGGCGGCGGATGCAGCGAGGCATGCCGGGTGTGCGCAAGGCCTCCGCTCCTTCGAGCCAAAGTTAGCCATCGACGGACTGAATGGCATCGCAAGGCGACCGGAGAGCGTTGCTGCGCAACGGAGTGGGCTGCTTCCGAAGCGGAGCGGGCGGGCTGCTGCAGCGTGTCCGTGTGGCGGCGCGCACCTCCTTCTTCTCGTCGAGCTGCTCACTCCACTTGTCCACCACGGCCTGCTTCATCTGCAGGGACTCGAGCTGCAAGCAAGCACAGCAACGCTGCGCTGCGTCAGACCACACCAGCGGTGCCGGAAAGCGCGACAGGCGTCAAGCGGCCGGCGACAATGTTCCAGCACAGGTTGCGTTTAGTATTTCCAAACTCTCAATTTTAACAATACATTTGAATAGTGCCGTCAGAGAACTCGAGTCTTTTTTGTGCTTCTTTTGCAGCATATGTAAAGTGCCTAGAAAGAGGTTAAGTTCTCCGAGGGGGCTGTAAAAGTGTATTTTTATTACTAATTCTTTTCGTCAGGCCGCCTGCCGATCGGCGCAAAGGAGCCGACCGGTGGGTGAAGGCTAAGGAGCCGCCTGACCGGCGTGAGTGGCACTGGCACACGGGTATCAGCTAGGCGGCAGTGGGTTTGCATGGAGCGCGGAGCAAGCACTCCGTGCTTGCCAATGAAACCGACGACCGGCAGTGATGGGGAGCAGTGAGCGAGCGAGATCGAGAGAGAGCCGCTGGCTAGGCAGGCATCGGCACGCCTCGTACACAGTTGACCGCTGGCACGCCCGTCGCGCGCGTTGCTGCTCAAACCGCTCCCGGTCTCGAGGCCGCCGCCGCGTCCGGCTTGGTGAGTCAGCCGGCTGCAAGGAAGGCAGGCGGCGGCCGCGGCGGCACGGACGGCGGCGAGTGCACACAAGCGGCTCGCGCGCCGCACACGGTAAGGACGACCCGCAGCTGCCGCTGCCGAGCTAAGCAAAGCGAAGCTCGAACCGACGTTTAGGGCCGAGTTGGAACGAGCGGGGTGTGGCGCGGCACTTGCCTGCCTCATGTCGGGGCTGTTCTTGCGGAACAGCTCGTAGTACTTGACCTCGGCCAGCTGCTGGCGCTTCTCTTCTCTCGCCGATCGCAGAGATTCGCTCCTGTCCTTCATGTCGTTCAGTCTGTCGTGGTTATCGACAGAGTAGTCGCGCAGCTCAGCCTTGGCAGAGGAAACCGATCGCAAGACGGTCAGTCCACGGTCAGCTGACCATTAATGGTGATGGAGCGCAGCCGCAGCACAAGCGCTAGCAAGTCGCCTGGCAGCAGCGATTAAAAGTCCGAAGGACACGGAACTAATCATTCCTAAACAGCTTGCTTTCACGATGTGTGCAATGTAATGGCTCACTAGGTAAGGCGGTTGCTTTTCACGACCTCGGCCCCGAGGTCGTGGGTTCGAATCCTGCAGTGGGCGATCCTTTATCGCCACTGCAAGCGGTGGTTATAGTCGTAAAGGCTCTTCTGTCGCTATACAAAAAGAGGCTGTTAAATCAGCTAGTATTTAATGTAAGCATTCCACGTAGCCTACGGTCCCGATGGGTGCTTGTCAAGACGTGGAGAGATTACAATAAAAGGGCTGCACTTTCAGGAGTTGTATACTTAAAAGCCCTCGCTACCCTATACAGCTGCATTGTATCAGTGATCAGAGGCCTCTTTGCATTCAATGACTACAGCACGCAGACCGTTGGCATGACTCTCTATGAAGTAGTTGTCTGACTACAAGCTAGAGCGCACGAGTCGATTGCTGAAAACCAACGAATGGACGGCTGCACCGACTACCCATTAGCAACGACAGTAAAGCTGCTATGTGAATTTTTTCTAGTCATACTGAGCATGCCCCCAGTATTGTCATAGGTGGAATACGAACAGCTTGCTGGAACAAACAGAGGTGCAGGGACCATGCTGCCAAAGATTGCATAGTAGCCTATCTCGAAGCCAACCAATGCCTTTCGAAAAAATTGCCACTCTCCCAAATCTACCTCGTGACAAAGTGGACCGACGGCCATGCCCCAAATATGGAAAAGACTGTCACACATCAACACAGAATATTTGGGTGTGGGCAATCGGCCACGATAGGCTTCCACTGTGCAGCCACAGCAGCAGGAGTCGTGGTTCTCTGGCTTGATCTCTGCGACTGCACAGTAGGCCTGCAGGCAGACATCGTGTAGCAGTATGAGCCAGGCATGTAGGCCTCCTACGATCAGCATGAAGTGGCGAGCTGATCGCATCGTGCACCTGCCAGCTATGCACCTGACTGCCACGGAGCAGCCGAAAGAAGAAGGATCACCACAATCCTCTTTCTGCTTGCATTTGTGACTTCAGGCTTTAGGTACCACAACAAGGCTGTACGTGCATAATGCAAAACGCCGACTTCTTAGCTCCGGCTAACCCAATCAGATGCTTCAAGTTGGTTAATGTAAAGACCTTGCATGCACGTATGCACACACATGCATGTACACACATGCCCTCACTGTTACTCGCAAAAACCTCCAGGCTTGTGGTGGGTATGTTTGTGACCACTTCAAACAAAATTCTGCACAGGATGAGTATGGACATAGCCACAATAGTTCACTTACTAATCTGTTCCAGCAAATCTGACAGACAAGCAAGCACTTCCGGCAGAAGAGCAAGTATTTGCACAGCAGCATGCTATGGAACAAGCACAAATTAACACACAAATGCATACGCACACATGCATGCACGAATGCAAACACGAGCACAGCTACGATAAAATACGTGCGTGCCCAGTCATTCACTTGCACATGATTGGGTGGGCACATGCTAGCACCCGTCAAGCATGCACTTCAGAGCCAATCCAAATTTAAACCCTGCTTCGATGCACTAACGATATGTTAATGACTGGCACAACATTCCATTATGATGTAAGTAGTCAGCTGGTTAGGATATTCCAACAAAGATTTTACATGACAAGTAGCAGCCTTATGAAAAATCTACTAGTGCCAACGATACAGCAACTCTAAGCAAATTGTTGTCGAGTGACATTAGCAATTGAAATAAGCAGTAGGATTGTTAATAATAATAATCCACTTGTACGGCAACCTCAGAGAACTCAATCTCTTTCTGGGCACTTTACTTTTGCCGCAAAGGAAGCATGCTCGAATGGTTAGTGGTAGCACGTTCAATGGCAACAAGCATACTATGGTTAGAGGTGACATGCACAGGTTCAGCATGCAAATATGGTTAGTGGCAGCATACAACAGTTCAGCACGCATAAGCACACAAAGGGTGAGTCATATAGACCTACTAAATTCTGCTATTAATATATGCGTTTTAAGCTTTTTTAAATATAGTCAATTCAGGGGATGTCGTGATGCCAGTCGGAAGGGAGTTCCAGGCTTTGGGAGCATATAAAGTACAGGCATGGTCTCCATAGAATTTGAGGTTCGTACGAGTTGTCGGTACGATAGCAGAATGCAACCTTGAAGTCTCTACCTCGTATTCGTCTTTCTCTTGCTGCAAGAGCTGCCGAAGTCTGCTCTGGCGATTTTTAAGTCGCGCCTCCTTGGCCTCAGAAGCCAGCTTCATATTATAGGCATCCATGCTAAACAAATTAAAAGCCACGTGAGATGAGCAGACGAATAGGGCAAACGAAAGCTAACGTGTCCACATTAAGATTACAGATGCAGGATTTCATGCAATCAAGGATGGAACTGCCAGTGATTTTCACCTGTCCTGATAGCTCCCGTCCGACGTCCAGTCGCGCTGTTTAGAGGATCGCACCGATTCGCTGCTAAAGTACCTCGCATTACCGGCCCATTTCGTCCTGAAATCCTCTTCGTGCGTCCGACGCCTCACAATGGCAGCTTCATACATATTTTTTCTTGTAGTATATGCGCTAGGCATATGCGGTAGAGCCATTTAGATATATATTGCTCGAATATATAACTCTTCAGAGGATCATGTGCTACTCCAAGATCAATACTCGGCTTCGGACGCGTCCTTGTCGAAGGCGAAAAACTGCGAACCCAAGGTTGTTGTGAGCCCAGTAACTTTCTATATGGAAATCAGAAATAAGATACTGTGCTCAAAATTTCAAGCCAGCGCGGCTAACCAAGGATATTGGAACTTCGGCGCACATGACTAACCGTAGCAGGGGTCTTTCAAAAACCGGAAGTTGATAGGTAGCTACCGGTGGGCCAGTGGTTATCTGCGTAAGTTCCGGTCAATTAACTCTCATTTTATGAAGCCACTAACTACGCAAATATAATAATTTAATCTACAGAATTACCATTTGATTAAAGTTTCTGGGTAATTGACCGCAGGCGAGGCACGTCAGGAGAAACCCTCATTGGTATTATACCGCCAGCAGAGTTGTACAGCATTGAGGGAGCGCCGAGACGTAGTAAAAATTGGATGAGCTGACAGCGAGATGATATGAAGAAGCCGTATACCATCTATCGCCTTTGCTATCAAATACTAGCTAAGGCTGTTGAGGGCAACTATGGCGAGTAGGCTTTGCCTTTCAAGTAGGGGATCCAACCGAGTATACTTGTTCGGTTCTAGGAGATTTGTACATGGGTCTTAGACCAGGAATAAGCTGCTCGCTCTTTACGTCGCGAATTCTGCAGTGGAAAATCCTTTATCGACCGATGCAAGTGGCGGTGATAACCGTGAAGGCTCTTCTGCCACTAGATAAATGAGGCTGCCAAATCAGCATACCTTTTTAATTTGTAGTCTCAATATTTAAAAAATCTAATTTCAAGCATGCTGCTGCGTAGAAGGAAGAGGGAGGGCATATCTTTGCTTCCAGATCGCTTGGATGCTGGAAACGACCTTCGGTCAATGTGTAGGTTACTCACTTATTCTTTAGGACCGGTCCAACTCATTCGGATTCTCTTAGTTCTTGCTCTCTCACACGAACGCATGCACTTGATCAAGCTCTCTCTCTCTCAGTTTCCCTTATGCCATTTCAACACTCATTTCTATCTCTCAATTTTTTCGTAGTCGGTCAATCAATATTGATAATTCTTTGATTCCTCTCCGCCTAACCTCTTTTCTTTCCTCCCCCCTCCACATGGCCATGTAGAATCTGCAGACAGGGCCTCTGGCCATCGGAAAGCATCAGTTAAATATAAATTAAATATAATTCATTTATATAGCGCCCCAAGAGAACATAATCTCTATTCAGGCGCTTCACATGTGCCTCGGGGCTCGAGCCCACGACCTCTGTCAGACCTTGGTCGGGGCGAGCACCTTAACCGCTAGACCAAACCAGCTCAGTTATTCCATCTGGACTGCCATATAGGTTTCTATTAAATTTTCATAAAAGTGAAAAAGTTATTGAGGACCGATTGTTTTTTTCGTAATATGGTGAAAATCCTAAACAAGCGAATTCGGCACCGCCAGTTCTGCATAAATTTGCCTAGCTAACACTTTTGAATTTTGTGGCTGCAAACGACGCTGTTATCAGCGCCCGTCTGAGTGCCAGCTCTTATTAAAATTTTTTATTCACACTGTACTTACAAGGGAACTGCCGAGAACTGCCGCCAAGCCTAGACGTCAATCGAGCTGGTCCGCATCCCGTAGCACGATGCCCCTTCCCTTCCCTCGATTGCATCTCGCGGTTAACCCACGAGAAATGGTGCTGAGTTCGCTTGCTGCTTCCGCTGTTGTAATTAGCGCTTCGTTCGGTCACTAATGTATTCCTCGCCTGTGGCCAATAGTTACACCATTGACACAGCACAGCCTACACCTCACCAGGGGGCCAATGGCTATGCCATTGCCGCAGCGAAGCGTCGTGCCAATAATGTACGTTATATTTCCCGGCGTAGCTGCTGCAATTCATTGAGCTCTCGTACATGTATGCGTTGAGAGGAATAAAGATTGAGTCTCGTTGACCATTCACGTCCGCGATGGCTGCGTCTCTGTGAGACTCCACTAGAACTGCCGCCGCCCGAGCCGCTATTGTACAACAACGGCCATCTCAGCACGCCAGATCGCTCTTGCCGTGCAGGTTGGCTGCATGCCAAAAAGATCTCGGAGAGGCTCAGGCGGTCCGCCCTCGATGCCTGGGCAGAGAGCCACTCAGTCAGTGAGGCCTCGAAACCACAGCTCACGTTGAAGTGGCTGTCAGTATCAGTCAAGCTCAGTGCCCCATCCTCCAAATCAATCATTTCCCAGGTCTTGAGAAAACGAAACAGCTCGGTATAAGCAACAATTTTTGAGCAGTAGGATTGCTGTTCCATCCGTGCCATAAGGTGAGGCAATATGCTCATCGAGACATTTAGCAGACGCCTAATAAGCTGTCTGAATGACGAGAAGTCACAGGTGTAAACTAAACTTGGTCTCCTAGCACGAAGTGTAATTTAATTCAACCGAGGCTAAACTCGTACGTCGTTGCTTGCAGGTCAGAAGGAGGCTTCATTAATGTCACCATTTGCCTCAAGATTCCAAAAACGAGTCAGCAGGGAGGCCCTCAAATCCAATCAGTGTTTAACTAACAGGTTTTGTTATACATAGGCGCCTGCTATGATCCATATACAGAATGATATAAATTTGGTAAAAACCCACAAACTGTTCACAGTACTACGCCCGTAGGAAGGAGTTCTGGCCATTCTAATGACGGGGCATCCATGTGTTTTTCTTGAAAGCTACGCTACGATGTCGTTCGGTGATCATATAGTGCTCAATGAATTCAGCTTACAGGTCGCACTCATTTAAGTTTGCATCTTAGCTTCTACTTACGAGTTTACTCTCTGCGAGACTTCGATAGGAGTGGATTTTTGATACCGCTCACACTGTCAGTCGTATTTGGGATCTCGTTCTCGCTATGGATATTTTCCTCAGTGATCTCTCCTCGTCTTAATTACGGATGTATACCCCAGTGACCTCTACATATGCCTGCTTACATCTCAGATCATTTGCTCAATCTTGTATGCCATCCCATCGCCATCTGTGCTCAACCAGCAACTTAACTTCGAAAAGCACCCGTAATGAAGTTGTCTTGAATCAATTCACAATGCTGATCTTCTTGACATGCATTCTCTGCCGGAAGTTCCGAAACTCCCGTTGATATTTGTGTTAATATCAAACATTTGGTAATGCTTTCTATGCAGCATCAGTAAAGTGCCTAGAGAGAAGTTCAGTTCTCCGAGGACGCCATTGCAAATGTATTATTATTATTATTATTAATATCATTTTTATCAGTCCCATCCATGGTTCCACAAGGGTATGTTTCGAAGCCCGTTGCTGTTCACCGTTTATACAGAGCTCCTCGGGAAAGTGATTAGGGCTCGTAGCATCGAAAATCAACACAAACGTGGCGATACCCAGTAATAATGGTAATTTAAATCATTGGAAATAGTTATGGCAACTCATAAACATAATGCTTGCCTCCCAGGCAACTGATCTTGTATGTGGGCAAACTTTTTTAACGAAGATCAATCGAACTCCTGCACAGAGAACACCATAAGCGTGCAGTTGGACTTATTTATTATACTCAACAGTATCTATTGGCACGATGACGTTTAACTGGGTTAAAAACTATTTCTATCAAAATATGCTTCATTAAAGACCGCGTCATAAGGCTACCAACAGTTTGTTGTGATTTCATCTCGTGAACCGGATGCGGCCATCACTTTGTCATTCGCCTTAGAAATGTCACTGCCTTAGCACTTCTCCTGGTATTGTCCATATTCAGAACCAGGAAGGCTATGGTTGGCTGATTTAACACAATAATCTAGCGGCAGAAGAGCATCGGTGACTGACACAACGCAGCAATTAAGCACCGCCTGCTCTAGTACTGGAAAATCCACACCCTAGGTCATGAGGTCAGAACACCTTACCCCTTTGCTTAGATCCAGGGGCAAGAGACATCGATGATTCAATTACTGCTTCCGATAAACTGTTCATCCATGAAAGTCCTTTTACAGAGAAGATCACAGGTGGGTGGTCAGACTTTTATATAATACATATATTATGTAGATTCATCAACCCCAGAGAGAGAGAGAGAGAGAGAGAGAGAGAGAGAGAGAGAGAGAGAGAGAGAGAGAGAGAGAGAGAGAGAGAGAGAGAGAGAGAGAGAGAGAGCTGTTGCTTCCGTTAGAGTTCTGCCCGTGCAATGTCATAACCGGCCTGCTAGGGTTCCTTTCCACCCGACATACCCGTTCAAAACACCAGTAGTCGATTACTATAAGCCTGTTATATCCAATGTTGCACAGCTCCTTATTGTTGCACAGCGCAAGTAGGCATCTACTAAGTTGAACATCGCAAATAGTTTGGAGCCGCTTGAGGCTGTATTCGAACTTGCCTGTCCTGATACAAAGTAAAAGTCGGCTAGCCCAACAGCCTCATTAAAAAGGCGAAGAATAACCTTTAAGGCTATCATCCTGCTTGCAGCAGGCGATTGAGGAGTGTCTGCTATGAGATTTGAAACCACTACCTAGTTCATAAAGTGCGAGCACCTTACCACTATGCTAATGTACGTATGTAAGCAGCACTTACAATTGACCACGTGCAGTGCTGCTACCAGGATGTGACAGGATAAAGACGATAAATTGGCTGCATATATCAAGCAGGCTGAGCTCTAAGACGTGCAGTCAAAGCAAATCCCAGGCACGCACAACTGATGATAGGATAATAAAATAGGGTTATGTGATATATTGTTGTAGTAAGGCACGGCAAAGATGAGAGGATTATGCTGACTCAGTAACAAGAAGCTTATATGATCGATTGTTGTTGCGAATTAGGGTCTCGAGGAGACGACGACGCCATCTCAGGCACACGCAACCGGCAAAGAATGCACACTGCTTGCAAAATTGAAGGTAACGGGTTTTAGTACTTTTTGAGCAGCTTCAGGGTGAGAGATTTAGTAGTTAAGGACACTTTTGGGTAACTTGATCTGAACTTTTCTTTCATGAATTTTATTCTTAAGTCGGGCCAGGCTATCCCCATAGATAGCAAATAGTTACCTAGCCGTTCGTAGTAGCTTACTTGCATGAATTTTGCCGAGCTGGTTTGGCCCAGTGGTTAAGGTGCTCGCCCCGGACCAAGGGCTGGCCGAGGTCGTGGGCTCGAGCCCCATGGCATATGTCAAGCGCCCCAATAGAGATCAAGTTCTCTTATGGCGCTATACAAATGGATTATATACAAATGAATTATATTATATACCAGGTATAGAGACATTGTCATCATTTGAAGATTTAGTTTATTCAAACATTAATGATTGGCAAGGAGTACAATGCGACATTTCTCAAAGAATAAAATGACTTCTGAAAGGTTATGCCGTAGCTGCTAATCGCGACTCACTTGCGTCTCCTGTGACTCAAGTGTATGCAAACGAACATCGACAAAGCTATTCGTCATAAGGGTGATAAGACGGGCAGACAATTTTAGATACTGTCGGCAGTCTTTTTCACATGTCTGCTCATGCCAAGCAAGTCTTCACCTTCCCTTGTCTAGATGATGTCTTGCTAAACGTCACTGAAGGTCTCGGTTGACTCCATTCTGTTGTTGCAGAGTAATGCCTCCTCCCTTACCTGTACAACCTTATCCATACCAAAATTAAAATGAGGCAGCCAAAATCCCTATTTAGTATACAGATAGTTGTACTCCTTTGGTGGCGTATCTTCACTGGTACAAGCATGGCTTCTCGAAATTATCTGCTGTCAAGCCGAGATGGTGCTTTGTCTCACCACCCTGCTACGTGGCCTGGCGAAGCCAGTCGAAAAGGTTTAATGTGTTCCTATGAACACCGACGTATGCATATTCTATTAACTTCACCGCAGCCTGTTCTTGATAGCTTAGAGAATCAAGGGACTCATACACGATGATGAAATTTACGTAACCTTACGACACTGCAGTGTGGGTGAGTCCAGCCTTCAGTGCGTTCGTCGAATCTGAAAGTTTTTGAATGACCATTACAATTGCACAGCTGATAGATTGTTGTTCCAAACACCTAAAACAAATGCGGTTGCCGGAAGGACATTAGAAGCATAAATCCAGACCGAAAAAGCTAAGAGATCTTTCAAATCTGGCATTGCTACTTGCATCACGGATGAAATTTAAGAAAGTTATAAGATGATCATTGCCAAAGTGTTAGTTAGTAAAAATTGATAAATGTGCAGATGCAAAAGTGCTAAGCTAGACATTTTGCCGATCGCGGCGACGACAGGGTCCAGCACTCACTCCTTATGCCTAGCAAAAATTTGTCATCATACTAATGCATGTTAATACCGGTAACCATACGATCATCATGCTTCCTTTTAAAGCATATGTAAAGTGCCAAGAGAGAGAGAGAGAGAGAGAGAGAGAGAGAGAGAGAAATTAAGTTTTCTGAGGGGACTACACAAACTTATTATTATTATTATTATTGAAATACTTTGGCTGCATGTTTCTAATTCCAATGAACCCTTCTACTTTTCGACATGGCTATGTACGATGCCAAAGAGAGGTCAAGGATTTACGGAAGAATAATAGTAAGATAACGTCACCAGGGATGCAGTTATTCATTAGTAGCTGAATATGTTTGAATAAATGCCAGCTACCTCCAAGAGCGTAATCGTCCAATTGCTGGCCAAAGTCCTTAGCGCTCTTCATCCCGTAGCAGCACTGCAACACTTAAGCAACACTTTGGCTTAGCAACTGCAAAGCAACTGATGCAGTCGTTTTGCCATCTCGGAAAATAAGTGCCCCCCTGCAAGCCCGTTTGCAACATTGAGACCTTCGCTACGACCTCAATGCTCCATTACGAGATGGCAATTGGAGATTTGCACGAGCTCGAACTTGCGGCAAGTATAAGCAAACTTGATCTGGTTTCGTAGCGAATAAAAACGGCTTTGTCGCAGCACCACTATAACCTCGCGGTCTGCGTGCTGCTCCCAAGTGCTCTGACCATAGCTTGTAAGGCATCCGTGGCAACTGCTAGGCTGCTTAAGCTCCTTTCAAATAGCAAGGCAGACGCAGCAAAAGTAATTGAAACTGCTAATCAGCCGCTTGCCTGGCTGCTACAAATTATTCAACATGCGCCCTTCCAGTGGCCGGACGCCAGTACTGCCATGGTAGCCAGGGGTGCCATGGCTGGTGCTTAATCATGCCTAGCACCGAGGCCGCCAGAGCCTACAATCTCCTGGATGGTGGCAGGGCAGCCTAAGAGTGTGTCAGTGCCGTCATGCCATCGTCAGACATGTGGTAAACATCTGTGTCTGTGCTCGAAGCTTCTTTGTAAGGTGATTGGGATGGGTAATTGCGAGATTCACACCTGGTGATCCGTCCATGTATGCCATCCATCATACAAAACTACTCAGAGCCCTCTTAAACTCGTTAATAATGATTTTACATCAAGTAGCCACGAACAGTATTTTTCTCCCGTAGAGCCCTTAAGCTTGGAAGATGAAATTTTCTGTTTAGAGAAGATATCTGTAAGCCTTTCTAATGAATGCACAAAGTTTCAGGACAGATTTTCGGTAGTTATTTCTGCAGTATTTTCTACTTTAGGAGCACAGAAAACATCGACTGAGTCATATATGCACATATCACGAGTCGTTGGAGTCATATATCCACATATGCCGAGCAGAATATGAGATTCATTTTCCTGACCGCAAATCAAGGTTAGCGTGCAACTTGGATGATAAACTTTTTTGCAGCAAGCTCACCGAGAATAATAGTGCACATTTAATTATGCTTCTTTTCTTGCCGTCGTTTATTTTTTAAAGCTCTCTTCTAATCTATCAGCTATTCTTTCATTTGGTGAAGCTGCATATGTCTTTTGGTTCACATTTAGTCAGACAAAAATGAATCCAAAACAAAATGCACTGCCAATCAATTCACACAAGAATGACTGTAACAGATTTAACAGCAGTTCTTCCAGATTTATGAATATCCTGTAAATTACTTGCATAGAGCAGTCCCCACATATAGTCTCCCATCGTATTCTTTCAATGTCCATGCTGGCAGCTTTAAAAGTCAAATAAGTCCTGATGGTTAGCCTTGCTTCCCCGAGTGAGGCCACACATTCTTGAATTTGTAAAGATCAGCATTAATGATATGGACTTTGAAGCACATCATACAAGCCCCTTTGTGCCTTATTTAGTTACCTGTAGTCTTAACAAAACGCACATGTTTCTCTCAGCATTCGCTGGGTTATTGTGAATCGTCCTTGGTATGCTTATTCGTGCTGACACTGTGCACGTGATCACTAAACATGCTGACATGCTTCCTTTACAGCATATGTAAAGTGCCTAGTAAGTGATTTGGTTATCAGAGGGTGCTATACAAATGTGGTATTATTCTTATTTGCAAGCTCTACACAGTTTCTACCTCCAGATTGCTCAAGAAACCTTTAGCCAGTGTGACAAAGATGTCAAGCTGCTTTGTGCCTTACTATTCGGCTTCCTGGGAATTCATAGCCTTGAATGATCTTCCTAATCAGTGGTCTCAGAAGGACACCAACTTTGAACTTTGCCTCAAGACAGCTTAGGGAAGTTGTAAAAAAATTTGAAGGTTTCAGACTCCCTATTCAGAGCTATGAACAATTGTTTCATAAGGCCCAATTTTATATGTGTTAGCATCAGCATCTAGCGGGGGGGGGGTCCAGCAGTAGCTCCCACTTGAAATTGCAGCATTCTATTGAGAACTTGGTCCACTGTGACCAGTCCTGCCTGCTGCAGTGCACATGCCGGTCCTAGCTTTCCCAATGGCAAAGACAGCAGGGAACTATGTAAGACCACCTTGACAACCCACCAGGAAAGCCACAGTGATAAGTCTCAGATGACCTCCCTTCCAAACTTACCATACTTCCAAGGTTTCCAACAAGGTGTAAGATGCTCACTCTTCGAGACCCGGGTCGTGGGTTCGAGTTCTGAAATGGTCGATTCCTTATTGACCAATGCAAGCAGTGGTGATCGCCAAGGCTCTTCCGCTGCTATATAAATGATGCTGTTAAATCAGAAAACCCTACCCCAAGATCTCGACGTCGTCGTAATCTTCTTTGGGGTGCACAGATTAAGGCAGAGGGAGAGACCGGATGCGCTTGTTCACATTATGGAGCAGCACGGATTTTAGATTCCTGGTTGAACTGTCGATGGAGAGGCGCCACTCATTCTGGTTACAGGCAATTCCTGCTGCCTCTAGCAGACTGGTCACATGGCAGAAAATGCACAGCCCATCCTGACCGGTGAACAATCTGGTGGCGACTTGTTGATGCTTCCTAACATCCACGATGTGCATACTTTTATCCAAACAGTTTGCATGCGTCAGCATAAACGTCAAATGCTCAGCGTTGGAGTTTACAAGACCGATATCTCTGATCATATCTCGCTTTTTCTTTTACTGAGTATGGTAGTACGGGTTCTCTCCTCAGATCCAGCTCTAAAATTGCCAGCTAGATCTACAATGTCCCCCTCGATCTCTTGCCTTGCTTCGGTCGTCTGAAGACGGCTTTCCTCGGACGGTCTTTCTTCGGAAGTCTGGGTACGGCGTGTTGTAAGAAAAGTCACTTCTTAACCCAATTCCCCTTTCAATCCTTCCTCATGCTCACTATCGTTCGCATTCGAAGTCTTGAAAAAGAAATTGGTTTAAGAATTAACTTTTCCTCCAACACTAAAACTTGTGTCATATTTTTTCAATTAAACAAATTTGATTTTCTTAATATAGATGTATCACACAAGTTTTCAAAAGGGAAACTCGTTTCACACTGAGACAAGAAGACTAATGAATATTGACGATATAACTCCAAGTAAAAGTATTGCTTCAAGAATTCATAAGTTTAAACTAGAATCTACTGGAGCCAATGGAAGAAATGAGAAATACGTTCTTAAAGGAAGAGACTATTCTGCAACAGAAATTGATGATTTTTTTAATAGTATAATACCAATTTATAATAATATTTTAAAAGAAGTAACAACTAGATTTTCTTCATTTAAATTACAAACAAAGATATCAGTTCATTCATATCATGATCAAACTGGCACAAGCAGTCAAAGTGTTGTAACTGGTTCTACATTAGTTGCAGTTGTTAAGAGATTAGATTATACTAATGTTATTAAAGATCAATTGAAATCTTTAAAAGAAGCAATAGATAAAATTATTGACAAAATCCAGGTTCTGGTTAGAGGCTAATAGGTGTAAAACGTCTAGAGATTAATGTTAGTGAGTATATTATTAGAGCAGGTTCATCTTCTTTACCATTACCAACTGCTTTAACAAAGAAACGTCGTACTAATATAAAGAATGAAGATAAATATTGTGCTTTATGGTGTATATTAAGGTTTCTAAATCCTGTAGATAAAAATCCTAGTAGATACATTGATTTAATTAACATATTAGGAAGTAATTATCAAGACCTAAATGAACCCTTGTCCCAACTTGAATGGCCTCTCAAAGTAATTTATATTAAAAAACTAGGTTAACTATTTAATGTTAGTATAAATGTTTATGAATATAATGACAAATCAGGTGTATATCCTCTAAGGATTGTATCAAGAAAATTAGAGATTCCAGATAGACATATTAATCTTTCATTGATAACCAAATCGGAAAAAGTCATCATGCATTGATAAAGAATTTTAGTGGTCTCTGTAGAGCACCTAATAAAGGTGGGTCAATGTTTTATTGCCATAGGTGCATCGATAAATTCTTTTCAGATGCAGATTTTCAGAATCATTTAGTTTTATGCAAAGGTCTTAACTCTAGTTATTCTAAATTAAAAATGCCTGGAATTATTGAAAATAAGAAAACATGAAGATCAAAAGATACTACACTTTCGAATTTTAGTGATCATGCAAAACTAATTAAAGCTCCATATGTTTGCTATGCAGATTTTGAGAGAGTTTGAATGTTAAAACATGTGATGTTTGTTATGAAAGTATAGCATCTAATGATATTAATCCAAAATATTGTAATAGTAAGTTAACAAGAGGTAAATGTAGTGATTCCTGTACTAATATATTACAAGTTCCATGTGGCTCATGTGCAATCATTATTGATATTAATGGAAATGCTATAGTTAAGTTTTTAAACAGAGGGAAAGATTGTGTTGAACTACTATTAGAATTTATAATAAATATTTCAAATGAGTTAAAAAAAGGCTATTGAAGCACATTTAAGCACCTATTATTTTTGATAACAATGTTCGTAAACAATATAATGATGCTAAAGAATGTTGGATTTGTACAAAAGAATTTAATGATGTAAATGGAAAGTTTAAAGTAAGAGATCACTGTCATTTTACAGGTAAATTTCGAGGAGCAGCACATAAACTTTGTAATTCACTTGTTAGATTAAAAAAAGTAGTTGGAAGCTTCCTATATTTACTCATAATTTGAAAGGTCATGACTCACATTTGTTTGTAAAAGGAATGTCAGCATTTGGCCTTAATTGTAAGCCTGTTGCACATAATATGGAGGATTATATGTCAATGTCATTTGAAGATTTTGAGTTCAAAGACTCTTTCATTTTATGAATAATGGTTTAAGTGATATTGTTACTTCATTAAAGAAAGCAAATTCAAACTTTGATGTTAAAATTGATGTCTTTAAAAACTATACCCAAATATTGACGTTAAGGTTCTTAAAGACGTGATAATGAGGAAAGGTATTTATCCTTACGAGTATATGGACTCTTTTGATAAATTTAATGAGACTAAGATTCCAGATATTAAAGCATTCAATAGTAAACTTACTTTTGATAAAGGTATTACTACTGAAGAATATGAACATGTACTAAATGTATTTAATCTCTTTAACATGAAAGATTTAGGAGATTATCGTGATATTTATCTACATGCAGATGTTACACTTCTTGCTGATTGTTATGAAGCTTATAGGAATAGTCTTATTGAATTGTTTAAGCTAGATCCTGCTCAATATCTATCTGAACTACACTACGCATGGTCTTGTACTTTGTTTTACACACAATGTACTATAGAGCTATTAGGTAAAAAAGAAGGAGACTTACAACTGTATCAAAAGTTTAAAGAATCAAAAAGAGGTGGAGTCTGTCAAGTCAGTAAAAGACTTTGCAAAGCTAATGACAATAATCATATTATGTATTGGGATGCTACAAGTTTATATCCAACAGTTATGATGTGGCACTTACCTATTACAGAACCTATTGAAGATGATTAAGGTAACTGGTCACTTGAAAAAATAATTACATTGTCTGAAGATGGTAATACTGGAATATTTGTATTATGTGATTTAGAGTATCCAAAGAAACTACATTATTTACATAATGATTATCCTCTATGTCCTGGAAGTAGGGTTGTTGATAATTCTGAGTTTTCGAGATACCAACAAAAGTTTTCATCAGGTCCTAGCACTGTACCAAAGTTGATTCGTGATTTCACTAATAAAACTAATTATCTAACACATTACAGATACTTCCAATTTGTTGTTAGTAAAGGATTGATACCAACTAAAATACATAAAGTATATAAATTCAATCAAGAACCTTGGGCAAAACCATACATTGATATATGTGCTGATAAAAAGATTGAGTTTGAACGTAAAGGTGATAGCTTCAAAAGAAATCTATGCAAAGGTTCTCTGTGTCAAATCTTTGGAAAGACATGTGAGAATGTAGAAAACAGAACATGTGTTAGATTAGTAAATACTGGAACAGATAAGAATGATTCATTGTATCATAAATTAATGAGAGATCCTAGACTAAAAAAAATTAGATGCTTTGATAAAATATTGGTTGGTTTTGAACACTCAAGAAAGACTACGCTTCTAAATAAATCAATGTTTATAGGTGTTGCAATTATTGATTTATCAAAATTACATATGCAAAGATTTTACTATGACACATTGAAAGCTAAATTTAATGATAGATTAAGTTTATTATATACTGACACTGATTCACTAGTTGTTGATATTAAAAGTGAAAACTTTGAGAAAGAGATGTTTGATATTAAAGACTGGTTTCATAAAGACGAGTTTGGTAAATTCAAGGATAAAATGGACGGTGCAAAGATTGATGAATTCATTGCTTTAAGACCAAAACTATATTCTACTGCTTCTACTAAACCAATTATGAAAGCAAAAGGTGTTCCAAAAGAAGTAATTAAGAATTCAAAAATAACTCATAAAGAATGCATTCAATTCCTATCTACTGCAAATGAAATTTATATTGATAATCTTGATACTAAAGACTTTGATGAGGCACATGATTGAAATTTCTCTCGTATGACTCATTGTAAACATAATATTATTACAAAGAAACTTAAGAGAAGAGCACTATCAGCATTTGAATCAAAAAAATGTTGGTTAGATTGTGGATGTTGTAGTTACGCAGACGGTCATTACAAGACTGAAAAAGCATTAAGTGAAGGAACAAATCCAGGATGTTGTAAAAAATGTAATATTAATATAGATGCCAAAAAGGAAGACTGAAAATACTAAACCATTACCAGTAAAGAAAGTTAGATTTTCAGATTAAGAGAAAAAGGAAATAAATAAACAAGTGTTGACTTACAAGAAGAAATAGAACTATATTTGTCAATGGAAAAATTAAGTATATATTAACAAAAATATTTTCACTATTATATGATGGATCCCAAAGAAGATTTTCAAGTTTCAGAAGATGAATCAGTAGACACTACAAGCTCTGATCGTGAATCCGAATATTCAGAAGACTCAATCGACGATCCTGATTGCGATCCTTCAATGGAAACAGGAGAGGAATCTGAGCCTTACGAGTCTGTAGCTTCCTCATATACTGATTCTGAATCAGCTGAAGAGGTAGATCTAGTAGAACTTCTATTTGGTAAACATTATCTTACTGAAGATGAAGTAAAATCTTATGAAGAATTCCTACATGAGATGGTAGATAAATCTGAAGGTGAAGAGATTTAATTTCAATTAAATAAAATTATCTTTTCATATATAGAAAAAGGATGTCTCAATAATTTTAAGTTGTGAACAATCTAGAGAAATGGTAATGAAAATCTGTCTACAAAAGCCCTAAGGACAAGATCAAAGAATAGTTAAAAATTCTCTTGATAAACTCATTCCAGATAGTTCATATATTAGTATTCTTATAGAAATATGTGAAACATGTGATAAACTAATGGAAAGTCGTAGTAAGATAAATGAGATGCTTATAGAAACAAACAAAAAATCTAAAACTCCAAAAACAAAGACAGGAGTGCAAATTAATTAATTTATATTGAATATATTTTATAAATCATATATAGAAAAAATGGATATTGCAAGAATTCTCTGTTATAAAGAAGTTAAAGAAACTGCTAAAAATATTTGTCATCATAGGTTTAGTGGTGATGGAGGCAGTAAAGAAAAAGATCTATTTTCTTATATTGCTACATTACCTGAATCAGCTATTTCAGATTTAATTAAATTGCGTGATCTTATTGATAAAGTTGAAAAGTATGATAGGCTTAGTAGAATTATTGCTTCAGATATTTTTCATAAATATCATACATTATAGTTCATTTGTTTTCCTTTAAAATTGTGTGCATGTAATTTTTTATTATTATATAGGAAAATGAAAGAGATTACTGATCCCATGCTTGCAACTACTGCAGCATTACCTTAATCTTACATAGATTATCTTTTTAGATCAAGAATGACAGCATATGATGAACAACAACTCAGTTCTGATGTTTCATTTATGACTGATGAGTCTGTTAAGAAATTCTATCTTGATGAAGCAGATATTGAAGCACAAAGAATTATTAGTGCTGGTCAAACTGAAGTTCTATCAGGACTTGAGTCAAGAGTTAGATCTAAATTTGATGCTCTCCTCGATGACCCTACTAAAATTGTCGATAGTTTAATTAATTTAAATAAAAATTAAAACTACATATATAAAATGAGTGTTAAGACAGGGAGTAAAGACTGTCTTGAAGAAGTACAAGGACTACAGTATTCAAACTTTAAAATCTGTTCATATCCAATGGGTAGAATAGAAGACATCAGATCAGCTTTGTTAAATGTTGTAAAACTAGTATTAGAATATGAAGCACTTAGAATCAATCACGCTGAACCAGAAAGAGCAAATATATTCATTAAAGTTAGAGATGGTTCAATCTTTGAAGAGTTCCTTACAGACTTAAAAATAGAAAAAATAAATAGTATGAAGTCTGAAGCTTACTCTAAAAAATCGAACTAACTAAGCACATAAAGAAAAAGATAGATGCTGGAAAGAGTTTTGATATACCAGAAGAATTGATTAAAGAGACTATGGATTGGAAGTTTTAGGATTAATGTAATCATCATAATCAGGTGGATAATAGTCATCATAAGGATCCGTAGATTCAGGAGGAAAATAATCAAAATATTTTGATTGATTAAACTTTGCTTTTGTATAAGGATCATCAAAGGTAAATAAAAGTGCAAAAGGATTTAAAGGATTGAAAGCGAAATTTGCATTATATCCTTCACTACCATAGTTTTCTCTAATGGATTTACTGATGATGATTTTGAAACTATTACTCCATTTATATATGTCAATTCAATATAATCTAAATCAGTTGGAGTTATAATATTTCCATAGTTTAAAACATTATAAATAACTTCAAATAAAAATGATTGTGAATATATATGTCTAATAATACTAAAGTTAGTCATATAATCATTTAGTAATAACGTATTATTACTCTCAACACCATGATAATTTAAATTTAATATAGATACAGAATTAAAATTTGGAGAGTTAATTTTATACTATAGAATATAATTCAGTATAAATATTGAAAAAACCTCCTTGATGTAACTCTTTATTACTTTCATCAAGACTATCTAGTGCTTCTTTCAACTTTTTAGTCATCTTACCTTTAGTAATACTAAGAATAACTTCTTTTTCACTTTGTGGAACAGGTGGTATAAAAGGAGCGGCAATTGCAAGAGGTTCATCTTCTTTTATTTCCTCCAATCTTGCTTTTTTTCTTCTTTGCGTACCAGTTGAAGGATTAACATTAAGATGATCTACAATTCCTTTTTGAAGTGAATCAATTGCTTGTCTTACTTCTGGATTAGCAGAATTTGTCTTAGCTTGATTTGCAAAATTAACCGCTTTTTTAGGATTTCCTTTAGCAATATATATTTTATAATTTAAAACTATACACTCATCATCTTCTTTTGTAAGATAATTTATTTGAAGGATAACTTCTGCTTTTACATTTTTATAATTTATTCTAGTTCTAGTATCATCTTTAATGAAAATGAATTATTAGTAATAGTTTTATTAAATACAACGTATCTTGTTGCACTATCATTAGTTCTAATTTTTCTATTATTTATACTTTCAATATCTTTTATTTTATTTATATTCTTGAGTATGTTGGTTTTTTATGGTAATGTCTGATAGTTTTGCTAAAGTGTATTTTCCATCAGTAGGAGAAATTTTACTTTTATCACCTATATTGATAACATTATTTACAGTTAAATTTCCAAAATAATCAATAGAATGAGAATCACCAAAAAATAAGGAAATATTCCACATTTTAAATAAAAATGATGTAAATATTTTTTACTAATTAAATCATTTGCTCCATAATAAGCAAAATTTGGTTCTTTTCTATTCATTATTAATCTATCAATACTTATGTCTCCATTTATTGTTTCAAATTGATTATATAAACCTGCGTTTGTATCAACATATTTTTTGTTGCAATATCTCTTCCATTGACAGGATCCGACATACTTACATACTTTTTTGAGTTTGCAGATAAATTACCAGTTTTACGTTGATCAGAATCTTTTCTTAAATAATTATTATCAGCGAATGACTTATTAACAGTTTCTAACGAATCTACTGTTACTCTAAGATTCTTTATTCTGTTTGAATCAAAATTCAAAGTCCCATTCATCTCTAGTTTCTGTCTAGAAAGCATTTTTTTAAGATGATGCTATATAAACAGTTAAAACTATTTTTCTTTCATTAAGGAAGTCTTTCGAACATATAATTGGTTAATCGTTTATCAATCTTTTTTGAGAATTAAGTGTAAAACTTCCAAATAGTTTATATGAATAATTATAATTTATTCCTGTTGGAGGAAGTGGAATAAGCATTTTAGCTTTTGCATCCGGTGTCTCATATATTGTTGAAATCACAAATAATCCTCTAGAAAATACACTATTAGATAGATTATCAGGAACTTTTATTAATCCTTCCTATCTATTTCCATATATTTGTGTTTTCTCTGATGAATAAATAGTGATTTCAAATGTATATTTTGCAACATTTCCATCAGATATTCTATTCAAATAGCTAAGATTAACACCATCATTTGGATTAACAGGATCATTTATAATTCTAATAAAATTATCATGCATATATAAATTACCATTAACTGTTCCTCCATGTAAATTAAGAAAGTTTGCATCAATATATCCTTTACTTGGAACAGTATAATCAGAAACAGGATTTCTACCAACAGATGGAATTGTAGCTCTAATTCTACCACTTGCAACTAAATTTCCTCTAATTATTCCACAAGTAATAGGTAGTTTCGCATCAGTATAATCTTTCGTTGCAGCATCACTAGGATTAACAGGATTCGCAAGATCTACTATTCTAAAATTATTCATATCAATATGTCCATCATTTGTAGTAGATCTAGAAACCTTTGTAACAAAGTTTGTATCCATATAATTTCTATTTACAGCATCTCCAGCATCAACATGATCTCCTAAATTTGTTGTAAGATTATTATCCATATTTAGGTTTCCACTAAGTACATCACCAGTCTTCTTAATACAATTCTTTGCATCCTTTCCCCTCCTTCTTTCTCCTAACATTTCTATACAATACTAACAATAAAATCTATAAAACTAATTCCACTCGCAACTGTAAACTTATCAATAGCATATTTACACGTTCCATCAATATTAATTATTAAAACTACTGTGCCACTTACACCATAAGTATTATCACTTGTTAATTCTAGATAAGAATTAGTCTTATCAGTTGCGTACATAATATTAGAAACCATGCTAAAATTAGGTAATACTACTGAAAAGAATGTTTTAAGATTAGTTGAATATGCAATAACCTTTCCTGTTTGTGCGAAAACAGGCATATCACCAGGTGTAATTTGTTGAGGTTGAAATTTATTTCCTGTACTTCCATTAGCAGTAATATTTAAACCTAACATATCAAGATAAACTATACTAGGATAAGTACTAGAAATTAAAGCTAAATATCTAAATGATACTTGTTTAGTACTATCAACATTCTGTTTTGTTACTACATCAGAATCTTTTACATTTATAATATTCTTATTTCCTATATCAATACTTGACATTGCTTTTCCTTGAAACACTGCTGTCATACTTTTTAATAATCCATAGTTTATTACTTTATAAGGTCTTAGATCTGAGTAAACAGTTCCATCAGCAGAATTACCAGATATACCATAAACATTCTTACAATTTAATTGTGATTTCATTATTGCACCTTGTTTAGGTAATAAATTAGTTAGACTTGATATTGTTGCTAATTCTCCTGATGCATTACTAATAACACTATTACCAGCACTTGAACTAAGAACGTAATCTAATCTTATAGCATCACCACTATTAATAGGAAATCCTAAACTATTTGTAATGTAAGCGAAAAAGTAATTCCAAAAGTAGTTCCAGAGATTGCTGCAAAGTTATCATTACCAGCATCTGAAAAATTGCAACATTAGTACCTAAAGTTTTACAATCTCTTAAAGCAATTGGTGCTGGTGCTAATGTTTTAGGTGGATTTTTATCAGGATTTACAGGAATAATTGATCTAAGTCTATTTATAAAAGAAATAGTAGATCATATAAGTAGTGGAAAGTATGGACAAGTATTTTGGAAGACAATGACAGAAAAAAAGGACTAGAAAAGATGATTGAGAGTTTAGAAATAGGTATCAAAATAAATGATATTTTACTTGCTGCAGAAAAAGATAATTATCCTTGGCAATGGAACCCAAGTGAATTTTCAACTGATGTCGTTGGTCAAGAAATCAAATGGGATGCAAGGCAATTAGATCCTAAATCTTGGTCAAAGAATTTCTTAGAAGTGAGATCTGGAGGATTTTTGCCCGCTATTCCTGCTATTTTTGCGAGCATTGCTGCTGCTGTAGGAGCTACCGGAACTGTTATTTCAATTGCCGTTACAATTGCAAGTCTAATTAAAAAGTTAATAGATGAAACAATGTTCACTGCAAAGGCTCCATTATTGAACACCCACGATCAAAGGTTGAATGCTCTAACTTTACAAAGTGAAAGGTTAACAAATGCTATTACTGATTAAAAGAACATGGTAGTATTAATTAAACAAGGAACGGATATCGATGTTTCAGGAAAAGTTCAAAACTCAGAAGTAAAGAATCAATTGGACTATACAAAACACGGGAGACAATTAGTTGAGAACGACGGAGTTGATTATTCTCCAGAATTACAGAATGCAAATAAAAAAGTTGAAGCTAGTGCGGTCAGTGGCAAAAAAAACTTGCGACTATAAAAGTGAGAGTGCTATGTGGCTTAGTATTCTTTATTCTAGAGGAGCTAGTCAAGAAAAAATAGACAGAGAAATTAGAAAATTACTAGTGGAACTTAAACAAAGATTCAAGAATTAGTTAATAGTCAGTAAATCGAACAAGTTTGTTATCATCGGTTAGTGTATAGATAAAATTAAGTCTCGCAAATTGTAAGTGCAAACGCTTGGCTTCAAGGTCTCTAAATGTTGCTGTTTCCTCGGGATCATCAAAATATCCCAAGTGATATATAATTCCATCTATTGGAATACGCGCTCTCCACTTATTGTTTTCTTTATCCCAATTAATAACAATAAATGTTGATGTATTACTTTTAGTAAGACCTTTATCTCTATTATTTTCTGATCTAGTTGCCTCTCGTAAATTATAAAAACAATATTTAACTTATTTCTATCTTTACGATCTATCTCATACAAAGGCATGTTTCCTGTTTCTACCAACCATGCAAGATGGTGCTCTCTATATATTTTCCCATCTATTCCAATATGTCTATATCCAGTACTTTTATTGATTGATCCGGCAATACATCCAGCTTTTGCTAATCCTGTTCTGTCAGTTTTCCAGGTAAATATACCAGTGTAAGGATTGTATGCTAGCAATTTATTAACACATTCTCTCAAAGCATCAACTTCATCTTGATTCATTTCTATTATATGTTTTATATCTGTTTAAAATACTTTATTATATATAGAAAATGAGTAATCATGAAGCAAAACTATCATTATCCGATCAACAATTAAGACAAATTCCTAACTCTAAACAACCACTTTCTATTCGTTTGAAACACTCAGATTTAACAGGTAGTGTTCCTATTCTTCTCACTAGTACTCAACTAAAAAAAATAGAAAAGAGTAGATCTACAAATACTGGATTGCAATTGAATGTAAGTCTTATACAATTAAAAGCAAATAGAAGACATGGTCGTGGTTTAGTCGATTTCAAAAATAAATTAACTGGTAAAAGAGAAATGCATCTAAAACTTCCAGCAGGTGTCGAGAGCAAGTTTTTCCAAACGGATCATTCAATAGTACTGGTCATTATAGTTTTGTTGGGCCAGGCACCCAGTTTAGAAAACGTTTGGATCAAGGGTATGAGGGGGCAAACGATCTTGATAGATCGGCTTTGGTGCATGATAGCTTTTACACTGAAACAGCATCAGAACCCGAACCAAAACGTACAGAAATAAGAAATTTATCTGATATGGTTCTTGCAGAATCAGCAGCTCGTATTTCACTTGATCCCAGAAAACCAAATTATGTTCGTGAAGATGCAAAAATGGTTGCGGCGATAATGGCTGCAAAAAGTCGTTTAGGCTTAGGTTTAGGTTTTAATGAACCACTAGCTCTTGAATTTCTAAAAAATAAAGTATCAAATCCATAAAGTCTAAAAAAATAACTTACTACGCTAAAGGAATACAAAATAGAATGTTAGATATTACCAGAAAGAAAATCTATTTTTTATTTTATTTTTATTTTGTTTTATTTGCTTGTGTGTTTGTGTTTTTTATATGTCTAATAATCAGCAGGACTAAATTTATCTTGGGCTTTCTTATCGACAGCATAAACTTTAACTTGTTTATACTTCAATCTATTATTAAGTCTTTCTTCTGAATTATAAGTATCTTTAGTTACATAACCTCCATCTAGTATCCCAGTAACAGCAAAGTCATTACCAAATTTTTGAATTATTTCAGCAACACAACCGAATTTAATTTGTTTGTTCTTTTGATCAAAGAATATACTTGGTTTAGTACCAAATGCAATCCTTATACTATAGTTGAACGACTAGACATATCATAGCCACTATATTCAAGTTTCATACTTGCTCTATTGGCAATATCTTCTAGCACAGGTCTCATATCTTCGGTGATTTAAATCCATGCATTGAAGAAAGGCTTAGAATCTTTACTAATTTTCTCTTCAATATGAACACGAACTGGTTTTCCTTTAGGAATTACAACAGAGGCATTTTCAAGTACTACGCATTTTTTGTTATGCATTTATATACAAGGAAAAGAAAATGTTAAAATTAAATTAATAATTCCATTGTCGATCCAAAATCTGATTCCTGCATTAGTTTTAAGAAGTTTAAGCACCTTCTTCCACAATCTGCTTGATCGTATTCTTTTAGCATAAATGTCTGAAAGCTTGGTATAGCACCAAAATAATTTATTACTTCTGGCATAGGTGGAACACCAAATGAATCAAAGTAGAAACATTTTGATCCTTCTTTTTTAAGTACTACGCAGTGATATATTGCTTTTTGAGAATCACCAGTATTAAAAATTCAACATTCATTATTTAATGGTTTTGTTAGTTCATCTCTTGCAAAGACACATCTAAAATTCTTTAAATCTAATTCTTTCTATAATTATATATTTATATATCCGTTAAAAGTGATGATTTTCCTCTTTTTTGGTTTGTCAATTGTCTTTTTTAGTTCTACAAGTATTTGTTACTTATCTTCAGCACAACCACCAGTATATCTTTTAGCACTACCTGAGAATGTTTTACTAAGTTCATTTGATATTGATGCAAAGATAGCTGGCAATGCAACACCTTTTCCATGAGTTAATCTACCTGCACCTTTTTTATCTATCCTTTTACCTTTTGATATATTTTCTATTAAACTATTTAAGTTATCAGTTACAACACCTTTTCCATGAGTTAATCTACCTGCACCTGAAGTTATTCTACTTGCACCAGAAGTTAATCTACCTGTACCTGAAGTTGCACCAGATCTTAATTTAACAAACTTTGACTTCTTACAATCACAAATAGTAAAAATACCTTTAAGCATTCCTCTCATTCCTTTCGTACTATCTACTTCAACATACTCTTCATGGATTATATCAGTTTGTTTTTTACACTTCAAACAATAAATTTATTTATCTATTATAATATAGAAAAAATGTCGTTGCAAGTTAGAGCTTTTAATTTTGGACAAGATGTAGATACTGGACAGAAAGAACCATTACCTAAAATTCCTATTAGAGCATTAGTGCAAGGACCAAGTGGAACAGGTAAATCACAGTTAGTAATGAATTGGATATTTTATGGTATGTTCAATTATGATACATGTACAATCATTGCTTCAAGTTTAGATCGCAAGTTATATCGTGGTCTTATGTCAATGATTAAAGATAAACCTGCTTATGTTTGGGTTACTGGAATTAATAACATGCCAGAAGTTGATTCTTATAAGAATTGTAAGAATGTTGTTGTATTTGATGATTTAATGACAGGAGATCAATAAAAAATATTTGATTATTTTACTAGAGGTAGACATAAATCATTGAACATATTTTATCTTGCTCAAGGATTTACTAATACTCCTAGAAGAGAAATAAGAAACAATATAAATATGATTATAATCTTTAAACAAAATAATACTGATATGGAATACATTCGTGATTCATATGTTGGTGATATAGATAAGAAAATGTTTAAAGAATGGGTAAAATCATGCACTAGAAATAGATTTAGTTATTGTGTTATTGATTTAACCAAAACAGAATCAGAAGGAATATTTTGGTCTGTAGATAAAACAGGTAGACAATTAATAACTATTTTTAATTGAATATAGGGAAAATGATAAATGGCAAAATGTCCACGCAAGTAAAAACAAACCTTACAGAGGAAGTGTTCAAGAAGCAGTATATTTAGAGAATAAACTTACTAATTTAGAAAACTTACGTGTTTCTGGTATACTTGATAATTCTCAAGAGATTCAAAGAATTGAAGCAGAAATGCGAGCAAGAGATAGAGTAGAACATGAATTGAATGAATATGCGTTAGAGAAATAAACTGATAATCATGATAATGTTGTTATTGATAAACTAAAGAAGATTAGACCATCACTTGCTATTCAAATGAAGCAACATGAAAAAGTACAAAAATTATTAGGACAAAAAGCACCTGTAGATATTTCTAATATAGTAAAAAAAGGATTTGCTGCTATTGCTGAAGGAAATCCTAAAAAAGCGGTAAATATTGCAAATCAAGCTAAGACAAATTCTGCTAATCCAGAAGTAAGACAAGCAATTGATTCACTTCAAAAAGGAATTGTAGATCATCTTAATGTTAATCCTTCAACTGGTACGCAAAGAAGAAAAAAAGCAAGAATGGAGGAAATAAAAGAAGATGAACCTCTTGCAATTGCCGCTCCTTTTATACCACCTGTTCCACAAAGTGAAAAAGAAGTTATTCTTAGTATTACTAAAGGTAAGATGACTAAAAAGTTGAAAGAAGCACTAGATAGTCTTGATGAAAGTAATAAAGAGTTACATCAAGGAGGTTCTTTCAATATTTATACTGAATTATATTCTAAACCAAGAAAGACAATTAATGAAAGTAAGATTGTTGATTATCTTGGAGAGAAATTCAATCCAAAAGCAGTTGGACAAGGAGTAGAGATAGTTCCATTGATTGTAAAAAGTGAAAAAGAAGTATTTGATAAGATTGATTTATGGCCTCGTGAACTTGCTGTTGGGAATAGAGGTGTAATCTCACCAATAAGTTCTGCTGTTGATTATCTTGCTTCATCTCGAAAAGCTCCAAAGAAGTATATTGCAAAAATAAACAATCTTTTATATAATATATAGAAATGAGTGACTTGTTAAAAAGTGTTAATGATATACTTAAGAGCGTTGAAAGTATTAGGAGAACTAGTCAAGCAGGTAAAGAAGGATATGTTTTTAATATAAGTGGTAATACTAATCCTATAGAAATTAAAGTTAATACACCAATATTACTAAGAGGTAAAAACTTTAAGATCTGTTTTAAGAAATTCGTTGGAACTAATTCTATTAGAAATATATTAGAAAACAATAATACTTTTGTTTATAGAGATAGTGGTGGATCAGAGCAAACTGTAACAATAAGACCTGGAATATATGGTGCTGTGACAGATGATGTAAACACAGGTATTGCTGATACAATTAATAATTCTATTGCACAATCAGGAGCAAAAACAGATAAGTTTCAAATAGGTATTGATACTGCAACTTCTAACTCATGGATTAAATTACCTGTTGGTTGGTCATTCCTTGCAAGTAAATCTACTATTTCTAGGATTTACTTATTATATTTATTTACTTATTATATTTACTATATTATTTCTAGGATTTACTTATTATTTTATATTATTAGGATTTACTATTTCTAGGATTTACTGCTGCCGCTTATACTTCTCTTTCAGCTGCCGACTTTGCTAAAATGTATCCTAATATTACACCTGTTGTTTGCACACCTAACTCTAAGATTATTTCTGAAAATGAAGTTCATGTTTCTTATATAGATCTTATACTTGTAAGTTGTAATATGGTTTCTAGTGGATCAAGTTTCATAAATGGAAAAGAAACTCAAGTATTAAGAAGTTTTACTTTTAATTTCTATCCATGGGAACAAATGGTTCATGAACCAAATTACTGTTGAATATCATAATGTTGCTAGTGATTCTATTTCTGATATAGAAATTACTGTCACTGATCATAATCTAAATTTAGATTTTAATTCTCAACAAATTACAATTGTTATAGAAATTATTGAAGTTTAATATAAGAAAAAGTCGATAAGATTAACTGGAACAAGTAGTTCAAAATCAAAAACATTATCAACACCTATTAGGCTTGGATCTAATTCAGGTTATAATAGAATTGGATTACGTAGAGTAGAGTTTACTTATACTAATAAAGTTATATCAAATTTTATTGCTGGCTTTAATGATAAACAATGGTTTAAACGGTCTATGACTGATATAACTAATGCATATATTACAACTGCTCCTGGTTATTATGATTCAAATAAAATAACAGCAGCTTTAAATAAAGTATTATCAGAACCTCAACCAAAGACTATTGTTGCTCAAAATGGATCGACATCAACATCTACAGTTAGTGCTTTTTATGATACAACTAAAAGAAATAGTTCAGGTATAAAATTTAGTGTTGATACAGATGATAGAATAATATTGCAAGTAGTTGGTGATTTTGTTGTTCTACTTGGAAGTAATTCAAATGTTGCCGTAAATTCAATTGGTGATACTCTTGGTTTCAATTCAAATCAACAAGGAACATTTGATCCTGCTCTTGTAGGTGGAACATCATATGAAGCAATAGAAAAAGCAATGTATTTTGCTGGTATCTTTAAAGCATAGAATAAAATTGTATTACCAGATAATAAAGGAATACGATTGATGAGTGTTGATTGTGATTTAGTTGATCCTCTTAATAATTATGTAGAAGAAGAAAGGATTCTTAGAGCAATGTTCTTCTTTAAATTTTATTGATATTGATGATAGTAATCCAGGTGAAAAGGTTGATCTACATATTCCTAATGTATTATATTTACCAACACGTGGTGATATAGATGCAATAAGTAGTTTTAGAATAGGAATAAGTAATCAAAATGGAATTGCTGTAAATATTATTACTGATGTAGTTGCAACAATAGAAATTTCAAAGTAATATAGAGCAATGGGTAGCTATGCGAGAATTGGACATGGTAGAGTACATGGAGATAAATATTGTGGAAGTGGAAGTTTATCACTTGATAAAGTTGCTGATGCTGTTAATAAATTTGCACCGTTAATAACTGGATTAACTAGTAAAGGTATGGATATTGCCACCAAAGGTATTGAAATGCATCAAGCAAGAAAAATTTAGTGAACTACAAACACAGAAAGAAAAGTTAGATCAAGATTATGCTGTTAAACGTAGAGAGATGGATGGTAAAATTGAAGAAGAGAGAAGAAAGAAAGAACTTGAATATGAACTTGAGAGGAAAAGAAAAGATGAAGATTATGAGAGAAAGATGAAAGAGATGGATCTTGAATTAAAACGTATTATGCTTGAGAAGGTCACTAAGAAATCTAAAAAAAACGTAGAAAAGCTAAGATAGAAGAAGAACCAGAAGTAGAAGACTATTCAGAGACTCTTAAAAAGAATGATCCTAAAGCATATAAAGAAATAGAGAAAGTCATTAGCACCAAAGCTGCTAATAATCCTAGAATTGATAGATATGGTAGTGGTATGAAGAAAAGATTAGGAGCTGGTTTATACATTCCAAGTAGAAAACAAATTTTAGTTTTTTATATAGAGAAGAAATGGCAAGTGCACCTATCGATACTATACTTGAATTGGGAGATCCTGAATTTCCTGAGTATAAACTAAGAGATTATAAATTTAGAGAGTTTTATCAAACTAATGGGAATGAAACTGATGATGTCAAAGCTAAACTAGTTGCTTTCATTGTTCCTGGAGAGCAACAAACATGCCATGTCCTATCTGATGGTTATCTTTTACTTGAAGGACAAATACAAGTCCAAACTGTTGCTAATGGTGCTTTCTCTACTCCTAGTAGAAATCTTAACTTTAGCCTTGGTAATAATGCTGGTGCGTGGATGTTCAGTAGTATGAGAGTTAGACTTGGCACTGAAAAGATTTAAAGCCTCTAACTAAAAGAAGGAGTTATGAGTGTTTCAACACTAATGGGTCTTCTATGTTATCCCAATGAATATAACAGAACTGAGGCCCTGCTACTGGATGGAGAAAGATGAAGCAACTGAAATTGACAATTTATCTACAGGCCTTACTTCTTATGTTAGTCCTGATGCTTCTAAAGCTAGCACTTCAAACCTTGGATATGTAGTTAGAAGAGGAATTATAAATAACGGTATTGATGAAGTCGGTAACTTTAGCATTGCACTACCTCTAGCAAGGATCTCTGGCTTTTGTGCTGATATGAATAAAATCCTTTATAACATTCCATTTACACTTGAAATGACTCGTGTTGGTGGACTTGATAGAGATATCATCCTGACTAATACAAGTGGTGGAGGTAGTGACCAAGTTAATGCAGTGTCTACGAAAGCAATTACTCTTGCAAATGGACAAGGTGTCTATACTGCTTTCAAAACTGCTATGTCAAAAATGAGACTTGTTGTTCCATGCGTTGTTCCGAAAGAAGGTATTCAAAGAGCACTCGCTGATATTTCAAGTGAGAGATCAAAGAAAATAAGACGTAATTACAGAGTTAGACGATATTATGATGAAAATATTACAATAAATAGCTTTAATCAAGGTCTTAAATTCACTAAATCTCTATCCGTTCAAAATAATATTGATAAGGTTAGATGGTTAGTCGTTGCAGCTCAAAATAGTGCTAAATATGATGATTATGCTCAAAATCCTGCTACATACAACCAATGTGACATTAAAAGTGTTTCAGTTCTTGCTAATGGATCTAAACAACATACAGTTATAAGATCCAGTGAGCCTAAAAAAGGTAATTATGCTCAAGAATATATGGATTTCACATCTTTCAGAAAACAATATTTTAGTGTTAATGAGATTGCAAATCCTGTTGGTGTTACTTTCTCAGAGTTGATGTCACTTTATCCTATTCATGTTATTGATCTCCAATATAACGATGAACCACTTAGAGTTACATCTAGACTTGATGTGACTGTTGAATTTAATACTACTATACCTGCTGGTAATACAATAATGCTCCACTATTTGACGATTTGTGAGAACAGTGCTGAGCTAACATCTAATGGAAGTGTTTCTAATTTTACTTGCAGCAAAGGAATGATGGTTAATGAAGGAAAAGATTTTTAATAAAGTTATAATTAATAAATATAATGCAAAAAAACAAGTTTTATTCAAGGGTCTGATGTCTGGGTCGGAAGGGGGCTATGAGTTTAAATATTGGTGGATCAGAGGTCTATTCTGTTTTAGGAAATGATATAGTTTTTTGGTTCACAAATTGATTGTGATATAGAATTAATTGCTAATAGAAAACTAAAAAAAATATATTGCTAATTCTCAACCTATGTTATTTCCGCGAATGTTATTTGGAAAAGTGTTTGAACCAATCGCTGCAAAATATTTAGAAATGAAATTAGATAAAAAGATTGAAAACTCAAATGATTGTTTTACTAGCGGTGGAGTTTATAGATATTCTCCAGATGGAGTTATAGATGAGGACACATTAATTGAGATACAATGTTTATGGAGTAGAAGTATAGTTAAAGAATTTGTACCAAAACAATACCTAATTCAATGTCTTCTTGGATTACGTGTTCTAAAATTAAGTAGGTGTTTCTATTGTGAATTTAAAATATACGTTAAAGGTTTGAATTGCAAAGAAGCACCTAAAGATTATGTAGCGGCTGGAACAGCTAGATTACCAACGAGTTATGTTTTCGATATGCCCATTCACGAACCCTTGCTTATGTATTTACTTAAAGATATAAAGTATTATGATTTTGAATTTGATATCAAAAGTGAATATGGTCGTTTTAACAATGAAAAAAGTTTTGGTTTTGATATAAAATATTATATAAAAAAGTTGAGATACAAGTAATAGAAGAGCAAGATCCTTTTAGATTTTCAAGGATTGTTCCTGTAGTTAGAGATGTTAAATAGAAGCAAAATATTAATCAATGAATATATAGAAAATATGCAAGTTTCACACAGATGATTTCGTATCAAAAGTTAATGGTATTATACTTTCGGATTTGAATGCAAATGGTAATAGAAATATACATTTATCTGATCCAATTAATGATAGTGATGTTGTAACAAAATCATATGCAGATGCTAATTTCATTGTTAATTCAGGAGCATCATTGAATCTTGCTGGTAAAATAATTATTAATCTTGGACAAGGTGTTAATCCTACTGATGCTGTTAATGTTAATCAAGTAAGTAATTATGTTAAAAGAACTGGTGATACAATGAGTGGAGACTTAAATATGAATGTCTATGCTATATCATCTAATTATTGGAATTCAGGTAATAACATACCAATAGTACTAAACGATGATTATTGTGTTATATATGGCGGTTTGAAAAGAGATGTATTATTAATAGCATTTCCATCGACAACAAATATTGATATGGGTGGATATACAATAACTAATGTTGCAGAGCCTGTTAATGCTTCTGACGTTGCAACTAAATCTTATGTAGATAAAACAGTTAACAAAATAACAGAAGTACTAGCTCTATCAATGGATGTCAATGCTAAAAATTCAATACTAAATCTATCAACACCTTATTTATGGACAAATAAAACAGCTCCACCTATAATGATATTAAATATTATGGTTGTTGGAGCATTTAATTGTAGGTTTCTAAAACCTAATACTGATACAACTGCTGTATCCGGAGATGTAAGAGCTATGAATACTTCTCCAAATGGTGTTGACTTAAAGTATTATGTTTATTTTACAAGACTTCCAACAGAGTATTACTTCATTGATACAACTGGAAAACTAAGAGTAAACATCTTGGTCAGTTATGTACCCTCCTGAAAATATATACAAAGTATAAATATAGGTATAAATGTAATATAAGTATAAATATAAGTATAAAATAAAAAGTATAAAGGAAATATTAAAACTATTAACTCTTTTAACTTTGTTGCTTTACGTTCACCTTTAACAAGAGGGAATAGTTTTGAAATAGCACAAATAGCTTCATGATCTCAACAATGATGTAAGGAAGTAGAGCAACACTTTTTTTTAAGTGTTCCTTGACTAATGAATATAATTTAGTTGTCTCTCTTTTTTAAAAGAGTTAGTATTTATGTTACCTGATGAACAAATTATAATTGAATCATTACGCATAAGACTAGAATCAAATTCTGTTTCTTGCATATCTTTATCACAGATGTCACAACGTATTTCATATTTTCTTTTTGGTCTCTTTATTTTATATGACAATACAGACGATTTCCTTCAAGATATTCAGTTTCTTTAAATGTATTTAAACATGTTTCACATAGTATTTCCATTCTCTATAGAATGTCATTTTTAACTCTAAGTGAAATAAAAAAGAAGGTAAATTAAATCTTGACTCCGATATAAGTCAAGTATTCAAACCAAGACCTAAGATTATTCCACAAGGTTTCTTTAATATTGTTGAGCCCAATGAAAATCATCAAGCAGACATTTTATACATGCCTAATGACTCTGGATATAAATATGCACTGAGTGTCATTGATGTTGCTAGTAGATATCCAGATTCAAGACCTCTTAAAACAAAGTCTTCTAAAGAAGTAACAAAAGCAATAATAGATATTTTCAATAAAGGTCCATTGAAATGGCCAAAGAAAATGACAGTAGATCCAGGATCTGAGTTTAAAGGAGAGTTTGCTAAAGAAATGAGAAAACATGAAACACAAATTATTGAAGGTAAAAAAAGCATTAGTTGAAAGAATGAATAGAACAGTTGCTGAGAGAGCACTTATTGCTCAGTATGAAAAATAAATAGAAATTATCAATAAAAGAGAATATACTAGAAACAGATAGTGGATTTATAATTTACCAAAGATTATTGATTATCTAAATAATAGCATTACAAAAGCAACAGCTGAAAAACCTACTAAAGCAATGAAAAAAGAAAAAGTAAAACTAAAGAAACCAAACTACTATAGAAAAGTAGGTGAACAAGAACAGTTATTAGAATTTGGAACGACTGTTAGATACTTATTAGAACCTGGTGAAGGAGAAGATGAAAAGAGAAGAAGAGCTACAGATGCGATATGGAGCTTGACTAAACATACTATTGTTAGAATAATGGTATTGCAAGAACAGGTGGTTAGATTTTGGGTAAATGATGTTAAGAGAAGTTTTGTTAGAGAGAAGTTACAAGTTATTAAGCCTTAGTATCACTTCTATTTTCTAATGGATCAATTAATATTTCATTGAATTCTTCTTTAGTTATTTTATCATCATCTAAAGCATCAACAATCTTTGAAACTAAGTTAAGATTTGCTTGAAGAGCATATCTTTTCCTTCAATCAATTTGTGATATTGCATTATCTATTGAGATTATCATTGTTGCTAAACTTCCTAAAACAGTTACTACATGAGAAAGTTCCCCATGTTTAGGAATGTTAGTACTGGTTACTGTAATTGCAAGAGATAATAAAATACCCGTCAATTAAAAACAGTATCTAACTCTTATTAATGTAGTTAAGAAGCTTTTAATTCTATCATTGTCTAAAAGTATTTTGTTATATTTATCATTTGCATATTTACTTCGAAGGCCTGACATTGCCTTATATTATTTTGTTTTTAATTTCATAAAGCATTCTTTTTTGATCTTACATAATTTATCTTTTAGTGGAAACGGACATTTACTAATATGAGAAGAAAATGTTGATTTATATAGATCAATGATAAATGTCTCATCATCAGTTAGTTCAAAACCTGGAATATTAGATACTAATTCTGTTTTATCTTGCATATAAATTAATAAAGGATTTGGATTTACATTGATTAGAATATAATAACCAATATCGATAATTAAATTATTGATAATTAACAAAAAAATGAGTAGTAGCAAGTTCTTGATCTCTGAAAATACTAAAACCTCTTTCTATTTTTATCACATTTATCCTTCAACAAATCTCCAGCAATTAAACATGAACTTAAGCAAGATCCAATAATTTTTCTTCTATAAAAAGATTCAGCAATACCATCTAGAACTTTTTTAACATTATTATCTAATTTTTGTAAAGATAGATTATAATTCTTTACAAAAGTAGATTCATTTAATCCTGGCATTATAATATATAAATTTTATGTTTAAAATATTTCAAAAATATAAGACACAAGTTTTAGTTTTGTAAGAATAGTTAATTCCTAAACCAATTTCTTTTTCAAGACTTCGAATGCGAACAATAGTGAGCATGAGAAGGATTGAAAAGGGAATTGGGTTAAGAAGTGACTTTTCTTACAATACGGCGAGTTCAGGGCAGGTGTGAATATACAAATGTAGGTTGTTCTTTCCAGAATTGCTCTTTCCAGAACGATTGGAAGGGCCCACCATGCAGAAATAGCAGCTGCTTGACTAGTCAGTAAGGTAAAGGCTAGTATATTTATAAACAACTATTAATACAATAACAATAACAGTAATAATAATAAAAATAAGTCGTTTGTATAGCACCCAAAGAGAAGTGAATCTATGGCGCTTTACAGCCACCTGCATGAGAATCAATAACCAATAGTTGAAGACATGCATCAAGCTCCGACGAGCATGCAACAGCAAACAAGCATCACGAGTTACACTTGGTCAGCTTATTACTAGTGAGTTGGCTTTATTTTCATTCAATTTAAAAAAGTTTGCTACCATACATGTGGGATGTCATCAATATATGCAGCGAGGGTGTGTAGAGAATTTGGCATGCTCGAGAGCTGGGAGGTATCAAAGCAAAGGTACAACTGAGTATCATCTGCATTGAAGTGAAAACCTAGATTGTGCTTGACATCACATCTTTTGAAGCATAAATACTGATTAAATAACATCAACCCAAGAATAAAGATGAAATAAGATATTGTAACAATATATACAGGACTGCTTTATTAAACATTACATTACACAGGATGACACATGAGCTCTGGGATCCCTGTTCTGCCTTTGATTGAAGGATTCGAGGGTGCCACCCTCGACTCCTGATTCAGGAACAGGACCCACATAGAATCAGAACAGCTTATGGCTTCCGAAACTCCAGCCGTCTCAATGCCACTTGCTCCGTGCATAAATTACTCAGGTCTGGCTTCATTTTTAGATCACCAGCTGCCGAGGGCACTGACCACGAAAGGTCTTGCCACCCACAGCCCTGACCGACCGGTATCCGGCAACAAGAAGTGACCAGGCCATACCGGTCTAATATTTCTCAGCCTTGTTATGGGCCGTCACCATCAGGGCTTCTTCGAAGCCGTCGAACGGCACAGAGATGTTGACGACGATGACATGCATCAATGATCATTGACCATGCATCATTGACAATGATCATTGACATGCATCAATGATCAATGACATGCATCCATGCCTTTATCAATGACCAGATCTGGCTTGAGGGCCAGCAGGCAGGCAGGCAGGCAGGCAGGCAGGCAGGCAGGCAGGCAGGGGCAGCCAACTGACTAGCAGCAGCAGCAGCACGCATGCATGCTGCTGCTAGGGCCCTGATTGTGAGGACCAGAACCAGAACCAGGTTGCATGGGGCCTTGTTCGATTGCGGCGGCCGGCAGTGTCCGATCACGTGGCACGCAGTCTCAACCTCACCGTGGCAAAGACGATGGGACAGCTGGCGCTCTGGGGTAAGACCTGCTTCCGGCAGAGGCCACCGGTAGCACGTTCAGGTGCGCTCGGCAGACAAACCACCAGGCCCGGAACGACAGGCCATGACCCCTGGACTGGAAGTGACTGTGGGTAGCGAAGCTGTCTGCCGTGGCCAGCAGCGGCTGACCCTGATAAGTGCAGGCCGAGGCCGTCGCGCTCGGCCTCGTAATTTAACGTATCTCCGTCTGTAACTCCACAACACTAAGTGGGTGTTACATAGGGGAGTTCCTGTAGGGCACTCAAAGCCTGGGCGACTTTCAGTACGCATTCGGTAGCCAACAGACTTCATCTCCCACAACAAAGAGAAAGTGAGAGGCATGGCTGAATCAGGATGGCAGTTGAACTAGCGAGTAGCATGGAAGATGCAGCTCACTAGCCGACTGAAAAAGATGTGCCGCAGTCGGCACCTCCGCATGCCTGGCGAATTCACGCAGCTTCGACATCACGTGACAACAAGTGTGGGATGAAAGCGAGCTCGAGTCAGTTGGGGGAGAGGGGGGTCAGCGAAAAAAAACGCAAAGACCTCGTCGTCGGCCAGCAAGGAACGACCGGTTCCGAGCCGCTCGGAGGCACTTTTGCGCCTCCGAGCGCAGCGAGGCTGCAACTGCACACGCGGCCGCGCTCAGGCCGCGTGCGCGCCCTCGCCGGACGACCGTGGAGCCTCTGAGGCTAAGGCGACGGCTCGGTCGAGCAGGTGACTCGCGACGGTCGCCGCACCGGGTATCGAGCGAGCCCTGCTTGCTGCAGGCTTCTGCCAAGCACAAGATCGCTGCCCGCCTGACTGGGCATCAGCAGAGCTTCCAGCAGGTGCGAACGAAAAGTGCGACGACTTGCAAAATTCGCGGCAGGCTGCTGCTGGAAGACGATCCAGCAGAAGTCCACCAAGGCTTTGTCAGCAGGCTGCAGCATCGACTTCGAGACCAGATGCGCATGGCAGAGGCAGACAAGCCGCGGCAGACAAGCAGGCGATTGCGGCACATGGCATCGAGCTCCAGTCACGGGGTCTAGTCACGGGGTCTAGCCACAGGGCGAGCCGGCAGACTCTAGAGAGGCTAATGCTCCTCTAGAGGCAAGCGCAGGCCTGGTCCATCTCGGCCCGAGGCCCAGGGGGCCTCGACGAAGGCAGCACACTGGCTCTCGTAGATCTGTCATCTTGGCGCTGCTCTCGTAGATCTGTCGGCAGCAAAAGCAAGGCATTGGAAGCAGGCGCGGCAGTGCCACTCTGGCAAGCGACCGAGCAGCACTTTGCTGGCCACAGCTGCATGCACAGTGTCACCGTGGCTTACTCGGCCGTCGACAGGAGGGCTTGCAGACCGGCCTCTGTGCCAGAGAAGAAGGCAAGGTCGTCAGCAAGAGCTAGGGTGACTCCTTCCTGTGTGAAACTGGCACCGGTGTGCAGGCAGAGCCCTGGACGACCAGATCCAATAGGATTGGTGACAGAAGGCAGCCCTGTCGGACGACCAGCCGTCGTTGGGAACGCCTCCAGTGACTTGCCGCACACCCGCGTCTCCTGGAGCAAGCCAGCGTAGAGGCAGTAGGTAAACACGAAAAATCTCTCGTCCACCTGAGCATACAGCTGCACTCAAAGTTTCCAAGCAAGCTGGAATCCCTCTCTTGTGGATCAGGACGACGGCTACCCAGTTTTCCATTCAGGGTTGACGTCCCAGTAGTGGAGGCAGTGGTTTCGTCTAGTGAGCAGGCGATGAGGCTGTAGCATGGGTCGACGTGGCGCAGGGGGCAATATTCAAGGCGATCGGTGGAGACAACGAACGACGCATTCACATCTAAACCAATCGAACTAGCATCAATGAGTTCAGAAACAGCAACAGGACGGACCAGATCTGCAGCTCTGACATAAAACGCTGGCTGGTGGATTCATGCATCCAGAAAATCTAGTCAAACCCTTGAATAAATATAAATATGATTAAATTGTATAGGGCCCCAAGAGAACTTGATCGCTATTCAGGAGTATTCATATGCCTCGGGGCTCGAGCCCACGACCTCAGCCAGCCCTTGCTCGGGGCAAGCACCTTAATCGATGGACCAAACCAGCTCGGCACATTGCCGAGTCTCATAAACTCAAGGCCAAATATTGTAGCCAAAAGGTAGCATTAATATGAGGAACAGTATTTGCAACGAAAAATGCATGATGTCACATTGGTTTAACTACTGGTTGTGAAAACAGACAACTTTGCTTGGTGGTTTCAAGCAGGTTCTAAACAGTGTTGGTTTACGAAGTATAGTTTTTAGCAGCAACGCCAGAACCCGGCAAAATAAGATTTAGTGCATGTGCCAAGTATTGTCCTCAAGAAATTCATTTCGCTGCCTCTTGTGTGAGCACTTCCTTTCCAAGAATGGTCAATTTTTAGATGCGGTCTTGCGCATGAGCAGACATGAGCAAGACGTGGTTCAAGACTATGCCAAATATTGAGGGCAGTTCGAAGGCAAAACCAAGCAACTACGTTTTCTGAAGAAATGGGCCAAAGAACCTCATCAAACTGTTACAAAAGTGCAGGCACACATCCAAAATGCCAAAACCACGGAGGTGAACAGGCATTCTGTGTCCGATACTCTTTAGTGCAAGCAAGCACATAGTGCGCTCCTGCTGTGAGGGTGTCCGAGTCCCTTTGGTTTTATACGGATTTTACACAGATTTGGTTTTATATGGGTTTTACAGATTACTCTACATTATAGACAAAACGGTGAGCCGGGATGGCTCACTCGGTAAGGCGATTGCTTTACACGACCTTGGGACCAAGGTCGTGGGTTCGAATCCTGTGGTGGGCGATTCTTTATCGCTGCCACTGCAAGCGGTGGTGATAGCCACATGGGCTCTTCTGTCACTATGAGACTCTTGAATCGGCGAGTACTTTCTTTTTATTTTATTTTTTTCTGGGAGGGGCAGTGTTAAATCCCTGTCTGAGGAGGTGACGTCGGCACCATGCTGCATTTGTGCAAAGCAGGAAATCCCTTCCTGGCACATAGGGAACCGAATCCCAATGCCAGCCATAATTGCAGGAGCTGCGCCTAAGCACAAAGAATGGCAAGAACAATCCAGAGGGGTGACCCTTAGGCTTAGGAGACATCGGTTTAATTTAGCACATGCATTTGGCTCAAAGGGCAAACCAAAACTAGGCAACCGCTTACAAGAAATTCTTCAATGTAATGCTAATCAGAAAACGCCACTGGCCGATGTTCTTGTTACCACTGCATCGATTTCTTGCATCGTTTCGAACGACTGCTGGCCTATGGCTGTACATAACAGTGCTTCAAGCTTTCGATCACTACCAAGGAAAGGCATGACATGGTAGTTAAGAGGTATTTCTAGACAGGAGATACTTGGCACATCCAATAAATCTTAATCGGCAGAGTACCAACGGCTACAAAATAACATCCTTACAAAATGGCGACTATGTGCCGGAAAGTTGGGAAGCTGATCCAGAAACTTAAAGAAGTGGCTCATTGTGCATGGTTTTTGGGTTTCCGGTAAGCAAAGCAACGTAGTACTAGCATGCAGCAGCCTTTGCAACCAAAAATGCCGACTCGTGCGATTCATATGTTTTGGTAAAAGTTTGTAGGCCAGGAGATCATAAAACACTTGATGCATTTGGAGCCACATAACCTTGATTCCAAGGGTATGTGGCTTTTCGAGACAGTACACTATCTAAACCAGGAAAGAGTTCACACTAGCTGCTTCTAAGTTGTACGGTAATAATATTCCAGTCTAATGCAAGAGGTGTAAATATCAATGGCAACAGGTACATCACAGCAACGAGCAACTAAATAAAGGTCAAAGGTAAGGCTGACAGTAACGATAGCTGAATATTATAAGTACCACATAAAGAAGAAAGGCCAATAGGAATGAGCACGGCTAGACACCAAAACCCCAGTTTATGTGCTTGAATAAAAGTAAAGCAGAGTAAATGATGCCTCACTTTCAAATAACAAAATAGTGCTCAAAAACCATCCATACCTTCTACTAAGGTGAGACAACATCCCGCAAGCAATGTTTATGTGAGAAGACTACGATGGCTTGGTCTGCAGCTGCGTGACAACAAGCAAGGGCATCTGCTGGAATGCATGGAGCATGAGCGCCCAGCAGTGCCTCAGGTCGAGCTGTAACTAAAGGTAAACGAAATTCGGCTCGGCAAGGAAAAAAAGCCTCAGCTGCTAGAAGCTGCGCACGACGAAATTGATTGATCGAAAAACACAAGTGTGACCTGTGAGGCATCTAAAAGTCTTCTTTGATAAGGAAATGTATGTACAGGCTGCCGTTTCCAACGACGACCAACTCACGATGCTTGACAAGCAGCAGCGCACCGAGTCCATAGGCAATCGTGGGCATGCCTACAAACCCGATAGCAAACGTCAGCTCTGTGATCCAGCCGGCGGTCTTGCCATGCACTTGTAACCCGCTCTTCCGGAGGCACCGCTGCTGTGAAAGAGAGCTTTAGGCCTTGCAAGTTGAGGAACTGGCACAAAAGGCGAATTGAGGAGCTCATCGTTCACCAGCATATGCATAGCCAGGATAACGCTTCGGGGGGCGGAAGAAGGGAGCCAGGCATTTCTGCCTTTCTCGAGGCACCTGATCAAAGAAAAGGCAAAGGGGAGCATGTCGGTCGGCCAAGCCACCTGGCAGGCCCTCTTCGGCTTAGCCTACGGCATGGGGGGGGGGAGGATACAATGGCACATCCTCCTTCTCAATGCCTCCAAGGCCCAACAGAAGTAATAGGTTAGGAGATAGGCTCGAGATACGCTGCTGCTACTGCTGCTGCTGCTGCTGCACCACGCCGTGCTGCCACGCCCGGCTACTGCGAAGAGCTTGAGCTAGCTGTCACGTTCGCGAGGCCACGGACCGACCCAAAAAAGCACCATTTTTATGCTGCTCGGTCGACCGACGGCGAATTCGTTGGGGCAACAGAGGTATTTCATTCAGTTGGCCGACACTCCTTCCCTCAGAAGCCCCCTGATTTTGGTCGACATTCTGCTCTGCGGCTAGCTACTGCCTCTCGCTCGTCGGAAGCTCTTGGAAGAGGAAACAGCAGCCTCCTGCAAGAGTAAGGGATGACTAAGAGGAATAAGAGCCACCCTAAGAAAGAGCCACCCTAAGAAAGCCCTGAGTGGGAGAGTTTGTGTGGAGGCCTCAATAGCAGGCCAATCAAGCATTTCGCTGGCACACGAGAAAGCTTCTCGCCTTAGCTTCCTGCCGAATGAAGTCGATGCCACTACTCTAGAAAAGACTTGCCGAGCACATTGTCACGTTTAAGCTGGGCTTAAGGTTAAAAACCGCCACCGCTGCCCCGAAGAAACATGACAAGTAGTTCGGATGAGCTCCGTGCTATGCTTTATTTCGGTTGCCTTTAACTGAATCTCCTATCGCATGCATTATCCGATCTAGTATATAAAGTTGAATCTTAGTTGATTTAACGGCCCAACTTATAGACGTAGCTAAAGAAGTCAAGTAGCAGTGCAGGTTAGGTGATCAAACAGTCTCATTTATATAGCGATAAAAGAGCCTTAACAGCTATCACCCGGCTTGCAGCAGTCAACCAAGGATCACCTGCTGCAGGATTAGAACCCACGACCAGGGCAATGAAGTGTGAGCAACTTACCCCTGGGCTAAGACCCCGTAGCTGCTATTACTGCCACTTGCAGAGGGAAATCAATAATTAGTAATAATAATACCAATGCATTTGTATAGCGCCCTCAGAGAACTTAAATCTCTCTCTAGACAGTTTACATTTGATGTAAAAAAATATAATTAATTTGCATAGCGCCCCAAGAGAACCTAATCTCTATTCAGGCGCTTCACATATGCCTCGGGGCTCGACATCGCCTGCGACCTCAGTCAGACCTTGGTCGGGGCGAGCACTTTAACGGCTGGACCAAACCAGCGCGGCGTAAAGGAAGCATGATCCAATTGCCAGAGGCAGAACTCGAGCCCACGATCTGAGCCGTGATGAGCGAGTAACTTATTCCAGAGCTAGTGACTCGGTTGCTACCTAGGCACAGAACCGTATTCGAAAGCTGTCAGACTACCAGGTTACGAAAATTAAAAGGCAAGCGGTTCGCAAAACACGCGAAGCGCGCCGCAGACAGGGATGCACCGGGGTAATGGGAAGAGATTGGAAAGGGAAGGAAGTGGGAAGGGGAATGATGGAAGCATGGAAAGGGAAGCCCGGATTCGGCAGCGGAATTTGCAACGAGGAACACGGCGCTTAGTCTGAGGTGAGGTGAGTCTGAGGCGAGACAAGACGAGAGTGCACTGCACTCAAAGTTAGGCTACCGGCTGCAGTCGCGTGCAAGTCTGTAATGACGACTGATGAGAATCCCGATTTGGATTCTGTGACGAGCACACGCCTTTCGCGTACCCAAGTTGACCGCTTTCAGTGCCGTGATGAGCAAATTCTCGAAGCGCAAGTCCTCGTACGGTCTCTTTGTGCAGTGATATTTTATGTACGGAAAGCAGCCAGTCCGAAGGATGTGATAGTTTTCACCGTCTACATTCCAGTTGAAATGAGATAAGCCGATTTGGTTGTTCCGTACGTCGGCATATTTAACGAAGTACGACGTCCAGGCCGGGTAGCGGCGCTGGCGAATATATGCAGACAGAACCTCAGAGGCGAGTGGCTTTTCGCCAAAGCCCAGAGCTTTGGGTGTTTTGCGGAGAACGAACAACGTACGCCTCGCAATAACAGTAAACATCTCTTTCCGTCAAATGCCGTTGCAGCCGAGGGAAGCACGGCGCAGTTGCACGCACTACAGCGAGCGGGCAGTAAACTATTTTTCGTTTCCGGTCCGCGGGAGAGGTGAGTGCATAGATATCGGTTTTGCTTCCCTCACCCCGGCGATTGATTGCCAAGGGGAAGGGGCAGCACGATGTACGACGTAGAAGGCGGTATTATTTAGTGCAATTGACCAGCAGGTTTCTAAAAAATTAATGCATTCCGAGGAAGACGCAAATGAATACGGAAGCCTTCACACAATCACAAGCACATCTCACCACACGAGGTGGAGTCCCATACTAACGCCAGGTAGCTTAAAAATATTCCAACAAATCTATCAGGATCTGGTTCTGTAACTATCTGGATTAACAATTTTACTATATATCATTTTTGCATGAAATAACTTTTAAATCGTCCAAATGCGCTAATGACGTCAAGCTCAAAACTGAAGCACCTTTCTTTTTCTGACAGAAATAAAAAGAGTGATCTCCTGATTGGTATATCTCAATCTTTCTCGGTAGGTATTCTAAACATTCCAGCAGCTATTCAGTTACTTGGTCTTATTGCACAATTAAATCCAAGAATAAATATTTCAAATTCAGAGTAATAACATTCGTTTAGTCCTAGAACATGTAATCTTAGTAAAAACTGAGCATTTTCTTGTGTCGGTAAGAATCCTTTTCCAATACTTCTGCTCAGAGGCACTTTATCTAGATTAATTTGGTTTTTTTAATCAATTATGCTACCTGGAGAATATCTGTAGCTTCCATCTTTAGTAAAGCAGTCAGTAGAGCATTCTAGTTTTGTTTGAAATTTCATGCAAGTATTTTGCAACTACTGGCTGGCTCAAATACTTTACCAAATAATATTGACGCATATTTTACTTCTCCTCTTTTTTATAAGTAATTTTGGGTTTTCGTTGTGCCATTTTTTTATCTCGAGGTCTGTTTGATCTCCAGATATGGCATTGCTACCTAACACAGAATATACCTCTGATTCACCGATGTTGAAGTTAATTGATTTTTTCCACTAATCTGAACCTTGAAGAAATTTAGTTTTTGCCATATTATTCTATTGTTGGAAAATATGTTAAATTATTTAATGTTAATGTGATTATATTGACGCTGAATGATTTAACGTATACTAATATATTTTATTGTAGAATAACGATACAACAAGCGCAGGTAGTTCGCCGTTCATCCCCGCGGCTGAGCGTTATCGTGCTGAATGACAGCAGAGTAATTCGGCCAATCGCTTCAATGTCTCCTCTAGTCGGCAAGAATAATATATTTGGAATATATAGGTCTACCTTCACTCTTGGATTTATATCTGCGATATCAATTATATGCAACGAAGTGCATCGAGTAAGAAATTCACATTTGTCTTCTATGTAATTTATTTAAGGATTAGCTAAGTTGCAACTTACATTAATTCTGTTTACTCTTTTGTTTTCTGGTAATGTATTTGTATTCCAAGCTTTATCTGTTCCAGGGAAATATATAGCTTTTTCAATTCTTTCATAAGGGGTTCATTCTACCATAGTAGGATCAAATGAGCCCTAATTATTTAAATCTAAACCAAGTGTATCTACTATACTTTCTGTCACGCCTGATGAATTTTACAAGAAGCACCGCGTAGTCACAAACTACTAGCATTATTATCTTATTAACTGTATTCGCGGAGAACCTAATTTCAAATCGTTTACTTCTTGCATTAGGATAATAATAATCGTCATGATTTACGAAACCACCGCCCGCTAAACCCAAATCCTACATACTATTCCTAAGCGCCGTTTGAGTACATTTAATAGTTGGTTGGAATCATAATAGCCCGGCTTAATGACCATATTATTATGATTCCAACCAACCATAGCTGAAGCATTCCTATCAGTCATCGATCTTCTATACCAAAGCAAGCCATTTATACTAGAAATTATATTAGAAATGACTTTATTTGTTTACATGAATTAAACCCATATTAATCCAAATTTGTTTCAACCTTTTTCTTGTAGGATTATTAGAGGAGATCATGCTTTTGTTGAGCTATTAGTAGTTCCAGTTATTCTTAATGACAGCTATTATATTGAGATTATATTTCAAAAACCTCTATCACAGTTTGATATTTCTGTCCTTCGAAATCTAATACCCTATGATCTTTATTAATAGCAGTAATAAGTATATCAGAAACTGTTACTACAACTAGGTCGTGGTATTCACTCGTTGTTGGCTCATACACGAAGAATTTTCAAGGATATAAATGATCAGAAAAGCTTCTAGTAACGCAATTTAGTTCTAGTTATGTAACTAGTTCCACTAGCCACCAAATTGCAGTGCATTGTTATTAAACTGTTCCTGAAACAGAGGCCCCTTTCTTTGATACCACTTTTACTCAGGGGGAAACATTTGTAATATAAGAAATTTTGTGATATACTGACGCAAAGCCAGGGTCAATCGTATAAGAATATCTAATACAATCTAACATTTCCTTTATTGTAGATCTACCAGCTAAGAATGTCCATTTAACTGGCATCATAATCGATGAATTTGATATGTAGCAGAATCTATACCAATCTCAAATTCATCAGCATTTTCTCCTGATTAAACTGTAGTTATTTATTGCAACCGAAATTCAAACATCAAAGTCAACTGAAGCTGCAAAATGTGTCCCTGGTCTTATCATTACTGCTTGTTTTGATCCTCTAGCTACTCTATAAAAAATGTATTTTCTGAAGTAGTAATGTTTTTATGGAATTAAACCCTTCAAATTTCTTAAACCCAATCTTAAATTGTTTACTTTTAAGATTATTGATATATTTATTCTTATTCTAACAGGATTGGTTGTACCACTAATATTAAAAATGTATCCTTCTCTAAAAACTTTCACATGATCTAATATATCATTAGCTGCTTTTTCCTAAGTCACTCATCTATATTCTCAAATGAAATAAGATTTTGATTGTTCTAGCAATATAACTTGTTTGAGAATTTCTTGAATTCACAAGAAATTGACTGCAGAACTTATCGAACTTATTACTCCAGTGTTTCCAGCAGCAATTTCTGTAAGCCAGAGTTCTGATTTGTTTCCTATTTCAGATTCACTTTTTATCATTATTTGAACAATTTATACTCCCGTTCCACTCATAAGAAGCTTATTTATGTAATCAAGAATGCCTTCTTTTGGCTAACTTTGTTTTTATCTATAGCTTCATTCTATGATTTTATTCTAATCAGAGTATCCGGTACATCATCTTTATTTATACTGTCTAACATCAATTTGATTTCCCGATGCAGCAATGCCTTTCTTCTCTCTTTATTGCAGGAATTCTTAACAGAACTCTTTTAATGCGTCTGATTTCTTCAAATTCACATTTTTCTATTTCAGGAGCTATTGTATTCTTTATTACTTAAAGCTTGGATAACCATAAAATAATCTTGCATTAGCAATTTTGAACTTTTTAGGATTTCTCGCTTTCACATAGTCACAGATTTCTTCTCGTACACTAAAAGGTACCTCTCTTCCTTCAGGTAATACATCTAAAACACTCTACAGTTTAGTTTTGGTTACTTTAGCAGTTCCTGTCGTTGGATAGATTCACAGTTGTTTTGCTACGTCTGAAAAGTAATAACTGCTTCATTTGTTTAAATATTTAGACCATTTGCCTTAGGGGCACTAACCACCCCTAATGCTTTCTTATATTCTCCTTCTTCAATGGCTCTAGCAGCTTTGCCTGAAGTAATATAATATCGGTAGCTGGCTGTAGTGCTTTTAAACTTTCAATATATTTCTTGGTTTCATACAGAGCAGCTAGTTTTGAGCCTTGCTTTTTTAAGTTTATCTAAACCAATATTTTCCGAGTTATTAGTTAATTTTTCTATCTCTGCTTCCAATATCTGTATTTATTGATCATTTAGAAGTTTTGTCTCATCTCATAGGTCTTGGAGATTTTGAATCTTTCTCTCGTAGTCTATTGCCTCTAGTACGCAACCACGGTAGGTACGGTTATTTTTTTTAAAGACCTTCCTGTTGAAAATCTATACTATCTTTTTTAATTAAATATTGTTATTTTTTGTTTCCCACAAGAATCTTCAGTCCAAAAGCATCCTTCTGATTCTGCCTTGAAGTCAATCACAAAGTAGCCAAACATATCTTGAATTAAAGAATTCAGCTATTATTGAAGCATTTTTTATCAATATCTCCAATATATGAATCCCTAATGTACTCGATGTCAGTAGCATTTTTTGTGAAAATTCTCATCCTATTTAATGGTGTTCCTGATTTCTCTGCCTAGTTTGTTAGTGAAACCTTGTGCAAGATAAAAAGGTATTTAGTCCTTGATGTCTATCTCTAGTAAAGTAATCAAGAATTTTTGCTTGATCTTCAGTAAGTATGTCATCCAAAGTGGTATATTTCTACATTAGGCATCTCTTCAATTCCATCGATTCAAACATAAGCATCATTAGCCATTCCATCTGTCAACGAATTAAGTCCGCCGTATAACTTCTGATCGAGACTAGAAGCCACTGTCGTAAAGGTATGATAACTAAGCATTCCACAGGCGATCCAATTCATTATCAGTTGAAACTTTCCTGACCCACTTGGTTCTCAAACCAGAGATCTAATTGGAAATTTTGGTCACGGCTCTTTATGATAAGTTTCCCGATCTAGTTCAAAAGTTGAATGCGTGAACTTTCATATTTATTATTCATACAACTTCACTTGCAAATCTTTCGTATTGTATAGAAAATGAATATTTAATCAATAAATGTAAAAATAATACAGATTATTTTCTCGAGGAATACAGTACACTGGTATCCAGTGTCCAAGTGGAATGCTAGGAATGATTAAGGCCAACTGCGAAATTTGTGAAAGACAAAAGTAAAAGTTTGTTAGACTGAGATCTAAATCTCCGGAAGTTCGTTTGGGAGTATTATATTATGGACGTAGTTTAGGTACTGGAGTTTTATTACTTGGACGGAAGTTGGGTTCCATAATGAAAATGACAAACAGGCCAATCATGGACTTAAAAAGCAATTAAGAAACTGGTATTTAAAAAAATCCCAGGCACACCATTGAATGACATTGATTTAGTGAATTGTGTAAAATAATTGAATGATTACCACTTTTGAAGTGTATTTGCGAAAGATTAAATGTCCTCATTGGTTTCAAATTCAAATAAATGTTTTATAAGCAATACTGGGGAATCTGACAGTGCAATATATCACTGGATTGCTGTAAAAAATTGAAGTTTTTCAACTTTCCCATTGCAAAGTTATAGCGATACTGATTGCAGCAGACGTTGTCCAGAATTCCTCAAACCCACAGAGACTAATTATTTTGGAGCTACAATGAATATCTTGTTTAATTTTTTCCATTAAAAATACTTTCTATCTATAGTGAAAAATGGCAAGAAAATTTAATCATCAAAAATTCAGCCCACACTCCATTTTCTGTTTTTCCGATGATAGGAAAGTGTAAAACTATAAGACTCCACAGTAATGATTCATAAAAGCACTTCACTGAGGATCAGAGCGGAGCAAACAATATCAAGAGATTCAAAGCAACGGATACATTATTATATTTATTTTGATTCTCATCCAGAACTCGAAGAAAAAGTTAATTAACTAATTGATAATGCATGTGCTGAACTTTGTATTCCAAATAAAGAATCAAGGTCAACCATTGGAGTGAGATTTGACTTCTGTCCATATTGCTCAATTATTTAAGCACCGGATAGTAAAAGAATACTAATTAAAAAAGCTAAAGACATTTTTAATAAGCTTGGAGCTGATTTTGGAATAACAAGATTACTAAATGAATCATGCGCTACAAGAGACTCTCATGATGGTATCTAAAGACTCAATTATAGATTTAAGCTAGATTAGGTAAGGATTCATAGCCTCCTGTTTAAGCACGTGAAACTATTGATACAAATGATTTATAAACAAGTATTTGTGTAACTTTTTCTGCTTTCACCTCATTAACTTGAAGTATTATTTCCATTTCTTTTATTTGTTTAGTGTTTATGTCTCTCATTCTTTTAACTAGGCACCTTGGAATAACGCTTGATTTTGAAAATTCTTTTAATAAAAATAATAGTCCATGCTTTTTATAGCACCCTCAGAGAACTCAGTCCGTTTCTAGGCACTTCGAATCTGCTGCAAAGAAAGCATAATTAAGTGGTTAGTGGTAGAATGCTCAATGAAAACAAGCATACCATAGTTAAAGGTGACATGTACAGGGTCAGCATGCAAATACGGTTCGTAGCAGCATGCAGTGTCAGCGCCCATAAGATCACAAAGAAAGAATCACGTGTACCCACTAAATGCTGTGATACATAGTTGCTTGAGGGATTGATTATAAGCTTTTTCTTTGAGTAAGTCTTCAGCCATTGAGCCATTTATACCAAGTCCGAGTTTAGATTTTACAGAAAGTGCTGACTCAATGCTCACATCATCTTTTCGGACGTAATTTAGTTGCCTTGGATACAATGCGATTCCTGCTGCTGACTCCGCTAGAACTAAGTCTGAAAGAATTCTAATTTGTGTTCTGTGGGGTTCCTTCATGCTTAAATTTTCGATGTAGTCATTTGCATCCACGTTTAATTATTTCCCTAAACTTTGCTCCAGAGCCAGCATAAGAAGACCTGCCAGTATTAACAAATTTTTTGCCATGAAAATCTTTACTTTAGTCGCCACTTGGTAACTGATAATACAAATCTTTTTACTTATGAAATTAACTATTCCTGATCCAAATTTTAATTGAGTAGAACTGAATCAATGTATGAGCCTTTTTCTAATGATCTTCATTTTTCTCTACCGTTCCTCTGTCTTTGAGTTAGTAATACTCGGCTGCTATCTATTAGACTGTTAAATGTCAGCCTTAGTGAAACAGGTTCAGAAGATTGCGATTGTATTTTCAGTTGGACTTCACTTTGTCCAAGATTAACAGGCGATTAACTAATTCTCTTTCTCTCCTTCTCTCTCTCCCTCTCTCTCTCTCTCTCTCTCTCTATATATATATATATATATATAATAATAATAAATTTAACACTTTCAATTTATCTCGTATTTTTATCATTATGTATTTCCTTGGTGATTTTTCTTCCTCATAAAGTTGCCAATAGCAATGCAGATTCTGCTTTGTAATCACAAATCTTTGAGCCGATCATTGATTTTTTTTAAAGCATTTACACTCGCTACGCGTTCAGGAAAATATTCCAGTCCAGATTTCTCAACCAAGTCAATTTATTTATTAGGATAATTCAATCGGTTAATTACTCCAGACGTGTATATTTTTTTGAAAGTTAGGTATCAATGTCCCAATTCAATATCTGTTTTACCTTTTTAAGTCTGAAACTGCATTGTGAAGTATAGAAGTTTATCTAATTAATGCACTCATTCTTTCTTCAAGAGTTTCTATTGGGGGTGCTTCATCAGTATACATTGTGATATCAATAATATTTATGATCTCAGCAACTGCCACAGCAATACTAATTACTGTGCCTACTGTTCCGATAATGGTGCAATGGAAGCAATGGTAGCAGGTATGGCAGGTAATATCCCTCCACTACGAACTTAAGGAAAAGTTTTAAACCGTGATTTGGAATCTAGCGCTGATATATTCCAGTCAATGTTTTCACCAAATGTGTGAGAATCTTTATAACAATAATAATAATGCACTGGATACAGCGCTCTCAGAGAACTCAATCTCTTTCTAGGCGCTTTACATTTGCTGCAAAGGAAACACGATCGAAAGGTGGGTAATATCATGCTTGATAAAGAACATGAATAAAATGGTTAGGGGTGACATGCACAAGGTCAGCATGCAAGCATTGTTAGTGGCAAGCAACACAGCACGGGTAAGCATATAAAGCATGAATCACACGGACCAAATAAAGGCTGTCGGAAATAGGTGCGTTTTTAATTTCTTTTTAAATGTAATCAAGTCAGGGGATGTCGTGAGGCAGGTCGGGGGTGAGTTTCAGGCTTTGGGAGCATATGCATGGTCTCCAAAGGATTTGAGGTTTGTATGAGGTATAGGTAAGCAATTCGATTCCGAATAGCGGGTGGTACGATCCTTAGCCTGGTGGGGGAGTAGATCGGATAGGTAGGCTGGAGCCAAAGAATAAAGGGGAGCTAAAAGTGAGCGACAAAACTTTGAAGTCAATCTGTTGCTTGACTGTGAACCAGTGCAGGTCGGCAAGAAGTGGTGTGATGTGGCGACTGCTAAGCTCACAGCAGATAAGTCTAGCCGCAGAGTTTTGCACTGGCTGTTTTGCACCAGCTTTGCACTTGCTGGCCCACCTGCATGTGCAATCCGGCAAGCACCCGATTGCACATGCCGGTAGGCCAGCAATCAGTGAGTTACAGAAGTCAAGACGAGATGTCGCAAATGCATGGACTAACTTTGGTGTGGTATCCCGATCTAAACAAGCCAGAATTTTAGCCACGTTAGGTAGCTGAAATGAGGCAGACATGATTGTAGAACTGATGTGGTCGTCTAACGAAAGGTCACTTTTGAGTATGACACCTAAATTTCAACAAAATATACGTTATTAGGATTTATATACCAATCCGAATAGATTATTCGGCTTCAAGTGCTTTCTCATTGATATAGTAACCAACTTCTAAGCCTGCAATCATTTTCCTAGACCAGTTTTTTTTCTCTGCAATAGTTTTTCGGTCCACATTCCCATGTTTCCCTGAAGATATATTTTCAGCTATTTGTTTTACGAATAATCCAATATAAAAATTCCGCTTAAGGCTCCTAAGAACCCTCCTAAAGTTTTAGTAGCAGCTCTAGTAACTATGAAAGACTGTAAAACTTTTGGAAAAATTCTAGCTATTTCACTAGGAGTAGATAAACTAAATGCTATTGCAATCTTTGGATCAACTTTAATGAATGCTTTTGAAGCAAAATTAGCACCAGATGCTACTCCTTATAACGCATTTTTTGTATCGATTCCAGATTTGAGTTCTCTAGAAATTCCTTGCCCAAGCATTTTCTTTGACAGCGAACTCACGACGCTAGTTCTTGATTTTAGTTCTTTGTCAATTTCATATTTCGAAGACTTATTAAGTTTAATTAGGTTTCCTGTTCCTAACGGGAGATATTTTCATCTTATTCTAGAGCCAGATAATAACTTTTGCATGCTGCTTTTGGCTGAGATTAATTTCTGTTTTCATTCTGTATAGGATGTCTTCCTTATTCACCAAAGTAAATGGAACTCTTTTATCTGACTTACATTGTCAATATAACTGAATTATGAATGTTGGTCAACCAATGAACGATACTGATGCAATTAGGTTAGACTACGCACTATTGACTGATTTTGTAGAAAACTCAGCAACTAATTTTGGAAACGGAACAGAAACTGTCTCTAATAGCTTCCTAGCTAAATCTAATGCAAAGATGGGGTCTCAACCCAGTAAAAAAACCCATGTGAGGTCAAAGGAAATTCACCTGATAAAACAGGATTCGAAAGTGACAGACCTCATAAAATAATCAACTACGGATTGTTATATAAAATGTCGCAATTCATAGGGAGTACTTTATGGCAACCTCGATCTTGGAAACAAGACACTTGCTAGTTACGTTAATTAAGACATTACAAATAAATTTGTTCTTGATCGAGTATAAAGTAGTATTTAGGGTAAGTACTTAAGAATTACATGTTATCCATTTTTTTAAATAGGAAGTTTCATACTTTAACTTTTAATAGAACCAATGGTAAAGGTGGAGAAAATATTCAAGATTTCAGATTACTCGTGTAGATGAAAGTTTTCGATCCCAAAGGTAATCCCGCTAGTTTCACAATTGCACTTCCGACATTTATACCTGGATCATAGACAACTTTAGAAGGATATCCAGAGCGCTTATAATGATACCAAGTGAGGGTGTCGAGATGGAATTAAATAATACTGGGTTTATAACTGGAACTCTAATGTCACTAGTCAGTCCTAATGTTACCTGCAAATATTTAATCAATAACTTCTATGTCGACAAATCAATTCCGTATGTAGATTGTATTGTTAATATAGTATAGAAAGATGTCTCTAGGATATCGAAAGAAAGGAGAACCTGCTAAAAACTATTTCAGAAGAACAAGTGACACATTATTGAGATTTATTGACATAAATGGAAATCCTATATAAATCTTGGGTGATCCTGTTGATCAAGGAGACGTAGTTCACGGAAAGTACATAAATACAAACTGTTTACTAAGTTATCTAGAGGAACTACCACTGATGATGACCTCGATATGAACAACAACCAAATAATTAATCTTGAAAATCCTATAAATCCTTTAGACGCAGCCACTAAAGATTATGCTGATACCAAGCTATCGCTGAATGGATGAATAACATGCGGTACTTACATGTTCACGGATTAATTACAACTAGCAGTTCTTCAGATAATTCAAATGATATTCCTAATGTAGACGACTAAATAACACATTTTTTTTAACTGGAGATACTATTCAAGAAAATTTAGACACTGGAGGAAATGCAATTAGAATTAAAAATGATTATGTTGATCCTACCGGTAGAATTAGATTAGATTAATTAAACACTCTAATGGATTGAAAAGTAACGACTGTAACCATTAAAAAAAATTTTGATAGCACGCGAACTATGAATATATTAGGAGTTACATACCGCGGAACGAAGGATAGTAATTTAGGCGATACCATGAAACTTAGAGAAGTAATGACAATTGGCGCATATTAATCAGCAACAGATAATGGAATGAAATTACCTATGCCTCCTCCTCATGTATTATCTAGAGTATTTGGAATCTTTCAAGAAATAAATAGGCTAGATAATAATGGAAAAATGAATGAACTTACCTTCTTTCGGACAAAAGAAGCGTTAATTATTAAACAAATAACAATTTACATTTATATAACCTTAAATAAAATTTTATCTAGAAACTAACTTTCAATCAAAGGAACTATCTACATGGTCGGAAACTAATTAATTAATTCCTCAAAACTGTTGACTTATGAGTAAGTTAGTAAGACCGTTACTCATACTTATTACCTTAAAAAAAGATTCTGATCAGGTGATTCAAGGAAAAACATCAGCTAATTTAAAAACAGTATTTTAATCTTACTAGCCAGATATTGCAATTAAATCGTATTTAGATATTAAAGCAAATATTGGGGATAAATTTATATGAAAGGAGCTTAAAAATAGCTAGAATTACTGTGGCAGTAACATGTAATTGTTGTAATCTTAGATCAATGAGCATTTTATATTTAGGAAACAAAATTCAAAAGTAAGAGATATGCTTAAGACTAAAAAAATGATTCATGTCGAAAGAGATAGTACTAACCAAAATAATTGTTTATCAAGACTGTCTGATATGATGTAAAAGTAGAAAAGGCAAGTTACTCTACCTTGGGAATGAAAACAGTAGATATTGATGCAGACCCATTAGATATAAGACATCATATCGATGATCAAGCACTTTATCTTGTCAAATTAAAAAATCACAAGCTACTACTTTCAAAGAAATATTCAAAATTTATATCACTAAATAATAAAATTAAGTTGAAGTTTATGTAATGGATGAGAAATTAATGAGGAAGTTACTATCATCTTTTTTAGTTTCCAGAATGTTTTCCATCAAACTTATTATCACTGAATCACTTTGGAATGTACAATAGCATGCTACTACTAAAAAGTTCTTAAAAAAACTGTAAGATTTCTTATTCAATTCCTCCTCATCCAGGACTTTTTGATTTCACAATTTATTGATTGATTTCACAATTAAAAAATATTTTTTTCCATGACAATTAGCAATAAAAAGTTATACTAAAGACCTGGGTTTTAACTCAAAGTCCAGATAATTGTATTGAAATTTGATTAGTAAAAGGAGTTGTATTTAAAAAAATCCAATATAATTTCCATGGACACTTTCAAAAATATAAATAGTACATGTAATAGATAGCTTTAAAGTAGGACTGTCTCGCGTAAATCTACTTGGTGAAATTATTTGTCAAGTTATACAAAAAACAATAGGAACTAGTCAGATAATCATTAAAGAGATAACTTAAAAACAGCCGAAGCACTCGAGAAATTAAAAGAAAATTACTGGAATTTAGTTCTCCAGTCAAAGTTCTCTTGAATTTTTTATAAGCAAATGAAGAAGAATAAAGCCCATTACTAACTACTACTGACATTTCTATCATTTTTCAATTTTTTCAGAAATGCTGCAGATCTCAAATCTGTATTACATGAATTTTTATATCTGTAAAGAAATCAGCAAATACACTCCCGTTTCTGATTTTGCCATACATATTTGCCATATATGGATCATTTGGACTTATTCTGACACATTACACTCAAATGCTAATCTTAGTACCTTAAGCAAAGAATTACGGATATCCTCAATACGGCCCGTTGGGAACGAACATATTTTAAAATCACTACTTTGCTTACCAATAACTTCTTTAAGCCCGTCTTTATACTTTGGCTCAGTAGGAATTAGACTAATTCTATATTATAAATATTAAATATAATTTTTTTTTATTGCGGAACTAGATCAACTGGAACAATAGTTTATGAAGTGGTTGTTGACGTAGTGAAAGCAATGGACGAATCAGTGGGAGACGTTGAAGCATGATTATCAGTTGGTGCATTATTAGGAGCAGCTGCAGCAGCAATTGCGGCCTTTTGCCTAGCAACAGTTCATTGTTATATTAGGTAAAATTACGTATAACTCATCTTCAACTATGTTGGAGATACCAGACCTAATACCAGAAAGACTTAAATAAGAGTAGAAATCGTTGGAAGTTGACTAGAGATAAAAATAGTAAATAAAATAAATAAATAAATAAGTAAATAAAAGTAAATAAAGTAAATAAAAAAGATGAGATTTCTGTAGGAGTATCAAGAAGATTTACAACCTTTGTTCTACAAGTTGATCCTAGATCGGGAGTTACTTTACTCACGCTAGCATTACTAACTCTGCGTGCTCTAGATTCACACGCATTAGCATAGAAATCTTTAACGGGCTGATCAGTGAAGATGGAGATATCAAAGTCTAACGTTTGTGCATCATAAGAACTCATTTTAGGCTTAACTAGATAATCAATATAAGATTTAAGCATAGTTCATATAGCAGCTTAATTAGGATCAGAAATATCTAGTGATCGTTGTTGCCATTTCCTATATACCATATAAAAATGAGCAAACTAGGCAAGACAAGCATCTAATTAGCAGACATAATAAGAGCTTGTACTTCATCATTATTGATAGGCGATTTCTTTTTCCTTTCCTCATCATTTATCTTGCTAATTATTTTTCCTCTACACATTATCAGTTCATCAATAATATCACAAATTTCATTGAGGAAATTTATTTATAGACTATCGTGATTTGAGTAGATCTGTTTATGAACTATCATGATCGGGAATTAACTTATCGGAAGAATTCTTAAAAATTCAGTAATCAGCTTTTTAATTTTATAAGGGCGTTTGTACTGCCATTTTGCTCCCAACTGAGCATTCTTGACAAATCTATCTCTTTATAATAATATAAACTGTATTTTTCTAACATATCACATCTACATTCATTTTTGCATTCATCTACACATTCGTCTACATATTCGTCTATACATTAGTCTATATATTTATGTCCACACTCCTATGTGCATAATTATAAATATTCTCTATCAACTTGATCATTCTCAATTTCGTCTTCGCTGAATTTATAATCCTGATCATCTGAGTACTTATATTCATCCTCATCTCCAGAAAGAATTTCACACGTTCACATGAATCAGATTCGCGAATAATTTCTTGATCTATTTTTATAATATTTATTTGTAATAATATTTCAAATGTATTATTTTTATCTATAATTTTCTATTCTATGATTATTTTTTAAATAATAGCTTTTCAGATTTACATGTGTTACCATGGCTTCGAGTTTCCCTAATTCGGTAATGTCCACGAGCGTACAAACGCCGACATAAAGTCAGGCCAGTATCTCTTACTCTCAACCGCCGATAAAGCTATCTTACTTTGCTAAATCGTAAATATCAACATGACTCCTATTGTGTACTCTGAACTGATCACAGAACTAATCCTTTCCGTTCGTAAGCAATTCATATAAATAAAATGTGACAGAGTCTTCATAACTGTGACCTAGTTACACCTTTTGCTTTCCTTGCCTTTAGCTTTCCTTGCATGAGAGTTCTCTTTTATTACTCCATTTCTAGTATTAGAAATTTGCACAGAATATAACTTAGATCTTAAGAAGACACACTTAGTATCTGCATTTCATAACCTGAATTTTTTTAGTCCACTTCTCAGCTATATCATCCTTAAATTCACATACAGCTTTTTCATTTGCCTTGACAATCTCTTTTGCGCAAATCATCTTTTAATATGTCTGATCTTTCATGATAAGAATTTAATTTAATTTGATCAGGAAAAAAGTTAAATCCTCATAAAAACCTTTTTAGTTTGTACATTAATTACTAGTGAGTCAGTGTCAGTGTATGACAACATAACTCTGTTTCCATTACCATTTTCATCTCACCATAGCGAAACGTCTGCATTTATAACTTGGATACACTCAATATTGCAAGTCCAACGTAATTAGGCTTGTTTAAACTAATTACACTCCTAGTTGACTCAACCCAAATAACAGTGCTATCCAGGATCTTCCAATCTAGAAATCTATTAATGACTTCTACACGTTTTTTTCTATTCCATCTTTATCTTCTTTTGATTTCTCGTTACCAACTTCGATGTTTCTTCATCCTCTAAAATTTTCCATCGTCTTTTAAAATAATGAATAGTTTAACAACCGACATAAATTATATTCGAATCCTTGTTTGCTGCATTCATGAGGTTATCATTATTGTTATTAAAACTGGCAAGCCAATCAGTCTGAATGAACTGCAATATTCTATGAGCCTCCTTAAGTTTATAGCAATTTTTTTTAGATTGTATTGAAAATTCAGAATATGTGTAACCTAGCGCTTTTTTTTAATAAATCTAGAACTAATCTCTTTGATGGATCATGGTCTTGACCAAACTTGACATTCCAATATTAAGAAGATTATTCATCTTTTGTAACTTTACGAGCGAATGGTATTAATGGGTAATAGGAAAATGTATCTTGAAGTTCGATTGGACATTCAATATTTATTTCTAGAACAAATGCTTTTTGAAAAAACCGAATAAAGAGCACTGTAGATTTAGCAGTCCACTTTTCTACTGCACTCTTTGGAACAAACCTAATATCCACAAATGGTAACTTTTGTTTTATTGTCCACATATAAAGACTTGCAGTATCCAGATAAAGTAACCAGGATATATCATTTTCTTTATCAAACCCAGGACGGTGCTCTTTAATAGCCTGTGCAAAAGGCTCGGAAACGTGGGCCATTCCTGCTGTATTCCAAGCTCAAAAAATTCATGCGTATTTACATCTGTTAACAATTGCAACTCAAAATCTGTAAACTTGAAACCAACACTTCATAAGCATCAGCAAGTAATAATGCGCCTATCTTTAGATATAATTCGTGATATTGACATAAATTCCAATTTATAAAAGTATTCCTAACATTTACTGCATGATCATAGCTCTCCTGACTACTATTTTAGGATAGACTTGAGTATAACTAATGTTTATTCGGAAGTTCAGGTTCACTAAATCTGTTATACTCATCCATATGGTCATAAGGATTTTAGCCTTTTAATGTCAACAGAGAGAAATCAGAATCGAAAAACTAGAAAATACACTGTTAGTAAGTTTAAAAGGGTTTTTGGAATCCCTAAAATTCTTAGCAAGTTTATCTAGTGAAGAGTTTAACATCCAAAAAGAATCTCAAAAGCATTAATCTCCAAACTTTATAGCTAAAAATGATTTGCATATTCATAGCAATAAACATTTTTTTATCCATGTCTCAGTCTAATGAATTAAAAATAAGATTAACAATAAGATAACAATAAGAATAATGATTAACAATAAGAATGAGAATCATAACCACTTAAATGATGAATGTAAACTGGTGACACCATTCGATCTACATATATTCTCAACTTTGAATTACACTCATTATGAGCAGTTTCTCTATATTTTCCAGTCGAGTGGCAGCGATCTAGTACTTTATTATCCTCTACATATCATTTAAATATCTAACATTGAACAGATTTGTTAAATGCTTTATTCTAATCCTTGTCAGCGTGGGCATGTTAAGCTCTTCATTATTCACCAATGTTAATTTTAGGCCTTCCTTTAACTTGGAAGTGTCTCCTTAATATCTATACGCATGCTTGTACCACAGCAACTTCCCGTGAAATATCCATGCGAAACTACTTTAGACTTCCGATCTAATATGACCTATGACCCAGACTAAAGTTTGTGCTCGTGGAATGAACATTTCAAAACACTAGTATCTTCAACACCATCACTAATACCTATCAATAAACATTCGAAATCTGAATAAGCTACAAAGGAAGACATCAATATCTTGTCGTTCTCCTTAAACATTACAATATTACAAGATCCATCCTTAATATCATGTGAGTTCGACATTTTAGCCTTAGTATTTCCACAACGTCCTTCGGAACAAACTAGCATGTGTTCTTTCAATTTATAAGTTATAAAACTTTGATAAAAATCTCTAGCAAATGTTTGGGTGATTATCAACTTTCGTCCGATGGTTTAAATTGAAGTTTCTAACTAGAATATAGAGCAGAGTTCCTTTGTTATCATGTTGTAAAAGATTATTATCGTTCTTAAGTTCTTCACTGACTATTAACGGAGAAATATCATTATCGAATTCACAACATTCACAAAAGCGCCAAATATCTCAGCCAACTTTGAACTCTTAGTAACAGGTAAAGACGATTTGCCTTCACTACTCTTATATAGTTTACTGAAATCTGGTACGAGAGTCCAATACTTAGTATCTAATAAATTGTGAAGAATAAGTCTACTCTGCATTATTTCCCCCCCCCCAATTCAAGCGTCTGCATGCACACTACAAGGCTCAAAGGGTGTCATCATGATTTCTTTATGGTTTTAGCAATCTCCTCTACTTCTTTTATATATATCTCTTGTTGTAGTTTATCTGGTAATTCACAGTAACTTTTCTTTCGCTAAATATATCTAGTAAACTTGGCATACAATGCAACTACCTTAAAAATAAACCAATTTTAATCTCTTTCATACCACTATTCCAATTGCTCTATCATCTAAGAATTTTTTATCAATTACACTCTGAAATTTTGATGATCTGTTAAAAGATATCTGCCTAGCTCCAAATAATACTGCTCTACCAGTTTTACTTGTATCACTCTCCAATCTTACCTTTGCCAGTATACTTATTAAAGGACTTCTGAAAGGTTTCCCTCTATTCATAAAATTAATTAAACCCAGCACTGTACGCATCTTTGGATTATAAATATCGATGTTGATAGATTGAAATCCTTCAGACTCCAAATCAATTCCCTTTTCCACTTCTTGTCATCCTTCCTAAGACCCAACCGTTTATCTCTATCTTTAATAATCTCTCTACTTCTGATTCATATGTTGGACGTTGATATTCCTTGAGTATTATTCAAAGGCTTAATGATGATATTTTTAAATTTGTTCGTATCAATTATTCTATATATATCTGCATTTGACATAGGAAAATGTAGGCTTGTAAAAGAGTTACCATCAATTATAAATTAATTACATAATATACAATAAAATTACACAATAGAATTACAATTATAAAATTATCATTGCTACACAATACAACTACTATTATAAAAGAATTTCTTAAGCTTTAGGCTGTTAAAAGAATTACCATCCCTCTTTCTGATAACTGGTTCAATACCAAATTTAGTTTTATAAGCATTAACAACTTTTCTAGCACGATCGTTGAATTTCTCTCATTGAAATAAAGGTGTGTACTTTTCCTACATATCAATTCTTCTTTGTATTATGATTTTTTTTGTTAACTGCAAAAAAATTAACAAGAATAACAAGCAAGCAACCTACTTTTACGAACTATTATCAAATATGAAGCGCTTAATTCCTTCTTCATCAGTTACATTCACATTAGCCATTAAAAAATTAGCAGTGTTTACCATGGAATCGATGACATGTGAAGGAATATCGGAATACTTGTTTTTCTTCAATGAATTTGCTGAACTCAGTGAAATTTTAGGACAAAAAATTGCAGCTCTTGGTTTTTGAGACTTCTCAGAGAGATAAAGAGATGAACATTAAGCAAAAAACTATTCATTATAATATTCAAAAATTATTGTTATTCATTGTTGCACAAAAACGTTAAAAATACGAATGTTAATAAATCATATATGAAATCACAAGTACCACTAACTAACTGATGCATAACAATGTATAGAAGATTGAAAGTGATGAAAAGATGTTGCTTCGTCCGACATCATGTACGTGCTTTTCAGGTATTACAGATCCAATACTCGGTTCGAAAGGGAAGACCGACCTTGAGCTTTGGGTCGACTTCGAGAATGGGAGCCGCGACACCTCAAAAACACACAGCTACTTTTTTCCAAATATAGGTTTCAATAGATCAGATGCAGGTTATTCATTTTAGCCTTGCTTGATCTGAAAAAACTGTCACTGCGCCTATATTCTCCTGGTCATGCAATGATGATAGGGTACTTTTTCAAGACCTTGGCAGCCTCGATTTATCCAGGAAACATTTTGACTTAAGCCTGAGCAACCAACAATGGCGGGCACACTTCTGCAGACTGTCACTCTGTCTGTCCGGATCGAGATAATCTGCTATGCGATTTTTCATGTCGTCAAGTAAACACACGATCAACACTTGAAAAGTGCCAAGCTTTATGATAACAATTCTCCAATTATCGAAATGAAATGCACTCGAAACCTTCAAGATAAGTAATCTGGCACAAGTTACAACTGAGCACATTAAGCCAACTGTTAGGCCGAATGGGATAATAATAACTGCTTTTAATCCCTTAAGTTTACCACAGTCAGGCAAGAGACTCCAAGAGAGCCAAGCTGGAATGACTTCGAAAAGCATCTTGTTGACAATCTTCTTCCACGAGGGCAAAAGTAACAAAGCAGGCCACATTGAAAAGATCTCATGGGGGTCGAACTACTTTTCTGTGCTTGAACACATTTCAAGCCTCAAGCCATTATCAGATTTACTCCAACGCCGGGCTCAGCATCGTACCACCCGCTTGTTGGAATCTAACCGTTTACCTATACCTCGTACGAACCTAAAATCCTTCGGAGACAGTACCTTAAGTTCGTGTGCTCCTAAAGCCTGGAACTCGCTTCCGACTGGTGTCACGACGTTCCCTGACTTTACCACATTTAAAAAGAAGCTAAAAATGGATCACAGCACTTAGTGGGTCCATGTGATTCGTCCTTGGTGTGCTTATGAGTATCGACACTGTGCATTCTGCCACTAACCATACTTACATGCTGACCCTGTGCATGTCACCTCTAATCATGTTATGTTTGTTGTTATTGATCGTGCTACCACTAACCATATAAAGAATCACGCTTCCTTTGCAGCGAATGTAAAGTGCCTAGAAACAGATTCAGTTCTCTAAGGGCGCTATATAAACATATTATTATTCCTATTAAAGTCAAATCCTCTTGCACTTAAAAAAATGTGAAATGAACTCATCTACCATTCTCATGAATAACCAAGACAGGTGCTTCAGACAAGCCAAGAGTATCCAGCTTGAGCTGATGAGACAACACTCCGATGCATAAATAAATCTAGCAACAACTTAATATGCATTCTCACGAATGATTAATAGTAATGATAACAATAATAAGATATTTGTACAACACCTTAAGCAAACCAACTCTTTCTAGTCAGTTTACATGATGCTGTATAGGAAAGCTCATTTTTAGAGTCGCATAGATGCTCCAGGTTAACTACAGGCAAGTGATTATTATTACCTGGATTAGTCAGATAAACGCAGAGAAGGAAGATGAACGACACAGAGACCCCAAGGTATTCATACGGCAACGCTACAATAGGCTACACAAGAACCATACGTTTTGACTGTCACAGTGAGTCTCAAGCAGACTAATAAGTTTATCAAAATTCAATGAAATAAGTCTGAATCACGTACGTATATGTAGCCTTAAGGAATGCAAACTATATATAAAAGGAAAGGCAAACTATTTGAATTAAGAATTCCATACCATTACAGTACCATGAGCAAATGCTATCACATTTTTATGAAGCTATTTCATTGTAGGAACCGGTGCTGAAGTACTTATAGCCTGCACAGGCCTTAAACAGAATGAGCAGGCTACCTTAAATCTCTTACAACGGTGAACTAGCTAGGCTACACAGGCCAAGGACGACACAAAATGCAAATAGTCGTCTTGGCAGAAGTGTCCTGATGCACGAATTAAGTTCTCAAGTGTGCCAAAAGCTAGTTGGTGTTTCAACCAACTTACAAGATTCACTTTTCTTTTTTTTCAAACGCACTCTAGATATAATAACATTACAGGTCTCACAACGTGAGCAGTCGGTGCAATAGCGTGTTGATGCCGAACGCAGCAAACGGTCAACTTCTCAAGGTAGTCGACCTACATCAAATCAGAGCCTTAACATTGTGAACAGTCACCAGCATACAGGGCCGTGACAAAGACAAGGACCACAAATCCAGACCATGTGGTCTGGAGCTACTAGCAGCAGATCTTGGGGGTTCTTTCCCAGCGCGTCAAACGGTCCAGTGCCGCCATGTTGAACTGCCATTGTGAACAGCCAGGGCTGTGACTACGCCGCAGCACCGTCCTCTTTTCCCTCAGCTATTGTCTGGCGCCTCTTTTCCCTGTAACGCTTGAAGCCTTCTGCGTTGAGCTGCTGTCGTGCCTTCCTCTGCAAAACAGGCCGAATGAGTGTTTCTATCAAAGGTCCAACTGACGAACATCAACAACGGCTTCATGGCATAAGTCCTGGGCTCGAGCACTGCGGCATATGTACATAAGTAGCTAGCAAGAGATTAAGTTCTTTCAAGTACTTAGCTAGAGATTAAGTTCTCCTAGGACGTTATACCTATGAAGTATTTTCAAAATCAACGGTAACATGGTCATGCTCAACACAGACAGTCGCGGAAAATGTTTAGCTTGTGAAGCTCATTAAAACATACTGTACACCAACATTCAATATTTTGAAAGCCGATGCGCTCAAATTATAAGCAAGACAAAATAGGCAACCACAAATTTCGTCCGACTACACGAAAACAAAAAAGGAGTGCATTCAAATAGCAGGCTCAGTGATAGGCCTACCTCTGATTTCAGGCACCTGACCATTTGAGAATCAAGGCTATTGCAGACTCCGAAGAACTTCTTCCAAGGATTCTATAAGTACCAACGAGTGGCGTGTGGGAATAGCACAGCACGGCTCTCTTGGAGCATGCACTAGCTAGGCCGTACACGTTCCACCAACAGCTCGATGCAAATCTTGTAATGCTTCTAGAAATTTCCGACAAAAACCACCATACACGAAATCGTAAACGAGGGGTACTTGCCGTACGTTTCAGATTGGTGCAAGGTCTTACTATGCGGCCTTCCGACTACTACCCTGCGCGGCCAATGCGTTCGGCCGCTTGTGGCATGCACGGCGATATCTATACGGCGACGAGAAAACAACGAAAAAATATACAGCGTTACACTCAATAGTTTCTATTTAGAGAACCCTCTCAGGCCTTTAATTTAGCGACCCTCCCCTGACCTTATATAAGTAAACACTGGCTGCCGGCGTACTGTCAACGATTCGCGTTCGTATACAAATAAGCGCGAGACGATGTGCATTTCAAAACCTTACATTGTGCAATCAATAAAAAGCTTCCATAAAAAATGAATACGCATACCGTCACAGATTTTTGACTAAAATAGCGCAAGGGCGTAAAGACACATGATGCCGAATCGGTGGGAGGGTCGCAGTCGAACGCTTTGGCATGAATGCCCAATATAAGACTGACTGAATGACCAAGAAGCTAGCAGAATAAGAGCAAACCTCTGAGTGGCACAGCTGCAGCTGTCTAATTATGTCGTTGCATTCAGACGTATGAAGCTGGGTCGATAGATCAGGGTGCATCTCCACGGAGCGCTGGCACGGCAGCTAAGCTTAAGAATGTTACGAATGCGGCTCGCTGTTACAGATAGTGATGTAACCGGTACATCCGGCCATCCGAAATCGTGCACCTCCCAGTCTGACCATTGCTCAGGTGAACAAGTCTTGAGTTAGAGAAACCCAAGTTCAAGCACAGTTCAATTGCCTAGTTAGCCGGTTCAAACTAGAGCAACCAGGCTGATTTACACGAGCTGCTCCGTCAAGGAGCAGTCGACTCAGGCGACAGAGCTAGCCCCATCCCTCGCTGATTTTATCTGTACAGCGTTGAAAAATGAGCCGCGGACACGGAGATCACGGTCTCAGATTGCTGAATTGGTACCGACGCCGCTAAGATCAGGTAAGTGGAGGGCTTAAAAATCAGAAATTGCAATTTTTAGAATATGTGCGGCTGGTTTGGCACAGTGGTTAAGGTGCTCGCCCCGTCCAACGTATGGCCAAGTTCGTGGGCTCAAGCCCTGTGGCGGAAGCGAAGCGCCTGAACATAGATTAGGTTCTCTTAGGGAGCTATAAAAATTTATATAAATAATTGTACATATTGAATATATATATATATATACATATATATATTCAATACCTCCTATAGCTCCTATATATAGCTCTCTCCTATAATAGCTCCTATACACACACACACACACACATATATATATATATATATATATATATATATATATATATATATATATATATATATATATATATATATATATATATATATATATATATATATATATATATATATGAGCTCAATTGCTACTCGTTTGCTCGCTGACATTGCGTAACATGCCTATACGCGTGCAAAAACTCATGGTGTAAAAATCATCATCATATATATTAATGCTAATAAAAAAGTGGAGGGAGCATATCAACTCCTTATTAAAAAACTGAGTAACATCTGTATACCATGATTACAGGTTCCTCAAGCTACCAGTGCTTATTACGGGCATCTTACTCTTAAGAAAAACGGTTCTTGTTTTTATAGCTATGTTGCATAGCAGCGACACAAATGTAGAGGCGCTTTCGCCAAAGTATTCTTGCGCATGTTCGTAGAAATTTCAGAGGCCCTGGTCTTTCCAATCAAGCAGTAGCCATTTGTACTCAGACAACCTCGTTGGCCATTTTGATCAGCAGCCATAGAACTTAACGCAGAGCCCGGATTTCGCCATTTAAAGAAGTATTTATGAAAAAAATATTTAAAACCCACCTTGACGATTCTTCACTTTTAATTTTTTGCAGATGTCAAAGCTTCGTATCTTTCGATCACTAGAGCGTTAGCCACACGCGCGGGACCTCAGCTCCCTTTACTTTAGCCTTCCTGAGCAGCGAGCCTAGAGGCTCCAGTCGCCAGTTCGAGGCCGACCCGGAAGTGAAATGCAGCTGCCTTGCCAACGTAAAGCCGATTCACCCTTCCAATCGAATACAGAAAGCCATGTAATCCCACCTGGTCGCTAAAGACAGAGATTGCGGCCCTCTGAGCTTTTTCCGAAGGTTCGGAGGTCGCTGCGTTCGAACAATCCAGAGGGTAATATCATTGGTTGTAAAGGTACAGCACAAGTGGTTTGTGGGAAGGCGCACGCGTTCTGAGCCGTTTTCGAAAACGCTGTTCATTAGAGATGGGCCCTACAGAGGCCTGCCAGCGGTTCGTTTGATGCAAAGCTTCGACTCTTCGAATTTAGGTTCTATTTTCTCTTAATACAGTTCAAATTACTTCAGGTAGTTTGGGCACAGGTAGGATTTTGGCGTAGGTGCTAAAACTCTCGAATTTCGTTACCAGCCTTCAGACGCGCATGCGTATTCCACTTCCGCTGCTTCTTGGCACGACACCTCACAGGCCGTCGATCGATCGTCCACGTGGAAGAAGACCCGGACGCTATTTTGAGGAACCCGGTGGATTGGAGGCTTGTAACTAGGACCCGCGGCAGCACCCTGCAAATAGGATGCACTTATATTCACCCTGCTTGTGAAAGTGTAAAATTGGCTAATAGCTTAGTGTACTTCGTTAGCTTTAAGATGCGGCTACGAGCTGTAGTTGGATATTTTCGGCAGCAGCAATACAAATACGTATTGCTATCGTTAGGCGACGATAAAGACGAAACTCAAGGTTCTGCCTCTGGGCGGCTTTATGGTAATTCGATATTACAGCATAGTTGCTCTGAAGATCCTAGAATGGGTAAAATCATCTCACGATCTGCACGATTGCTTGATGACCGAATGAAGTCTACTCACTGACTTCCGACTGTGGCACGCTATTTCTAGATGTTCTGTGCTGATGCCTTCATGCTACTTCTCACTTCCTCAACTGCCTTCCTGACTCGCCTATGGTTCTCACTTTCTCTTTGCTGCATAAGACGAAGTCTGTTGGCTACCATATGCGAACCGGAAACCTTTTATGCGTTCAGTGGGCTCGAGGAAACTCTCCTGTGTAACATCTATTCAGTCATTGTGACTTTGTGGCGATGAAGACAGATACGTCCCAGAGTCACCTAGCAAACCAGTGCTGAACTACATGCTTGCAACGTTCCAGCGCTCCAACGTTCTATGCTCGAGCCCCTCTCGAAAAAAATCCGCAAATCTTTATTGCACGCACCCCCAAATATAAAGATGAAGCTAGTGAAAAAAGCTACTTTTCTCAATGAAGCGCACGTTGGTGATGATTGGCTGGGATGCAGTACCAGCATTGATATCGCAGGAGTCCCAAAATGCTGGCGGGGGAAGCGAGAAAAAGTTTCAGACCATTTGTTTGTTGATCTGCGATACTTACTTGATACTTACTGAATATCTCTTACCACTGTCCGTATCGAACACTGAAATATGCCTCAGAATTTCGGAAAATCCGCAAAAGCGCGATCCATCAGCAGTACCGGAGCTGGAAAGTACGGACGCTGTACCGGACTAAAAATGGGGCTGGTCTCCAGGAAAGTCTATCTAGGTCGGCCAATATGCACACTGTATTCAGAATAGACTGACTCGGCTACCCTCTGGATTTATCTTTTCTTCGCTAGATGGAGTCTTTTGGTAACCGGATACGCACTGAAAGCCTTAGCGGCTTTCAGCGTGCTAAGGGGAACTCTCGTCGAATGTAGCTGCCACTGTTTTGTTGTGGCTTAGTGGCGTTAAAAATATAGATACAAAAAATGCTAATATATTAAGTGACTGATTTAAATTATGTTCATGGTCTCTGGGTACACCTTTATTTTTTCCAATCATTTCTGCTTGAAATAGTAAAAAAATAATATGTCGGTCGACGAAAGGGATTTTAGTAGTAGCCAGAACAAGGATGGTCAGAAATACTACGCTCTGAAATTCTCCAGTCTTGTTACTGGGCACGGCGCGGACGTCAGGCTCGCATGTATAGCATGCGCTGCACGCGCTAGCTGTCTGCGCACAAAAAGCAACGACTGACGCCGGAAAAGGAAGTGCCAGAATCTGCAGCAGGAGAAAATATGCTCTCGTTGCTAAGGTATCGTGAAAGTGATCTCCACCTGCTGGGCACAATCATCTGTCCCCGCGACAGTATTTAGAAAACAGTAATAGGATAGTCAATGTTAGCGTGAGCGAATTGTGATCTAATGTGGGAACAAGATGAGGCTGAGAGTAAGGAACTAACGACGGAACGAGCCAACGGTCAAACCACGCGTGAGAAGTGCGTCTGCTAGATGATCGCTGATCGTTATCATTTGCGGCGGACTCGACTCGGTCAGAATAGAAACACGGATTCACGACAGATCGTAATCCGCGGAGCCGTCCGTTTTTGACCATTTTATCGAGAGGATCGTGCGATTAGTTATGTCGTATTCTAAGTCAAAAGGCGAGAAATTGGCCTGCAGTGATGCCTCCACTATGGCTAATAGCGAGAACGGTATGCGTCCGTCGGAGAAGCTTGGTTTCAGTGTAACGCAGTCACTTACATGCAAATTTCCTACATGCCGAGCAGATTATCCAAAAGATTATTACCTCTCGCGGAGCTGCTTGGCCGCATTTTTTGCCGTGACAATCAAAAAATCGAAACACCGCAACGTAAATTTGAAAGGAAATGCGCACCCAAGACGAAGTAGAGATCGCATTAAAGACCCCGCAATCCACAAAAGCATGCCGCTGCACAACCCAGCCCGACGCAGAAACGAAATGGGATCGCTGGAGAGTAAGTGCGCCAAACGCGAGCAGCAAAGCTTGCTAGAAAAGCAGTCTGTTTATTTTACCCTTTGCATATGATTTCCTTAGTAATTAGCCACATTTCAAAAACTACCGCATACAATTACTTACAGTGTATTGTTCCGATAATTTAGAATACGACTTTTATAAGATAATTAAAAGGTTTTCTTAAGATGCGCTTTGGGCTTAGCAGCGAAGTTGGCAAGATGTGCTCAGCCTTTGGAAACGCTTTAACGCTAAGTACTAGCAATTCACAACGCAGGCCATTGGTTCGAGCCACGCGTCTGTACGTTTGATTGCCAGCATCAGGCTGGTTAGTAGGCGTTAAGCTGTTCAGCCGTTTTAAAATGAGGCTGCTTCATCGGCCGACCTCTGCTGATATTTTAACTTTTTTACCAGCGAGTTAAACGAGCGAACGTGCAGGTACGTCGATCCGTGTGTGCGCTCACTGGGGGCTAAGTCGATCGAGCTTCGACGTACGAAGCATGCAACGATGCAATACCATCCTAAGATGGAACCAGCGTAGCGAATACGCATTTATGTTTTCCAGATCTCGCTGAAGAGAGGGGGGAGTTGGATAGCAGTAAACAAACCGCGATCCCTACGCCGAGCGCAACGAAGCAAAATCGACGCTACGCAAGGCAACGAAGGCAATCTGTAGTAGCAAAAAAGCTACTTTAATTGCCTGCAACCGCGTTCCCGAGTCAGTTGCTCGGCGTAGCCGCGGCAGCGGCGCAGATTGCACCCGCAATTGTTGCTCATCGCGCGTTCCACTACGACGGACACTCGTCAGCTACCAGTCCATCGGGAGTGCAGCGCGCGTGCATCGACGCATGCGCAGAGATACGGTGCCGGGCGCCATGTCCCGCACCGAGAAGCTGCAGCGAGCGCTGGCGACCTCCATCAGAAGGCGCGGCCAACCCGGCCGACGTTGTGCCGCCAGTCGGCATCGCAGAGCGACGGCCGCAGTTTCTCCAGGAAGTCCTCGTCGTCGTCGTCGTCCTCGTCGGCGACGCTGGCGTCCGGTTTTCGCGACTGGCGGACGGAATCGAGCAGCGAGTCGGAGCCGGAGAGACTGTCGTTGATCTCCAGCCACGAGATCGGCGACATTGTTCGCTCGTCGTCGACGATGATTCGGAACTGATCCTCTGCAACGACGCACGACGCCGCTACGCAAAATGGCCGTGGAAAGTGGAGCGCTGCCGCCGGGAGTCCCAGCTCTTCTTCCCGGAAACCCGAGAGCTCCACCTCTCCCGAAACCCAGAGCCCTACCCACGAACATGGATGAGCAACGATCGCAGGGCCGCGCGCCTCGGTCTATGTCAGCCGTATCCACTTCCGACTGGTGACAACGCTGATGACGGCTGCCACCCTGGTTCATGCCGACGTCGCGCCTGCATCAGCGTCCGCTAGATCATTGCAACTGAGATAACCAGGTAGACCAAGAATGAGCGACCGCACGGTGGTTTACTTGGACTAGGGGCGGAACGTGAGCAGTTTTAACGCGACGCACGTAGCTACAAGCTTACAGCAAAGTAAAGTGTCTAGAAAGAGATCGAGCTCTCTGAGGGTACTATATCAAATGTATTCTTATTATTATTATCATTAAGTTTAGTGACGTTCCTTGGAGAAGAAAGCGGTACGTGAAAGCAAAGCTAACAGAAAACTAAGTCTCGTTCGGAAGTGGTGAAGCAGTGAAAATTTGATGAAACGATCAACGCATAGTTTTAATGTTAGCAATTAAAACAAAAAAATTTAAATTTAAAATTAAAAAGATCATCCTACATTATATGAGCTTTAAAAAAGGTTTCCACAACGTCCGCGAGGCGATATGAGACGGGAGAATTTCCGTTCGTTGCCGTTCACGCTAAGAACTGACGAAGTGTTGCTCTCATCCTTTGCAATTTGAATTGATAGGCGATCTGATTGTTGACATGAAAATCACTTTTAAGACCCATAAGACGGGTAAATAAACTAGATGTCTTACTTTGCTCATATTTTAAGGCACTTAGAATGATCATTGTGCAGAATGCGTAAGGTAATTGAACCAGCACTCTTTAACTTTTCCGTGAATTCAAGGGATCGCTTGCAATCTGATTGTTTACATGACGAACAATTTCAAGACCCATAAGACGGGTAAATAAACTAAATGCCTTTAATTTGCACATATTTTTAGACACTAGGATGATCATTGTGCTGAAGACATAAGATTATTGAATCAGCACTTTTTTAGTTTTCCGTAAAATCAAGGGATCGCTGGCTATATGATTTATTCAATGAGTGCGGATAATTTCGTCCAACTATTACGTCAAAGCTTTCGGGAATATTTAAACTGGCCATTAATCGCAATCTTGTATGTGACTGTCATATCTTTCATGTGGAGATGAGAAATTTAATGAGCGTGTAAGGGTCCGCTTGCATCTAAAAGTTAGAAATAAAGCCTCTAAGGACGTAATGGTTTAGCCAATTTAACAGCTTGAAAATAGTATTCAGTGGTGTCAGTCAATGGTCCCAGAGGCAGGAGACGCTGAGGAAGGCACAGAAGACATTGTCGGAGAATCTCATCGAATGCCTACGTGTATGTTTAAAAATCCAGCAATTTAAGTAATTGTAAGCACCCAGAAATTTTACAAACTCCATTTTTAATTTTTTGCATTTTAAAAGAAAGAGCTGCCATGAACATTGTCAATCAAATTAGAGAACTCCAGAGCAAGATTTTTCTAACGCAATTATTGCTATTGTATAGTTGCAGAGCTAATAATGTAAATAAGTAAGTTATGGATTACCTGAGGGAGACGATGAGCAGTATAACGGTATAGTAGCGCTGTGGCTATCGTGAGGAAGGACGTCAGTCATTCAACCAATGTCCCGTTGAAATTCACAATTGCTTTTTGACCCAGAATTCCGATATCCTTCATCAGTAAACAAGTTAACTTTGTCATAGTTCTTAGGCCTGTTTATCTTAGTCATCTCTGTCATAGCAATGGCTAGGTGAGCGGTACAGAAATCCTCGTACAAAGTCTTCCACAAAGGACGCGGAGATACGTAATTAGTGGGACTAGTAATAAGAAGTCCTCATTTCAAAAGTCGATATAGAAACCACCTATACCAACCTAATATTTTACTTTCGACTACATCTTACGGTCACTTTGGCATTTGCGCCGACTGATAGGAAAGCCCAGGAACTGATATAGTTGAGCTAGTTCGTGATCTTAGTCATTTGTATGTTGCACTGACTAGAACAAGAAACCATTAACTTCTTAATGTCGTCACTGGACTATTAGAGTATTAGGGTATCATTATAAAATAGTATTAGAGCAGCGAAATTAAACTGCGAAGATGGCGATGGCGAGCACTATTGTCGTGATGTTTTTCTATCGTGACGGGAAGCAATGTTACTTGAACTAGTCTTCGGGCATGGTCAATCGTATGCACTTAACTGAAAGAAGAAACCACAAACTCCTTGATGTCTTGACGAAGAATACATCGGAACAACTGATGCTGAGCGATCGACAACGGCTGTTACAAAAATGGTTTAAACTAAAACAGTATTTTTAATGATTGATAAACTAAGTTGATAAAAAAAACTTATTTCCAGTAGCTTTTATTGCCAATCTTGTAAGAAGTGTGACTTCAATCCTGCACCACTCAGCATCCTGATCTAAAAATCTCGATTCGTATATTATCTCCTCGGTATGCGTTTGTTGTCATGACATATCCCTCAAATATACCGTAACAAAGCGCTGTGGTGAATTGAACAAGCGATTAAGAAAACATAGCGATGCGGTAGCCTTCGTAAGAAGTAGGATTGACACGATCCTGTCTTTTAATGATGATTCGCATTTATTTTGGCAGCAGGTTGCGAAGCCGTTTTCTCCGGAAACATTATTTCATTGTCCGTTAGATAAGACATCGAAAGCCAAACCAAGTATTCCGTTTGTCGTTTTTCACTCAGATAGTTTGGCTAATATTTAGGAAACGGTCTACGAGACGACCTCTCGCTGAGCTTCCGTCCGGTGCGCTCAGCGCCTCTAACGCGGCGTCAGTGTCATTAGTGGCCTGCGCCTCGCCGCAGTCGAGAGCGATCTAGAGCCAGTGCGGGCCGTGCTGCACCGCTCCTCCTAAGCTTCCGACGGCTCGTCCGTCGCCGCCATCGTGGCTCGTGTAGCTACCACGTCTACGGCTACGTACCTGGCTCGGCTTGCATGCTCACGTCGCTTTTCAAGGCCGAGCCAAGCTGACCGAGATCTTCCAGGTACGAATCTTGCACCGCGCTCGAATCGGGAATGTACGGACAGATTGGACGGGACGACGTAGCAGCAGCCCACCACAACAATGTCGAAGCTTCTGGCAAAGGTGGCGAGGTGGCCACGCTGTCGTCAAGCGTTTCCGCCACAGCCACGTCGTTCGTCGCCGCCTCCGCCGGTGCCGCTGCCTGGTTGGCAACGAGTGCAGGAGACGTCGGCGGCGGCGGCGGCGGTGACGGCTGCCGTGGCAGCGACGGTGGGGGCGGCGGCGGCGGTGACGGCGGCCGTGGCGGCGACTGTGGGGGCCGCGGCGGGGCGACGGCAGACTGCTGTTGCTGCTGCACGGCCTGCGTCTGACGCTGCAGATCTGACGCTGATCGAGCAGCGACGGCGCCGCCGCCGCAGAAGCATTGCGTGCAGCCCCAGTGTCGCGCCTCGCACGGACGTTCGTGTCGACCTGCCGTCGCCGCTCCAGCGGCAGCAGCAGCAAGCTCAGCGAAATGCGGCAGCGCGTGCCTGCGGCCGTGGATCGGATGCAGCGTCGCTGCTGCACTGGGGTGTATCACGTGGTGGCACGCGTGCCACGTCGCTGGGTGACTGTACTGAACTGGCTGCTTCAAGCTCGCCTTCGCTCGTCGCCGCATCATTTGAACCGACGGCTGCGCGGGACGCTGCTGGTAGCGGCCCAAGCTGTAGCAGGACGCACAATTGCAGGGCACATGAGTTGGGCGGGGGCCGTATGGTTGAAACCCTCCGGTCGCCATAAAGTGCCGTCTATCGATGGATCCGTGCAAAAGCATTGCAATCGTTGCTCGAACGGTCTAGTTGAATGAACTTACACGACACTTAATCTCAGCAATGCACCTGCAAAAAAAGTTTTAGAACGACATTTAGTTAGCTCTAATAGCCTTCAATAGTTGCGCATTCTGAAGTCCAACAGGCTATAAGAGCTGACGAGCCGTTTTCGGATGAGGAGCGAAAATTTTAATTTAAATCTTTTCCAACGTCAGTCAGCATTCTCTTACAGCTATTACTGCGTCTTGTAGCCGCTTATAAGCACGTCCACATACTAATTGTTCTACTTACAGTATGTGATATTTTGTCACAATGCCAGGATTTGGTTAAGCACAAAGAACGCTCGTTACTCTCAATGAGATGCTGGCTGCTGCTAGCAAACGCCGGAAGCCAACGAACGCTTGCAGACGCTACCGGATGTAAGCAAACGGATAACTTGAAAAGCCAAATATCAAAACAGTTTAACAGAACACAAAGGCCAATATAAAATTAACATAATATTTAGTGCACAATTAACTGTTTCAATTTTGTAACATACATGCTACTAGAAAAGTATAACCGGTATCTGTACAACATAGGTCCTTTTGTTGTTAACAGTGAGCCCATTTTTGTCGGGGGATTCGTTTGAAAGCTGACTTGCATGTTGTGTCCTAAAAATGGAATAGGTGAACGGATTTTTTGAACGAATTTTTACGGAGATGCTATAAGAATTGCTGCTAGTGCAGCACTTAAAAAATGTAGCTTGTGCGGCATTTATAAAAGCGTCGCTGTTGCCACATCACACCACTTCTCGCCGAGCTGCACTGGCTACCAGTCAAGCAACGGATCGACTTCAAGGCTTTGTCGCTCACTTTTAGGTCACTTCATTCTTTGGCTCAAGCCTATCTCTCAGATCTACTCCCCCACCAGTCTAAACATCGTACCACCCACTTTTTGGAATCCAACAACTAACCAATACCTCGTACAAACCTCAAATCTTTTGGAGACCGTGCATTTAGTTCGTATGCTCCCAACACCTGGAACTCACTCCCGACTTGTGTCGCAACATCCCCTGACTTGACCGCATTTAAAAAGACCTTAAAAAAACACCTATTTAGGACAGCATTTAGTGGGTCCCTGTGATTCGTCCTTCACGTGCTTACGCGTGCTGACACTGTGCAAGCTGCCACTAACCACGTTTGCATGCTGACCCTGTGCATGTCTCCCCTAACCATGTTATTCATGTTGTTTATCAAGCATGACATTACTCACCATTCCATTGCATTTCCCTTTGCAGCAAATGTAAAGCGCCTAGAAAGAGATTGAGTTCTCCGAGGGTGCTTTATCAAGTGCGTTATTATTATTAATAAAAGTTAGCGTGCGAGCGCGTAGGCATGGGCTCGAGCCCTGTGGCATCTGCAAAGCGCTTGTATAGAGATTCAGGTCTCTCAGGGCGCTATAAAAATGAAATATATTTCATATTGTGAGGGAACTTGTCGACAAGACGAGGCTAAAAAGCGAACGATAGCGCGAAAATTACAGACCCTCGCGCAAGTAGCACGTCTTCTGTTTGCGAACTGACTGTCATCACTTGTCACGGACTTGACTGTGTCAGACCAGAACTCAGAATCAATCCAGACAGACCGTTGTTGAAAATTTCTTCGACAGCCCCTGGTTATTTAATTCATCGTACGCTGAGTCAACGTGGCGCTAAAGGAGTTTGCAACGCCTTCGCTGAGAATGTAATTATAATTCATGTGTAGAGTGCCCTAGAAAAACCTTAATCTTAATCTCTATTCAGGCTCTTCACGTATGCCTCGGGGCTCGAGCCCACGACCTTAGGCTTGGTCGGGGCAAGCATTTTAACCGCTGGACCAAACCAGCTCGGCGTCCGTAACTCGGAGAAGTAAGATAGACTTTAGCAAAGCGCAGTAACTCACATTCATACACTAATATTCTGAGCAATCCATTGGATTAATGCCATCACCTGGAGTGGTTTAGCTGTATTTTTTGCTTTATTTACAAAAATTGGGTAACGAGATTAAGAAAGGACCCGAAACAGAGACCTAAGACTGAGCGACGCAAGCGTGGGGAATTCGCTCTGCACACGTCTGACACGCCGAGCAAGCCGACACCGGCAGCTCATAATCAAGCCCGACAAGACCTGCGTCACGAACTTTATCGGCAGAAAAGTAAGTAAGCGAGCCGATCGGGTGGGGCAATGCTCGGCGGAGAGCTAGTCGGCAGGTTCTACCGATTGCACGCTGAGGATGCATTCAAACGTGAGCACATTTTACAGCGCTACGCCTTAAAATTTGTTGCGATATTATACCCTGATAGTGTGCAAGATAGTGCAGGGGGTACGAATTCAGGACGCCATTTAGGAATTCTCAGTGGATGTTTCAGGCGTTGTCCGCGGAGTTCACCAGACGCGCGGAGTTGTTGAGAATGCTTTTGGAAGGTGCTCGCAGTTCACGGTGAAGTCACAGTTCACAGTTCACGGTGCACTCATCGCGTGCTTTCGATTCTCGCCGCTTGAAATCGTTCACTGCTCGCATCAAGTGGGCTAATAGCCACTAAGGATTTTGGGCTGACGGCGTGCGAGCTCTGATGCACGACGTTACCGAGGATGTATGCAATGTATGCTTTCAGGATGTAACGCTAGCAGCGATGAGCGTGCATTCTCCGCAGGCCTTTGGGGCAAAGAGGGGAGTTTAATGTAACAGTGAGCGAACCGCGATGCCTGCGCTTAACGCTACGAAGCGCATTGGCCTCACCAGGCAATAGAGGTAATGTATCGCAAAATAAAAATAAAATATCTAAGCGGTGCTGCCGCCGCGTCGCTGAGCCTCGCTAAGCGTAGCCGCGGCAGCGGCGCCGATCGCGCACGCAATGGTCCATCGCGCATTCTGCTGCAGCGGCGGCTTCTGCGGCGGACACTCGTCGGCGATCTATCAGCCGCGACTGCTGTAGCGGAAGTACGACGACGACGTCTCGCCGCACCTGCAGAGGCCGGGCGCCGGCGGGCCGCGAATCGCAAAGCTGCCGCGAGCGCTGGCGGCCTCCATCAGAAGGCGCGGCCAACGCGGCCGACGTTGTGCCGCCAGTCGGCATCGCAGAGCGACGGCCGCAGTTTCTCCAGGAAGTCCTCGTCGTCGTCGTCGTCGTTGTCGGCGACGCTGGCGTCCGTTTCGCGTGACTGGCGGACGGAATCGAGCAGCGAGTCGGAGCCGGCGAGACTGTCGTCGATCTCCAACCACGAGATCGGCGACATCGTTCGCTCGTCGTCGACGATGATTCGAAACTGATCCTCTACAATGACGCGCGACGCCGCTACGAAAAATCACGGACGGTAGCCGCTGAGTGCCAACGAGGCGCCCGGTCTGAATGGCGGCGGACAACCGAGCGCCACCGCCGAGAGCCCCACTTCCCCTCCTCCCCCTCCAAAAAAGTGAGCCCCACCCCTCCTGAAGCCTAGAGCTCCACCCCCGAATACGGATTGGCAACGATAGCAGGACCGCGCGCCATGGTCAATTTCAGCCGTATCCGCTTTCGACTGGTGACAGTGCTGATGATGGCTGCCACCTGGTTGGTGCCGACGTCGCGCCTGCATCAGCGTCTCCGAGATCATTGCAACTGAGATGACTAGGCGGAGCAAGAACGAGCGATCGCACGGTGGTTTACTTGGACTGGGTGCGGAACGCGGGCAGTTTTAACGCGACGCAAGCTTAGCGACGTCCCCTGGAGTAGAAAGCGATGCGGGCATGCACAACCAACGGAAACTTGAGTCTCATTCGGAAGTGGTGAAGTGGTAAAAATGAGATGAAACAATCAACGAGTAGTAAAAATGTGAGAAACTAAAAAGACCATCCTACATAATATGAGCGTTTATAAAGGCTTCCATAACGTTCGCGAGGCGAGAGAAGTTCCATTCGTTGCCGTTCACGCTATGAATTGAGTAAGTGTTTAGGTCGCCACTTGCAATGCCACGTGAGAGGCGATCTGATTGTTGACACGAACGTCGCTTGCAAGACCAGTAAGACGGGTAAATAAACTGAAGTTGGCAACTTGCACCGAAAAATTTTTAGACACTTGGGATGATCATTGTGCTGAATGCATAGGATTATTTAATCAGCACTGTTAAACTTCTCCGTTAATTAATGGGATCATTTGTTACATTGTGTATGCAAAGAGTCGCGACAACTTCATGTAAAACCTTTACGAACGAAGCTTTTGGGGAGGTTCAAACTGACGGTTAGCTGAAATTTCGTACTTAAGTTTCACATCTTTCATGAGAAGGTGCGAACATAATGAACCTGTAATGATGCGCTTGCATCTGAAAGTGAGAAATAAAACTTCAACGAGCGAAAGAGCTAAGTCAATTTAACAACTTAAAAATGGCATTCAAGGTCAGTCAAGCAGGCGACGCTGAGGTTTGGCACAGTAGGCAATGTCGGCGGGTCTCATAGAATGCTTATGTGCATGATTACAAACTCCGCAATGTTGTTTCGTGCATTTAAAAAAGTGCTACTATTAACATAGTCGATCAAATTCATGAAACCTCGAGCAGGATTTGTCTAACGCAATGATTGCTATTATAGAGTTGTATAGCTAATTATTAAATAATGAAGTTCAGGATTAATTAAGGGAGGCGGTGAACAGTATAACGGTATCATAGCACTGTAGCTATCGTGATGGAGGGCGTCAGTAATTCAACCAACGTCCCGTTTAAATTTGCAATTGCTTTGTGACCCACAATTTAAAAATCCTTCATCAAAATAAAAGTTACTTTTTCCATGGTGCTTAGCCCTGTATAAGATCTCTATCCTAGCACTGGCTCAATAGCGGAATTACAATTCTCGTACAAAGTCTAAGAAGTCATTAAGTTTCCGGGACGCGGAGACACGTAGTTAGTAGGGAAAAGTATCGGATGTGAATAAGTCTCATTTCAAGACTGGATTTAAAACCTATAATATCAGCCTAATAGTTTACCTTTGACGCCTCTTACGGTCATTTTGGCCTTTGACTATTGATAAAGTCTAGGGACAAATTTAATTGAGCTTACTGAGTTTACTGGAGACACATTTGGTTGAGCGTACTTGAACTTAGCTGTATGTTGCATTGAGGAAGAAAGCATTAACTTCTCAAGCCATCAATGTAATAGAGTATTAGAGCGGCGCAATTAAATCACTAAGTTCGGCAATAATTGAAAGCGGAAACCATAAGCGTCTTGACGGAAGAAACCATTAACTTCTTACGGTAGTCGCTGGAGTATTTGAGTATTAGAGTATCAATATAAAAGAGTATCAGAGCAGCGGAATTAAACTGCGAAGAGGGCGATGGCAAGCAGTATCGTCGCGATGTTTTTCTACCGTGACGGGAAGCAATAATAATTGAGCTAGTCTTCGGGTAGCTGTATGCATTTGACTGAAAGAAGAAGTATCGAACTTCTTAATGTATTGACGTAGAATACGATTAGAATAAGGACTACTGCTGCTGAATGATCAGCAGCGTTACTGTTACCAAACAATGGTTTAACCTAAAACAAAATTTGTAATGATTAACATAATCAGTAAATAAAAAAGCTTTATTTCCACAGCTCTTATTAAAAATGTTGTAAGGAACATGACTTCAACCCTGCACCCTTCAAAAATCCAATTCTGTCATATTGACTCATGTATAATCAATATCCTTGGCATACGTTTGTTGTCATGATATAAGCCTTAACTGTAGTGACAGCGAGCAAGCATGTAGTGAATTGGAAAAGCTAGTTGAAAAAGAAGGTTAGCGATGCGGTTGCATTTATCAGTGGTAGGATTGACACGATCCTGTCTTTTAATGATGATTCGCATTTATTTTGGCAGCAGGTTGCGAAGCCGTTTTCTCCGGAAACATTATTTCATTGTCCGTTAGATAAGACATCGAAAGCCAAACCAAGTATTCCGTTTGTCGTTTTTCACTCAGATAGTTTGGCTAATATTTAGGAAACGGTCTACGAGACGACCTCTCGCTGAGCTTCCGTCCGGTGCGCTCAGCGCCTCTAACGCGGCGTCAGTGTCATTAGTGGCCTGCGCCTCGCCGCAGTCGAGAGCGATCTAGAGCCAGTGCGGGCCGTGCTGCACCGCTCCTCCTAAGCTTCCGACGGCTCGTCCGTCGCCGCCATCGTGGCTCGTGTAGCTACCACGTCTACGGCTACGTACCTGGCTCGGCTTGCATGCTCACGTCGCTTTTCAAGGCCGAGCCAAGCTGACCGAGATCTTCCAGGTACGAATCTTGCACCGCGCTCGAATCGGGAATGTACGGACAGATTGGACGGGACGACGTAGCAGCAGCCCACCACAACAATGTCGAAGCTTCTGGCAAAGGTGGCGAGGTGGCCACGCTGTCGTCAAGCGTTTCCGCCACAGCCACGTCGTTCGTCGCCGCCTCCGCCGGTGCCGCTGCCTGGTTGGCAACGAGTGCAGGAGACGTCGGCGGCGGCGGCGGCGGCGGCGGCGGCGGCGGCGGCGGCGGCGGCGGCGGCGGCGGCGGCGGCGGTGACGGCGGCCGTGGCGGCGACTGTGGGGGCCGCGGCGGGGCGACGGCAGACTGCTGTTGCTGCTGCACGGCCTGCGTCTGACGCTGCAGATCTGACGCTGATCGAGCAGCGACGGCGCCGCCGCCGCAGAAGCATTGCGTGCAGCCCCAGTGTCGCGCCTCGCACGGACGTTCGTGTCGACCTGCCGTCGCCGCTCCAGCGGCAGCAGCAGCAAGCTCAGCGAAATGCGGCAGCGCGTGCCTGCGGCCGTGGATCGGATGCAGCGTCGCTGCTGCACTGGGGTGTATCACGTGGTGGCACGCGTGCCACGTCGCTGGGTGACTGTACTGAACTGGCTGCTTCAAGCTCGCCTTCGCTCGTCGCCGCATCATTTGAACCGATGGCTGCACGGGACGCTGTTTGTAGCGGCCCAAGCTGTAGCAGGACGCACAATGGCAGGGCACACGCGTTGGGCCGTATGGTTGAAACCCTCCGGTCGCCATAAAGTGCCGTCCATCGATGGATCCGTGCAAAAGCATTGCAATCGTTGCTCGAACGGTCTAGCTGGTTGATTTTCAAAGCGTCTATTAATCTCAAAAATGCACCTACAAAAGAAGTTGCGCGAGCATCATTAATCATCTTGAACAGGCAGGCTCTGCCTTATGAACTCCGAAAGGTAGCGTAGAAGACGCGCATCTCTTCGGCGAAAATTTTTAAATTATATTTTCGTGCACCATTCTTTGACGGTTTTTACTGGGTCTTTGAGCTTCGTAGACTCGCATCCGCACCTCAGCTCGTTACTTACAAGTAGAAGACTTGTCGTATTACCAGGATTTTTTAAGGCGGAAAGGAACGATGTCAAGCTCAATACTCTGTAGGAGATCTGGTGGTTGTTAACAGACGCCGGAAGCCAATGAACGCTTGAGGACGCCACCGGATGTAGCACAATCGCGATTTGAATAACCAAAGAGGCTGCCATTGCATAAAAGTAATTATATCGCAAAAAATATTGTTTATGCAGCAGTTATCTTTTTTAAACAGCTGAAGTGCATGCTCTTTTACATTTTCTACTGGGAATGACCAAAGTTGAGTGGTCGGGTACAGCGAGCCCTTTATTGTCAATAAATCGACTAGAACGCAGTCTCGTATACATGGTTTACTTAAAATTGAACTGAATGACTGGGTGACCTTCAATTAATTTTTTGCAGAATGCTGCACGAACGACTTGCTGTTGTTATACCACGTGGCCAGTGTGGGGAAAAAAGAGCAGTGAAGTTTGCCGTCTCAAGAATAACGCGGGAGCACTCAAGCAATAGCTACTTCTGCCCGATGGTGCCTTCAAAGCTTCGAAATGGCAAGAACACATGACATCTCATGATGTATCCAAGCATTATTGTATCTATCACTCCGGTACCACACTGCCGTGCGCATCCCGCCCACACCTCTGTAAAGAGGGATCAGCCATCTTCAGGAGAGCAGCAAGGCAGACAGCGAGGATGACGTTGTAGATCCAGAAATTTAGATTTTAATTTTAATTTTACAGTTGCAACTGAAGAGAGACAGGCATGGTTTCCTCACCAGAATGACAGAGCTAGCCACACATGGTAAACCGCTCGCCAAGGGAGACAAGAGAGACGTCGATTGAGTGAAAGAACGAGGGCACTTTAAATCTTTGAGAAGCGTTGACGAGATCGTCGTCTCAGTCTCAATCGTCTCAATCAATCGCATGCTAAGTCGTCGCTTGCTAAGACGCGTCGTCTCAATCTTCGCATGCTAAGCTAATGCGGAACACGGCGGCGCCTTTCAGCAGGCATCTTGGCAGCCGAGTGTCTACTTGTTCGCATAAGTTGCTGCTGCCTATTGCTGCATCGACTATTGACGAGAGGAAACAAGTGTCGCTTTTTGGGATAGCAAGCAAGCAGCAAGCAACGTGTGACGAGCTTCTGGGCAACTTTATATTGCTTTTTTCTTTACTGAAGTATCTTGCTGACCTTTTTGATATCAACTAGCAGATCGTTCTAAATTATCAAATACGGTGCGAAGCGGAAAGAAGCAGCAATTTATTCTGGTAACACGCTTTCCTCAGAGCACAGAGCTTTGGAATAACTGTCTTTGCGAAGCATCGCGAATGTTTTGAAAGCGCAAATGTGCGAATGTCCTCGACTTAGAATCGGAGTAAATTTATGCTTACAAAAGCTTTCAGGAGCGTATTACATTAGTATTTCACAGGAATGGAGCAAACGTACAAAGAGGCTCCTAAATTACATGAAGGCCATAAGTATATTTCGCATAGGTGGCAAATCAATTGAAATCAAGCACTAATAAGACTACTTTCCTTGCGACGGCCTTTAAAAATACTTCATGCACACATATCTCTACGCGCTAGACGGCTGCGACGCTCTGACGGGAAAGAGACGAATACGATAATCTCTGGCAGGCGAGCATCTCTGCTGTATCTACGCCGATGAAGCACTTTCCATTAGGCTGACTTGGTAGGCAGGGAGCCAATGCGTTGCGATACGGGCGCTTCGTCGGCTACTTTAATTTCCTAAGATAGGCTGCTGCGGCTATACTTGTCCACAAGTATTTATATATTTTGTGCGAATGTCCTCGGCTTGTAATCGGAGTGAATTTATACTTAAACAAGCTTTCAAGAGCGTATTACATGAATATTTAACAGGAATGGAGCAGAAATATCGTTCGAAAAATTCTTGCTAGAAGTCGATGCCGCAAAAATAAATGCACTCGCTGCATTTAGCCAAAGTAGGACACGGCCATTACCAAAATACCTAGTGTATCAAAGCGACATGTTTGAGCCAGTGATTGGCGCACGGCAAATATAACGATCGCCGGTTCATCTTTAGAAGTCGAGGATGAACATGTTTATTTGCCCTTCATTCAGCTGCTAAAGTCATCAGCTTGGCCTCTGCAATCCATCACATCCACCCCCAACTGAGCAATATCGCAGAGTAACTCAAAATAAGTCTACGTCCACTTGTGTCAGAGAATTGTAGAAACCTCACAGAGTGTTCCTAAATCGCTGCCTTTTCCTGTAGACATTAAGCGAAACAAAGGATCATGGTCATTCGCTCGTGGTGACTGACATCCGGCATGCAATGTAGTATAATACTGTAGTATTTAGCGACGTTTGTGCAATTTGTATTTTTCTTAGATGAGATCGGAAATGAGGCTTACCCATTCATTTTAACTTTCAGCCCCCAGATAATAATGGGGACCACTGCTTCGGCATCCTGAATGAGCCTTAAGTGTTCAGCCTTTGTGGGACTCGGCTCTGCAAATAATTGAAATTGGCGAAGAAAAGTTCCGTTTCCGTGAACGCAGAGCCTTTCGAAATTACCACGATATTCCATATTTCTCTGCTATAAACAATAAGATTACTATGGTGCGAAACGGGTTGAGCTTAATAATAGAAAGCACCACCTGAGCCCTCCGTATTTATTTCGTAGTAGAAACCGTAGGGATTTGTTATGGATTGTATATACGTCTACTCTCTTCTTGTTCCGTGTTACTTCCACTATGGTTTCCTTCAGTTGTTGTGTGACTTGTGATACATTGGAGTCCAATTCCGATAGAATTTAAATAGATGGGGACATAAATCGATATCAATTGCTCCAGCCATACGCTTGCTCTTGCTATGCTATTTTGTCTTGATTTTTGCTTTATTGCGCACCAGATTCATGTTTTTGTAACGATATTTCAGACCTGCAATGCAACAACTAAGAAAATGTATTAATTTAACAAATATCAATTCATTGAAAATTCTTTTTATTTTTTTATAGAGAAATAGTGTACCACAATTGTCAATATTTAGTTATTCAATGCAATTGAATTTATTCCCACATTGTAACTTTGCGCCCCTTAAATATCCGCGGCCCTGTGCAGCCGTCCCAGTGGGTGTAGGGCTCACGCGACGGCACTTCGCTGGGGCTCGAGCCCACGACCGTTACGGTCGTTAAATTTGAGCACTTTATCCCTGAATCACTACAGAGGGGGCGGGGCAAACAGCCACTCCACACTTATTCTGAAATTAAATGCAGCAAAGCTGAAGGTGTGTACTTCAAAAGCAGGCCAACTTAAAATGGTTATTATTATTTCCTGTTTTCTCTGCCTGGCTTTGTCTGAGAAGTCAAAGAAAGATATGGCGAACGAGAGGTAAAATATCTCGCGTACGTTCGAATTATATTCCAGCCCGTGCGACTGGCGATGATTTTCCGCCACCGAACTGAACACAAGATGGAGTAGCCGATCTCCATATTTCGCTGGTCAGGTTCAGCTCTTTGTGTCCTTACATGCTTAGCTAAATTTGTTACTAATTCTTCCGTGGGTAGCCCTGTCAAATCTGATTGCCAAGCATTGTTTGCTTCGAGCTGATTCAGTTGATTCTTTGGTTTCGCTATCAAGCAAAATCTTCAAAATGCAGCGAAATACCTGCCCGGCGTACTAGAAATACTCCAGGCATTCATTATGGAGTACCAATTTAAAGAAAAGCACGTCGATGTAACTTATGAATCTGCGCATGTTTCGTCTGGAGGGGCAACAGTGAGAGGCTTGTGCATATTGCCTCTGTGTACTCGTAATTTTCCCAGTGTGCTTTGCTTTTTTCTTGATTGATTGAAGGAGTGTTGCTAACCTGCGGTCCCCTCAATGACTATCAACCAATGGCTACCAGCCTCTAGTCTTTCGAGCGCTTTCGAATGCATTTCGACGTAGCACGATAACAGTCTGCTTTGTTTTGCATGCATGCCTAATTAGTGCGCTTTTCTTTTCATTCAATCTTTTATTGCTTCACTTGAGCCGATTTTTAAAGCACGCAAATAACAAGTTCTCTCAGAGCGCTATGCGAAAGTCTTATATATTACTATTTTGATTTTCTGACAATAAAGGCATCTCCATAGTTTGGGCCTTGACTGACAGCAAAAAACTTAGGAAAAAGGAGCGCCTCGTCCACCCAGGTTCAGCGCTTTGTAGAAATACGGCTAAAGCCTACTGTAGTCTGAATTATCGTCGCGAACGGCACAGAACGCTAGCCGACGAGCAGCACCACCAGTTTATTCTCCCTACACACAGAGCAGGGCGAAGCACGACTCTCCTCGCCCCTCGTGCCCACCGGAGTCCCCCGACTCCCTTATCAAAACAATCACTAATAGCACGTCCCGGCTGCTTACCACATCGAGTGTCACAGCCCACTCGTACTGCGATCAGGGGCAGTCATCAATTAAATAAAACCACATGCCCGCCTGATCTGGAGATCAATTAACGACGTAGCCAGAGCAGCAAGCAGCTGTTCTTCTCCACTGCTTAGACAACGAGAAGGCTAAACATTAAGCACACAGTCATAGCGCGCCGGCGGTCTGAGCCCACATCTTGGCCGTAGCTGTCTGCCGCGCTAGTCTGCTCTGGCCATGCTACCAGGGCCAGCATCGAAGTGTGCATCAAGGAGTTCGTTAGCGATCGGTACTGTTCTGATGTCCGCTCCCTTAATTATGAGGCTAAGTAACGGCTGCTCGGAGGAGGCAGGCGACCGCACGGCCTATATGCAAACAAGCCGGCTGCGTTTGACAGCTGCGTTCATGCGTCGTGGGGCCACATATTTCTCCACCGCTGGAGTCTCGTCGGGCCGCACAGCCTTGAAGCTCAATGGTGCATCCCACACCCCACCACTTCGCAAGTCACCACCGCGTCTCCGGGCGCCGCCGCCGCCTCCGCGTCTTCGAGCGCCGCCGCCTCCGCGTCTTCGGGCGCCGCGACCGCCGCGTCTTCGGGCGCCGCCGCCGCGTCTTCGGGCGCCGCCACCTCCACGTCTTCGGGCGCCGCCGCCTCCGCGTCTTCGGGCGCCGCCGCCGCCGCTTCTTCAGGCTCCGCCGCCGCGTCTTCGATCTACGCCTCGTCTCCTACTTGTGCTGTATATCGCTGCCCACTTTCGTCGCCGATGAGCCTCCGACCTGCTCCGCATATCCGACTTGCTCCGAGTCATAACCCACCGGTTTGTCGCATGCCAGCATTACCTCCACGGCTTTCGCTACCTCGCAGGCCGTTGCTTCGTTGCACACCACCTGCTCCTGGCAAATCGTCACAGCCTGGATCGCTGTCACCGCGTTCCACACGGTGGCATCCTGGTAAACCGTTGTCGCCCGCCACACCGTCGGTGATTGCTGATATTGCCTCCGGTCCCTTTTGTCGCCTCCCTCTCTCCGACGAGCATTTGCTAACTCAGCGCTCAGCAGTCGCTTTACCTACAGGGCTAGCCAGCGCTGTTACCAGAGCCTGGCGAAGCGGATGGTAGTCATCCTTGATTGCCTTCGGCGTGTAAGAGTACACATAGAAGGCGCTTCCTTCCAGGAAGAGAGGCAGGTACTTGTGCCAGACTGTCGGATTGACACCGCACAGCTCGAGCTTCCGCTCCGAGTCAAGCAGCCAAGTTGCGAAGTCATCACCGACTTGAAAATGCTCAAGCAACATTGCTGTAGGTCACCGCCGCCGCCGGAAATAGCTTGTAGTCTGAATTATCGCCGCGTACTGCACAAAACACCAGCCAACGAGCAACACCACCAGTTTATTCTCCCTACACACGGAGCAGGGCGAGGCACGACTCTCCTCGCCCCTTTCGTTTACCGGAGTCCCCAGACTCCCTTGTCAAAACAACCACTAAAAGCACGTCCCGGCTGCTTACCACATCGAGTGTCACAGCCCACTCGTACTGCGATCAGGGGCAGTGTCATCAATTAAATAAAACCACACCTACAACGGCTTTGCAGCAAACGTAGTCGTAGTTTGTTAGGGTCTAGTCAGGCACCTCGTAAGAGCCTTGTGAAGTTACTATCTCGCAAACAAAAAATGGAGGTAAATAGGGTCGCCAATTTTGAATTGATCGTCAAGGTTTCGCAGAGTGTTTCACTTAAACTCAGAGCTGCTCAGCGGTCGAAAGTAACGGGTGCAATCTTTGATATGTCAGTGCTCAGTGGTGCCTTAGCATAACCTGTAAATTATCTCTCTGGATACGGTCACCCTGCCTACAAGTCGTAAACGTTCAAGTACTTGGCACTGAGCCCACTCAAGTACCGAGCTTGATGGGAGCAATTGACTCCAAAGGCATCTCACTTTTACCTCTATTTCGTGCTTTTGACACGAATTGTAGCTTTTACCGTGCTGCACGAACATAAATCTTGACGATCGAAAACTTATGCAACCAATTGGGAAATCGAGCGTACGCGGTGAATGAAATATGTCGCCTAATTTAATATTGCGTGACGCACCTTTTTGATAAACAGGTTTTCTTGTTCAGATCGCTGACAGATCGTAGAGCTGCCGGGGTCATGCGTCATATGTTCGACCACGGGTAGGCCTACGATGGTCTTTCATTGGGGTCACCTGGTCAGTCATGACTTTAAGGCGGCATAAATCAAGCTCCGATTCCCATTGCAGACAAAATTGGCAAATGCATATGCTGGCTTGTCACTTGAGCAGCTAATTTGAGTAAATAATTAAACTATTTTAAAATTAAATATTGTTGGACTGCTATAACAATAATAATAATAAGAATGCACTTGATAAAGCGCCCTCAGAGAACTCAATCTCTTTCTAGGTGCTTTACATTTGCTGCAAAGGGAAATGCAATTGAATGGTTGGTGAGTAATATGTAGTAATAAGTTACAGGCTTTGAGAGCATACGAACTAAATGCAGGGTCTCCAAAGGATTTAAGGTATGCACAAGGAATTGGTCGACTGTTGGATTTCGAAAAGCGGGCGGTACGATGCAGGGCTTGGTGGGCGAGTAGATCTGAGAGATAGGCTGGAGCCAAAGAATGAAGTGACCTAAAAGTGAGCGACAAAACCTTGAAGTAAATCCGTTGCTTGACTGGTAGCCAGTGCAGGTCGGCGAGAAGTGGTGTGACGTGGCAACTGCGACACTCACGACAGACAAGCCTAGCTGCGGAGTTTTGCACCAGCTGCAATCGCCTGATCGTATATGCCGGTAGGCCAGTAAGCAGTGAGTTGGAGAAGTCGAGACGGGATGTCAAAATGCATGGACCAACTTAGACGTGGTATCCTTATCTAAACAAGCCCGAATTTTAGCAATGTTATGTAGCTAAAAGTAGATTTGACTGTGGAGCTGATATGGTCGTCTAACGAGAGGTCACTTTGGAACATGACACTTGGATTTCGAGCTGATTCAACAGGAGATATGCTGGCAGAGCCAATTTTGAGCGTCAGCATTTCCAATTTGTGAATCACACTGGGTTTGCCCATGACTAGTAAGTTATTTTTATCATCATTTAATTTTAGAAAATTTGCTGCCATCCATGTGCGGATGTCATCAATGCATGCAGCAAGTGAGTTGAGAGAATTTAGAGGTGCTCGAAGGCTGGATGGGATCAAAGCAAAGGTACAACTGAGAATCATCCGCATAGAAGTATTGTGCTTGGCAATCACATCAGCAAGAGGGAAAGTATAAGCCGTCTGATTTTTCGGAAAGAAGTTTATTTATACATTATCACCATACGCGATAACGTAATGACATTAAAAATATTCAAACTATTCAAAGATTTAGTATCCAAAATAAATTTAATAAGTAAATTCACTGTTCGATGCTATCGAAAAGCAGTCAATGACGATCGCTGCCAACTGCTGACCGCGGCCTTCGGTTAAGTCTACCGATCGCTGATACTTGCTGCCTCCATACAGGGCACGGAGATGAACTTGGCTGAATTCATTCCACTGATTGACATCGATCGTGTTAGTCAGATAGTAGCACCATTTTGAACTAGTAGACAAAAGGTCCTTGTACAGAATTGAAAGGTCTTTAAAGTTACATTCTCACCGGTTAGTTCGAAAAACGTAAAAACACCTTGCTGTTGCGGACATGATTTCAAGGCACTGGAGATGGGAAGTCGGAGATGGTTTCGAAGCTTAGCCAAAGACACGGGCTGGCTCATTTTGGTGGCAAACTGGAGGTCGCTCGATATTGTTACGCATATAAGTCTCGGTATATCTCCTCGAACTTGCAGCTCCAGCTCAGCACGGCTCTGAGCACTGATGCACACTACTTGCACGTCAGCAATAATTACTGGCATGCCCGTGGAGCTCATCATCGCTAGCTGCGCATCAAAGTTCGCCCGGGTTGCGCATCCCGCGCGGACGGCCGATCACCGCTGATCTTTTGGTGAGCCGCGATGGCACACTAGGTAGGGCGGTTGCTCTTCACGATCTCAGTCGCGTGGTGGTGAGTTCAAATCCTGCAGTGGGCGATTCTGTATTGCCGCTGCAAGCGGTGCTGACAGCCTTTGAGGCTCTTTTGTCACCCTAAAAAAGAGGCTGTTGAATTGGCTAGAATTGCTTACGATAAACAACGGAGGATGGAGGCGTGGACATCGGCATTTTTCATTTCTTTGTCTCCGGCACCTCACTCCGACTCAGTCGAAGAGTCTCCAGGGTGTCTACGCCTTGTGCACCGTCATCATTCCAAAGAATTCGCTCATGCCGTCGCTCGGCACGAGGCGACGCCGAAGAGCACCGAGGCGTCGCGCGAGCGGCGGCGACTCGCCGAGCTGCCTGCATCATCGCGAGTCGACGCGACGGGCCGCCTGCAGCAGCAGTGGGCGCCCCTCCTGGCGGCAATTTACGCGGCGCAAACGCACCGTTTACCCGAGGCCACGAAAGGGCTCCGGACGTTTTGGTCGGCTCTTCTCGGTCGAATAAACACGACGTGCTTAACTCGTTACTCGGCCGCCATTAGCGTAGGAGCTCGGGTATCAACTAGATAATAAGCTTAATGAACAGGTTGGGACCGCTCAGCCACCACGTGACCGCCGCCAACGTAAGCGGCGGCGCTCTATCGCACTGCAACTCAAGCAGCTAAGAAGGATGAAATTCTGTCTGCCGCTATCCGCGGTTCGCCTGCCCATGCTGCATCGCCGTCCGAAAATCGCTGCAGACGCGCGACCAGCTATGTCAACTGCCCTCTGGACTCAGATATGCTTCTCACTTTTCTTCTTTTTGGTTGGTCGGAAGCACCACTAAATAGCTAGAATCGGACGATCCGTGCTGAAACGGAAAGTCTGGGGAGTGATTTCTTCCTGCATTTACAAAAGGATTCGCCGAGTTGGTTTGGCCCAGTGGTTAAGGTGCTCGCCCCGACCAAGGTCTGGCCGAGGTCGTGGGCTTGAACCCCGTGGCATATGTGAAGCGCCTGAATAGAGATTAAGTTTTCTTAGGGTGTTTGAAAAAATGATGCATATTATATATTCTTTAGAGAGCAGCGCAGGTTGGTAAGAAAAGGTACACTTGCGGCTGTTGCGACGTTCGAGGCAGAAATAAAATTGAGTTTCAGCTGCATAGCTTTGCACCAGTTGCGAACACCCTATTGCACGGGCTAGGCAGTGACTCGCAAGACCTGCAAGCTGTGAATTACACAAGCCTCGACGGGACAAAGTTCAAAGTTCAGGCGAAGGCGAAGATCGAAAGACCAAAGAGGTGGACGGCGCGAAAAAAAACAGCCCCCTGAATCGGCCCATCTCATTTCTGAAGATTTATTCTCCGAGAGACAAGATGGATGTTCGTCAGCAAGAGGCAAGAGACTTTCCAGCTGAAATTCGACTTCTAACCAGCTGATAAAAATTGAATTAAATACTTGGTTTTCTTAAAGGCGACGTGATTAAAATGGATAGCCTTGAGCCCCACTTGGTATCCCACCAGGAGCGAGCCCGCCACGCCGCCCCGTTTGCTCACTTTCGAGGGCATCGCCGTGCACGAAGCATAGACCTGACGTGCACTATCCGTCCCTCGCCTGTCGTCAGTTGCAAATTCCAAGCCGCGCGCGCCTAACGTGGGATAGTCCGGAGGTGCGACCGGATACCGAAGCCTGCTTGGCCTGTCGAAGTGCACGCTGGGAGAGTTTCTCGTGCTTTGACGATTTACGCCATGCCGCGCCATGCCCAACCAAATCCTCCGATTCGCACAGTGGCTAGTGCGAAACAACCATGCTGGCGTTCATTTTAAGGCTCCTGGCTTCCTTCGCGCTTGCGAGTTTACCCACTTCTACTAACACCCGACCGCCTCTCCCCTAATAATGGTCACGTCAGCGCCAGCGTCCATCCCAGCGGAAAGCGCTTCCCTTTCCAGTTTTCTCTCTGTAGCTTGCCTGCCACGCCCCAGCTCATTCAGAGCCCCGTCTCTTTATTCCCTCGTTAAGTTATTTTTAAATGTAAGCATGTGCCGTACGTAATTTTCTCGCGAACTTTTCTTACGACAAATTGTAGTGTATACATTTCCGAGCGTGGCCTTTGTTTTTTACTTGACGTCGAGGATTCCAGTTCTAGCAAAACAAGAGGAAACATAATATCGAGGAACCTCGCTAGCTATGTAGCTGTTTGAGGACGATGACAATCTAAAGGTATTGTGAGCAGAATTATCTTACATAACACCGTGTATCTTGCGTAAAACACCAGTTGAACGCTAGTTACACACACACACACACACACACACACACACACACACACACACATATATGTGTGTGTATATATATATATATATATATATATATATATATATATATGTGTGTGTGTGTGTGTGCATATATATATATATATATATATATAGAATGTAATCGTGTCAATAGTACAACACATTATCAGATATAGATAATAATTATAATCGCACTTATTAATAGCACACAGTCACCACATCACACCGCTTCTCACCTACCTGCACTGGCTACAAGTCAAGGAACGCGTCGACTTCAAGGTTTTGTCACTCACTTTTAGGATTCTTCATTCTTAGGCTTCAGCCCATCTATCAGATCTACTGCCCCACCAGGCTAAGCATCGTACCACCCGATTTTCAGAACTAACTGTTGACCTATACTTCGCCCAAACCTCAAATCTTTTGAAGACCATGCCTTTAGTTCGTATGCTTCCAAAGCCTGGAACTCACTCCCAACTTGCGTCACTACATCCCCTGACTTGACCACATTTAAAAAGAAATTAAAAACGCCCCTATTTAGGACAGCATTTAGTAGGTCCCTGCGATTCGTCCTTTATCTTCTTATTCGTGCTGCTACTGTTGCAAGCTGCCACTAACCACACTTGTATGCTGACCCTGTGCATGTCACCCCTAACCGTGTTTATTCATGTTGTTTTATCAAGCATGATACCACTCACCATTCGATTGTGTTTCCTTTGCAGCACATAAGCGCCAAGAAAGAGATTACGTTCTCTGAGGGCGCTTTTATCTTTTATACGCTTTTATTTAAGTTTGTTATTATCATTATTATCATTTAGGCAGTTAATCATGTGAGATCTTTACTAAGTAATGGTTACCCCGTGCCTTCCGCGCTCAGAACATGAAGTGAAGTCACGGCGTCTACGATCTGAGAGGTTGAGCTGTGTCAACTAGCTGGCAGTTGATAAATGTCACCTTCTTTGTAAAGCGCTGCAGCTGATATGAACTTCTATGGTAATAATAGAGTCTAACTTGCAGCTGTTTCATAAAATGCAGTCATGTTTGCTGGAAGTTGCTCCACCAGCTGGGAAACAGCGGGACTCTTCTCGTTAATTGAATTATTCACAACTCCACCTTATTTTAGGCGGCTGATTTGTAAGAATGAATGAGGCCAGAAAATGCATTCACTCCTTGGTGCTTATTGATCTTGCTCATGCCGGAAGGGGGAGATATGCGTAGTCATAAGGATTCGCTGACCATTCATTTTCTTCGACATCCTTCGCCCGTTGCTGGAAATATACTGGTTGGTCAGGCTTGGCTGACGCATTTCCTATTTATGCGACAATTTGATAGCCCTCCACGAGTGCAGCGTCATCTTACTTTCAACGCTTATTGTACATGAAATATATTGCATATCGCTGGGTTTTACTGTTAGCACGTTTTTCCCTACAATAGTAATTCCTCGTACGCCTAAAGCTGCATTTTCACTATTGAATTTCCTTATTAATCTGTCCGATTTGGCGGGGATTTTCTTCTGATTTGAGCTACTACGTCGTCACATCTTGGGACGGCGCCAAATCGATCTGCGGTCAAGAAGGAGAAGCTGCTTCTTTCTACTTTGAGCCTTCTAGTCGTACCAGACGACCAATCAAAACCAAGGGGCGTGTCCCATGCGCCTCACGACCGAACGACCGCGGCTGACATGACTGCCGTCGTAGTTTATTGTGGCGTACACGGCAAGTTCGTGAACGTGGGGTGCTTATGCGTTGTAGCCACGGCTCCATTTACTTCTAAGACGCCGTGCGTCTGCATATGGAAAGCAACGACTTGTCCTTAACGGCGTCCGTTAGTTAGCATAATACACTATCCCAAAAAACTTTTCTTATATGCTTACCTGCCTTTAGTTTCTCGTCTTCTCTTGCTTATCTGCAATAACGACGAGCTCAATTTCTGCGGGTGTCAAAGCCTCGCGGCTTTCTCGCGGCGGGGAATCCTCTTTCGTAACCAGCATCCCGCACCAGAGAAGCGGGTTCCGAACGAAACATCCGGGTCGGCCATCAAAGGTAGGGCAAATGCCATGACTAGGTAGTGTGTGCGTGACTAGGTAGGAGAAAAGTCGGCATCGTTAACGGGGAAATTCTCGAGTGAAAACGAAGCTGAAGTTGAACATGACGCCTACGACACGAAATCAGGTTATTATTAAACTGAGATGCCAGCTCACCCGATTCGACGGACGACATTATTCAGTTTGCAGCCCAACCCGAGCTGCCGTAATTTGCATGCAGCACATGGCGGTTCTCACGAGTAAATAAAGGCAAATGCACTAGGTTTCTGGGGACTTTATCATGGCTCTCTTGATAGAGAAATGGCATTGTTTACTGGTCCACTGTAAAAAGCATGTTTACCGCGCATGATATACTTTTATTATTGTAATGTTTTCTGGTCTGTAACTTCACAAAGCCACAAGGACTAGATGGGTGGGTGTTACGCTTGAGAGTTTTCTGTAGAGCACTCAAAGCTCCAGCGACTTTTGGTGCACATATGGTTTCCAGCAGACTTCATATCATGCAAAAGAGTGAAATTGAGAAGTACAGCTGTGTCTGGAGCAGTCAAGGAAGTGAGTAGCATTGTTGTATCAGTTCAGGACAGCTGAAAAGGGTGTGTCTCAGTCAGCAGATGTCGCTGCACTGGAATTTTGGAAGTGAGCTCTACAGTCTAGGACATACAGAGCAAAGGCTTTTGTCGCTAATAAAGTGTAGAAATGGAACAATAAATGTATCGTCAATAAAGGACCTGAAGGCAGGAGGAGGCTGAAATTGTGTGCATTGCTCAGGTAGTTGGCGATGCTGTAATGTAACCTTTATTATGTGCTCAGAATTTAGTTGTCCGCTTTTGAAAGCTTCATTACGAATGTCGCTTCCGCAGCGTGCCATCACTTTTGATCCCTGCGAATTGTTAGGGAGTTTCTACCACGAGGGCCAAAACTAAAACCTTTACTAGTTCCACGGATCTCTCTGGGGCGGACTAAAAATTCAGGTTTTGCTAAACTACCTAAAAAATCGAAAACCCCGTGTAGCTGATGATGAGTACGGCTCCAAGGCTTGTAAAGCGCTTAAAAAGAGATTGAATTCTCTGAGGGCGCTTTATCAAATGGATTAAATAATAGGTTGTTGAAAATTTCCATAGGTACAGCTATGTGACTCACTAGCTGTGGGAGCTTCGATAGCTCTCGGTCGATCAATAGAGAACGAATACAACAGTGATGCTTAGCAGATGATGTTTAGTAATGTTTAGCAGGTTTTTATTGGCTGACAGCCTGGGCTGTGCAGGTGCTTTTGGGCAGCACGAAGTTGTCTTCAGCAATCGGCAGCAGCCGTATCAGACTTAGCCAGTGAGTGAGCTAGTGAGTCACAATGGGTAATTGACACATGGATCTTACTTATGGGTATCTGCAGGCATCCTTGTAGACCATTGAGGTTGGTTGCCTGAGAAGATGACCCACAAGGCCCGCCACGGCTTGGCTCCTACGTACCTAGCTGAACTGCTACATTAGTTTCAGCCTGTTCGTGCCCTCAGGTCCTGTGTGGACAATAAATTAGCTGTCCCATTCCTCCGCTTAAAGACAGTTGGCGACAGAAGCTTTAGCTCTGCAGGTCCTAGACTGTGGAACTCGCTTCCACAATTCTTACGCAACGACAACTACTCTCCTACTGCCGACTATGGCACATCCTTTTCAGCGGTCCTGAGCTGCTACTTCTATGCTACTTACTACTCACAGATTTTAAAAAGAAATGAAAAAATGTATTTAGTCAAGCTAATGAGTGCTACTGATAAGAATACTACAGCTAGGCTTGTAGGTAGCGAACGTTGCGGTTGCCCAATTACGTAGCTTCTCACCGACCTGCCCTGGTTCCCCATCAGGCAGTGTATCGACTTGAAGGTTCGAACTGTTTAGCTGTGCTTCTAACCAACCTCCAATCCTGTAGAGACCCTACCTTTAGTTCCTATTTTCCCAAAGTCCGCGACTCTCCGGACTGACGTCACGGAACCCCCTGAGTCAGGTCACGGAACCCCCTGACGGCCGATACCGGTGTCCAAATTTTGCGGATCTCCTTTCGCCATTCTTTCCGCACGACGCGAACGACGATGCCAGGACGCGATTCGGTGACGAGTTGCCTGTTGCCGAGCAGCCGATCTGTCGCCGCCGCGCGGCCGCACGCGCTCCCGGCCCCTGCGCCCGCCTCTTTCGACTTCACCTGTCTTGTTCGCGAGGTACCGGTCGACGGACGGCGGGCAGTCCGTCGCGAGCGCGCGCGCGCGTGCATACCAGATGCCGATCGATGACCGTCGATTCGCTTTATCGGCAGCGTTCGTCGCCGCGCACCGCTTGACGATGCACGCGCCTTCTCTCCCGAGACGCCTCCAGCGCCGCGAGCGCGGCGGCGCCGAGTGGCTCGACGTCGCTAGAGGCGAGGCGAGCCCTCTGAGAATGGTCGCGAGAACTCAAATCCTGCCACGAGCGAGCTCGTGCACGCCGCCGCCGCCGCGCTTCCCGAGCGCAGCCGCCGCCGCCGCCGCCGCCACCTTAACGATGCCGCCGGTCTGGAGAAATGCGGCGTGCACCGCGGCAGCGCCCGCGGCGGCTGCGAGCGAGCGCTCGCAGATGCTGAAAAGTAGGGCGACGGCGCCCAAAGAGGCTGTCACAAGAGTCGATGACATCCAATAGCGCGGTAAACTTATGCTAAGCCGTCGAGGGCATCGGCGGACCGCGGCTGGTCGGCGCTAGCACCGGCTATTGATATTGCGCGCCGCTTAGGGGGGGGGGGTGGGCGTCCTAGATGATTGGGCGGGATCTAGTCTTCTCTTGCGATGCATTCCTGAGATGAAGTGACGATGGTATTTCGGAGCGGCCAGACTCGTGTGTACAGAAAAGCCTTGGGCCGCCTTGGACTCAGGGCGTCTTTGATCGCTGTGCGAGTCTCGAGAGTCGCCGCGACTCGAGCGTTCCGCGTTGGTCGCGCTCTCTTTCCTTTCCGGATTTCCTCCGGTCGCACTGACTAGGCTGGATAGTGTCGCCGTCAGCCGCCGCGAGAATTCGACCGCCGCGAGAATCCGGCTGCCGCCGGCTGCAGCCGCCGGTTGCAGCCGCATAGGCAGGTCCGGCTGCAGCGGCTTTGCTTTGTGAGCCGTGATGGCACACTAGGTAAGGCGGTTGCTTTCACGATCTCGGTCCCGAGGTCGTGGGTTCGATTCCTGCAGTGGGCGATTCTTTATCGCCACTGCAAGCGGTGGTGATAGCCGTAAAGGCTCTTCTGTCGCTATACAAAAAGAGGCTGTTTAATCAGCTAGGATTTTTTTTACCTGCTGAGCGCGATGGCTAGCCAGGTCAAGGTCTAGCAGCCTCGAAGGTCACGGTCAAGTAAACCAGATCAAGGTCGGACAGTCTTGAAGGTCAAGCAGCTCCGAGCGGCGACCTGAGCTAGCCGTCTTAGGGCACCCGGCTGTGCGACGACCGCACGCGCGCTGCTTCGCTTAGCCACGTTCGGCGGCCTGCGAGTGGCTGGGCTGGCTTCGTTCAGCTCGCCGACGGACCGACACGTCGCGGCGCGAGACGTTGCCAAGACGCTCTATTGCCACCGATCGGCTTGCCTCAGACGTGTGTTCGCAGCGGCGTCTCCGGTCGCTTTGGTGCTGTAAGAGTCACACGGCAGTCCGGCTGTCCAGACTTTTTTCGGCGGATGACTGGAGCATGATGACTCAGTTGAAATCCGTGTACATGACGCACTTGCGGACACGAAGCTATCTGAATCGCTTACTTTTCACACGCGAGCTAATCTGTTTGGTAAATGATTCGCCGCACAGCCTTCTTTTTATTGAGCATGCTGGCAAAACGACGGCGGCCTATTTAATCAGTCAGGTTGTGGCTGCCGCTGGGATATTTACTATTCGTAGTTCCCGAATCGTAACGGCTTGTAATCGATTATATGACAATCCACGGTTAGGCAGCACGACAGCCAAAGCCGCGTCACAGGCAGTGTGCTGTGCCCTAGAAATTGGGCCGATCTGCGCTCATGGCTTTGAGCAGTACGAGAGTTTGCGTGGTGCGCCCCGGCTGGTCCTGGAAGCCTGCAGCAATCTTCCGCAGCTGTCGAATAGAACTAACTAGCTCTCTGCCCCGTCCCGTCGATGTGGATTTGTTACAGCGAGTTGCGAGCGCTCTTCCTTGCCGCCGCCGCCGCCGCGTGCCGCAGCTGCCGACATGGCTGCACGTTGGTGCGCTGGTGCACGACGCCTGCGCGTCGCTCTCTGCCGCGGCGCTCCGCTAGCCGCTCAGAGCTAGCTCTCGCCGCGCGTACTCGTCGCGCGTCGCAGCCGAGACTGGCGCCGAGTTACGACGATCGAGCTTGCGCTTCGCTTGCGGCCCGGCCCTGTCCTGACGCCGCAGCCCGCCGTGGGCAGCACAGCTGCGCGCGAGCGAGCGCGTCATGGCGCGAAAGCACCTTGGGTATTTCTCGCCGCACTCGGCTTCCGCTTGGGCGTTCGTCCGGCCGAGCTTCGCGCTCTCGCGCGACTCTAGCCGTTAGCGCGTGCTCAATTATATTTACTGAGAATTTTTTTTTGCATAACCTCGGATTCCAACTTCTGAGGACATTTGCGCACGCCTACAACGCGCGCACATGCGGACGGCAATCGCTGCATTGATTTCGCTCTTATTTCGTCGATTACTCGTCGATTTCCATCTTACCAATAAACGTAGCATAATCACTGCCCGGACCTCTCCATGCTGGCCGGTCTTCCGGAGGAGTTATTTACCCATTAGAAAAGCTCTTAGCAAGTATTGAACGCACTAGACGAGGCTACTGATGGCGAGCGAAGCCTACTTAGGGCAAGCTAGACTCAAACCTCTGAATATGCTTCGATTGGCGTTTCTGCATTGAGAGGCTGCTCGACAGTTTCCGTCATCCTAAATTGATATCAATGCGCCAAGAAGAAAAGATGCTAATGATGGCAAAGATGAAAGAATGCTTCTTGACGACGCAGCCGGGAGGCAGAGGTTGCCGACAATTTAGCGACATGCACGGCGTGATCGTTTTCGTGCTACGAGGACGGCAGTACATATCCAACGCTATTTCCAGCACTGCGATAGGTGTTCATTTTAGTTTACGTCACGTGAACGGTCGACGGTGCCACTACATATTTTCTACCGGAGATTTCAAACTCAATTCTTCGGAGACTTACTTATGCGGTGGAAATATCGGAACTGGACAAGGAATACCGCGCTCATTTACGGACTTTAGGGCCTACGCTAGTGATGATAAGCGAAAACACGCAGAGAATCATCGGAGAATTAGCACAAGCGGAATCCTACATTGAATGAAGCTCCATCCCTGCGTAAGTGGTCGCCATCCTGCTTTGCAGAATTGCTATGGAATACACACGATAACTTTCCTAACTCGCTCTTAAATCCACTCCCACCCCCCAGAAAGGATTACATAGGGTGAACAGCTGGGGCAGACAACACGACTTCCGCCCAATGTCGCGTCGCCTTTTTGAAGGCTGAAGGGCGCGACACGCCTCTCCACGGTTGGCCAAAGTGACGCTGGGGCTACAGCCGCCCAAGCCTTCTCCGCGGCTACGCCACTTCGCACATCAAAGGTTCGCTCTTAGCCGCGCCGCGGGCCTGGCTGCATGTGGCGTTCGCTCGCCGATGCGCGCGCCGGGCGCAGGCAGGGCCCGGCGTGTTGACTTCGCAGCGGCGCCGCGGGCTCGCTCGGGACTGCTGCGCGCCCAGCTCCCCGGAGGTGGAGTGGCTTCATTCGATAGAGGAGACTTAGGCGAGACCTCGTGCAATCGGGAGAGAGACTTTTGCATTTAGGATTGGCAGCTATAGGTTAAATTGGTCGACTATGTATTTAGGTTGAATATAATATATAATATATTATATAAAATATATATAATAATATAGAATATATAAAGGTCGAATATAATAGGTCGAATCGCCCCCGAGCGCTTTTTTCTCCCGTTCCGCGGCGACTTCCGCGCCAGCGCAAGGCACAAGCGACGAGCTGACGTCACAGCCGAAGCTTCGAAAACACTTCGCAAACACCGCTAGCAGTCTCCGACCCTGAAAATGGCCTACGATGCTGCCCTCTGAGGACGCGAGTGCAGGCGCGGCATATGCGACGAAAGGTTTTATATAAATTCAAACGGTGGCCCGTCGTAAGCGGTTAGATATAATGGTTCATTCTTGTCACTGCAGTCCGTTCTTACTTTACGCTAATCGCAGAAAGGGGCCTCAGCCTAGAAGAAATGTGCACAGAGCACTCGCGAGCCAGGTCGAGATGTTGAGTCCTGCGGCTGATAATTCGTCATTGCACACTGCAAGCGTGGCTCTTCTGCCGCTCTATGAACGAGGCTGTTGAATCAGCTCAACTTTTATATGAGGTACCAGCGGGTGTTGTTCTAATCTGGAGTTACTTATAAATGCGCTACAGTAATAACAATAATAATTCAACTTGTATAGCACCCTCAAAGAACTTGATTACTTCCTCGGCACTTAACAAGCACTGTCAAGGAAGTATGTCAATATGGTGAACGGTAAGCATACACAGCATCAGCACGCCTATGCACACCAAAGAAAGTGCAGGCGGATCGAACGACTGCTGTGAGGAACAGGTGTCTTTTGTTTTATTTTTAGTGTCGTCAAGAAAGAGGATTTCGTGACATCAGTCAGGCGTGGTTTCCAAGCTTTGTGACCATACGAGCTAAAGTAACAATCTCGCAAGGATTTGAGGTTAGTCAGAGGGACAGCTTGAGTCAGAAGATCGGGTGGTACGATGCCTAGCATGATTAGGAAGCAGTTCTGATGGGCAGTGAAAGGCCTGAGAAAGTGAATAAAGGGATAAAACATGAGTGATAAAATCTTGAATTCGATGTGCTGCTTGATGGAGAGCCATTATGGATTGGTGAGAATCGATTAAATGTGGCTACTGGGACGCTCACGTCACGGCGAGCCTGGATAACGAGTTTTGCATTCACTGTAAGAACATTATTGCATACGCTGAAATACCTACAAATAGTTAGCTACAGAGTGACATAAGTCCAGACAAGAGGACACAAACGCATGGACCAACTTGAATGTGATATCCCTAACTAATCAGGCTCTCATTTTTGCAACTTGACGTAGCTGGAAGTAGGTAGATTTATTAATAATGCTACTACTAAAACATATTGTAATTCGTTTCTCTTCTACCCTAAATGAACTGAATATCTGTTAATGTGCTTCATCTATGCCGAAGGGCTTGATCCCGCCACCTCGGTCGTCAAAGGTGAGAGAGAACCTTAACCCTAGTTCAAATCAGGACTTGATTGTGGAGCTGATTGGTCATCTAGTGAACTAGTCCACTTTGGAAAAGGAAACCCGGATTTCGTTCGGACGCTTCAGGAGGCATGCTGGTGTCGCCCATTTATAGGTTTGTTTTTTCCGTTTTCCGATTAACAATAGGTTTGCCGATAGAGAGTAAGCTGGTTTTATTTTCATTCAATTTAAGAAATTTTGCTGCCATCCAAGTACAAATGCAGCCATTCATGTAACGAAAGTGCAGAGAGAGAGTTGTACGTGCTGGATGGCAGCGAGTGATCAATGCATAGATACAGCTGTGTAATCTGCATAGAAATGAAAGTCTGGTCTGTGCTTTTCTATTACAGATAGAATATTATAAATTGTGAACCAAGGTGGACCAATCACATCACAGGGTTCTGGAATATCCGTTCTTTAGATGCTGATCGGATGACTGTTGCTCGTTGGCATTAGAGAGCTCGAGAGTCGGTTTGCTCGAGAGGACCGTGGCCACGTGCCACGTGCAGTGCTAGCTATGCTTAGGCGAGAAGAGAGGCACTCAAGAAGGAAGGACTGCAAGATCAATCACTAGTAAATGCTGCCGAAAGATAAAGCAAATAAGCAAAGACTTAACCTAAGTCTGAATTCCTAAGAATGTCGTTATATATCCGAAGCAATTCTGACGCTGTGGGGTGATTAGCTCTAGAGCCAGGCTGGAATCTACTTACTAGGCTCCAAGTTTTGGTATAGCAGCTTAGCTAGCTCTGTCACCACTCGCTACACTGTCTTTTATACTAATGGTAGTGGGAAGACTGGGTGTGAGTTGTTCGCTTTGTCTTGGTCTAGTGTTGCCTTCTAAATGAGTCTCTTGACAGCAATGGTTTTGAAAAGTACAAGGGCACGACCTGAGGCAAGTGACATATTTAAAATGTATGTTATTTGTGCATGGCAGCAGTAGATCTATGCATCACAGAAGCAGAACAGCGGGTGCACGGTCATTATGTTTAGCTGTCTTCTTAGACTGAAAGGCGAACATCGACACAGGGTCCCTAATGCAGGCTGGAATGCGGACATTGAGGTGCCGTAAGGAATTGAGGTAGAGAGGAGTCCAGCGGAGGCGTCGTTACCTTTCGCACTGTCTGTCTGTCCGTCTGTGTGTCTGTCTGTCTGTCTCTATCTCGTTCTCTCCCCCTCTCTCTCTCTCTCTCTCTCTCTCTCTCCCTCTCTATCTCTCTCTCTCTCTCTCTCTCTCTCTCTCTCTCTCTCTCTCTCTCTCTCTCTCTCTCTCTCTCTCTCTCTCTCTCTCTCTCTCTCTCCCTCGCTCTCTCCCTCTCTCTCTCTATCTCTCTCTCCTTCGCTCTCTCTCTCCCTCTCTCTCTCTCTCTCTCTCTCTCTCTCTCTCTCTCTCTCTCTCTCTCTCTCTCTCTCTCTCTCTCTCTCTCTCTCTCTCTCTCTCCCTCTCTCTCTCCCTCTCTCTCTCTCTCTCTCTCTCTCTCTCTCTCTCCTCTCTCTCTCTCCTCTCTCTCTCTCTTCTCTCTCTCTCTCTCTCCCTCTCTCTCTCTCTCTCTCTCTCTCTCTCTCTCTCTCTCTCTCTCTCTCTCTCTCTCTCTCTCTATCTCTCTCTCCCTCGCTCTCTCCCTCTCTCTCTCTATCTCTCTCTCCTTCTCTCTCTCTCTCCCTCTCTCTCTCCCTCCTCTCTCTCTCTCTCTCTCTCTCTTCCTCTCTCTCTCTCTCTCTCTCTCTCTCTCTCTCTCTCTCTCTCTCTCTCTCTCTCTCTCTCTCTCTCCCTCTCTCTCTCTCTCTCTCTCTCTCTCCCTCTCTCTCTCTCCCTCGCTCTCTCTCTCCCTCTCTCTCTCTCTCTCTCTCTCTCTCTCTCTCTCTCTCTCTCTCTCTCTCTCTCTCTCTCTCTCTCTCCCTCGCTCTCTCTCCCTCGCTCTCTCTCTCTCTCTCTCTCTCTCTCTCTCTCTCTCTCTCCCTCGCTCTCTCTCGCTCTCTCTATCTCTCTCTCCCTCGCTCTCCCTCTCCCCTCTCTCTCTCTCTCTCTCTCTCTCTATCTCTCTCTCTTTCTATCTCTCTCCCTCGCTCTCTCTCGCTCTCTCTATCTCTCTCTCCCTCGCTCTCCCTCTCCCCTCTCTCTCTCTCTCTCTCTCTCTCTCTCTCTCTCTCTCTCTCTATCTCTATCTCTCTCTTGCTCTGATCGCATCGATCTTGAGGATAAAAAAAGCTAGAGAGGCGATCTGTTAGATCAGGCAGCAAAGCAAATGAAACCTCAAGCTCGATGCTAGAAGACGCGAGATGACGCGCTTGGATCGCCCTCCTTTTTAATGCTCGTCGCCGCCGCGCCGAGTTTTGATGCGTGGCCCACGCTGAGCAAGAGGTCCACTGGCGCGAGCACGCATGCAGCTGGATGCAACGAGCGGTCGACGGGCGTCGCGCGACAATGCTGACGACGGCGAACGCTGGTCTGGCCGCAGCGCGTCTCATCTCGCCCACCGCTTGACGGCATCGGCCGCGCCCCGCTGAAAATGCAAGCTGCGAGGGCGGCGTGCGGACCGGACCGGACCGGACCGAGACGCTCGTCCCGCTTCCCTCTGCGCCGCTACCGGCGGCGAACGGCGAACGCGCAGGCGAATCGGCCGCGTAGGCTCGACGCTCGCTCGAGGCCCGCGGGAGGCGGCGGACCGTTCGAGCGCTCAGCGCCGTAGCCAGCGCGGCCTCGCGGCAGGGCTTCGACGGATGAGCGAGCGGGCAGGCGGGCGTGCGGAGTTGTCACCCCGAACTGCCCTTGCATGCAGAGCCGCTAGTGAACTGCACGGGCCGACGCACCTCTTCGCCGCGGCAGCCGAATTCGGTCCGCTGCAGCTGCGGCTGCAGCGGGCCGTGGCCTCGCTCCCAGTCGGCCGCAGCGCTGCGCCCGACGCGCTCGCGCCAGTCCCCCGTCCGCCCGTCAGCCCACCCGCCCCCGCGCGGCCGAATCGACGCCGCCGGGCCTCTCCAAAGCAGCCTCTCTTCCCCCTCCGCAGCTCCGGACCTGCTGCCGAAAGCGAACGCCAAAGTGCGACGCGGGCGCTAGAGAGAAGTCCATCTCGACGCGTCGCCGCCGTCGCTGCTGCTGGCGCGTGGGAGGAGGAGGAGGAGGACAGTGGTTGTGCCGCCACTAAGCCGCACGCTGCGAGTCGCGACGTCGCGCCGCCGCCGCCGCCCCTGCCACTCGCTCTGAGCCGCAATTACGACAGGGCTGCGCTCGCTCAGTCTACTTAGTCTCCGGTGCTGCGCGGCTCGCCAGATGCTCGCTTCTAATTAGCTCCGGGCCTGCCTTCCGTGCGGGCGGCGGACACCTGACAAAGGCTACGTGACGCGCCCACCAGCCCGCTCGCTCTCCTGCTCGCTCGCTCGCTCGCTCGCCGCCGCCGCCGCCGCCGCCGCCGCCGCCGCCGCCGCCGCCGCCGCCGCCGCCGCCGCCGCCGCCGCCGGCCTGCAGTCGGGAGCCGCCGCCGCCGCAGCTAGCGAACCGGTAGGGGACCGAACATAGCACGGCCTCGCCGCCACCGAGCCACTCCGTGCTCGGCGCGGTGGCGCGCTCGGCATGTCCGCTAGGGCGCGCGAGCGAGCTACTTCGGACTCTCTCATCGGCACCTCATCTCATCGGCACGTAGCGCCGGCGCGCCTGATATTCTAGCAGACAATGCGCCTGCGCGTTTCGGCTCCGGGCCGACGGTAGAATTCGGCCCCATGTCTGTAGGCCTCTGCCGAGCTCGCTGTGCGCATGCGCGGGCGATGGACTATCCAGTAGTATCGATCGACGGCGCGAGCCGCCTTCGCCCGCTGGACTGCGAGCTTCGCGCACGTCGGTCCGCGGCCGCGGCATCGCCGCCGCGGTTCCTGACGCCGTCGCTGCCGCCCCCTCGCACCGCCGCCCGACCTTGAATCGAGGTGCGTAGGCGCATTGCGTCGCCCGCCGAGCCGCTGGCTTTTTCGCAGGCGCCGGCCGGAAGCGGCGAGCGAGCTGCCTGCGCGAGCTCGCTCGCCGCTTCGCGCTAGGCTGCCTCGCCGGCGGACGCCGTCGTCGGCGGACGCCGAGCAGCGGCGGCAATGCCGTCGCTGCTCGCACGCCATCGTTGCCGCCGCATTCGCCGCAGCTGCATAGATCATGCGATGCACACTTTGACAGAGCCTCAGCCGGAAGCAGCCTCCTCCGCAGCTCGCTCTCTAATCGTCGCTCGCTCGCGTACGAGCCGGCCGCCGGCATCTGCATTCCGACCGGCTTGGCCAGGGGCTGCCGTCGCCGCCGCCGCCACCGCCGCCGCCGCCGCCGCCGTCGCTTCCGGCAACCTCGGGCGCCGCTGACGAATGGCCGACGATTTCGAGTACTTCAGCCGGCTCAGCCGTGGCGAGAGCGGCGCGCCGCAGATCGAGAGCGCGGCCGCCGGCACCCGAAGCCCGCCGCCTACGCTGCATGCCGCCGCCGCTGCCGCCGCCGCCGACTCGGCGGCGCAGCGCCGGGCGATGTCCGCTCGGCAGCACCGGTCGCAGGACGAGCGGTCCAACTCCAGCCGCGAAGCTCGCGTGCTGCTGCGCCAGCGCACGCGCAGCGTGACGGGCGGCGTCGGCCCGCAGTTCTCGGCAGCGGCGGGCGAGGCGGACGGCGACTACTTGACGGTGAGGCACTTCCAGACGTACGGGAAAGACGTGCAGAACAAGGGCGACTCGCTGAAGGCGGCGCACAGCAACTCAAGCCTGAACCGGCTCGGCGCGAGAGACGACAGCGGCAACGACGACGACGAATGCGAGGCCGGCGGCGCGCGCCCGGCGGCGGCGGCTGCCGCAGCAGCCGCCGCTGCGAAGAGTCACCGCGCCGCATCGGCGAGCAGCGATCGCTCGTCGTCCGTTGACGACGGATCGGCCGTGCACAGAATATTGCTGATCGGAGGCTCCGGCGTCGGCAAGACATCGCTGACGCAGCAGTTCCTGACGTCCAAGGACATAAAAGACGACGACATCGACGGTGCGTGTTTTGTGCGGGCGCCACGCGCGCACACACTGCGACGAATCGGGGGACGCGGCTTGCGAGCGCGCGTTCCCTAGCCATCTGCCGCTTCGCCGCCGCTGCCGCAGGCTGCGGCGGCTGGCCGAGGCGTTCCGGCGCGGAACCCCTCGCGAGCCACGCGCGCGCGAGCTCGCTAATCGCGCGCTCGCGCGCTCTCGTTTCGCGAGCAGACGACGGAGCGGAAAAATTCGTCACAGTGCTTCTCGACGGCAAGGAGTCGACCGTGATATTCATGGACTCGGTGAGTCAGACGTGCTGAGCGCGTCGTTGCCGAGCCGCGACAGCTGCGGCTGCGCGGCCCGAGCTGCGCGGACCGAGCATCGCGGCCCGAGCGGCCCAGTGAGTCTGCGCGGACGCGTTCGACGCGCAGGACTACGACAAGAACAGCTACGACCCGAGCTCGGCGACGGCCTACATCGTCGTCTACTCGGTGACGGACCGAGACTCGCTGAGCGAGGCGCAGGCGCTGCTGAAGAATCTGCGTCACTTTGAGAAGGACAAGGCCATCATACTCGTGGGAAACAAGATCGACTTGGCCAGGAAGAGACAGGTCGCCGTCCAGGGTGAGCAGCGTCAGCGGTGTAGCCAGCGCCGTAGCCGCGGCGCGGGCTCCTGCCCGCGTCCAGTAGGCGCCCGCCGCCCGGCTCCTGCCCGTCCTCGCCCGGCTCGTCGGCAACGAGCGGCGCGCTCGGCACAGGATCGAGTCGAGCCGTAAAAAAGTCCCCAGGCTCCGCCGCCGCCGCCGCCGCATGGCAGCGGCAAGCGAGCGCAGACTGCTGCGGCAGTGGCAAAAGGCAGCGGGGCCGCGGTAGCGTCGACGGTTGAGCGAATTATCGTGCCCTGATTATAGAGTGACAGTTCGGCGCGAGTTTTCGCCGGCAGACAATTTTCACCGCCGCCGCGGCGTCGGCGGGTGCTTCGGCGGCGGCGGCGGGGGCGTAGCCCATTGTCTTTCGGCTCGCGCTCAGGCGAAGCGCCGCAGCCGCCGCAGCCGCCGCCGAAAGTCGCGGCTGCAGCCGACGTCGCCGACTCGGCCGCTCGGACGTTGCACTCGGCCTTCGGAGCACACCTTTGCTCGCTGCACGCTTAGCCCCACGCCGCCGCCCCTCCTCCCTCCCGCCCCGGCGTCGGGGCGCTAACCTGCGCCGCTTCCTCGCTTACGGCCCGTGGCGACCGAGGCTTGCAACGCCGTAAATGCGGCGGCGCCGCAGTCGGAGCAGCGATCGTAATCAGCGCCGAAGCGCAAAAACCGGCGGAAGCGGCGGCGGCGAAATCGAATCGAGCTCTGACCCTCGGGTCGACCGGGTCGCCTGCCAGGGGCGCAGTTGGCCACTCGCCGGCCGACGGCGCCAATCAAGGCGACCCGGCGGTAAGGGCCGGCAGACGGCCGTGCCAGTAGAAACCCTTTTCCCGCCGGCCGCGTACGCATCCGTCGCCATCCAATCGTTGCCACTCGGAGGCCGTTGCCGCAGCGACGGCTCGCGCGTCCTCGCTCCAGACGCCCGCCGCCGCCGCCGCCGCCGCCGCCGCCGCCGCCGCGCCTGGCGCCGAGTCGGCGCATGCGAACGGTGCGTCCGTGGACGCGCGCCCTCGCTGCCGTGCGAGCAATCGGCCCGCGTCCTCCGCTGTTCTCGCTTGGCTGCTCTCTTTCTCGCTCGCCTGGTGACGAAGCCTCTCTGGGAAGCTGTCGGACGGTGGGTTCAGCGGCGACGAGCGTGTGAAGAAAACTAGACTCGCCATTTTGCCAATAACCGGTCTCGCCTGAAAGCAGCGAAGCGATAGTCCGGCCTTTGGTGAAACTTGAAGAACGGGCCTTGGCTCGCGTCTATCCACGCGACAAAGTTTCCCGCCCGCCCGCGTTCGAGACAAAAGTAACGAGAAAGTAAATTCCGCGTTCAGAGAAAACATTTAAGGCTAGTGAAATTGGCTGCGAGTATTTTTCTTGGCTGAGTCGCGGACCTTTCGACGTCTGCATCGATGTTGATCGATGCGAGAGTTGACTACCGATGACGCATGGCGTATGGTTGCATAGAATTTCATGCGTCGGGTGGAGTAAGCTGCACGTGTAATTTTACATGAAATCCCGTGGACGTTTTCAGCACTTTAATTTTGCTTAAGGTCAGGTTGTACGCGTAGCGGCTAGTTTGGAAGTCCTAGTCGGCACCTCGGTGTCCTTGTCTCGCGGTTTCGACCTGCTATCGCGGCGACCGCTGGAACCTAGACCTGCTACATATTTATGCGCTCACCTATAGCCAACAACTTAGTTAATAGTCGTTGCAAGGGGAAGCCGAGAAATGGCTCAAATTGTGCCACTTTTAAGATATCTAGACTGGTTGTGCATTTATATGCTTGGTGCGCAATAGGAAACGTCCTGCGTAGCACCCACATAGTTTTAGTGGCTTTGTGGAGTTACAGACGGAGATACATTGCAAGAGAGGAGAAGAGAGAGAGGAGAAGGGAGAAAGAGAAGAGAGAGGGAGAGGAAAGAGAGAGAGGAGAAGAAAGAGAGAGGGGAGAAGAGAGAGAGGAGAAGAGAGAAAGAGAGAGGAGAAGAAAGAGAGAGAAGAAGAAGAGAGATCTTTTCTGTCTCTTCAAGAGCGTTCCGCACAAAGCAATGCTAGTTTGTCCAACTCTAACGCCATCTTGAGAAGCTGCCTATCGAGAAATAACCCGGCAGGCGTAACCAATAAGATGCAACCGTAATTTTAAGAAACGTAGAGACAAATCGGTAGCTGACGAACTGAGAGGGCTTGGAGGAGAGAGTGGGAAAGAGCGCAGAGATCGAGATTTTTTTATAAACAGAAGCAACGACTTTCGTGTCGGGCAACGACAGACGGCTGTGCGGTGCCGTTCTCGAGACCGTACGGCGAGAAGAGCCCCGTGCGCATGCGCTCTCGATGGCAAGGCGAGAAATAGTCCGACTCAATCGGCGGGCGAATTTGAGAGCTGGGTGCGACTCTCGCCTCCAGAGTGGCAGGCCTTCGGCTAAGCCGACGAGGATGGCAAGATACGCGTACCGCTTGCTTCGGGCGCTGCGACTCTCCGCTCGGACCGCTCGGCGCCGGATGCGCGCGACTGGCGGCTTGGCTTTGAGTCGCTGTCTCCTCCACGCATCCGCCAGACGGGCCGTTTGGGAGGGCGCGAGTGATGGAGTCTCTCCTGCGGAGAGTTTCTCGCTCAGCGTGCCGAGCGACAGGTACTAGCGAGCCAGTCGATGCCACTGCGAGGCGTCTCACTGGTACCGAAGCAGAGCGTCAGGAAGGCAGCGGAAGGCAGGGGAGCGAGCGAGCGAGCGACCTCCAACAGATTTCGCGAGGATTCTCTGCTGGCCCGATGTGGGAATTGAAGAGTAGATGTTCTTATAAATCTCGCCCCCCCCCCCCGCCGCCAGCAACTCCATTTAAGCGGGTCAGCTCACAGCAGCTTCGCGGGAAAGGCTTTCTTTCGCAAGCGCCGCACGACGCCGCCGCGACTGCAGGAGCTAAGCGGCGGCGGCAGCAGCAGCAGCAGCTAGCCTTGCGTGTCGGCGTCAGACAATCGCTTTCTATCCTCCAATCACCTGGGAGCAGCCGCAGCTTCTTGGCCACAGTCTGGTGCGCGACCGAGTTCCTTCGAGATATAACGACCGGTTAAGCGCGAACGCATTTATCGCCGACAGCAGAGTCTTAATGGATTTGCACGGGAAGCCCTGTCGTCAATGCCGCCGAGCTAGAGCGCGTAGCAACTGGGGGAGCGCGTAGCAACTGGGGGAGCGCGTAGCAACCGGGGGAACGCGTGGCAACTGCTCTTTCATCTCCGACGCTGCTCTAGGCGGCCCAAATCGCCGACGCCGTAGGCGGCAAATCTCTTGAGCCAGGAAGTAGACGAGCTTTCAAAGGTCCGTCGTTTCGACGAACGCGGGTCGGAAATGGTCCGTCGAACTCCCGGCTAATGTAGAGCGGCTCGAGTGCGGTGCATCCGCACGCACCGCATCTGACCGCCAGCGGCGTGGCGTCGTGCTCGCTCCGGATCCGCTTCGGATCTTGTCCGACGCGGCCGCAGTGCTTATCCGCCCGTCCCAGCGTGCGTCGCTTCAACGGTCGCTGTCGTCCGAAGGCGTTCATTCGTTCGACTCAACCACGCCTTCGGTCGCAGGGACTTTGCTGGCGCAATCGATACGAAGCACCCGTAGGGATAGATAGGTCCTCGGTGCAACAACGTGCGTGGCTCGGGGGCAACAGTGGCCGAGGCTCCTGCTGCTGCTGCTGCTGTTGCGGTGCCATGCCAGCTGCCGAGTTAGCCTTGAGCAGGAGGAGCCGGGCTTGGTCACTGGTCTGCCGGCGTTTCCTCTCAGCCGCCGCAGCATTCCGAGTCGGGCGTGACAGCGGCGGCGGCGCCGCTGCGCCTCTGCGACGCCTCCTGCGTCGCAGAGGCGCGCCGACCGAAATCCGCGCGCCTCGGCGTCGATCGGCTGGCAGCTGCAGCCGCTCTGGCGACCGACCTTCGGCGCTGCTTCCGAGCGCCTTTAATTGCGGGCGGCGCAAAGGTCGGACGGAGGCTGTTCGGATCTCTCGGGGACTTCCGGCAATCTGCCGCAGCTCTTCTCGTCCGGCGGCTTTTCGCCGCGTCGGTCCCCGAGCCCGCGCGGCGCGCTCCTTCGGCCCGAGCTCCGAGCCGCCGCGCGGGTTTCACCCGCGGCGGCCGAGTCCACATCAAGGCTGCTGCCGCCGCCGCCGCGGCGGGAAACCGACCCCTCGAGCTAGCGCTCTCTAGCGCGCTTTGCGGAGCGGCTCGCGCGAGCCGCTCCGAGCCCGTCGCTACTTGCGCACGGTGCGGATCATCCCGACGCGTCTCCAAAGCAGCAGGCGGCTCTCTCTCTCTCTCTCTCCACCCAGCGGTCCGCAGCTTCGAGCGCGGCCGCGAACGTACGGTTACGCGAGAAGCACCGACTATCCCGCGACAATTGGCTGGCGGCTCCTCGTCGGCTACCGCCGGCTTTCGTTGCACCGCGCGCGCACGATCGCGGCGACGATAATTTATTAATCCGCTTATTTATTCATGTGCGAATTACAATTGCGTCCGTCTGCAATGTGCGGGAACTCTGGGCCCGCACTTATAGACGGCGGTGCGGCGGGCGGCGAACGAAGCCGACTCGCGCGCGCGCCGCAAATGGACGTCGAGACGAGTCCGGCTCAGCAGCAGCGGCGGCGGCGTCGGCGGCCGTAATTAGTTTAAGTAGCTGATACGCTAATTTAAAGGCAACGCTAAAGAAGCAATTGAGCCGAGCCTCGCGACATTTGCAGACTTGCGCAATCCGCTTTAAGTGAGCCAAACGCTTACGCAGCTCTACAGCGCGAGAAGCCGCGGCAGCAGCGATGCGATTCTAGCGGCTCCCAACCGACTCTCCCCGGACTGACTCGCAGTCCGATTCGCCGGTCTGACTCGCCGGTCCGACTCTTCGGTCCGATTCGCCGGTCCGACTCGTCGGTCTGATTCGCCGGTCCGACTCACCGTTCGGAGCTTGCAGCCTGCTTTCTTGGCGTTTGACCGAGCTGCAGTGGTCGGCCGGTTTCTGGAGATCGCCAATGGCTTTATCGCACCTGCAGAGGTCGCGTGTGGACGAGCGTGCAAAACGACCTTTATATCGACGGAGCTCCGTCGAGCGGGTTTCAAACGGTTTGAATGACGCCACGGAAACAGCAAAAGCTTACGTGGAGGCCGTATTAAGATTCGATCTCAGCCAAGCTCTCCTGAAAGAAAAACACGTGCCGTTTTACTCTCTAAAATTGAATGATGATAAAAACCCACCTTCTAGTTATGGACGAACCAAATGTGATTGAGAAACTGGAAAACCTAGCGCTCATAATCGGCTCTTCCAGCATATCTGCTGTTGAATCTGCACGAAAGGTGTCATGTTCCAAAGTGACCTTTCACTAGACAACCACGTCAGCTCCACAGTCAAGTCCGCCCACCTTTGGCTACATATCATTGCTAAAATTCGGGCTTGTTTAGACAGGGATACAACATCTAAATTGGTCCTTGCGTTTGTGAAATCTGTCTCAAATTCTGTTACTCAATGCTTGCTGGCCTACCGGCCTGCGCAATCAGGCACTTACAGCTGGTCCAAAACTCTGCAGCTAGGCTTGTCTGTCGGGAGTGTCGCAGTTGCCACATCTCATCACTCCTCGCCGACCTGCACTGGCACCCAGTCAAGCAACGCATCAATTTCAAGGTTCTGTCACTCACTTTCAGGTCCCTTCATTATTTGGCTCCAGCCTACCAATCAGATCTACTGCCCCACTAGTTTATGCATCGCAACACCTGCTTTTCGGAATCTAATTGTCTACCTATACCTTGTACGAAACCTCAAATTCTTTGGAGACAGTGCCTTTAGTTCGCACGCTTCCAAAGCCTGGAACTCACATCCGAATCGCGTCACGACATCCTCTGACTTGACCACATTTAAAAAGAAGCTAAAGATGCAGCTGGTTATCACGTTGTTTAGTGGGTCCATGTGATTCGTCCTTCGTGTGCCTATGCATGCTGACGATGTGCACGCTACCACTAACAATATTTGCGTGCTGACCCTGTGCATATCACTTCTAACCAGGTTGTGCTTGTTGTCATTGAGCATGCTACCACTAACCATTCGATCGTGCTTCCTTTTGCAACAAATGTAAAGTGTCCAGACAGAGATTAAGTTCTCCGAGGGCGCAATAAAAAATGCATTATTGTTATTTATTATATGTTAGAAGGTGTTCGCACTTCCAGCCAAGCTGCAGAGCATCGCAATTTGCTAACAGAGATTTAGGAAGGAAATGTGGAAGGGTGTGGGAATCATGTGAGCGCATTGCCATTACTGAGCACCTTCCTGAGCTCGCAGTACCGAAAATCTCGCTCTCCGCAACGCACGCCCAAACGTGAACACGCGGAGCTTTCTAAAGTGTCTAAATGATATCAAATATTACCTCGAACACGTCCGCCTCAGCGGTTGAAAGAGAGCGCTTTCATCCGTCTTAGAGTTACGCACACTGTTTGTGGGAGGAGATATGCAAGCTTCGCGTTCACGAGTTTCCAGCGCACACTGTTCAAAGACCGATTCGCCCGCCCCCCCCCAGCGTAGCGATAAACCAACCACAGCGACCGTAAGTCGGTGGCGGTGCGCTAGCTGACGCACCGCCACCGACACGGCGCTGAATCCGCGTAGAGTTGACGAAGAGCTCCCACTCTCGGCTCGGTCGGCGCGCGCAGCAAGCGCGGGAAACGGTCGTCCGTTGCCCAGCTGTGAACCCAAAGTGAAAGTGGAGATGGCTTGAGGAAACTTCCGTCTTTAATCGCCCGCATCGATACGCGACGCGAAACGAAATGACTTTGAAAAGCTGCGAATAAGCCGACATGGTGGCTGAGTGTGTCATCTTCTTGGACAGCGAGCGAAGTTGGTGCGGCTGCCTCAATTTACTTTTGGCTTATTGTGCGATCAATTCAATCAAACATCGATCACACAGAGGCGGCCCGTCATTTTCTGGCAATTTAGTAGCAAAAATTACATGGCCTGCGGCGCTTAACAAGTGGTGCCATTTAGAAATACGGACACTCGCGAGGCTTCGCGAGTGCAGAGGCACTAGCAAAATCCAAATGTGACGCAGGTAGAATCCGGTCAGTAAGGCAAGGGATAGTCGCAGCCGTTCGTAGCGCGAAGCGTCCACCTCGTCGTCATCCACCAATCTCCACTCGGTTTCATCGCTGCTCACTTCTCTTGTCTGCACTCGCGGTCACTCCCACGCTTGACATCGCAAGTGCATTAAGGCGGAATTCAGTGCAAGCCACGACAAGTCTTGAATGGCATCTTAAACTGCTAACTCCTGGGATTATAGAACACCTGCATCACCGAGCATGAGCTACACCAATTTTAACTGACGACAGCTAATAGAAGAAGCAATACTATGCATGCACAAACACAGGCGGCTCGGAAATGTCGGTCGAGGCTTACTCTAATTTCGCAGTGAATGGGCAACTGAAAAAGGCCATATATATCGCTTGAACTTTGACGAGTTGGTAAGTTAGATCCTGCAAGTACTATGGTTGCGTATGGTGCTACCGATTGCCAAACTCATTAACCTCAGTGGATGTTGCCCGATCCACAATCAGGACTTACATCGACGTCTGCGTTTCGTGCTGAAAGCGGGCGATAGAGAGAGCGAATGAGTGGTAGATCGATAGCAAAAGAAAGAGCACGGGAGAGAGAGCATGAGAGAGAGAGAGAGACCACGAGAGATAAAAATAAAGAGCGAGAGAAAGAGGGCAACAGAGAGAGAGAGAGAGAGAGAGAGAGAGAGAGAGAGAGAGAGAGAGAGAGAGAGAGAGAGAGAGAGAGAGAGAGAGAGAGAGAGAGAGAGAGAGAGAGAGAGAGAGAGAGAGAGAGAGAGAGAGAGAGAGAGCGAGAGAGAGAGAGAGCGAGAGAGAGAGGGACAAAAGAAAGCAAGAAAATAGAGGGAGAAGGCACAAGATATAAGAATAGAGAGCACAAGAAAGTGTGTGAAAGAGAGGGGTAGACAGCATAGGTTGGGGGCCTGGGGCTGTGGTGGCAGCTAGTCGATCGCTTGATGCAATCGGAGAGAGACTTCGACATTTTTGAGCGCGGAGAAGCTCAACTCACTGTCCTTCACGAATCATCAGGAGGCAGCTATGGCGCCGACCGTCGTAGCTAAGGACGTCGGCTGCCGTCTCCTTTGCATGCTGGCGGTCTCCTGAGCCTTTCCGGTCGGCCATCTCATCAATGCGCTGGGAGCTCAGCTGCTATCTAGCTGCGTCTCGGGACTAGCGTACGCTGCGGCCGCCACTTTTAAGGTTTGGCCACCGAGGCTTCATCCTGAAAAAAGACTCGCTGCGTTGCTTTGCCTCCACGATGTCGCTGGCGCCTCGTGAAAAGACGTCAAGCAGCACAAGTAAGCGCGGCGTGCCAGCTGAATCGCGCAGCAAGCCAGCGACAGCGCTGTCTCATTCGAGGCATCGGTGCGCATCCGGCACGAGGCAGCGGCACACTACCGGCGGCGAGAGCGGCGTCTTTAGTTATCCGTCGTCCGAGCGCTCTCTTTCGTTGCGTTGCCACAGGATTGGCTGGCTCTGGCGCCGTCGCTCTAGCTTCCGCCCTCGGACGCGTTTGTCGTCGCTCGGATTTCCTTTTGCCGCCGCTCACACACGCTCCGACTCAGCATCCGCTGCTCCACGAGTCACCCCACGTTCGCGCGCGTGCGCTCGCGCCTGCGGCAGCGATTTCCGTGCGTTTCGTTTCGACGTGCGTAGAAAACCTAGAAAAGGTTTTAATGCTCTTTTATTGAGCAATGCAAATTATCAATTATCAATGATAACGTCACTATTTTAGTGAGTAGTTTTCACAATTATTGATTATTATTAATGTTATTGTTAGCGAAGTCATCGAGAGGTGTCGAACGCGTCGCCGCCACGCAAGAGCCTGCGCTCGCGAGCGCGCCCCGTGTGCGCGCAGGCAGATGCGCTGCCGCCGAAGACCGTTGAAAGAGCGCTACGAAGACGCTCGGGAGCTCGACCTTTACGCCGCCGCCGCCACCGCCGCAACTCTCTCGCTCGCCTGCCTCGGCGCTCCACTTTGCACCTGCCTGCTTTCATTTAGACGGCGAGCGAGTGGCGGCGGACTATGGAGCGGACTTCATCGAGACGTCGACTGTGCTCAATCACAAAGTCGACAACTTGCTGGTGGGCATACTCAGCAAAATACGGCAGCAACAGAGCACGCACCAAGCGCCGACAAGTAGGAAGGGCAAGGACATTCGCAAGTCGATAAAAGGCCTGCTGGGCAGGATCGTGTCAAAGTGACCCCCGTACGGCACTGGGTCGAAGGCCGGGAAAGCTTCTCTCTCTTTCTCTTTCTCTTTCTCTTTCTCTTTCTCTTGCTCTTTTTCTTTTCTCTTCTTCTTTTCTTTCCTTTTCTTTCCTTTCATTTTCTCTCTTCCGGTGCGCTTGAGAGCGTGGTGGCAACGCACGAGTCCAAGTACGCTTCGGACGGCGGCGACGGCCGCTCGTCGTCCCAGCTCGCTTCGGTCTCCTGTCCAGCGCTTCGCTGCGCGGCGGCGGCCAAGACGCGACGACGCCAATGTCAGCCTTCTCCTACCCAGCGGCGGCGGTGGCAGCGCCACCTCGAGGTACGGCGCATGGACGCGGTGCTCCGACGGCCGAAGACGCCAACCCACGGAACGACGCCGCCGCCGCCGCCGCCGCCGCCGCCGCCGCCGCCGCTGCAGCCCGCCAACTTGGCCTCGGCCAAGAGTTGTGACGCGCACGCATCCGGGTGGCATCGCTCACGTCTGCCCACTCCTCGTCGCGCACCGCTTTCGCTCGACGCCGCATCGCTCGTTCACTGCAAGCACGCGCTCATTGCTGCAGCAAACCCGTTCCTTTTTAGGGCAAAAACCGCCACTACGGAAGCGCACGCGTTCAATGTTTTAAACGACACGCGCTCTATTAGCTTCATGCAATTCAACATGGCCACGTGTGCTCTTGATTTAACGATGCTTGCGTCTAGCCGAAAGGCGACGCGCATGCGCCGCTGAGCAGCTGCGCCGCAGGTCGAGCAGTGCCGAAGTTCGCGCGATCCTGGGAGGCGCTAACCCCGTGCTCGCGGCAGCGGGCCATAGAAGGGGTGGGAAAGCGACTTTTGGAGGCAGATAACAAATGCCCGCGCTTCGTTGGCGTCACCCCTTCGCCGCATGGTGAGCGTCTCGTCGCCTTAAAAGAAAAGCGGCAGCAGAAAAACTCTTTCCAGATGGGATCTGAAGGACTCTTGAAGCAGGAGAGGGGGGCTGCATGGGCAGGCCTCCGACCTCCATCTCTGACCAATCGGGGAGAAGAGCTGGCGGGCGGATGCACCTTTACAGCTCTTCTGGGCTGCCCTGTGGCAAGGTCACTTGTTTTCACCCTTCCGGCTAATTCAGACGCATACGCCTCTCGGCGTTGGCTTTCTTCATTGACGCTGGCGTCCCCTAAAAGAAAGTGAGCAGGAAGGAAGCCGCGGAGCAGCGAGCTCGCTACTGCACGCCAGCCCAGCCATTCGCTGGCTCAGCAGGCGGCGAGAGCGATGGCGGCGATCGATGGCGGAAAGGGTCTCGGCGGCGTGTGGCGGCCGCCGCGTGCCGGCGTTCTTCGCTCGGCGGCGCCTCCTGGGACCCGCAGGTTCTTTTTTCCGGGCATTCAGACCCGCTCGGCAGGTGCGCGATCTACGAGCCGCTCTCGCCAGCACAGCTTGGCGCACCTGAGCCAACTGGCTGGCTAAATAGCTAAAAAGCTGCTCGCGCGGTCGATTAATGTTCCGAAGCCGAAGCGGCTCCGCCCGCATGCGGCTCAAGAGAGAGGGAGAGATGAAACCCGTGGGCGGCGAGCATTCTTTTTTTAAACAATAGGGGCCGGTTGAGCATCTGCGTCAGCAAATCGCAGATCGCTCCGCGATCGCTCTATGGGCGGCACTGAGTCATTCAGCCGATTGCTCAGCTTGAGCGGTAGATTTTAAGGGTTGCATGCACGGCGGAGAGCAGGTGCCAGCGAGCATGCCCCGGTAAGATGACGATTTCCAAATTGCGACGGTACCTGTTTCTCAACTTCTTGGCCACTTGAGTGAGCATAACGGAAACGCAAAATGAGACTAATAAAAGCCAGCCTCAATGAGATAGAGAGAGGGGGAGAGAGAAAAGTGAGAGTGAGAGAGAAAGAGAGAGTTAGAAAAAGAGAGAGAGAGGGGGAGAGAGATTTTGAAAGAAAGAGAGAGAGAATTAGAAAGAGAGACAGAGAGACAGAGAGAGAGAGAGAGGAGAGAGAGACAGAGAGAGAGGAGAGAAGAGAGAGAGAGAGACGTGCCTATGCAGAGCAATGAGGGGAGGAAAATGAGTGAGTGCCGACTTTGTGTGTAAGAATGGAAAAGGGTAGGGAAATATTGGTAACTTTAAAGACAGAGAAAAGAGATAAAATACGAAAGAAAGACAAAATGCAAATAGGAAGAAAGAGATAAAGAGGAGAGAGAAAATCGGTAAAGGAGATTATGACACACGCACGCAAACACACAGAGCAACATTCACAAACAAACAGACACACACACACACACACACTTGCGTATACACATAGAGACACACGTGCACACAAAAAGAGACCAATTCTGACACTGAAACTGAGAAATGATTGAGCAACGGAAGAGAAACAATGAGAGAGCAATTGAGGGCAAAGAGCGGTAATCCTAATGGGCGTGACTTCTGCAGAAGTCACGGTGGGATGACAGAGACTGGGAGAAAGACATCAGACGGGCAACCTGACTAAGCAAGGAAGTCTAAACATAGAAACTTTCTTTATCGACGTCCTCATTGTGCGTGTGCATAATTTTCAATGTCGCGCTTTCATTTAAAAGCTCTTGTTTGATCAGTTGCTAGATGGGAGCACACACCCCTGGCATGGTATTCGTAAAGCTCCATCAATATTCCCGAGCTATATTTTCATGATTTCACTCATTTCGCAATAATAATAAGATTTTTATCAAACACTTTAGGGGAACTAAATCTCTGTCTTGGCACTTTATGCTTTCTGGAAAAGAAGCATGTTAGCAGGTTAAAAGATAGCATACTCTGTGGCACTACGCGAGAGCGCATACAGGACAATTCACATGGAATCAGAAAATACTGCGAAGAACATATGGGCTTTTATTAGCTTCCTTTTGAATTTCTTGAAGTCTTGACTATGCCAACACTGCTCAGATGTACTTACTTGCATTCAAGCTCCCAGAATTAGTGAAGTCATGGACATATGCCCACTTGCTTAAATATTTTGATGACTCCACAGTCGATGACTCTTTGCTCTTACTTGAGAAGCTGATGCCGTCGTATTAAGTTCACAATTAAGGTTTCTTTGACGACGGTCTGATTTTTAGAATTATTTGGAAGATTGCTCTCATAGCCAGCCATTTTGAACGTTTACGTCCAGGATTAGTCTTAATTAGCCGCAATATCTAGCTACAGATTGTAGCTGCTCCTTATTTTTCTCTGGGCTAGACTAAATTAACTTAATGTCGGCAAGGGTGCTGAGAAAAGCCACTAAGCCTCCACGAGTGGTAACGAATAAGACCACTGGCTTGTCTGCTTATCCAAATAATTCAGCCAAATGCCCACTTAGCTGAAAGAGCTGCAGTGGTTTCCGGTTCATGTCGATAATTTATAGTAGAGTATTCCACAGCACGAGCACACACGAGTCGCATATGCCTGTCTGCCAACCGCATTAACTACAACTGACTAGCCATAATTTCAGATTACTTCATTTTATAAGGTCTAAGTAAGAGGTTTTTACAAATCTTATTCTTACTGATTTTGACTCAGGAACCGCTATTCATCTCAAGCGACTTTATAGCGTAACATAATGAGGGTGTCAGCATTTCAGTATGCCCACTGAGAGCCGGTTAGATTTTTGAGTGCGCTCTTGAAACTCTCCTGCGACACACCCAATCAGTCTTCATGGCTTTGTGGTTAAGAAACGCACACACCCACCCGCTTGCCACATTGACAAACAAACACACACCCACCCACGTGCCCCCCCACACATACAAGCCCACACCAACATACCACACACAAACACGCATGAATGCACACACGCCCGCCCGCATGCATACAGACACTCGCACGGTCACGCACGCACGAAAACACACACACACATACACACGCATAGTAGAAAGACAAGACAAATGTACATAGCCAGAAATCCTTTACTCGTCTGCTACGAACTACGTTGAATAATTTTACATTGATCAAATGCTACGCATCAGGGTAAACTTCAATTGGGCTTCCTTTCTCGCTGGCACGGTCATTTGATATGAGCACCCGTGGACCTCTTTCTTTCCGACCAAACTAAAGCCTTCTGAGGCAGGAAGCCATTGAAAAGACTCACAGCCAACGTTATGTCCACATTCGACTAGGAAATTATTACCAAGCAGCCTTGTATTAACCCTCCAACCGTGCTTTGCGCATCATTAGGCAATAGGTTAATAAATACAAATATAGTTATTTTGTAAAGCGCCCTTAGAGAACTTAAGTCTCTATTCGGGCGCTTCGCATGTGCTAATGAGCCACAGAGCTCGAGCCCACGACCTCGGGCATTACATAAATTTACCTTGACATTGATGGAGACGAACACCTTAACCACCCGGCCAAACCAGTGCGGCATTACATACATTCACACTTATCCGTGACTACAGACAAGTCGACAATACCAATTCCTCGCTTTGCAGATGATTCGTAGTTATGTTTTCGATACATAAGAGGAATGCAGATCGCTACTACTATAATGACAATGTGCAATAATAATACATTTGTTATAGCGTTCTCAGAGAACTCAATCTCTTTGCAATGTAATGTATCTCCGTCTGTAACTCCACAAAGCCATAAGGACTATGTGGGTGTTACGCAGGAGAGTTTTGTATAGCGCACTCACAGCCCAAGTGGCTTTCGGTACGCATTTGGTAGCGAACAGACTTCATCTTTAGCAACCAAGAGAAGGTGGGAAGCATAGCAGAGTCAGGAGAGTAGTTGAGGTAGTGAGTAGCATGGAAGTAGCAGCTCAGGACCGCTGAAAAGGATGAGCCGTAGTCGGCAGCAGGAGAGTAGTTGTCGTTGCGTAAGAATTGTGGAAGCGAGTTCCACAGTCTAGGACCTGCAGAGTTAAAGCTTCTGTCGCCAACTGTACTTAAGTGGAGAAATGGAAAAGCTAATTTATTGCCCATACAGGACCTGGGAACACAAGGAGGCTGAAACTGGTGCAGCAGTTTCGCTAGGTATGGAGGAGCCAAGCCGTGGAGGGCCATGTGGGTCAGCTTAAGAACTCGACTCTGTATCCGTTGATCAGCAGCTATCCTAGCTCTTTTAGCAAAGGAGACACGGGGTCAAACCTCTGGGACTTGAAAACAAGCCTTGTAGCCATGTTAATTCTAGGCACTTTACATTTGCTGTAATTAAAGCATATAATAATAATAACACACTTGATAAAGTGCCCTCAGAGAACTCAATCTCTTTCTAGACGCTTTACATTTGCTGCAAAGGAAGCACGATTGAATGGTTAGTAGTAGCATACTCAATAAAAAAATAAGGATAGCGTGGTTAGCGGTGACAGGCACAGAGTCATTATGCAAGTGTGGTTAGTGGCAGCCATGCACAATGTCAGCACGCATAAGCACATTAAGGACGAATCACAGGGGCCCACTAAATGCTGTGATAAATAGGTGCATTTTTAATTTCTTTTTAAATGTGGTCAAGTCGGAGGATGTCGTGACGCAAGTCGTGGTGAATTCTAAACTTTGGGAGCATACGAACTAAGTGCACGGTCTCCAAAGGATTTGAGGCTTGTACGAGATATAGGTAAATAATTAAATTCCGAAAAACGGGTAGTATGGTGCTTAGCCTGGTGGGGCAGTAGATCTGATATGTAGGCTAAAGTGAAGGAATGAAGGAACCTAAAAGTGAGTGGCAAATCTTGAAGTCGATACCTTGCTTGACTGGTAGCCAGTGCAGGTCGGCAAGATGTGGTGTGATGTGGCAACTGCGACGCTCACGACAGACAAGCCTAGCTGCAGGGTTGCTGGCGTGCTCGAATGGTTTCCAGTAGCGCCTTTAATGTGTATTAGAGCTGTCACGAAATCTAACCCCGGTTTGGCCCAGGGCGCTCGCCTTTAACGACCGAGGTTAAGGTGAATGCATGCGATGACAAGGGTCGGGAGCTGCAGCCCTGCGGCGTAGTGAAGCGCCTGGATAGAGATTAAGTTCTCATAACGGACAATAGAAATGAATCGTGTATTTTCTGTTCGCACCCATGTTTTTCCTGTCAAGCAATGCAACAGTGATCTCAAACTCGACCGCCATTTTATGAACTCGTGCTTCATCGTACGCCTTCATGAAAACGTTTTTGCACAAGCTGCAAGCATTTTACGAACGCAATCATTCGGAGTACTCGACGCGTGCATGTTGTGAAACACCAAAGCCTCGATAATAGCTGAAGCCACGGCGGACCATATGTTACACGAAAGCGTGAATTACAAAAACTGAACTTCAGCACATGCAGCTGAGGTTCGCACCGAGGTTCGCAGGAGGCCGTGGGCAGTCTGGACCAATCGCTCTATCGGCAGCATGCTTCTCAAACAGATCCGTTTGACATGTACACCGTATGCAGTGCTAATGCTGTTAAATGTAACTGAGCGAAGAGCGGATTGAATACGGCAGGGCATAGCATCAGCACAGCAAAACCTACTCGGCGCATGCATACAATGCACGGTATTTTGTTTCGAACATGATTGTGAGTATATGATAACACACATCTTCCCGAATTCACAAAACACTCGCAAAAGTACAAACATTACTGTACGAGTTTTCCCATTTATAAAATGCGAAACCGAAGATAGACTAAATTTGCCTTCTGCTATGCTCTCCCAATTTCTGCACCCACTAAATTTACCTTCTGCTATGCACTCCCAATTTCTGCACCCACTCTCTGCACAGGAATAACCACCAGTTAGATCTTTCAAAACAGTGGCACGACTAGCAAATACTCGAATGCAATAACAGTTAAAGTTCAGCATCTTTAGCTTGATCGATTACTTCAACTTGTTAAAATTCGTAGACTCATGATCACAAAAATAATAATAATGCATTTGTATAGTGCCCTCAGAGAACTGAATCTCTTTATAAACTCTTTACATAAGCTGCAAAGAAAGCATGATCGAATGGTTAGTGGTTGCACGCTCAATGTCAACAAGCCCAACACGCTTATGGGTGACATGCACAGGATTAGCATGAAAATATGACTGGTCTCAACATTCGCAGTGTCAGAATGCATACAAAGGACGAATCACACGGATCCACTATATGCTGCAATAAATAGATGCGTTTTACCTTCTTTTAAATATCATCAAGTCAGGTGGTGTCGTGACGTCAGACGGGGGTGACTTACGGGCGTTTCGAGCGTACGAACTAAAGGCGCGGTCTCCAAAGGATTTGAGATTCGTATGAGGTGCAGCTACACGATTTTTTTAAGAAAAGCGAGTGGTAAGGTGCTTAGCCTTGTGGAGAAGTAGATCTGATTGGTAGGCTGAAGCCAAACAATGAAAAAGACCTACTTATGTATTGAAGTATGCAAACAGTTTTTCCTTGCGCTTCGCCAATTAAAGTGTCTAATCTAATCCATTGCTCACGAAGCATCGACTCCAAACTTGAGCTCCAGAAATTCGTCTGCCGATAAATTTTAGCATTCACAGTCAGCAAGCATTAATACAGCTACCGCCATTTAGTAGTACCACTGGCTTTCGCTGCATCATTTGAATAAGACTGCCGGAGCTTCACGAGCCTCAAGTAAAGTATCCTTTAGAAGAAAAAAAATATTCGCAAGCCAACCATGTCATTGAGGCCGGCCGTAGATATATAAGGTGGTTTGGTGGTAACGTCTGCAGCACAAGTCAAAGTGGCGGAATGCTTCAAGAAAGCTCTGCGGTCCAGGATCAAAACAGGCAGCACCCACCATACAAATATTACTTATCTATGGCGTGTCGCATTTTGACGCTCTGCTGAAAAGAGATATCTTAGCACTGATCAGGCATCCTATGATAATCATCGTCGCAAGTTGGCACTTACAATCAAGGCAGCAACTTGATGGCCCTTGCAGTGAAAGCCTTTACGGAGCTGCGGCATGATATTTTTGTATTTCAAGAAAGCAAAAATGAACAGCCCAATATATGTCGGCCAATATTGCATCTCGTGCTGTAAAATTAATGGGCTAGTCTAACACTATAGTGAAAGCCACTAAATGCTTACTAGTCTCTGCAGCTTAATACTTTCCTTTTGTCAGCACGCGTCTACAGAGGGAATGCTCACTCTATAGCATGACCACACACACACACACGCTCGCATACAAACGCGTGCGCAGACGAGCGTGTATGATAGGACGGTAGTGATCGCGGGAGAACAGGTGTTTCTGCCTCGGCACATATCCATAATGGAAAGTGAATAGAAGTAGGGGCAATCACTGCAAGGAACTCTTATTACCACGCGCACTGTCACGCTTTTGAGCTTTAGCCCCTTTTGGGCTAAAGCGAAGCTGTCCTTGCCTTCCAGCGCATAAGTGCATCCAGATCAGAAATGCCATGCACCTCAAGGAATATGACAGCGGAAGATGCTCCGCCACTTGTATCTATGTACTAATATCCAAGTGGTTCTCCTTGATGCCTAACTAGGCACCAGGAAAGATATCAGCGATGGAAACTCTCGGTCTCCATATCCGTCCAGACTCGTACACATATCATGAGAAATTGAGTAACATGGCAAATATGAAACCGTCAGGTCTATAAATGCCAGCCTCCGAAGGTGAGGCGATAAGTAAGAAGGTCACCAATTATGCTACTTGCCAATGGGGGGCACACAAGAAATACCCGGCAGTATTAATGACATCTCTGGTAGCATTCGAGGGGGGTTGGGAGTAGATGAAGGATAACCAGTCTACAGGCGCACGTTTGTGGGACTAGCTAGTCCTTTGCAGCTTTTAGTGGTGGACTCGCTGTCCCAGTCATTTACCAGGCTGTTCCAATAGAGGCGATTAGGCCATCCGAAGCACCCGCCTCAAACAAATCTGGAGGCTAATAAGCTGACGAGTCTATATTCCCCGCCTCAAGTTGTAAGGGAGTCACTTCAAGTCTCACGAGTGAGATCTTCGAGTGCGCACGCTAGACGAGGGCGAGGCTAGAGCGGAAGTGGTACGTCAGTACCGCTGTATTCAGCGAAGCTATTGCCTATTGTCGAAGCTGCTATCTGACTTTCGACAGCCCGTCCAGCTGTTCTGTTCCAAATCATTTGAGGGCGCTCAGACTATGATAGAAACGCTGTGACGTTTTATTAAATAGTGTACCCGAGGAGTCTGACTACATAAGAAGGCATTCAGCCATAAGGCTTGCTATCGAATTTCAAACCTCAGCTTCAAGCGTCCGAGGGACGCATTACGATGTAGAGGCAGGTAGAGCTTTGATCTATATGCGGGTGTGCGCGACTAATCGTAGGGAGCCGTGAGTTCTCTGCAATAATAATGCACTTGATAATGCACTTGATAAAGCACCCTCTGAGAACTCAATCTCCTCCTAGGCGCTTTACATTTGCTGCAAAGGGAAATGCAATGGAATGGTGAGTAATGTCATGCTTGATAAACAACACGAACAACGTGGTTAGGGGTGACATGCACAGCGTCAGCATGCAAGTGTGGTTAGTGGCAGTATGCACAGTGTCAGCACGCATCAGCACATCAAGGACGAATCACAGGGACCCACTAAATGCTGTCCTAAATAGGTGTGTTTTTTAAGTTCTTTTTAAATGTGATCAAGTCAGGAGATGTTGTGACGCGGAAGTCGGGAGGAATTTCCAGGCTTTGGGAGCATACGAACTAAATGCATGGTCTCCAAAGGATTTGAGGTTTGTACGAGGTAGTGGTAAACAGTTAGATGCCGAAAAGCGGGCGGTACGACGCTTGGCCTGGTGGGGGGAGTAGATCTGAGAGAAAGGCTGGAGCCAAAGAATCAAGTGACCTAAAAGTGAGCGACAAAACCTTGAAGTCGATCCGTTGCTTGACTGGTAGCCAGTGCAGGTCGGCGAGAAGTGGTCTGCGACGTGCTCTACGCTCAGCCGCCGATCAGCCGCCGACCTTTTTCCCGCAGTACGCCGCTGATTGGTGAGCATCCATCTTGCAGTTTAGCTACGTGCTGCGAGCAACGAGATGCTCCACTTGATCGGGGAGGAAATTGCTGCGGCTGCGCCTGCTCATGAAAGCCGACAAAGAAGAGCCGCACGGACGATGCGAGACCTCTAGGGATCACGCCCAGCCGCCTCCCAAGTGGGCTGGAAATCATTGACCGCCCTTACCCTCCTCGCTAGCCCGCGTGCCACAAAACCCGCGGTCGTGCTACAACTATCGCCGCTTCGACGACGTCAACTTGGTACCTTGCACTGTGTTTTTGTAGCTATCATGTTAGGTGCTATATCTGTTCTATCTTATTAACTTGCCTTTATGTAGCGCATCAGCAATTGTCCGCAGATTACACCTCGGAATCTGCAGATTACACCACCGGGGCATTCCTACTCCCAGACCAGCTCAATAGACATGTTGCAGGCTAGCATGAGTCTTAAGTCATGTAGGAGGCGTATTCCATTGACTGCTAGTGTCCTCCGCCTGCAAACATAACAGTACTGGTTCGTTGTATCACCGTCTCTCATTGGGCGTGAGAGGATGCGTACGTGAGGTGTCAGCCCAAACGTCAACAGAGCGTGCCGTGCCAACCTAAGGCCGGTATACTGGGGGGGGGCAGCCATATAAAAAAAAAGTCAAGTCAGTCAAGTGGTCGTAAAAGTTAGAGAGACACCCGGAGAAAGAGTAAGACAGAGGGATAGAGAAACGTTTTGTGAAATTTTTTGAGAAATGGTTTATGAAAGCCTCAAAGCAACAACGGGAAATGGAAGTTGAGAATGAAAGCGAGAAAGTAATAGAAACTACACATAAACAGGAAATTAGCTGTCGTTTGGCTGTATATCGAAAGTAGTGAGAGACGGGGAGAGACACAGAGAGAGAGAGAGAGACAGACAGACAGACAGACAGACAGACAGAGACATAGAGACAGAGACAGAGAGACAGAGACAGAGAGAGACAGAGACACAGATACGGAGAGAGACAGAGAGAGAGAAAGATGGAAACAACGATAGATGGAGAGAGAGAGAGAGAGGGAGAGATGGAGGGGTAGAGAGAGGGAGAGAAAGAGATAGAGAGATAAATATAATTCATTTATATAGCGCCCCAAGAGAACTTAATCTCCATTGAGGCGCTTCACATATTCCTCGGGGCTCGAGCCCACGACCTCAGTCAGACCTTGGACGGGGCGAGCACCTTAACCGCTAGACCAAACCAGCTCGGCGAGAGAGAGAGAGAGAATTGTTGAGATAGCGAGAGGAGAAGGGGGAGCTAACGGTAGTAGCCAGCTAATCACTCTGGAACCGTAGACAATGACTGCGTGTTTACTGGCTTGCCTATGCCTAGTGAAACTGCGCACGCAATCACAAGACAATTCACCAGCTTCTTTTCCAACATTTATAATATATAATATATGCCTAGAAAGAGATTTGGTGCTCTTAGGGTGCCGCACTCATGTTTTATTGTTTTCATTGCCAGTTTTCTTATATGCCGTAGGATTGCTCTCAGAAAAATTTTCTCTTTCCTTGGAGGCTCAGCGAACAATCGTGGTGATGAGCATTAATGTCGCTTGCGGGTACGTCAGTAACGGAAGCGCGACATTCGGGTCACGTGCTCTAGTTGTGTGCAAAGAAATGGTTACATTATGGCTACAATGAAATTCAAGACTATCTGGAGGATATAGCCCGCCACGGCGACTGAGAGATGACGACAATGCAACGGCTGCCTTCTTCCCCGGCTGATTTTAGCGTCTCGACGCAAAGCGCTGGCGTCTCGTCCACCGCCTATGGCGGTGGCGAGCGTCAGACGGTGGGCGGCAGGTGGCGCAGCTATAAGCATTCGGGGAGCCGGTTGGCTCGTCGGTCTGAGAGGACGCGATCTATCGCGAAGCCTCGCTCTGGTCAGCGAAACACGTGAGCCTAACGCGAAGCCTGCGCTCCAGCGCCATCTTACTCCGTTGCTGCGTCGGCTGCGGCAGCGCCTCGAATACCGGGGCTGTTTTCCGTGACCCCGGCGCTGCCCATAAGGCTCGACTGCAACGCTTCTAGCAGCCAGCGGCCTTTGAGCGTCGCCCGCGCGTCGCTGTCGCTGCAGTCAGCCGCAATCGCCTTGACTGCTGTCTCGCGGCACACTGCGACACCTCGGGCCTCCACAGCCACGGCCGTTCGCGAAGCGCTTGCTTCGGCGGCGACGGCGGCGACGGCGGTGGCGACGGCGCCGACGGTGACGGCAGCCACGGCTGCGGCGCTGCACGGCGGCTCCGAGCGACGCTCCAGGCAATGCTCGAGAGTAACGCAGGCCGCGCGAGCTCGCCGTTGCGGCGGCGGCGGCGGCGGCGGCGGTCAATTGCGATCCTCCGTTCAACGCCGTCGCAGCCGCCGCCGGCGGCCGGGGCTCCAAGCAAGGCACGACCGACCGCCGGCCTCCGCCGAGAGCCGCTATTTCCGGCTGCTCGCTACGTCAATGTGGCTGCGGCGTCTCGGCGACTCTTGAGATTCAACGAAGCTCGACTCGCGAGCGGGGCACGCGCCGATCGATGGAGGCTATGAGCTTAGCCCGTAGGCTAAGTTCGCTTTCAGCAAAGCTCAGTGCGGCGGCCGCCGCCGCAGCAGCTGCCGCCGCCGCTGTAACTGCCAAGGGCTCAATGCGACGGAGACTCCTAGCAGGGCGCAATCATTCGGGGGTGGACTCTTCGTCAGCAATTCAAATTGCCTCAGCGCCTACTGCCGCTGCCACTGCGCGCAGCCGAAGGGCTGAAAAGTGGGCGCGAAGCGCCAGCCAGATAACGATTGCCGCGACGCGATTCGCGGCACCCGAGTTTAATCGCTGCCAGCTAAGGTTACGGCGCAATCTGCGGCTATACTGACGGCGTACAGGGAGCGCAAGTCGCGAGCCAGTGGAAGCGCCCGCGCGCAGAAGCCAGCGAGTAGCGCTCCAGGCTTCCAGCGTGCCAGACGGTCGAGTTGTGCTGCTCAGCCTTACGCGTACTAGCTTCAAAGTCGTCGCGCTACACCGGCCAGATTATGACTGCTTAGATCTCATGTCCGAATCTATTCTCAGGTAGCATCAAAAGCCCAGCTGCTCATGTGCCAGTCAGTCAGCTGTACACTCAGACTTCGAAGCCAGCTGTAGGCAATGGCCGGTGCTGTACACTCTGACCTCTCCGCGGCTACGAAATAGAACTGCTTTGCACTAATGACGCGTACTTATTGTACTAAGGTACGAGCTGTCGTTGATTGCTGCTAGGCTCTGCTGCCATTGGAATGCCTGCGTACGATAGAGACAGATTTGGCGACTCGCTGGCTGCGCATTGAGTCGCCAGTTTCCCCGGTATTTGCCACGCTCTGCCAAGGACCAGCTCGGCTACGAGAGCTAAGGTTCTTACGCTGACCCACAAGACCCGCCACGGTTTGGCTCCTTTGTACCTAGCTGAACTGCTACTTCAGTTTCAGCCTGTTCGCGCCCTCAGGTCCTGTGTGGACAATAAATTATCTGTACCATTCCTCTGCTTAAAGACCGCTGGCGACAAAAGCTTTAGCTCTGCAGGTCCTAGACTGTGGAACTCGCTTCCACAATTCTTACGCAACGACAACTACTCTTCGTACTGCTCATCCTTTTTTCTCTTTGTTGCGTGAGACAAAGTCTGTTCGCTACAGAATGCGTACCGAAAGCCGCTTAGGCTATGAGTTCGCTATACAAAACTCTCCTGCGTGACACCCACGTGGTCTTTATGACTTTTTGGAGTTACAGACGGAGATACATTACATTACCTTATAGCTGTGCGCTTGCAGCATAGGACTTGAGTTCAGAAACTGGTGCAGCACGTTGTTAACGTAACGCACGCGTATGCCGCTTAAACACGCGCATGCATACGCGTAAGTTCGCGGTTCAACATATATTCCCCATATAGTATTATATATAATATGCGTGCATATACAGATATATATATATATATATATATATATATATATATATATATATATATATATATATAAGAGAATGAAATCACCCAAAATAAATCTGTATGTGACGGCTTCAGAGTTATAGCACCTCTAGATCCGGAAAGTCATAACCTATGACTACCTTTTTCAAGAGATCATCTAAAGGGATGTTAATGAATCGTACTTTATGGCTGATATTTTTTCAGGTGTGTTTCTCCTCGGTTGTGGGGCTACGTTTTGAGGACACTTATTAAGGTGTGGGTGCCTTTGATTGGTGTGTGCTGCGTGCAACGGTTCGGATTCGGTGCGTTGGGTCAATGCGCTGGGTCCACCAGTGTCAGATACCGTGTCTGTGAAGACTATGAGCACTCGTTACGTGCCTCTTTTTGGAGTAGCAATTTTACTTTCAAAGTCTCAATTTACTCGCGACTGACGTCACGACATATCCTAATTTGACGAAATTTTAAAAAGAGCATTCAATCCACCCGTTCGTCATGCGTTTTCTGGGTCCATTCAAATTTTACTTTGCGTTCCCATGCGTGCCAACACTGTGCATGCATATGAATAAACCAATTTGCATTATTCCTTTCCAGCATATTTAAAGTACCTAAAATAGACTTAGTTCTCTTGAGATGCTAAGCAAATATCTTTTCATCTTAATAATAATAACTATTAGTTAGCCTCATGAAATGCCCCTGTATGGAGTTTCGCGAATAGAGTGGTCACGGATCTGTTGTGTTTCACGTACCGATAACTCTAATCAGGATCACCTCTACACTGAGATAATGTAACTTTATTCTTTATGGCTTGGCTAATGAACACATAAAATCACTTCAATGATTTTGAGAATGGCCCTTTCAGCTTCTTACCAGAGGTAGCCAATTACTAAGGCAAAGCCTCCAGGTGCTCGAATTTCACAATCCAGCTTGCAGCTTCAAATCAAGCAACCGGCAATTCTGTATTGTCCGCTGCAAGCGGTCGCGAGTGAGTGCCGCTGAAAAGAGTCTTTTTCCGGCTGTATAAATCATGCTTCAACTTGTTTTTACTTTTTTGCCTTTTGTAAGTCAGCGCTTAATTGTTAAAGTGCCTTCACCAGTGGCTTTCAGTCATTTGACAAAGCGATGAATGATTTGTCCGTTGTGCGTATCTCTTCATTGTTTTAACCGCTTGCACATATTAAACTTGACTTGGTATGCTTAAGTACCAGAATGCATTGTTAACTTGATACTGTTGTTACAGATTCTGTCCTTCCACATTGTGTTCGTATGCATCTCATGATCACGATCATGTTCATCATGATGATCATGATCGTGATCATCTCAATGCTTGATTCATTTTTTAAAGGAGCAAGACAATTAGCTGCTGCAGAGAAGCTCATACAAGTGCTGAGGTCAGCGGGGATACACAACCCATTTTACGGCTATCGCTCGAAGCTCTTAACGCGCTAACGAGCCCTTGGTAATGAGACCGAGCTATAATAATAATAATGAATTTGTATAGCACCCTCAGAGAACACAATCTCTTTCTAGACACTTTATAAATGCTGTAGTGTAAGCATGATCCAATGGTGGCTGCATGCGCGGTGACTGCATGCGGAAGGACACCAAGGCGAATCACTAGGACCTACGAAATGCTGTGTTAAAGAGATAAGTGCTTAGCTTCTTTTTAAATTTCACCAATTTGGGAGATGTCGTGACGTTAGTCGGTAGTGAAGTACAGTTTTTGTGTGGGAGCATATGAACTAAAGTCTCCAAATAATTTGATGTTCATGCGAGGTGTAGGTAAACAATTTGATTTCGAAAAGTAGGTGGTACGATGCTCGGCCTGGTGGAGGAGTAGATCTGATAGGTTGGCTGGAGCTTAAAATAATCAAGGGACCTAAAAGTGAGTGACGGAATCTTAAATTCGATCCACTGCTTGACTGGGAGTCAGTGCAGGTCGGCGAAAAGTGGTGTGATGTGCTACTGCGACGCTCACGACAGAAAAGCCTAGCTGGAGAGTTTTGCACCAGTTGCAGACGCCTCGTTGCACAGGCCGGTAGACCAGCATGCAGTGAGCTACGAGGTTGATACTGGATGTCACAAATGCATGGACCAATTTAGATGTAGTATCCCGTATAAACAAGCCCGAACCTTAGATATGTCATGTAGCTGAAAGTAGGCAGACTTGTCTGTGAAGCCAATGTACACGCCTAGTAAAAGGTCACTTTGAAACAGGACACCTAGATTTCGTGCAGATGCAGCTGATCTGCTGGAAAACCGATTTTTAGCGTTAAGTTTTTCAATTTCTGAATCGCACTTAGTTTGCCCATACCTACTAAGTTGCACTGCACGGCTCTGCCATCTTATCAGTCCTGCGTGTGATAGCAAACCTCGACAATCGGTGAAGACGGTCGAGTGGCTGGTAAAGCTTGTTGTGAAGAAATTCGTGCAATCGGCCAAAGCGGACAAAGCTCAAGAGCCGCTCGAGCTCGGAGCTTTAGAGAAAAGTCTCCCGAGCAGCACTCGCTTGATCTACGCGGTCCTGACCTGCCCAGCCGCCGCCCTCTTCCGGCCCACGGAACGACGGGCCCGCACTGCTGCACGCTCAGCGGTTCCTCAGCTGGCGCGGTGGCCTCTCCGGCCCGGCTAATCAGTCTCAAGTAAGCGGCGTACGTCTGAGCCGTTTCTTGCTGTGCGCCACTGCTCGGACAAACTTGACAGCGGCTGCGAGCGGGATTTCCTTTTCGTTGACCCGCGGTGACCCGAGAATAATGCACTTGACGAAGCGCCCTCGGAGAACTCAGTCTCTTTCGAGGCGCTTTGCATTTGCTGCAAAGGAAGCACGGAATCGAACGGCGGAGTGAGAGAACGCTTTATCTCATTTGACGAGGAAAGGCAGCAAATGTAAGGCGCCTAGAAAGAGCTTGAGTTCTCTGAGGGCGCTTTATCAAGTGCATTATTATTATTATAAAGCAAGCATTCGGCGACTACAAGGACACGTTCGAATAGTGCGCGCTTGCCTTTGAGACTCCGGTAGATCGCCACGAAGCCGTATTTCTCGTTTGATCCGAACTAACTAACGCTGCACAGCTTTGCATCGCCGGATAGAAGCCATCGGATAGGAGCCAGCTAAAATTCACGCATGCAATTTCGGACTATCTCATGCCGGCACCGCTTGAAATCGCAGAAACCCTGAAAAAAGTTTCAATATCGTCATCGACGAGCTGGCGAAACGGCGAGGCGACTTATAGCCGCCTTGCGTCTTTTGCCTTAGCACTTCGGATTCGACCGGTTTTTTGCCGAAAGCTCTGCGAAAACAGCTGCTACGTAGCCTTTCATGCAGTGCCACTCGGCAAAAGCGGTTAACAGTGAACAACCTGACACTGGAGATAGCGCTAGACATTGCGACAGCAGAGGAAAAGTCGCAAAAAGGGTCGCAGCGACGGGGAAAGGTTCTGGGCAAACCTCCGCAAAAATATATTTATGGATAATTTGCTGTATTGTATTGTTAAAAATATATTGTATTTGGTGCCGTAACAATATCAACATATTATATTGTCCTGGTGAACAATATCTATTGTACTAAAATACTTAATGAGGCAGGTTTTCCAAGTTTTAACAGCACTTCCAGACTCCTGAATCTGACCGCACTGCGTGGATTGCGGTGTGCCAGAGTCCGTACAGCGTGTTTTTTAAAGACAGTTTTAGACCATAGTTTTCAGTTTTATAGTTTTTGCTTCGATAACCTAACAACATATTGTATTGTTTGCAATTACAATAACAGTAAATCATTATTGTTTGCTATGAAAATATATATATATATATATATATATTCATCGTTAGCTTTCAAAATTGACATGCAATAATAACATTCTTGTTCCAAGGCCCGGTTACGGGCATTCAGCGGCCGAACTTTTGCCTGTGGACACGGTGAGCGGGCCGCTTTTTAAGCCAATCGCCCGCGAATGCGTCTCTCGTGGCTCAACTCATGACAAAAGGCGAAGCTGCTCTCATTACCGCAGCGTACGTCACGCTTTGAGTTACAAGGACATCTTCAAAAAGTCTGTAGAAGATCGGCATCCAAAGCGAGTGGCAGGAAAGGCTACCGGCAGAGCAACAAAGTCACTCAGCAACTCTGAGGACGTTAGACAAGTGTCAGACGACGTCGTTTTCATTCATTCAGAGAGAAGTGCGACCAATAAACCTTGCACGATACGAGTCCATATTGAAGGAACACTAGTTTAAATTTAATTTGACACGAGATCGATCTACGCTATCCTCGCAAGAGTATAAGCGTGAGTCTGTCCTCACCTCAAACTTAGGTATATTATGCAGTGGCCATACGGTGCTGCGGCGATAGCTCCTGCTCGTGTAATTCATCGGCAGACTGGATGCTAAGGAAAAAATGGGTAGGCTCGACTTTTCGTCCTTGCCGAAAGTGACGTATCACTGTTCGGCAAAGAGTGGATGACGGCTGTCGATCTTAACACCAGCAGGAGGGTTTCTATGCACTTTTCGATTAAAAGCATCGAGACTTAGATCGAGACTTACGGTCTTCTACGGCAGCAGGACGATCTCCTCCACCAGACACTGGGTAAGTTCAGCAACATCGAAGCAACGTTGCGCGTTCGAGAGGACGCCGTGTCCGTGCATACTAAGTATCGAACTGTGCCGTTTGCGATTGGCGAGAAAGTAGAGGCTGAGCTAAACAAATTGCTCTCTGAGGGGGTCATTTGGTCGAGCAGGGCGAATGGGCGACTCCTATATTGCCAGTAATTAAGCCCGACAGCTCAATCCGCATCTGCGGGGACTACAAAGCACCGCGAAACTCCCAGCTAATAATTGACCCTTAACCGTTGCCTTCGATAGACGACTGCCAGGACAAAATAAATGGGATGTGGGGACCTGATTTTCAAAGCTAGACTCATCCTGTGCATTTACGCAGATCGAGCTCGAGGAAGCGTCCTAAGCATTAAGTGACCAACGTACGACGTACAAGGTTCTATTCAAATACAGCCGCCTAACGGTCGGTGCTCGCCTCTGCTCCCGCTATACATGAAAGGGCTATAGATCAATCACTTGCTCTCTGGGCTGCCCCTGGTGTATCGTTCTACCAGGGGGACAAACCGTCTAGAGTGTACCTTGGGCATCAGATAGGCAAGAACGGCATTCATCCCACGGAGGACAAAGTGGCAGCCATAAAAAACAACCCGCGGCGCTACGGATGTCCGTGGCCTACGGTCATCTAACGAGACGGTAGAATACTATCTCAAGTTCTTGCCCAATCGGGCACAGGTATCGTACCCCTTGAACGAATTGCTTCAAAAACAAGGCAGGTGGCTGTGAACTATTCCTTGCCAAAAGGATGTCAAAACGGCTAAGGAAATGATTAGCTCTGAAAGCGTACTGGCATCACACAACCCCAGTGAAATGCTTGTGCTAGCTTGCGACGGGTTATCTTGTGGACTGAGCGCTGTTTTGACCCATCGATTAGCCCAAGAAGTAGGAGCGGCCCATCCATCGCCTTCGCTCCCTGTACGCTGTCCACTAGCAAGAATAACTATTCGCAGATTGAAAAAAGAGGCACCGTCAATAATCTTCGGCGTCATTCGTTTTCGCCAAATATTTATGCGGTCGGAAGTTCCTGCTTCTCACTGATCGCCGCCCATTCGTCACTATTCTTGGCCCTAAGACGGGCATTCCACCTATTGCTGCCACGAGCACGCAGCGTCTGGATTCGGCTTTGTCTGCATACACAATCTGTCATCGAGTGCATGCGGTCAGAGCGCTAGCGCTCGCTGATGCCACGTTACGGCTACCACTACCGCATAAGGAAGGCTTCTGTCTAGAGACCACTCGGTTTCACGTTTACCATTGTGCTATGCTTCCTGTGACAATGTAAACGTTTCGGGCAGCGCTCAGAATTGACCCGAGAGTGTCCGCTGCTTATGACAGACTGGGGAGGGGCTGGCCTGCCAGAAATACATTACCTGTCATTACCGCATACTACAGCTGCAGACAGGAGCTGGCAATACATGGTGAGTATCTTCCGGGCACGAGACTAGCCGCACCCACTTCACTCCTCGGCCAGCTGCTGCGTAAGCTGCACGGCGGCCATCTTGGCATAATTAAAATGAAAGCTGCTGCTCCAAACTACGTCCGGTGGCTGGGCATAGATAGCAACGTAGTGTCTATGTCCCGTAGTTGCCCTCGTTGCAACCAAGTCAGGCATGTAGCGCCTCGCGCATGAAGAGTGACCCAGTTGGACCCTGGCAGCGCATTCACATTGATTTTGCCGGACCACTTGACAACCACAATTTCCTAACGGTGGTAGATGCGTTCTCGAAGTGGCCTGTAGTGTTTCGCATGAGGGAGGCGACTTCTGACATCACAATCTCGACTCTTCGGACACTCTTTGCTCGGTTGTGTCTACTCAGGGTAATTGCGTCTGGCGACGGGTGGATATTCGCCTCTCATGACTTTGCTAGCTTCCTACAAGCTAGCGGCATCCCGCACTTCATTTCGGCACCTTATTACCCACAGAGCAACGGACTAGCTGAGCGCTTTGTGCAAACTTTCAAGCGGGCGTATGCAGCTCGCGCACGAATACCACAGCGGCGCATTGGCTAGTTCATGTTAACGTACCGCTCCTCTGAGAACGCCACGATCGGGTCCACCCCATGGCGGTTACTGCTCGGCCGAAACTTTCGCACGTACCCGGACCTGCTTCATCTTTCCACTGAAGGTACTGCCATCCCTTCATCTCCAACTAAACCTCTTAGATATGTGAATTGAGACCTGGCATAATACAGGGGCTATCGTAACACGAAAACAATTTTGTCTCCAGGAACGGTAAAGGCCGCCATGGGTTGTGCGACGTAATGGGTAGACCTAGGAAAATGGTGTTGACAGAGTGATTCGTCGCCCAAACCAGCTTTGCCGGCAAGGTGCAATGTCACGCACTGCCGGCGTGCCCTAAGGAAAGTATTAGCAGGGCCCGAGAGGAGGAAGAGCCGCAGCCAGTGGTAGCAGCATTTGCCCTTGCGAATAATAATGCTTCAGCTGCGGCGAAAGCCACTGACGTAATCAGCCATAGCCCCACTCTGTAGCAGCTGAGAGTACCGTGGCCCGAACTGACTCCCGGCTATATCTTGGTACTGCTGACACCGGTTTTTTTTTATTCCAGGCCCATTGGCAGAGAGCCCATGCGATCGTTCGGAAGAAAATATCTCGAACATCGGAGCTGGATTCATCTCTGACAGCCACACCGCCAACTCAAGCCGATACGCACAGCGTACATCGACTCGTAGCAACCAAGGGCACCGCCCTGCCTACCTACTGGACTATGTACCGTGAGACTGGCGCTTTATCGGCTACTGGTGGGGGGGGAGAGAGGTCTGCCCGACTCGCCAACCGCCGCCCTCTTCCGGCCCACGGAACGGCGGACCCACTTTTGGGCACGCTCAGTGGTTCCTCAGCTAGCGAGGTGGCCTCTCCGACCCGGCTAATCAGTCTGAAATAAATCGGCGTCTGTCTGAGCCGTCTTTTGCTGTTCGTGACTGCTCTCACAAACTGTAAAGTGGCTCGAGAAATATTCAGGATTTTTTCCTGTATTGTAGTTATGAGCAATTGTAAAGCTGTAGTAGTTGTCTTGCAAAGAGCCTCGGTCAAGCCAGTACGTGCTAGGCATGAAATCATTGGCCAAGAGGCACCGCTTTTGTAGCACGGCGGTGCTGTGGAGATCTATGATCATGCGGCAGGCCTTTCCTGCTGCATATTGCGGATCGGTCTGACCCAGGTCAATAGCGGAAAGAGCACTACTAAAGCGAGTGATCTGTATCTTTTTCTTTGAGGTGCCGACGATAGCCAATCCCACTTGTCTTTGAAACCTTGCATCAATTGACTTCTGCTATCTATTAGTTACGTCGGACATGTGCTCTTTCGCGAGATTTAAATAGGTTTATAAGCTAATCGTATTCACCATCGTTTGCCTGCTGCCTGGCCTGTACTGCATGTGGTGCAGCGTCACATGGGGCGGGCCATATCGTTGAGGGTCTTCATGTGTACCTCACGGCCAGCCACGCGGATCCACTAGCGCTGTATTCAACTCAAACCTGGTCTAAGCGCCTCCTCTACAGTAACGCTGCTACCACTTATAAGCTCCAGGCTTATTGCAAGCTCCAGCTCGCCCTGATCCTGGCACGTGCTTCTAGGCTGATGACGCTTAGCTAGTTCAATTAGTTAAGTGCGGGCAGCCTTTCTAATCTCTTTTTGGCTGGTTTTCTCACTAATTCTTGTACATGACTGTGTTAAATCATTCCCAATCGAGGTAAATTCTACCTGCACTCGGCCCAAGCACAGAAGTCTGCTTATGCGTTCTGACACTGCGCTTGCTACCACTAACCGTGTTTGCATGCTGACCAATGCGCGGCACCTCTAAACATGTTATGCTTGTTGAGATTGAACATGCTACCATTAAACATTCCATCATTCTTCCTTTGCAGCAAATTTAAAGTGCCTACAGAGAGATTGGGTTATCTGAGGGCGCTATGACAAATGTATTCATATCATTATTCGCTGACAATAGTCAGTGTAATAATCAGTGCACTCCAAGAGCTATCCTGAAGTTCGCGGCTTATACTTAATAGTCATTTATTTAACCCTTATCCTATTTTACGCACTATCATTTACACTTTTCAAGTTTCCACGTGAGTAACTACGATTTGCCGAAAGGAGTTCATTCAACACGAGTTTTTTGTGTGGAATTAACGCTTATCAATTCTAAGCAGTTATACACGCTTTTTCGGACTACAATGCAAATATTTGGACCACAATAATCAGTAGACCAAGTGCACAGACCGATCTGAAGTTTCCTCTAAAAATCTATAGTTTTAATGGTCCAAGCTAATATTTTTTTAAAACAAACGTATTTCTGAATTAACAAATTATTCGGTGAGCTTATATGATTCATATGGAACAGTAGTTGTATAAGTACGTAGGAATAGCTCTAAACTTACTTACGCTACGCCTGCTGCTTACGGATGTTATCACCAAACATTTGGTAATGCTTTCTATGCAGCGTATGTGTCTAGAAAGAGATTCAGTTCTCTGAACGCGCTATACAAGTTTACCATTATTATTATTATTAAACTAGTCCCGAATCATTGCTTGGCTGGACAACCATTAAAGTTGCTACTTGTTAATTATAATGTTTGTAGCACTCTCTTAAATGCTGTAGAATGCCTATGAACATCAAACAATGCTGAACTCACTCTGCCAATGTTGAAATAACCTCTTTGGACGATTTTATAGTGTTCGTAAACGCGTTGCAGTACTATCCTTTCAGAAAATTTGTAGAGACGCTCTTGTATTAGCATTAAATTTGTAAAAACGCATGCATGGCCAGTCTCTTTAAAGTTCAGTAGCAACATGCATGTGCATATGAAATTGCTTGAACCTGTCCTTTTGTATACATCTCCTATATTCCAATAGCTGCCGATTTCTCACTTCAAAAGCCGTTAGGTGATATCAAATTATTATAACTTATAGCAGTACAATTAATAAAATTACTGATCTAATATAATTGAATCTAAATAATCCTTGCTTACCATGTGGCCAAAATGTATTCCAGGTCAACCAGTGAGAACTTTTCTTTTAATGCAGGGTGTCTTTTTCTGTATACATAAAGTCAAATTTGATAACAGTCAATGGTTTCTCATTATTAAATGAATGCGAAAAGTAATTCAGGCATTTGTTTTACAAAGTTATTAAAATTTAGAGGATTTCCGAGAAGACAAATTTGCATAGCTAGTTTTATTGAAGCAAACAATAATTCAGAAAGTTTGTCAAAATATACACGAATGTGAAGGGTAATACAACTGCCTAGAAAAGATTCGATTTCTCTAAGGCGCTGTACACATTTCTTTATATTATCACTTAATCATTAAAGCTAACGAGACTCAATTAACTAGAAAAGATATCTGCAGTGCCCGTGTATTTTATCAATTTGTCGCTCGCTATTAGATAGCTGGCCGCTAAGAAATCGTGGAAATGCTCGAAATCATTTCAACCGACGGAAAATGGCAAATAGCAAAGGCGAACAAGCTGCAAATAGCATTGCTATTCGCTAGGCTGTGCGTGCATAGAACGTGAACAGGCTGCTATTAAAAGGAGTGAGGGTAAGCTGTCGTGCCTTCGCTGTGCTGCGTCGGCCTATTGGGCGGGCTTAAAAGCATCAAAATCTTCCGTAAAATCTGTGAAGGCAAGTGCATGGCCTGAAAGTCTCTCCGCGTCCTGTCACAGGCTGCGACTGTGTCACTTCAACAGGTTCTTCTTAGTGTCCGCGGCCCTGCCGGCCAGAGCATGTTATGATCTAGCGCTAGCAATCGGAACCCCTACCGAAGCCAGCATCCACATGGAAACTGGCGCACCTATCAGAAATATGCCTCAGAGTCAACGAGCATTCAATGAATGCAAAAGCAGCTTCTTAGTTTCGAGAAAACGCCTCGGAGCCTACTCGGGCAACCTACCGCAAGCAGTGCCCTTGACCCGTGAATAGGCGGCAGCGTAGTGACAGACTCTCTCGGACTAAAGCAACAGCATCGCTGGTACTGATTGATTTTCCGTCCCGTGCCAGCGAAGAACGTTTGAACTGGTTTGCTTTTGCGAGTGAGTGGGTGAGTGTGTGTGTGCACGAGTGTGCACATGTGTGTAAGTGCTTGTGTGTGTGTGTGTGTGTGTGTGTGTGTGTGTGTGTGTGTGTGTGTGTGTGTGTGTGTGTGTGTGTGTGTGTGTGTGTGTGTGTGTGTGTGTGTGTGTGTGTGTGTGTGTGTGTGTGTGTGTGTGTGTGTGTGCGTGAGAGAGAGAGACAGAGAGAGACAGAGAGAGAGAAGCTTTCTTCCGGTTGTAAGTGCTAGCCACACACAGTGGGGGGAAAAGCTAGTCACTCAAGGGCTCGCTCGGCTCCAGCTGTGCTTAGTGACAACGTCTGATCCTGCTTCAGCCGGTTGCTCGTGCGAGCGTCCTGGCATGATTGCTCGACATTTTCCTAGCGGTTCAGGAGGGTTTCGGTCGCCTCTTTTAAAGCCATGCCCTTCGACCCCTTCGATGAAAGACCCCTGTACCGGGAACTCTAGCTAGATCTAATACGGCCTGATGCACAATCGGCTAACCGAATGGTGTTTATCTGCATTTTTTTTAGCACATAAAGGGCTCGCGGCCGTGCTTATCGCAACGTAAAGCAATAATTAACTGCGATTAAAATACGACGCGAAGTCAAGTTTATTACTATCATCAACTGTCAGCGTAGCCGCGAATCGGGATCAGCGGAAGTAGGCCGAGGCCGTCGAGTCTGTCGATGCAGTATTCGTGACGGTAAGCACGTAGGGCATCGGACCGCCGGCGGTATTGACCTAACGAAGCTGAACTTTCGCCAGCTGCTCGCTCGATGGAGGGCCGCTTGGCGTCGTAGAGCAGGGCAGCCCCGCAGCCATCCAGCCGCCGCCGCAGCACCGTCAGCCGCGCTCGCGCGCGCGTTTCCTTCCGATGCTGGCGTCGGAGCTCGCGGTCTGACCGATCGCGTCGATGCAGCCTCCTCGGCAGCAGCGAGCAGCTGGCTAATGTCAGCGGGCTTTTCGATCGAGCTTCGCGCACGGCGGCGGCGGCGCCGCGAGACTCGGGCAGCGGCGAGCTCCCGAGGCAGCAGCCCGAGTCGTCCGACGCCGCCGCTCAGGCGAGCGAATGCAAACGAGACTCGCGCACGTTTGCAAGTGAGGGCTAACCGGCTGGAGCTGTCACAGCTTGCAGCGTCGAGTCTAGGCCTGGCGCATCGGGCGCGTCTTTTCATTTCCAAGTCTGTGCTGCGATACCATGCGGCATGGTCCATCGAAGCTTTGAGCACCCTCGACTCTCCAGCCGCACGTACTGCCGACGCTCGCACTTTGATGGCAACAAGTTTTGTCAAATTGAATGACGACGAAACCGAGTTATTAGTTACGGGCAAAGCTAGTGCGACTCGGAAGTGGGTAAACCTGCCACTTAAAACCGGCACTGATAGAATATCTTCTGCAGGATGGGTGCCGCGAAACCTGGGTTTCCTGTTCCAAAGTGAACTTTCTTTAGACGATCGCATCAGCTCCACAGCCTGCTTTCTTTCAGCTACGTAGCATTGCCAAAATTTGGACCTGCTTAGACAGGGGTACTTAAACCGAAATTTGTCCTTGCATTTGCGACGTTCCTTTTCGACTTCCGTTACTCACTATTTGCAGGTCTTCCAACCTGGGCGATGACGTGCATATATTTAGAGAGCGAATTTCTGGTACCAGGCGTGGCTTTCGTGAGCGTCCAAGTTGCCACAGTGCATCACTTCTCACCGACATTCACTGGCTCCTCATTAAACAGCATATCGTCATCAAGGTATCGTCCCTCAATTGTAGGTCCCTTCCTTGTCTCCGCTCTAGCTTACCTATCAGAACTACTCCTCAGTCAGGCTGCGCACCGTACCGTCAGCTCTTCTGGCTCAAGCCGTTTAGCTGTGCATTGAACCACCGCGAACCCTTCGGAGACAGTGCAGCCCGATCGTAGACTTCCAAAGACTAAAGCTCATTTCCCTCTGACGTCATGACATTGTCTGACTTGATGGCATAACTATGCTGAAGCAAAATATCCCACTTTTTCTCACAGCATTTTTGGGACCTATCTGTGACCTCTGGGTGCTCGTTCGTGCTGAAACTGCGCATGCCACCACTAGCCCTGTTGGCACACTTCCTTCACAGCATAAGTAAAGTGCCAGGAAAGAGATAAGGTTTCATTGTCGCGCCATACAAATGCATCGTCTTTCTAACAACTATTAAGACTATCATTCTCACGGTGCACCATCTGAGGTGCACATATATACGAAGTATATATTTGTATACACGATGTATAAACGTACATGTACACGCGGGGGCGCGCTAGCACGCGCGCAAACTCATAGCCGCAGCCGCCAACGTATCGTGCATAATTAGCTGGGCAACGGTGCGAAGACTAAGCGGGCGCTTTCTCGGTAAATCTCGAGAGTTCTCTCTGCTGCGCTACTGGCTGCGCTGCTCAGTCGGCGACAGACAAACGGTATGAATCTCGCGCAACGGAAGACAGAGCTGAAGCACTTGAACGGTGCACAGAAAGCAGCAGCCGTATCAGCAGCAGCCGCCGTTCCAGGTGTTCCCCGCGAGGCGTCCGCTATCAAACCTAGGCGAGCTCGGAGGCCATTAAGCTTTGCCCTATAAATGCGCGAGAGGAGCGGCAAAGGGCAAGTCGCTAGATGCGCGAGACCGGGGCGGAGGAGGAGGCGGTGGTACAGGTACAGCTTCTTCTTCGACTTGAACTGACGACTGTTTCTTTCTTTTCCAATTGCGTGGAGTTGCGATAATTCGGCGGCCTCTCTCCTGGCCAAGCTTTCGCGGGGCAGCCAATCGCCGGCGAGAGATTCGCCGGCGAGCAACGCCTGTTCAACTGACCTTTGAGCTGCCTCGTTTCGCATTTATCGCACGCCACCCACCGCATTTCGCGCTGAGTTATAGCCACCGGCTGTGGCGTGCTTTGACGTAATGCGGCAAGGCTGGTGTAGCGCATTCGTAATGCAACGCCGGAGGCGTAGACCAGAATATGCCAGCAGCAAAATCGCGTCCGTAATAATTGAGATCAGTAACAGCCAGAGCCAGCAACGGTCGTCACACGCAGCTTCGTCCTCACCAAAGCGCTTCGAATTAGGCCGTTGCACAAGACTCGTCCAGAGCACTTTTTATCCCAAGCTGTCTGTCTTACCTCTCGGCTTGCACGTTTCTATGACTCTGCTATGACTTTTTTTTATACCTTTCGTACCTTTTCAATTTCATTCTCCTGTTCCCTCTCGTTTAAATGTCCTCCGCCAGAAGACTTCTACGTACAGTATGCGTCATCGCTTGACAACAACGATGACTGAGATCGGAGCACTTAAACCCAATTGCTTTTCCCAACTAGATGCGAGACTGCGATCATAAGCTGTGACTTCACTTGCAAGTGCTAGTGCTGCTAGGTGTCTGTCAAACGTAGGAGTGTCTCAGTTTCTTCCAAATTCAAACTAGGAATAATGGATGTTACTTTAATAATACTAGCTGATTTAACAGCCTCTTGTGTATAGCGACAGAAGACCCTTTACGGCTATCACCGCCGCTTGCAGCGGCGATAAAGGATAAAGGCCCACCACAGGATTGGAACCCACGACCTCGGAACCGAGGTCGTGAAAAGCAACCGACTTACCTAGTGAGCCATCACGGCTCACCGTTTTGTCTTTAATTTAGTGTAATCCTTAGAAGAGTGCACTAGACCAAAGAGTTCTGGTGAATTAGGACCTAATGTACTCGTGTTGAGGCACGCTAGTATTTCGCTCATGCGAACGGAAATGAATTCAAACATGAACACTAGAGTGTCTGGGCATTTAATAAGTAACCACTTTCGCGTACTTCATCTAAATAAGGGTATTTCGCATGCGTGTATCAAATCGGATTGCCTGAATTGAACAAAACAGTAAGACTGACATGCATGCTAAATGAAGGAACAGATGTACCCATACTTCTGGAAAGCTAGCTGCACTCTTTTTTCCCCTGGGTGTACGCGCCAGTGTACGCCAGTGCAGAGAGAGAGAGAGAGAGAGAGAGAGAGAGAGAGAGAGAGAGAGAGAGAGAGAGAGAGAGAGAGAGAGAGAGAGAGAGAGAGAGAGAGAGAGAGAGAGAGAGAGAGAGAGAGAGACAGAGAGACAGAGAGAGACAGATAGAGAGACAGAGACAGAGAGACAGAGAGAGTGACAGAGAGAGGGAGAGAGACAGAGAGAGAGAGAGAGAGAGAGACAGAGAGAGACAGAGAGAGACAGAGAGAGACAGAGAGACTGAGACAGAGAGACAGAGAGAGAGACAGAGACAGAGAGACAAAGAGAGAGAGAGAGAGTGACAGAGAGAGGGAGAGAGACAGAGAGTGACAGAGAGAGGGAGAGAGACAGAGAGTGACAGAGAGAGGGAGAGAGACAGAGAGAGACAGAGACAGAGAGACAGAGAGAGACAGAGACAGAGAGACAAAGAGAGAGAGAGAGAGCAGCAGCAGAATCTCGAGCAGGCGAGACGCAATAGTAGTAAATTTTGGTATTCGCAAAAATTTTTGCCAAAGCTCTTTTTTTACTCTTCAGCCGCGGCTACGTAATCGAAAGTGATTTCTTTTTACGGGACCTGAGTGCATTCAGAATATATGAACGTTGATGAACGTCGAAGCACTCAACAGCCTCGTATGCAGAGAGAAGCTGCCTCCAAAAGCAGCCATTTTCAACCGGCAAATTTACTAATTCGGAAGGAAAATGCATGCGATTATCGAAATACCGGCCTCTCCTTTCGTGTCACGCACTTGTGCCCTTTTCGCGGAGAATGCGATGACTGTATAAACTATTTGTTGCTGGTAATGGCTTCGCTACCATCTGTAATCCACCTCTTCGGACGGCAAGGCATCTTATCCTAAGGGTAAGGTGCTCTCACGGCACGATACTAGTAGTCAGTTAGAGTCCTTTAGCAGGCACTTTTAGATAATCTTTCTTGTGTGCTAACAGAAACATTATGACTACTCATCTAGACAAGCTGTTATCCCTGGCCGACTCTGAAGGGGTGTGTCGGGTGGCCATACCGCCCGACATAATGCTTTGTCGTTTTACAATTTGATACCTCTGGAAACTCAAAGGTCGGGCCCTCTCCTCGGTATGATCCTGGCTTAGCCAGTTATGACTGTGTTATAAGAGCAAGTTTTCTATAGTACACTCAATGCATAATAGCCTTTCGGCGACCATTTGATAGACAATAGCCTTCGTGTCAGCAGGAAAAAGTATGACAAGCCTGGCTGAATCACGACGGCAGTAAATGAGGTAGAAACCATTTAAGTAGCAACATTAAACAGCAGGAAAGAGAAATGCCATAATCGACCGCTGGAATAAAAATGTGTCATCTGGGTATTATGTTTCAAAGTGACCTTTCACCAGATGACCAGACCAGCTCCACAGTCAAGTCTCCCCCACTTTCAGCTAATAATAATAATAATAATGCACTTGATAAAGCGCCCTCAGTGAACTTGGTCTCTCTCTAGGCACTTTACATATACTGCAAAGGGAAATGCAATTGAATGGTGAGTAAAATCATGCTTGATAAACAAACAAAATGAATAACATGGTTAGGAGTGACATGCACAGGGTCAGCATGCAAATGTGATTAGTGGCAGCATGCACAGTATCAGCACGCATAAGCACATCAAGGACAAATCAAAGGGAACCACTAAATAATGTCCTAAATAGGTGTGCTTTTAAATTCTTTTTAAATGTGGTCAGGTCAGGGGATGTTCTGACGCAGGTCGGGAGGGAGTTCCAGGCTTTGGGAGCATATGAGCTAAATGCACGGTCTCCAAAGGATTTGAGGTTTGTACAAGGTATTGGTAGACTGTTGGATTCCGAAAAGCGGGTGGTACTATGCTTGGCCTGATGTGGGAATATATCTGAGAGATAGGTTGGAGCCATAGAATGAAGGGACCTAAAAGTGAGCGACAAAACCTTGAAGTCAATGCTTGACAGGTAGCCAGTGCAGGTCGGCGAAAAGTGGAGTAATGTGGAAACTGCGACACTCACGACAGACAAGCCTAGCTGAGGAGTTTTGCACCAGCTGCAGTCGCCTGATCGCACATGCTGGTAGGCCAGCGAGCAGTGAGATTCTGAAGTCGAGAAGGGATGTCACGAATGCATGGACCAACTTAGATGTGGTATCTTTATCTAAACAAGCCCAAATTTTAGCAATGTTATGAAGCTGAAAATAGGCAGACTTGACTGTGGAGCTGATGTGGTCGTCTAACGAGAGGTCGCTTTGGAATATAACACCTAGATTTCGAGCTGATTCAACTGGAGATATTCTGGCAGAGCCAATTTTGAGCGTCAGCCTGTCCAATCTCTGGATCACACTGGGTTTGCCCATAACTAGTAAGTTAGTTTTATCGTCATTTAGTTTTGGAAAATTTGCTGCCATCCATGTGCGGATGTTATCAATACATGCAGCAAGTGAGTTCAGAGAATTCGAGGTGCTCGAAGGCTGGGAGGGATCAAAGCAAAGGTACAGCTGAGATTCGTCTGCATAGAAGTGAAAGCCTAGATTGTGCTTGGCAATCACATCAGCAACAGGGAGAGTATAAACCGTGAAAAGAACCGGACCTAGCACTGAGCCCTGAGGTACGCCATATTTCAGAGGTACTTCAGATGATCTTTATCCATTCACGTCAATACTCTGGAGTCTCCCACTGAGATAGGACCTGAACCACTGCAGAGCAGTGCCAGTGGTGCCCAGGCGAGATGAGAGGCGCTCTAGAAGAACTTTGTGATCGATGGTATCAAAAGCTACCGAAAGATCGAGCAAAACAAGCAGAGACATTCTACCCATGTCTGCATTCCTAAGTAGGTCGTTGTATACCCTAAGCAGTTCTGACTCTGTGGAGTGATTAGCTCTAAAGCCAGCCTGAAACTTACTAGCAAGGTGTGAGGTTTCAATATATATGAGTTTAGCTGGTCCGCCACGACCTGCTCCAGTGTCTTTGATAGGAATGGTAGAAGGGAAACTGGGTTGTAGTTGCTTAAGTTCTCTTGGTCTAATGTCGATTTCTTGAGAAGTGGCCTGACTACAGCTTTTTTGAAAGGTGCTGGGACATGACCTGAGGCTAATGACATATTAATGATGTTAGTTATGCATGGCATCAGCAGATCAATGCAACGTATAAGCAGGACAGTGGGAATAAGGTTGAGAGGACTTGTTGTCTTCTTTGATTGAGATACGAACTTCAGGACTAGATCACTAGTGACCTGCTTAAATGTAGACATTGAGGTGCAGCCAGGTATCGGGAACAGCATTCTAGTGGAGATGTTGTCATTGCAGGGATGGATTCTCTGATCTTGTCTATCTTCTGCACAAAGAATCGAGAGAAGCGATCGGCTAGATCGTCACAAGGATCATCAGGTAAGGAGCTAACCTGGGAGTGGTTGAGGAGATGGTTTATCGTCGACATCAGCACTTTTGGATTGTGCATCTGTGATTCAACAATGTTTCCATAGAAGCTAGACTTGGCCTTGCCTAGGATCGATTGGTACGACCTACAGTAGTCTTCATATGCCTTTCGATGGACAGTCAGTCCAGATTGTTTGTATGCTTTTTCAAGCTTTCGCTTAGTAGACCTGGCTATTTTAATGTCTGTTGTAAACCATAGGCCGTCTGGGCGGGGGCGAACAGTGTGCTTTGTCAGAGGTGCAAACTCGTCGAGCGTGTCAGCTAGTGTCGTGTTGTAGCTATCTACCAGTGATGACAGGTCGGAGGGAGGACTGGGCAGCAGAGGTGAAGCAGATATTCTCGCACGGACATCATCGATTTCAAGGGTCTTGAGGTTTTGCGATTCACAGGTTATTTTAGAGGAGGAGGTGGGCACACACTGTAGATTGACTGAGATCGGCATGTGGTCAGATAAGCAGGATTTGGTGATAATTGGTGATGACAAAGTGCAGCTGTGTGAGAAAATCTGGTCGAGTGTGTGACCCTTGATGTGAGTAGGGCCATGCACATAAGCCACAAGAGACAATGAGTCAGTCAATGCACACACAAAATTTGGTGCTGAAAGCGTCAGATAAGTTATCAAAGTGAACGTTGAAATCATCCATTACGAGGAAGGATCGATTTCTTGCACACAAAATGGAAATGAGATCGGAGAAATCTGAGATAAAGGAGGATTTGGTACCTGGTGAGTGATAGACTACTGCCACTGTCGGTAGCTTCTTTTTGGATGAGACCAAGACAATTGATTCAAAAGACTGCTTCGAGGGTACTGCAAATGGCTTGAAGTTGAATTTCGAGCACACGATAATAGCAACTCCGCCTCCAGTTTTGATCGATCTAGGGGTGTGAAAGAACGAGAAATCAGATGGGGTAGCGTCTTTTATTGTCGGGTAGTTTATCGATTTTAGCCTAATTTTAGTTAGAGCGAGCAGGTCGATACCATTTTCAGAAATAAGGTCGCTTATTACCAGAGGCTTATTGCACATTGAGCGAGGATTCCAAAGGCAAGCATTAAGTCTGGCTAGATTAAATTGCCAAAATTCGGGACAGCTCAGACGGGTTTATCATATCCAAACCGGGCCATGCATTTGTGAAATTCCGTGTCCAGACTTCTTTAACTCACTACTTGCAGGTACAGGCTTTTGCAATAAGGCGCTTGTAGTTGGTGCAAAACTTTGCAGCTAGGCTTGTCTACCGTGAGCATCACAGTTGTTATATTAACCCCCCCCCCCCCGCTTCTCACCGACCTGCGCTGGGTCCCCATCAATCAGCGTACCGACTTCAAGCTCTTGTCATTCACTTTTATATTTCTTCATTTCCTTTCTCAAGCCTACCTATCCTAACAACATCCTAATCAGGCAGGTGTCTTACCACTCGCTCTTCTGACTCACGTCACGTAGCTGGCAGGTGAACCAATTTAAAATCCTTTAGAGATAATGACTCTTGTTTGTATGCTCTTGGAACTGACTTCCGACTGACTATACGACACTTCCTGACGTGAAGTTTAAAAAAGAAGCTGAAACCTGACCATATTCTAATAGCCCTTGCTGGGTGCCTGTGATTTTCAGTGCTTATACGTGCGGATTCAGCTTTATTATCACTAACCATGTTGACATTCTTCTGCTACAACATAAATTAAATTAAGCGCCAAGAAAGAGATTTAAAGGAGATTTAGTTCTCTGAGGCGACTATACAAATGTACTGTTATTATTAATATCATTATAGCTTATTGTTATAGTTAAATTAGAAAATTAGAAACAAGTGCCATGCTGTGGAATTTCAAAGAAGTTAGAGACAATTGCTCGCGCCCAAATAAATATAGAGACTCGAGTAGCAGGCTAGGGCGGCGAGGATTCGCAGCATAATTGACAGGAAAGTCAATTCGAATATTCAAAATGAGGACGTCCTGAAAATTGCAGAATGCCACTTTGGAAGCCAATGCCTGCATTTGGTGCCGGTTGGCTGTAATAATCTCACCGAAGTGTGGCCTAGTCGCTGGCTAAGAACAATAATAATAATAAGAATAATAATATTAATAATCATAAGGAGGCACTTTGCAGCGCAAGCAAAAAGCTCAGCGAAAGCAAACAGATCAACTCACTGGCGTCACTTTGCTTCAGCGGCAGCATCTCTGCCATGATTATCTGCTCGATGACGTCCATCTGAGAGCTGCGAATTCGCATTTTTTGTTAAAAAGTCCGGACTGCGCTACTGTCGCGACTTCATCGGGAGCTAGAGAGCTGCAACTCTTTAAGACGATTGGTGAATCCTAAAATAACTCAGATATATCGCTTTGCATACTGTATACTGTATACCAGCTACTTGAGAAACTCATACTTTTTTCAGCATTCTGTATTCCTTCTTAAGATTCGTGAGTATGCTAATGGCTTATTTTTACAGCGAGCAAATGACCTAGGGGGAAAAATAGTGCCTATAGGCTTAATTAGGTTTATCTTTAAAGCAGCTCAAAAGTATTAGCCAGGTTTATCATTTTTTAATTCCAAAACCAGGACTTTATAGGAAAATTTAAACTGCATTGTATTGTGTTCAGTGATGTAAATAAGTTAACGATGTGCTCTAAGTGTGTTTTACAGTATTTTCCCTCCTTAGACCGAGCAGTGCAAGGCGACAGGTTCTGCCGCGACCCATCGAGGCTTTCAAAAACGTATCACCTTTAACTGCCGGGCTGTCTCTCACAACTTATGCATACAAATAATCCCTATCTCAGCGAAGCATGAAGATTAGAAAAGACACGCTCATGTCTTTACTGATCAGTAGATTCGAGCAGATCTTCAGGCCTTGACATGTTTACGGTGTCCTGACATTATAGCAAATTATTTTTTGAAATTGACATCATGTCTTTGCGCAGCGGTTGTGTATCAGTATCAGACCTATAAAATCGATTCGATCAAATTTTCGAGTGTGGAGATGATCAAATATTTTCTTCTTAACTCATTGAATTTCCTCGAAAGCTGTTAGTGCAGTGCCTGCCGATTTCCTCTCAGTCATTCTTTTTCCGTCGCTGGCGTTGTCGTCGTCCTATTATCGTGGTGTCTTTTTCCTATCAACTTCATTACTTTCTGCTCTGACAGAGACTGAGTCTTTACTTGAAAAAGCAAATCACTTGCCAACATTTCTGATTGTTGTCAAACTACTCTCGGGGGATTTTGAATGCGGTCAACGTGTGAATCAATGCTTTCTTTCAAAGTCCTTGCAAAGTAATAAGAGAATCGTAGTTCTTCATGCGTTAACTCCTGCCCTGCGTCACTTTCTGTTTCACTGGTCTCGATTGTATCGCCCGTCACGTCTTGGAGAACTTGAAGTATCTCCTCAAGGTATTGTTTGACGACCTTGACTTCTCTTCTCCTTGCACTCTACCTGGCTAGGAGCTGCTACTGAACGATCTCCAACGTCACAGCGTGTCAGGGTTTTTCCCTGAGTTGTGTTGAACTATAGCTCATAAGGCTCCAGTAAAAGGAACCGTCAAGGTATCGAGCTTGGCAGCACGTGCACCCACCAAAGTAGAGTGAGCGATCGATGCAATTGGCCAACGCTGCCGTGACGTGTTTTCTCACTCAGTACTTGAGCACCGCTTCAATGTACTGGCCATCAGAGTAGCGTTGTCAAAGTATGGCGACTGACAACCGTGTTGCTCCATTTCGTCCGTCACTAGCTGTTTCTGGAGATTTTTTCAATCAAACTCTCACTACCCCTCCTGGATATTGTCTGTATACAACCACGACAAGACTTTCTATGGCCAGCTCTTTTCCTTTTAGAGACTTAGTTCCGCCCGGGGCACAAGCTATACCTGCCTTTCCTGGGTACATCTTTGTCGGCAATGGCGCCGGAGCTACCCATAAGGAGCGAATTGAGAATTAAAGGCAATAATTTTTTTTAAGTCGGCATTATTATTATGCTCTATCTCGCAATCCACCAAGCTGCCAGAACTGGAAGCTTTATTCAGAGCCCTATCATCGGTGGAGTGCTTCTGAGAGCATACAAATTTCCGGGGAAGGCAATCGGAGCCAATTACAAAATTTTGAATTCGCATTCAATGGGTGAGTATGGGTAAAACTGTGCTGTAGTACGATTCATTCAGGTTTGGTCTAGCGGTTGAGGTGCTCGCCCCGACCAAGGTCTGACTGAGGTCGTGGGCTCGAGCCCCGAGGCATATGTAAAACGCCTGAATAGAGATTAAGTTCTCTTGGGGCGCTATATAAATGAATTATTTATTTATTTATTCATCCACGGACTGTCCAACCCGAACGATTCATTCAGAGGACGTTTCATCCACGGACGATAAATCCAGAATACTATTTATGCTTATCATATGAATTTCTGAAGGGCTAAACTGTAAAAATTATTGAAACAAATATCTTTAGTGAGGATTTAGGGTTATTTGTCTGCAGGAACAGACAGTAGATGAATTGTCTGTTGATGAATCGTCTCAGAACCGCAAATACAGCGGTTTTGAACGTCTTCGTAAACCTTCACAGCTGCTCACAGCGTAGCTAATAATCTCCAACTGAATAAAAAACTTTTAGAGGCCAGGTTGGTAACCTTCTTTCGGGATATGCACGAAGATAAGGCGAAGCCTTATAGCGCCCAACCCCAATAGGTTCTCTAATTAAATAAACCCCACGCCTACAGCCTAATAGCAGAAGTTGACCTGGCGATAAATGTGGTTTGCAAAAAGCAATGACACGAAATTCAACACTAAATATACTTATGAAAAATAAATTAGTTAATTTTCTAAACTAGCTGCTCTTGGTATAGCTAAGAGAGCCGCTCTGGCGCCACAGCCCCTCCCACCCCCCCACCAGCCTACGATAAAGCGGAAGCTGTCAGGAAGCATGCTGCTTGTGGTCTGCGAGTCTTGGATCTTACAGGCTGCACTGTAACGTCTTGAAATGCTAAGATGAGCGACGGCAACGTAGAATTACAGGTCTTACACGCAGCGTATTTTCTAGTGGCTTACATTCGTTAGCGCGTATAAACTTCGATTTCCTCTGCGATTGAATTGTTGTTGCCTCACCTTGAAACCAGCCTTCTTTGAGTGGAGTGGATATATCCCCTGCCTCCAATGCTACTAGACTCGGGCATCAGTTAAACACTAAAGTATCAAAATTCAATCGGGCTCTCTAAGATGGATACAAAAGTCGGAAGACTGCTGAGCTGCAACCGGACGAGCAGTGCCAGTAGCAACAACTACTAGTCTACTCTAGTACCAAGGCTTCAAATGTTGCTTCTGCCTGTTCGTAGTCACGCATCCTGGCCTGTCAGCAAACAGATGCTAGTAGCAGGTACCGATTCCGCAAGGCTAGATGCTTCTAGAGAAGTGAGCTTGTTCTGCACCCAAATAGCCACAGCTTGCTCCGTGCGGTCAGTCCCTGGTCATTTGGCAGTCACGTCTCATAGTTGATGTTAAGGAATAAAAGTTATGTCAATATCCCTGATCGTGGCAACTGAAGGCATCCGGTGATCGGTGATGTGTCTTTACCACTGCTTTTTATTTTGAGCATCCAGATGTCACCGTAGCTCACCTGATTTGTGCCTACAGTACTGCTATATCGTTAAGACTTTTCTCACTATCGCGACTCTGCTAACTTGCACAGCTGGCCTCAATATTGCAATTGGCCAAGTAATACACGTTCACTGCTTAAGGTATGGCTACAATTTTTCTCTTCAAATGAGCTGGAGCATGCATTAGTCTACATTGCAGACCCTGGCTGTAGCTACTAACCACTTCTCCCTACCGGTTTAAACTATCCATTGTGTTACTAGCCAATGGATATTAGAACCGTGCATATATAATGTTATGTCTGCACAATGTTTACTAGTTTGGGTAGAGGCATGATAATGGCTATTTATTTATGCGGCCTGGCTCTCATAAGCTCAACGACACAATTCTTGCAGAAGCACAAAGATTTGTCTGCATACTACAGAGTGCCACAGGCCACGTCGTGCAGACACTTCACCAGCTTACTTGACCTCAACTTAGGCTTGGCTGTATTAAACCTTGTTGCAACGCTAAGCATACCTGAGGATTAATGGGAGAGTGAATACACCGTCAACAAACTTGCAATGATGTTTTGTGATGATGGAACCGGAGTTTAGGTTAGAAGCCTATATCAAAGTTCTGCCTCAGTAAGGGCTTTCATGTACCTGTGGTTTTAGATTTCTCCACAACTGACTGGACCATCTTGCTTGCCGAGTTGAACTTGCTTCGTGAACCAGCCGACGGCATTGTATGTGTAGTTCATCTGAGCTGGTTCTGATTGGTATTGCACGCTTTTCTTTGATAGTGCGATGAAATAGAGGCGCTTTCTTCTATATATGGGGACGAGTGGTGTATTATTGACTCAGCCTCCCATGCCTTCTGCATCAAGATCACAGATGGAGAGGACCCATCATGCCACTGTATTTGCCTGCAAGTATGTACTCATGGGACTGAGGTGGTGGTGGTGGTGGAGGTGGAAGGGCAGTAGCAAGGAACTTGTAGGAAAGAGGAGCAGGCATGCAGTTGCAGCAGCTGTGGCTACGCGATGGCAGTAGATGTTGTGTGTGCTCTCAGGCATTATGCCAGAGTTGAGCTTGCTTTGGCCTTTTTTTTAGCTGATCAGTGTGTAGGTATACTTTTGATCTCCAAGCTCATTATCCAGTCCATGGTTTGGTCCTCCTCATCTACGTGACGGCATGTGCAGCTCTCGTTGTATAGCAATGTATGCGCGTAGCCCCCTTTGGTGTTGTCATTTTTATTACTTTCGCTAGCCGAGATGTTATGCTAGTAGCACATGATGGCCCATTGCAGATGTTACATCCCGTAAGTTCTCTATAGTGCAGTTGATGATCAAGTAGGCAGTGGGGATAGGGATAATTGTTATCAAAGAAGCTGGAAGTAAGTTTCGGCTATGCATATGGGCTTTTTTTAAAGAGATGCATGCTGCCAGATGTGTTGCATTATGAGGACGGCTCTAGCCGAAGCTTTGTAGTCATTCTAAAATCCTTGATTGTGAAGTTCTTGTCATCCTCTTTTCATTGGCGATAACATGGTTATTTGATCGTGCATGCATTAGTGGTTCTTGTCTTGTGTGTGCATGCATCCACTTGATATTGATCTTTTGATTGGCACGATCGTTCGTGGACAGGTAACTACGTTTATGGACTTGTCAGATTGAGAGATGAGAGGAGCAAGAAAGCCTGGAGAAAATGAGAAAGAGAGCGAGCAAGAGAGGGGGAGAGAGAGCAAGCAAGCAAGAGAGGGGGAGAGAGAGCAAGCAAGCAAGAACGGGAAGAGAGACAACGAGCAAGAACGGGAAGGGAGAGCGAGCAAGAGAGGGGGAGAGAGAAGAGAGAGAAGGAGAGAGAGTATGAACATTAGGAGAAAAACAGAAAAGTGGCACGAAAGGCGATAAGGAGCAGGAGAGGTAGCAAATGAGGCGAGAAAAGGGAAAGAAAGTGTGTGTGTGTGTGTGTGCGCGCGTGTGTGTGCGCGCATGTTTGTGTGTATGTGTTATATGTAAATGTGCATGCATGATAAGTATTAGTGTATTATACAAATGGTTACCACCAAATGCTGATGCATGAGTGCAGTCTTGTTTTGATAGGGATAAGAATAATGACATTTATATAGTACCCTCATAGAGCTAAATCACTTTCTAGGCACTTTACATCTTCTGGAAAGGAAGCACATTAATTAGTTAAGAGATATTGCCAGCAGACATAAGATCACAAAGAATAATTCACGTGGATAGAGCAGATGCAGTGAGGACCATTTTGGGCTATTAGGCTCTTTTTAATATTTTGTCAAGTCAGTAATGTTGGTCTGTAGTGAGTGCCGGTCTTTTGGAGCATTCGAACTGGAGGCATGGTCTAAAAAAGATATGTATTTGGTTAGAGGCACAGCTAACCCGGTTAAGTCAGAAGAGCGTAGGAATGGTAAGGGTGGTAGGATGCAAAGTCCATTTGGGAAGTATTTTGAATGGGCATATCGGAGCAAGAGAATGAAGGAACCTATAAGTGAGTGAACCTTGGAGTCGATGTGCTACTCGATAGGGAGCCATTACAGGTCATTTTGAAGTGGTGTAACAAAAATAATATTACATCGTTTGTATAGCACGCTAAGAGAACTTAATCTCTATTCATAGATGCTTTACAACTCACTGCAAAAGAATCTATACCCAAGACTTAGTAGCATGCGCGGTATAAAGCATGCAAAAGCAAGCCAAGTTGCATGCTAAGGTCAGATGTATTTGATAGCTGCGACTTTCATGACAGTCAAGCTTGGCTGCAAAGTTTTGCACCACCCTAAAGCATCCATTACAGAGTCAGGTAGAACTCTGAGCAGTAAGTTACACAAGTCTAGATTCGATTTCACAAATGCATGGACAAGCTGGCTGTGGTAACCGTGTCTAGGCAGGCCCTAGTGCTGGAACTGCCTAGGCAACATGATAGGGATAGGTTGTCAAGATAAACTTTGTGTTGCTATCAGTATCAATTGCTGCCAAGAGGTCCAGCAAATCTATTTCGGAAGAAGAACTAGAGGCATGGGGTCACGAGGGCAAATTGTTCCTCTAAAACTGGGTGATGAATTTTGAGATAAGGTGAACATTGAGAGGCTTGATGGTGGGCATTAATTAAAGTAAGAAACAGAGGGTGATGAGTCCAGTGGGGATTTTACCTTGGCGATAGACTCTCTGATCTTATCCATCTTGCTGATAAATAAGCTAGAGAAGCGATCCGCTACATCGCCCAATAATCATTAGGTAAGGTGCTGACCTGGGAGCGGCTAAGGAGATAGTTGATCAGCGTCATCGGCGTATTTTGTTTGTGCATCTGTGAGTCGACTATGTTTTGTAGAATGCTGGACTTGGCCTTTGCTAGAATAAATTGGTACGACATATAATAGTCAAGGTTTGCCAGTCGATGGAAAGTCGTGCCCGGTCTTTTGTAAACTTTCTCAGCCTTCTGCTTAAACAGTAAACCATATTTCGTCCTGGCAAGAGCTCACGATGGGCTTAGTCTGCAAAGGAAACCCATCCAAATTATTGACTAGTGTCGCGTTGCTGCATTCTGCCAGTGAGGGCTGGTCAAACGGAGGACTGAGTATAAATTGTACCTCTTTTACTCAGTCTTCCGTTTGACCAGCCCTCACTGGCAGATACTATTTTATATGTTTGCCAATATTTTGTCAATTTCAAGGGTCTTAAAGTTTTGTGATTCACCGATGATTTTTAATACAGTAAGGGATGCAAACTGTCGAGCTAGGTCCACACACGGTCAAGTAGGCTGAATTTGGTAATATTAGGAGTTGACATAAGACAATTGCAGAAGAATGTTAGATCGGGCACGATGTTTGTTGTAAATGAGGCCATGCTTTAAGCTACAAGAGAAAATGAACTAGCTTTTATGTTAAATTAGCACATTAGCTGTCAGTTAGGTCATCAAAATAAATCTCAACGTCACTTTGGTCTGAAAAGGACGAATTCAGGAATGCAGAATCAAGCATTGATCAATCAAACATCAGTCAAACGCAGAAACAAGATTAGACAAGTCTGGACAAAGTAAGATTTGGAACCTGTGGACGATAGATTACTGTCACTATTGGCAATTTACTGTTGCAGGGACTCAATACAAGAGATTTGAAAGACTGCTTGAAGGGAAGTGCAAAGGCTTGAAAGCGAGTGGGGTAATTAGTGGCAATGATCACTCCACCACTGGTCTTCATTGACTTTGGGGTATGAAAGAAAGAGGAGCCACTAAGGTAGGCATCGGTTACTGTTGGGCAGCTAGTCGATTTCAGCTAGGTTTTGATCGCAGCAAATAGATCAAGGGCATCATCGAGAATCAGATTGAGTGACCATTGCTTATTGAGCACGAATTCCACTGGCACATTTTAAGTGGCCGACAGAGTTGCAGTCGGCCTGATAACTGCCTAGTTCTGCTAAGTGATTCGGTGCTGTGCTTGAAGGAGAGCATGCTTGGTAGCTCAAAACTATTTTGAGATGTAAGCCTACTCACCCTCTCTCTTGCTTCGTCGGGGCTTCCCACTGAAGATACCCGGTTGACGAGCCCTGGCAGCAGTAGTAGCTGTATCCAGGAATGTGTTTGAGTGCTAATAGCAAACCGATGGCAAGCAATAATGGTATTATCGAATACTACGTTCGTTAAGAGCCTGAAGAAGCTATACTAGAAGTGAGATGGCGTGCTGGACCTCAGGTCTGTAGGATGGACATTCACATTGGGAGCTCGTGCCGAATGGACAGCCGGCACAACTGCATTTAGATATTTAGATGTCCATAGGCACCTAATTGTGTATGTACTATCCACTATCCAATCGATGAGCTTCCTTTCTAGCACGTGTCAAGTATCCAGACCGAGATATACAGTAGTACTTGTAATGTACCATACAAATAGTTTAGTAGTATTTATTTAGTAGTGCTATTGTCACTGTGTTCCTTGCTTTTTACCACAGCCCATTCTCTCTGAAAATTGTGACACAGAAAAAAAGCCTGCCGGTAATTTCTTCGAAGGGACAAATTTGTGCAATTATACCAGTTTACTGATTGACTAATCTGAAATGCATCTATTTATCACAGCATTTAGTGGGTCCTTGTGATTTGTCCTTTGTGTGGTTATGTGTGCTGACACTGTGCATGCTACCAATGACCATATTTGCATGCTGACCGCATGCATGTCACCTGTAACCGTGATATGCTTGTTGACATTGTGTATGCCACCACTAACCATATGGTCATGCTTCTTTTGCAGCATATTTAATGTGCCTATAAAGAGACTGAGTTCTGTGAGGGCTCCATACAAATGTATCATTATTAAAAACAAGCAAGTGTGCTTTAAAACGGTCTTGGCTGCAGCAGTTTACACATCTGACTCTCGTGAGAAATTTGATGTTTTGAAGCATTTTGCAATATTCAGAAAACGCTTGCAGTGATCGGCGCAGTGGAAGCAGGGTGGGGTTTTGCTTGCGCATAGATTTTCTTCTTTTTATAGATTTTATAGATTTTCTTCTTTTATATATTTTATATATATTTTATCTTTTTATATGTATATCATAGATTTTTTTCTATTTTTGACATGATCTATCTTTGGCCAGTTGAAAGTAAGTCTAAAATATGTAATCAATTACCTTAGCCATAGTGGAAAAACCTTTCCTCTTTTCAATTTACTGTATCAATGTCATTCTAAGGCAAGCCCTGGCCTTGCGAACCATGAGCTATTTCCTTGTAATTTAAGCCGTCCATTCGTCCTAGCTATGGATTACACTACTATTTGTACTTACCTCAAGATACTGGGTATGTATGTCATGCAAGACTGTACTAGCTGCCACAAGCGTTTAGTAATAATAATAATAATAATAATAATGCACTTGATAAAGCGCCCTCAGAGAATTCAAGCTCCTCGTAGGCGCTTTACAACAGCTGCAAAGGTAAACGTGATTGAATCGTGAGTAATGTCATGCTTGATGAATAACGTGGTTAGGGGTGACATGCACAGGGTCAGCATGCAAATGTGTTTAGTGGCAGCATGCACAGTGTCAGCACGCATAAGCACAAGAAGGATGAATTACAGGGACCCACTAAATACTGTCCTAAATTGGTGTGTGTTTTAAGTTTTTTATTTCTTTTTAAATGTGGTCAAGTCAGGGGACGTTCTGACGCAAGTCGGGAGTGAGTTCCAGGCTTTGGGAGCATACGAGCTAAATACGTGGTCTCCAAAGGATTTGAGGTTTGTACGAGGTATTGGTTTAAAGTCTGTGTTCTCCATTTGTTGCATAGAAATTTGAATGGTAATGTAATACCCACAACCCGTATTTCTATAATTTGCTGCATCTGCTACATCATATGGGTCTCACTCATGATCACCCTTAATGTTGATGACTACGTGTTCTCACTCACTGCAAATGCTTATTCGGTGATTTATTTTAGTTTAAAACCTGGACTGACCTGACATCTGAGTGTTTAATCATTTTTTCAGATATTCTTAATAAATGTAGCCACCGAACTACTTTGTGTTAGACTGAAAACCTTGCTTATCGCATGTACTGTAACGATTCCTGTTGAGTATGCATTCGCATTTTGGTTTTATCGTTTTTTTGGCTGGACTGACATTCTAAATATGCCTTGCAGATCAGTGCGAGCAAACTAGCAGTGGGGTGGAACTTATTGTGGTTTTTTTTATTGTAGGTCATCTTTCCGGCTGACTATCCTCTTAATGCACCTCCTGTGTATCAACTGAAGTGAGTAATTCTGTGGAAATTATTCTTCTGTCAATATTGGCTCTGAACGCTTGTCGATGTAATTGCCATAGAATTGATTAGCTAACTTTCATGAAAATGATACTATGCAGCATTGTACGAGTTGAGTCCTAATATCGAATGTGGCGGATTTTGTGGAGGTTTTTTGTCACATACCAGTGGATTGGAAAAGCTCTCATGTTGCATGATCATTGGAGTCGAGCTGGGCAATTGGGAAATGTGTGGATGCTTGTTTAGGACGTAAGATACTTGCGATTGTGTTGTGAGCAGCCCCTTGAAATTGTGGCATCCAGCTCCAGATATGCGTGCATTTTGTCAGTTAGCTATCCTGCAGCGCTAAAAGCTGGCACAGCACTGCATCGTGTATCCGTCAATCAGAGACATTCGTATGCGCATGCAAATGCAAGCATGAAGGAGGTAGATTGAGAAGACTCCTCGGATGCATAATCTTGAGCCTGCCTGAGGTTTCTACCTGTCCCTCGTGTGAAGATTGTGGGAGCAACTGTGCCCGTAGTGAGCCACCGAGGAAGAATGGCAAATTGAAATGATGAGCTTTAGCTGCGGTCAGATTTGGTCTTATCTGGTGCTGAGTTGCAAGCCAGCATCATTACGACTGTGAGCTATTGACCTTTTTCCTGCATCAAAAGCAGAGGCTAATTGAGCAGGGAGCCTGGTGCGTCATTTTTCTCTGATACGTTATATGCAAGTTAGTTATTCATTAGTGGCAGCGGTCACTTTCAAGTTCGATTGTGCTTACTCTCACTGAAGGCACTGCCCTCAGTAACACTCAGACAGAATATGTGGGTGTGCTGCCCAGTTGAGCTACCGGTCATGCTGTATTGTATGCTGCGAGCCTTGCGTAGACGATTACCAAGCTTAGTTTCTCCACTGTTCTCCATGTAGCTATCTTAATTGGGTCTGTTCAGGCCCATTGGTTTGCCAACACATCAAGGTTCGGTCAAGTGCCTGTTGTGGCCAGCATCGCTCATCACTGACTTCAAGCCATCTTAGAAATATATAACACCTAAAAGATCGCCTTGAAGTTGTCGAAATCACTGTTGCTGCCTAGTTTATGGCAAGCAAGACTATTTTATCCTTTGGTGATGTCACATGCGCTGTGTGACACAGTGCCTTAATTTGGTCTTCCTGACAGCTGTAGCAGCTTACAGCTCCTGGCTATAATCATATAATGGCGATAGCAGTTCTTCTGCTCATTAGCAAGGAATTACATGAGCCGGAGCTGGAAATTTGGCTGCCTATTAGAAATCATGTAGTCAAGAGTATGCTGTCCTAGAATATTTGATATAATTCACTTGTATAGCATCCTAAGAGAACTTAATCTCTTTATATGCTCTTCACATATGTCGCAGGGCCACAACCACCTCGGTGTTCAAAGGCGAGCACCTTACCCATAGGCCAAACCAGGTCGGGCAGTTGAACCTGGTTTTGACATATTGTCTTATACAGTGCCTTGCTTCAAGTGTTTCGGGTTGGTGTATGCCCAGGCGGCCTGCAGATTGTGTCTAGATCAGTAAGCGATATGGCACCTTTTCTATAAACTCGCTGTAGTTTTGCTGCTTTGTTAAAAAAAACAGTGGATTCACTAATGTCATGGCAGGGTTGCTCGGTCAGGATCTATGGGTAGCGAGAGTTTCGCATCAATTTGTCATTCAAGCTCCCCATAGCTACCAGCCGAGTGATCGATCACATTTACCGGTATCCATGCTCCGTGCAGTTTTCAACAGCAAACTCGTCGAACTTAGTCTATTCTTTTGCCGTTATTCATCTTAACACCGGCCATCTGTTTATCGTCAATTCGTTCGGAAAGTCGGTCTACCTTCAAGCAAATTCGACTTTATGTGCTTTGCTTTATGTCCCATGTTGCAAGGAAATGTAGCTAACTCCTGATTATAGTTAATGTCTGTTCAATTATTGGAAGATTGCTGAATTGTAAAAATGCCCACCTAATAGCTTGCTTACGTGAGCTGGTACCTATGTTTATATAATATGCCTGTTGGTAGTTCTGTGCAGTATGAATTCCTTGCCAGTTCATCGTTCGCTAGAAAAGAGATTTTTATGACCCGTACTTCAAGCTCACTTGCCTTATCCATTTATGTTATGTGGGAGAGTGTGTGTGTGTGTGTGTGCGCGCGCGCGTGCGGGCGCACGCACGCGTGCATGTATGAGTGCGTGTGTAACATCAGCATGCTGGTAATATGGCTACATGTGGGTGTTGCAAAGAAAGGCACACTTCAGCCTCTTACGATTAGCAAGGAGCTGCTGCTGGCTGCTCCAATCTTCAGCTGTTGATGAAAGCTACCAGTGCATTGTGAAGCCTGGCGGCTGGCTATGTGAGCATCGATTGGGTTGTACTTCTTAGCTGTACATTTCCTTCGTTGGGTTACCAGGGCTGCTAATTTGTAGAAAGGGCTGATATTCAACTTGATTAGTGTTGGGTAACTACTTTGATGTTTTCGCTAGGATACCCTTGCTGTCTGCTTTGTGACACACCTTTTTAAAATGGATTATTTTTAAGGATCTAGTTACAGAAAAGTGTCATTAGGGCATCGTTCACTACCGAACCATCTAAACCAGGGCTCGGCAAATTTTTCGGGCTACTAGGCCATTCAGGAGGTCAAGAAGGCACACTGGGCCAGAAGAGACCACGCCCACTCCACAGAGCTGCCCGGAGGGAGTGTGGCCAGACGAACAAGCAGTCGCAACAGAAGCACAAATGCAAACGGGAATTATAGGGGTCGACATGCATCACCCCTTCTCGGTCAGCCACTTCGGTTTCATGCAAGTGCCTGATATCAGTTCTGAAAATAAACACAGGCTACAGACAACTTGAGCTGCAACTAGCAGTAATGAATGGGAATAAAACCGTGGCAATTAAATTAGGCCGGATCTAGTAATAAATAACTATGGGGCGTTTGGCCGGACTGTAGTACTAGCTAGGCCATATCTGGCCTAAAGGCTGGAGTTTGCCGACCTCTGATCTTAACAAAAAGGTTGCTCTATAAGCACATACCCCCCCCCCTTAACTCTGTTCACATATTTTGTGTGTATCTTAGGCAGCTTATCTTTATTGGCACCATGCTAGTAACCATAATTTAGGCATGTCAGGTCAACCATCTAATTGCATTAGGCCATCCTTTTAAATTTGTGGGCATTTAAGCACATAATGGAAAATATACAACCCTAGTATATTGTTGTCGATCATCTATCACATCTTATGGCAAACTGAAGTTATCATATTAGGTCAGGCCGCCAATCACTTCGTGCATCGCACCCCTCCCCCACTAAAGCTGACCAGTGGTGTCATAATTGAGCCCTCTCTTTCTGTTTCTTTTTTTTCAAGACCGTTCGTGTATAGCTACATTGACTTTTTGGCATTGTCCTCACTTTATATCGAGTCTTAACTCTTTTCGACTTCTTCTCTATAAAGTAAAGAGGAGTAAATGTGGCTGAACCGATAGCCATCGATGTAGACATGCTCCACTGGGAGTAAAGAAGTAGAAATCTTTGTCTCGGCTTCTGGAGTTGACCTCCAAGGCATACTGAAATCAACCGTGCTAGCTGCTTACTTACTAATTCTGACTAGCAATCTTTTTTCTCTTCCTGCGTCCAGCCATTTTGCCATTCCTGGCAATTGAAATCTTCTGGTGATCAGACCTTCAGATCGTATGCACCGATTAAAGCTCGACTCTTTTCCTGCTCTTGTCACCACCTGCATTGTCTTTGTTTCATTTAAGTCTCAGCTAAAGACATGTGTGTTCTGCTCAGCTTTCCGTGTGCCCCAGTAAACTTGTATTCTCTTTTCTTGCGTGCTTTGCACGCTTACCTATGCACGATTTAGTGCATGTTACTAACCCAGGGGTCCTACTAACGAGTACACCTGGGTGTCTTCTTGTGTGCTTATGGTTGTCCAAGCATGATGCCTGAGTACCTTTAATTCTTGTCTAAGAATAATACATTGCTTCAACTCTCGGCTAGTGCTTATCTTGCAGCAAGTTGTGAAGCACCTGGATAGAGATTCAGTTATCAGAGGGTGCTAAACAAAAGCCATTCTTTTTATTACTATTATCTCTTCCTCTAGTAGGCCAAAATTTCCTCTCGGTCTCTCTCTCTCTCTCTCTCTCTCTCTCTCTCTCTCTCTCTCTCTCTCTCTCTCTCTCTGTCTCTCTGTCTCTCTCTGTCTCTGTTTATCTGTCTATCTTTGTCCTCTCTCTTTATATATGCGACTCCCTCTTCCTCTCTCACTCTATCTTTTCTTGCAGTGAGTTGTGAAGGGCCTGGACAGAGGCTCAGTTATAGTAGGGTGCTAAGCAAAAGGCAATCTTATTATTATCATTATTATCTCTTCCTCTTTTATCCCAACATTTTCTCTCAGTCTCTCTATGTCTGTCTGTCTTTGTCTTGTGTGTCTTTATATATTTGACTCCCTCATCATCATCATCATCGTCGTCATCGTCATCTCTCTCTCTCCCTCTATATATATATATATCTCTCTCTCTCTCTCTCTCTCTCTCTCTCTCTCTCTCTCTCTCTCTCTCTCTCTCTCTCTCTCTCTCTCTCTCTCTCTCTCTCTCTCTCTCTCTCTCTCTCTCTCTCTCTCTCTCTCTCTCTCTACCTCTCACCATTTCCTTATCGCTCTGTCCATGCCAACTTTGCCTTTCTTTTATTGTATCCCACCTCGCCCTTTGACTGCCTTGCTCCATCGTCGTTCTAAGTTGTATGCTTTGACTTTGACTCCATCCACTCACTATGGTAGTGCAGTGTTCACTCATTTGGTGTGTGGGCTGGTGGAGCTGTCGTCCTTAGGCATGCATTAGTTACTGTTTATCGTTTGCTTGCTGTGTTTACTGCTAGACAATACAAATACGCTTCAAATTCATGCAGTGCAGATCATCTGCAATGTTCTTTTTGCTCCACCTTTGGTTGGTGTGGATCAAATACCACTGCAGTCAGCGTATGTAAGAGCTTTGGATGTGTCTCGACTACTTTTTTAATTTAGTATATGTGTCGGGCTTGACTTGCCATGCTTTCTCATGCTGATACAACTCAAGCAAGCTCTGCTGCTTTGACTGTGCCATAATTCTGGTGTTCTATCTTATTTGCATGTCTACTTGTCTCTCTCATCTCCAGGCATATAGTGTTGAACTACGTGAGCATGTGTGTATAGGTGTGGGTCTGGGTGGGGGGGGGTGTGTGTGTGTGTGTGTGTGTGTGTGTGTGTGTGTGTGTGTGTGTGTGTGTGTGTGCATACGGTATGTGTGTGTGCGCGCACGTGTGTGTGCGCGCAAGTGTGTGTGCGCGCACGTGTGTGTGCGCGCACGTGCGTGTGCGCGCACACGCACGTGCGCGCACGTGCGTGTGCGCAGGCATGTGTATCTATGTGTTTTGCTGTGAACGTCCCCAGTAAAAAATAACTGGTTGCTGAAATGCTAGCGAGTAGTTTCATCATCCGGTGTGCATGTGACTTGCAGCGGAGCTTTTTCTTATCTTGTTAATGTTCTACTTACAAATCGGAAAAAAAATAGATTGAAGGGAGAAGGCTACCATAAAAATAGCAGTCATGACTGTTCCCTGATGAAGAACGACTTTAATAATGTGCCTTACAAAGTATTATATGCTTTTCATTTTAGTGCACCGTGGCTGCATAGAGATGATCGCCAGCAACTTTCAGATAGCCTGGAGGAGATATACATGTATGGCCTGTGAGCAAATCGTTGGCAGACCTGAGCACTTTGTTCGGCGCTTTCTTGGCTTAATTCATAATGTCTCGGCTCTCACATCATCTTTGTTATTATGCTACTCGTTATACGAATTGTACAGCTTCTCTTTTCTCACATTGGGGAAGCCTAAACTATCCTCATCTTATTTGCGGCTGTTGCGACTTCTACTCTTCGTTACAGCTGCCAGTTAGGTGGAAAACCAGGTGCCACTTGTTCTCTTGCCGTGAGCTCATAGCTACTTCTGATTACAGCAGCCATATTGGAGAAAGCATCGTGTATCTTTGGGTGGAAAAAATAAGGGACTTCGTCAGCACTAAGTTACACTCACAGGACGCAGGTAACTTGGTCTTTTGAAAAGGTTGTAGCACTGAAGTTTACACGGTTATTTCCAACGTATGGTGTCTGAGGTGACAGGCCCCAAAAATGGGCATCGTTGTTGTATTTGATGCTGAAACACTCATCAGCTCTAAGCTCCAAGGTAGACTCCGGCAGATCTGGCTCCTAATCATCTACATCCATTTGATCCTCCTGATCCCCTTCGGAGCAGCATGCTGGGATGGAGGCCTTAGTTATGGAAAACATTGCGAATGCATGACGATGCAGAATGGAAAATCAATAGCACATGTTTAATGCAGAATATGGGCGATCAATAGTGTATGCTTAATGGAAAAGCGAGAGTAGTTACTTTACCTCATGCTTGGTTTGCTCATGACCTTTTCTCTGGATGCTTCTGAGTGATAACCCAGCACTGAGTGCCCTTGTTAGGATATATGCGCCAGGCAGATGGCCCTTCAGGTGTCGTAGCAATAATAGTCCTGTGCTTTATCTGCACTATATTTGGCTATTATGTTGTCCCAGGCTAACCATTTAATGGTCATCATCCTTTTTATAATTGGTAACTGGACAATTCGGCTTGTGCTTCTTCGAATAGTCCTGCGATGAATTGTTTTCGCCCAGCTGGGCCCGAACAATCGCGCACGCTGAATTGTTCGTTCCGCATTGTCCATGCCGAATTGTCCTGCGACGCATTATCCTAGAACCCTTTCATTCACACGAGTGGTGCACATCTGAAGACCTCCAAGTCAATTATGTGTGAACAGTCCAGCAGTTAACTTGTAAACCGATTAACTGTATGCACATAATTTATCCCCACCAAAAATGAAGCAACAGATACTAGTCTTAGCAGGTGCTCATAATTACTGATCGCTTAGACAGCTAAAAATAATGCTAATCTTTGACAGTAATTTGACCCAAACTCTCGATACTGGTAAAGTAAATTTGCTTTTTTGATCTGAATCAGATTTGGCTGTACAATTTCGCTGGCTGTGTACTTCACGATGTGCTAACCCGTGGTAATTGCTTAAGCAAGCCATAAAGCGTAAATGTAGATATTGTGTTCTCTTGGGGTGCCTAAAAAAACTAATTATTGTTATTAGTATTACTGCATTATAATTCTGAAGATGAGCTTTGCAAAAGAATTAACTCAATGAGACAATTAATTTCCTGCAGCAGACATCACTCTATCTATGGTCACCTCACAATGTCAAGTGGTCTTTTTGAAGATCGGTGAGCTGTAAAGCAATCCGGGATGTAAACCTATGAGAAGTAAAGGCTTTAGCCTGGGTCGGCAGTTATGAACGCCACCTTGGACAATGATTTGGTTAACGCCTTCCAAATTTATTCTGTCAACCCTGTTGTCCCAGGATGCTGCCGCAATAATAATCAGTGTTGGTTCAATCTAGGGCACTTTCTGCCTCTTGGTTAAAGGGAGCCACGTTAGCCTTGAGATACTGCCAGTGACCCGGAGCAAACCCGTGTAATTGCCATGCGCATATAATTTATCGTACATTCACTTCTATCTGTGCCAGCTATATGCCTTAAATGCTCATAGTCCAGTTGCAAGCAATGTACGATCTAAGGCCTAGTGTATGAGCCTTGCTTCACGTCGGCTCGTTCAGTAGCCAGATCGTTTGCAGTTCTCAAACTGTCGATACGATTTGCCTTTGTTGCTAGCTGAGGAAAGCTGCATTTTGATCCTGTAGCCTGGTGAGTGTTCATACTGTTCTGTGCTAGCATGGTGACGACTTTGCCATCATTTTAAATAGACAGAGTCAGTCTCTACTGCTCTCTCCTTAGATTTTTACACGTTCGGTCGAGTTTTCTTGGGTTGCAGTGCAATGGACCTCTAAAATAGGTCCTTTAAAAAGGAGGTCGTGGCACAACTGACATGCGTGACGAGCTTGACCATTGCATGGTTTGTGTGTATTAATTCACTGCCTTGAGGATGCCGTCCGGCCGGCAAAGCATGCATGCTCTTGTCCCTCAACTAGATCGAAGATGTGTGGTGCTTTCCTGTATGGTTTATAGTGGGCTTGCTAAGCCGACTGATCAATATCAACGTTTTAACTTCAAATGTCGAGCTTTCTTCTGCTGAGCTGACACTCTGAATTTCAAAATGACGAGTCCGGAGGCCCTAGATGATGAGTCATTTGCTGTGTGTTTTTTGCCCATTCGCTGCTGCTTTCGCTTAGCTTTGTAGCTGGTGAACGTCATAGCAGTTTGCTTTCGTTCTAGCTGACCCGGGAACAAAATTTCGTCGTCATCACGTTACAAATGAGACAGACTTTGATGTCGATGACGTCGAGCATGCCGAAATTGGCGCCGCTGAATGCATCTCACTCAGCCGAATAGTCAACGAGAAAAGCTGCCACGGCAAGTTGGAGCACTTCATTGCTTGAGGAACTTCCAAATCCAGTAACAACCTGTCTACGAGGAGGGTGTGGGCCTCGTTCTGCTCGTTACCGATTTTAGTGTCCTTCAAATGTGATACTTCTTTGGTCTTGTGATTGCAATGATATGCACAGGAAATTCTTGGTTGGCAAGTTTGTGAAATTGCCTGGGTTTATTCTGCTGAAATTGTTTTGCATAAGACTTCTCTAGTTATATGTTCGTTGGCAATGAGGTGTTTGTGTACCCCTTTGGATGACTTTCATGCCTTCTCACTACCTCGTTTGCAATTGATAGCTGAGAAAGAATAACACTACGTAACACGATTTTACGTTCTTGCTTAGTAAGCCTTATTTCCTAATTGGTTATTCGTCAGCAGTATAGAAAATGGTTTTACCCAACAAACTTGGCTCTTGTGACCAGGACAGTTATACATTTGAAATGTACAAATGTCCACTGAGAAGTCAGACAAATTCGCATCGTTTGGTTCACACTTGAAAAAACAACAAATGAATCAAAAGTTAATGGCATTTATTTGCACATTCTGTATCCAAAATGGCCTGACGGTATATTGAAGTATTTTTTTCGAGATTGGTGATTTTACTATTAAATCACTCATAAATCAACCCCCGGCTGTTGCTCATCATCATCATCGAAATGCAGTCGTGGTTCCTGTGTTCAAAGTCCAGTTAATCCTGATGGAAGCTCTTATATTGTTCATCCGAGTAATACCTCACTGTTCTCCTCTAATTTATTAACGTGAGCTCAGAGGATATGTATGGGCTTTGAAGGACATTGTGCAGCCCATTGTGTTGCAGATCTTTGCTATACTCCCAGCCAGTTCTACTTAGTTTTTTGCGTAGTGATCACCCTGAAAGCCCTAAACTGTGACGAAGCTGATCCGGAGCCAATTTCTCCTTATTAGTGAGCATTTTTGGAAATTCTTTTACTCAGCGATCTTGTTCATCTGTTGTCATGCAAAGACACCGACTTTGACCTTTCCTTCATGCAGCTTAGGAAGTAGGTGTTAAAGTTACTCAAAAGCTGCCGACTCCTTGACTAGAGCTACGACAAATTGTTCATAAGGCCTAATTGTATGTGCACTAGTTGCGTCAGTAGCTCCCGAGGTTCTGCCAGTGGTTCCTACTTGATATCGTTACTGCAGAAAACTCGGACTATTAGAGTCAGACCTAGTCCAAGCTGTGGAATTGCGCATTTCCCTTATGTCCTTAGCAGGAAAGCTTGGTAAAAACCGCCTTGGAGGCTCACAAGGAAAGCCACCATTTTGCAACCTCCAATGACATTCTATCCAAATGCATGATACCTCAATACGGGCAGAAAGGTCTTGCCTCTGTTGCAATCCTCAATAGCGTGTGCCAGAGTGAAGGAGGTGGAGAGAACAAGTGCTTGTTCTTACAGTGGAACAGCACAGATCTGAGGCTCTTCAATGATCTATCAATGTCGATATGCCACTCATTCTAGGAGCAGGGGATTCCTATAGTCTCGAACGCACTGGTCACATCTTTGAAGACAAAGATTCCATCTTGACAGGTCATCTCACCACTTCATGCCGACCTGCACTGGCTACCAATCAAGCAGTTTATCGACCTTAAGGTTCTGTCACTTATTTTTTCGATCCCTTTGTTCTCTGGCTCCAACCTACCTATCAGAACTACTCCCCCACCAGGCTAGGCATCGTGCGATCTGCTTTTCTGAATCCAATCATCCTGTTATACTTAGTACGAACCTCAAAACCTTTGGAGACCGTGCTTTTAGTTCACACACTCCCAAAGCCTGGATATCACTCCCGACTGACGTCTCGATATCTCCCTGACATGACAAATTTTTTTTTAAGCGGAACGTACACTTGTTTACTACAGCATTTAGTGGTTCCTTGCTCTTATTTCCCCTTTGTGTGCTTATTTATATGTGCTGACACTGTGCCTGCTACTACTAACCATATCAGCATGTTGACCCTTTGCAAGTCACATCTAAAAATGTTATGCTTGATGACATTGCAAATGTTACCGCTAAGCATTTGGTTATGTTGTCTTTACAGCATCTGTAAAGTGCTCTGTACGAGAGTCAGTTTTCTGAGGGGGCAATACAAACGTAGTATTATTGTTATCATTATTATTATTATTAAGAAGCTGGAGAAAGCTGTGGTAAGATCGTATGGGTTTTTATACTCAGCTTCACAGAGATTAAGTTCTCTGAAGGCACTGCGCAAATGAATTAAATATTTTTTCGTTGTATTTATATGTGCTGCTATTGTTTGACGATGGCCGGTTGTGCTTGAAGTAGTGAAAGGTATGCTGAGTTCGGGGGATGTTACACCAAGGTGGCACATGAAAGAAGGTCTGGATATACAAGAAATGCATTCTTGCCAGTCCGACCCATGGAATGACCTGCCATTCAGGTATAGCAGCTGCTGAAGTGGTCAGCTGGCTTCTGCCAAATGGTTTGGATAGCAAACTAAATGGCTCTTATTCCTCCCTGTCCAATCTTTTAAAAGAACAGGGTAACATTAAAATAATGAAGCGGTGAGTTATTGCCTGCTCACAAACTTTTCTTTTGTGAGCAGAACAGTGATAAATATGCAACTTATTTATTGTCCAGACATTGCAGATACAGCTTCTGCTAAAACAAAGTCTGGTCTTAAATCAATAAAATCCGGGTTTTAGTATACAATGTATTTTGTATGCATGCATGCATGCTAGTAAATCGTTCTGTAACCAAACTCAAATCAAATTACCATTTGTATTAGATACCTTTATTGTTGATCGCTCGACAAAGTCGTAGAGGCATGGCATTGATCAGTTGTCCTTCATATTATTTTATACAAAATGATTACCTTCCTTTTTGGCAAAATTAATAGTAGCATAAGTAGAAGAGCCTTAAGCACGTCGATTCAGTTTAGATCCTGCTACCTAAGTGAATGTATGACTGCATTTTTTTGAGATGGCATAAAAAGACAGCAAGAATCATGCTGATGCATTTTGCCGTGTCTGTTGCCAATTTATCAAGAGAGGGGCGAGAAATACTTCGGAAGCAGCTGCTAAGATATGTGAGGCATAGAAGGTATATTTTGGTATGTATGTTGGTTAAGGACAAATGCGGGAGACTTTATTTCACCTTCAAGAAGTGTAAGAATGCTGTGGACGGTAGGATGAAAAGTTGCTGCTCGAAATTGTATGTTATATATCTAACTAGCTTATTTAACAGCCTCTTTTGTATAGCAACAGAAGAGCCTCGGAGGCTATCACTACTGCTTGCAGCGGCAATAAAGGATTGCCCACCACAGATTCGAACCTGCGACTTTGGTCCCAAGGTCATAAAAAGCAACTGCCTTACCTAGTGTGCCATCATGGCTCACCATGTATAGGAATGAAATAAATAAATCCTGATTGAGTTTTAGTAATTTTAGTTATTCATCATTACAATTTTACTTTATTCTTCGTAAGATAGGCAATGGGGTCAAAAGAGTTCATGAAGTTTTCTAAACATTCCTAAACTTTCTAAACTAAACTTTCCTAAACATTGGTAGGAGCCCTCTGACCAACCCTCAAGCAATTGCTGCGACCGCATGGTTGACCCCTCCAAGTGGTGGACAGGCAAGAATATCCCTACTAGCATACATCCAGACATGCATCCTTTGTCTCGGTGCCATACTGCCCTGAACTTCCCATACCCGCCCCTCCAGAGAGAGGCCAGACGTCTTCAGAAGAGAACAGCAAGGAGTCAGAGGGCAAGCAAGGCTTTGTAGATCCACGTGGCAATTTCATATGTTTAGCTGAGAAGAGAAGCACATTCTACCCGTTCTACCAAAGAGGCCGTAACGATTTTATCAGAGATCTTGGTCTCGTCTTGTCCAATGCCGAGCTTTTGATCTTTAAGCTGAAGTAGTGGAACTTAATGATGATTTGTGGTCATTTTCTATCACTTCTGAGGCATAAGCAATTGGGAAGTAACACTTGCTGCTCAACCCAGTAACAAAGATGGAAATTTAGAGCAGTTTCATAGTCCTACATAACTAAAAAAAAAACCAGCCTTGCCGGGCTTAAAGGCTGTTTCTAAAAATTGAGCACCCACTTAACTAGGTATTGTGCTTTTTATTGGCTGACTAAACATCACGGCTATCCTGCAGCCAGCTTGCAGCACGACCCCTGAATGCAATTAAGTGAGCCACACTCTGCCTAATCTGATCAAGTTTGCTTTTATGCTCACTCATCATACTGTGTCGCTAGGAAAGAAGATCATGCATTGCATGGGTTAATTTTCCAAGATAATGAGTATATAATGTCGTGCTGTGCCCGCGAGCCAACTTGAACTGATTTTTAGGAGGTGCTTGCTCTGACATCTATCATGGTGAGCCTCTAACGGACAGGCGTAGCACTTTTCAGGCACACATGGCAGCCATCACTGGAAAGGATCAGGTATGGAGCCTAAATGTAATTTTGCTGCAATCGAGCTTGAGTCATCCTATGCCCTAGCAGTGTGGTCACTCACGGGTTATTGGGTATGTGCACGGCAAATACGTCTGCCTTGCTGTTTATTTTTGATAATCTGGTAATGTGTGTGATATCAACTATTTATAGTTGCTCTTGTCGTAAAGTTGCATGAGACCATGCAAGATTGTTTACCTAATAGTGTTGCTCAGTACTGGGCCTACTAAGACTGCAAGCTACTGCTGGGATTTAAGCCCTGGACATGATGTGGAACTTGTTGCTGCATAAGTTCTGTGGAATCGGTTACAGTTCAATCATATAGTTAAGGCTTCCATGGTAGCCTATCCCATAAGTCACACAGCATGCATATCTTATGGTTAATACAACATCTGATAGCTTTCCAGGTGCTTGTCGTGCTAGAGAAACTTATGGAGAACAAGAAAGTAGCTGCAGCTACACATAACATCGTCGCCTACAGGATCGAGCGTGGGGACATCACCATACAAGGTTGCGATGACGATGGTGAGACCCGTGCTGGCTCCCGTGTGCTACATCTAATGAAAGTAAGCAGCCCTGTGCTCTACACCTCTCCAAACATGCTGTGTTGAACCGATGCAGGAGTCTCGCTAGTCATCCATCAAGAAACCGAGTTGTTACATCAAGCGTTGTCGCCTGCGATTGGCTTATCTGCCAAGCACAGAGGATTTGCCGGCTGCCATGAGTTATTAACCTCTGAGCTTGTTGATATAACTTCTGCTCTGGGATAGTACCTGCTAAATTGTGTAATTGCATGCAAACTGTGTAGTCACTCATCGATTAGCCTGTCATGTTTGAATGGTTCGCCTTTTAACTGCATCGCTAGAGACGGATTGTCGTGCCTTTCTTTGCATTGTGGGTGTCGATATGGCTGTCTGTGGGGCTAAATCGAGCCGGGCCTATATAGTTTTCCCGAAGTCCTGCATGGCATATTGCAATGAGGGCTGAGAAGAAACATCCCATGTAGACCTTGGAAATTGAACAAATACAAATGCCCTCACCGGAGGGCACCCCTTAACTGCTTTGCTGGTTTCCGCCACAGCTTCTGATTGTCACGGACTGCCATTTGTGCGATTGCCACAATTTCTTTCAGCTAACCGGTGCAAAGAATGTGATGGTGGTAGTATCACGCTGGTATGGAGGCATACTCCTCGGTGCCGACCGGTTTAAGCATATCAACAACTGTGCAAGGATCATCCTAGAAGAACACGGGTATATAAAGGGAAACAAGGTTAGGGGGTGTAATCTGTCTTTCTGCATAATCCTGATCTGCATGAGTTGCTCCACTTCGTCTTGTGGTTTTGCTCTTTGAATGTCCTAGGGTACCTAGTTGACGTTGACTGTTTTTTCGCAGACAGCATATGCTAGTGTTGCACACCATAACCACCTCTGCCTAGATATTCGTGGTTGCTCTACGACTGTGATCAATTGGCACGGGTTGAACACACAGCTGGTTAGAAGAATTCCGTGGACGTGCTGAGTCACGTGCCTGAGTCTGTTCCTGCATATCTCTGTATGTGCAGGCTCCTTAGTTATTGCTGTTTCACTAGTGGTTTGTTGTCAGTGGCTTGGTAGCCAATGAAATACATGCTCCAATCTAAATACAAATGCCAATGTGTGTTTTGCTCTGCAAATCCTGAACTAAGCAAGAGGCTTTTTTCTTGTTCTCTTGTTATATAATCGGACATGTCTGGCTTCTGAATACCTATCTGGACACGTGTTCATATGTAGCTCTTCTCTGTAACCAGGGCTGTAGTGAAGGCTGTAGTCCGGCTGAAGCCGGACGGTACGCCACCTCTTGTTAACAAATTTTAGAGGTTCAGCCACGTGTTTCCTTTGCTGAATGGGCTTCGATGGCTCCCGGTCGATCACAGATACGGAATAAAGCTCTTATGCTGAGCCACAAGGCCCGCTGCAGCCTAGCTTCTTCATACGTAGCTGAACTACTGCACCAGCTTCTGCTTCCTCGCTCGCCCAGGTCTTCTACGGACAATAACCATTCCTATGCTTAATGACCGTTGACTGCAGAAGCTTTTGCTCAGCCGGCCTTAGACCATGGAACTCACTTCTACAATTCTTACGCCACGACATCCAGTCTCCTGTTACCAACAGTGGCGCATCCTTTCCAGCCGCCCCGAGCTATGTTTTCTCAGTTATTCACCAACTCGACTGCCCTCCTGACTCAGCTATGCTTCTCACTTCCTCTTTGTTTAGTGTTGGCTACCGCATGCGTAAGGAACGCCGCTTGGGCTTTGAGTGTGCTATAGAAAACTCTCATGCGTAACACCCACATAGTCTTGGGGAATTTTTTTAGGTACATGCCGAGATACTGTACCTTACATTTGCACTTAGTCCTGATTATAATTGACTGACTCAGGCAAGGTTATGGTTCAGCCTTTTAAATAGTTCAGCCACCTGTACAATTGCCTTCCCACGGTTCAGCCACCTTTACAATCGCCTTCCCACACCCATATGTCACCAGCAGCCTTAATTGTAAGAAAATTAGCCTGTTTTCTTGGAGTGCAGTAAGAGCCCAAAGAGGCTGCTGCTGCTGCAGCTAGGTGAGATAAAGCTAAACTGTGGTGGCTCCCCCCCCCCCTGGTCTAGGTGAGAATGTTGATGTGTGTGTGTTTTTTGACCAGGAACAACTTCAGCTTCTTTAGTAAAGGAACCCGACATTGAGTGTGCTGGGTTTAAATACGAGTGTAGCAACCATATTTAGGAGGACTGACTGGTGAGGTTTCCAGATTTTGGCTACCGAGCTAATATCTATTCAAAGTAGTCTAGCCTCTAAATGGCCAGGTAGATAGTAATATCCTGAGCTAGCTAGCCGTTTTGATAAGTGGCCCGAATTCTGGAGAGAGAGAGAGAGAGAGAGAGAGAGAGAGAGAGAGAGAGAGAGAGAGAGATGGGGTGCATAGCTGGCTGTGCATTCAGTTTTCAGAACACATCTGTTAACAGCAATTCGGTCATCAAAGATAACACCAGATTGCAAGCACCTGAAGATAATCTCACTGCCGTAGAGAGATGCTAACCAGAGAAGGGCTACAGCTGGCCTTGGAGGAGGACCACAGCATCCTGTTTGCTCCAAGGTTGCAGACAAGGACATAAACAAAGACAGGTCTCATTCTAGCAATTCAAACCGCATACTGCACCGTTTTTTTAAATGACTCCGGCCGTGCCCCAGTGCTCTTCTGCAATGATTCTTCAATGTGTACTTTCCCTTTCAAAAGCGATCCCTCGGAGCGATCAGATCCCTCGGAGCGATCAGTCGGGCAGTTGCTTCTTGCAGATGGATGCGCATGGGCTCGTCAAAATATTTGACTTGATCACACTACTTTGCAAAATGTAGTGTGATCAACTCAAATATTTTGACTTGATCGCTACTGACTGAGGACTGGTGTATAGTGGCCGTTTGCAAGCTGTTGGCTGAGGAATGCTGTGTCATGGGCTTGTACGGAGCAGCGCAAACAAATAATTACTATGCCAGGCAGCAATAACGCAAGTGCTTAACTTAGCATCGCCGTGAGTTGGGATAAAGGTCAGCGATAATTAACGCCAGATTTTTTTTCGGTTTTATGAATTAACGACCTCGAGACGAGCATGTGCATAATTGATGGACAAAATCAAATACAAGGTGATCAAGGTTTCTAAAATTCGGAACAAATGTCGGATTACTATTACACTGATAGGAACTAGAAGGCTTGCTATTTGCTAAGCGGTTCGGGGCGGTCAGCTGCCTGTGGAGCCAGCGGCTGGATTTTGAGAATTTGCTTTATTAGTAACGACTAGAGCCATAAGGAGCCCACTGGGGCTTGGAGAGAGAGAGGCAGAGAGAGAGAGAGAGAGGCAGAGAGAGAGAGAGAGAGTTGATGGACTTGGGCGATCTTATGTGATGCTGCTGATGCATTGGGCCACCTCGCCTGCCGGAGGAAGGGGCTGAAGGGGCAGAACCGACAGCAGAGGGGGATACGAATCTCCAGCTGTAGCCCCTTCGAGGTCATTGGCTTAAGATGGTTGCAGCTTTGCAGTCTCTCTTCCCGAGCCCTCACTCACGACGGCGCTTCTGATTGAGAGCACAAATTACAAGACTCTGGCTATTTGTTGAGCGTTTTGCCTGAGGGCGATTTTTCGTCGGTCGTGCTCGTTGTCGCATTTGCTGTCGAGTCTCTTTGAAGTATTCTTACCCTTTTTTAGCTTTAAAAGACGTTGCAGCCAAGTTATAGTGAAGCTTCGTCGATTGGACATGTGTGCACATCGCCATATTTTTGCTTATGTTACAGGCAGACGAGAAAGAAGCTCAAGTCAGGAGCAGCAAGAAATCCAGATGAACTTCAGGCACCGATCGCTCTGCTTGCAGCAGCGCCATTCGTGAAATTGTGCTTGTGCCGTATTGATGCCAGCCTCTTCGGAAGTGCGAAGTGTGAGCCTGCGAAGGAATGCAAGTTTTGCACATACCGTTTGCAGGATTTTAGTATCATACAATTACTATTTATGTCTCAAGCTGGTCCTTTTTATAACGAGGCACCTTGTGACTCTGATTTGTTGGACATTAGGCAAGGACTGCTGTTTCTTCCTCAACTGACTAGACATTACGAGGTGGTCTTTTGTGTTTTACTTTAAAGAATCGTGCAAAGGATGTCATATGTGAGGCATAATCCAGCAGGACTCTGTGCATCTCTTGCTGCGGGTGCGGTCGCATTTGCATTTTTGCTTAGGAAGCAAACGTTTGCAATGAGTCATTTTGTATAAGCAGTATGTCGACAGCACGTGGAAGATCATGGCATTGGTTAATTGTTGCGTGTTTATGCGTTTCAAACTAGTGTGATGCGTCGTGGCGTCTAGTCCCGTGCAATTGCAATACGCAACCTAACGACGTTTCGGAGCTTTAAAAGCCCTGCTGCCCACTGAAGCAGCAATGCTGCCTACCCTTCTAAGGCCCTACCTGCATTATCGAACCCCCTTCTGAGATTATCAATGCTGCTACTCAGCTGCAGCTATGAGAGAGGCCTGTGAGTAAACCCGGATGCCATCCATCTAATATACTCGTTGAGCTCGTTGCTTAAAGCCTGTATTACATTACTGCCGAACTTCCTGGTATGATCGTGCCACGAATTCCAATGAGGCATACGAAAAATTTAAGTACCACAGTTAAGTCGATTAAGTTGTTAAGTCAAAAGTGATCCCAATGCATAAAGGACTTGCCTCTGATCGGTATTGTTAAATCGATGAAAATTCAGATCATGCACTTTATTTGAGACCAGTTATCATTGCGATGCTCACCGTTGTTGCTATGAGCTGTTTCGCGGACTCTCGGTCCGGGGAAACGTATAGTTAGCCTTTCTAGAGTCGAAGCAAGCCCCCATAAAATGTGTCTGGAACAGTATTTTGTGAGCACTTACGGTATCCTTGACCTTGTGGTGATTGCTCTCACTGTTCATCCTCGGAAGAGTACGGCAAGGAGTTTTCAACGGATGGGTATAGTAAAACCAGATACTTCACAAAGTAAAACCTAACAACTAAGTAGCCCGTGTTTTTAAAAGGTCGTCTGCCTTGTTCCTTGGCCAAATAAACAGTAATATGCAAGGCCCCATTTTGTAAATGCTAGCACATTAGTTTGTCTAATGTAGGATATCAGAAATGCAGGCAAGGAAACTCAGAAAGATTATGTATACCGGGTTTCGAAGATTGTGTAGCACTGCTTCTGATACATTGCTCACGGCTTCAATGCAGCTTTTAAGTGAGTGGGTATAGATTAAAGCAAATAGCCACTACAGCTTGGCTTTCTGGATACCAGGGCAATAAAGGTTCGTGCTTGAGTGACGCTCTCTCAAACCTGCAACTGAAGGTGCCGCTAAGAGTAAAAGTCTCGTGATTTATAAACAGGACTAATAGTAGACAAGAGGTAAACGTCGGCTGACTGAACAGCCCATTTACATTGAGGCAGAAAACCCTGACTATCACCCTCGCTTTTAGTGGGCAATAACGGATTGCCTGCTGCAAGACTTGAACCAACAACCTGGGTCGTAATAAGCTAGCTCCTAACTACACGGTTGCCATCCAAGTCGCTTCTAAAGCGCCTTAAGTGAACCAAGTCTCTGTCCAGGTGCAGGAATAACCAAGGGCAAACTAACAACGTGCACGGTATCGCGCTTAAAAACCTGCAAAAGCTTAAACACATCACGCGTAGACCAAGGCGCAAAAGTACACGTGAAGCCATTCATTGCTACCGTTTACTAGCCTGCCCTGAACGATGCACCGGTAGTGACGCACGCAAAGTACACGCGGGAACGAAAAAGAATTCCATTAGGGCGAAAGGAGAGCGGGTCGGAACAGGTGCATTTTTAGCTGGGGAAAAGTGATTAAGGCCTGTGGAATCGGCTATGACTTCTACGCCGACGATACTCATTGTACTTGTTAAAACTACCGGAATGCTGCTTCAGCGACCGATAAACAGCCCGCTTGCCTTGCAGGCAGACATTCTGTCATGGGCGTCGGCAAATTTCCCTTAACTAAATGACAATAAAACCTGACTCCTACTCATTGAAAACTCCAAGCGTGCGGCTTGACTAAGAGACTGAACTCTTCTGATAAGTTACGTAGCTGTGTGACAGGCACTGTGTGCTCGCAATGCAGTTATCTTCTTTCGCAAAGAAGACTGCCTCCACAGTTAGCTATCGCGTCCGATCCCTATCTAAGATTGGAGTCTGTCTAGCGCGGTGGCTTGCAAACATATTAACAAGCTCCCTGGTTCCTCCTAGGCTGTATTACTGCAAATCAATTTTGGCTGGGCGACATAATAAAGCCACTTATCACCACTGTAGCTGTTGATAAATGTGGGTGTAAGGCTAGCTAATAAATCCACGAGGTTTGGCAATGTGTCTAGTTTGCCGAAGAAGCTGCGATGGCTCCCGGTCGATGAACGGACACCGAGCTAAGTTCTTAGGCTGACACACAAGGTCATACCTAGCTTATCCGTCCTTCATACCTGGCTTACCTGCAGCACGAGTTTTAGCCTCCTCGTGCCCTCTGGTCCTCTACGAGCAATGATTTAGCATCTCCATTGCTTCGCTCAAAGATCATTAGCGACAGGAAACTTTTATCAGCCGGTCCTAGACTGTGAAGCTCGCTTCTGCAATCTTTTCGAAACGACATATATTCTGCAGCTGCAGACTACGGCGCCTCATTTCCAGCCCCCTTCCGGCTGCTACTTCCATGCCACTCACTTCTTCGACTGCCCTCCTGGCTTAGCCACGCTCTTCCTTTTCTCTTTCTGTCACCCGAGATAAATTCTGTTGGCTACTGCACGTTACTGACTGACGCGTATGCTTGTGTGCTCTGCAGAAAATTCCCTTCCGTAACGCACACTTAGTCCTTGGCGTTTTGTGGAGTTAACATGGGGAATATACATTAAACTACATTGACGGAGACTTAAATGATGCGAAGGAATTGCACGTGTGGTAGAAGCCAGAAGCGATTTCCAGACTTTTGGTGCATCCGAAATGGAGCCCCGATCGCCAAAGCGTTCCAATCGCTTCCGAGGAGCAGGTGCGATGATTGAAAGCCGATGAGCTGGTGGTTCGAAAGCACACGGAGGAGCAAGGAGGTCAGATACGTTGGCTGGTGCAAGCGAACCAAGTAATCTGTAATCTGCCAGAAAGAAGGCCTTACAAGTTGACTAGATGCCTGATCGGATGCCCACAAAGCTTAAAAAAGAGGTGAGTGGTATAGCAGCGAAGTGTTACTGTGGCTCCGGCAGCGTCGGTAGATCCAGGGAGCCTCAAAGAGGTACAAGCGGAGATACAAGCGTGGACAATGAGGCCCAATCCTTTATTCCACTCAAAGTGTATAAACATGAGAGCCCGTGGAGTTACTAAGGTTGGAGAATGGCCTTAAGTCGAGGACTATTGCTGCGTCAGGTAATATCCCGTACATCAGTGGCAGGGAGCTGCTGCACCAATTGTCTAACCAATGGCTGCACGCGAAGAGTTCTCGCTAATTACAACAGCAGCAGGTACATACAACTGCAGCTCCCCTTTGAAGAAATACCATTCGAACACGGAGTTGTGTACCAGTTGCAGACAATTCAGGGAGCGAACGTGCAGTCCAGAATAAAGGGAATTGCTTCAATTAAGAGCCTATGTCACAAACCGTGATCTAGTATGGCTGCCAAACTCTTTTCCGAGCAGGCCCTGGTTCGGCTCAAACTCGGCTGATTTAACAGTGCGGGTAAAATGCACATCCAACGACAGGTCCTTTTGGAATAGCACGCCCAGATTACGGGCAGGTGGTCACTGGAGTATTGCTAGATGAGCAATGTTTAAAATAAGATCTTGCAGTTCGATGCGTCTGAGCACAGGGTAAGGTGCGTGCCCTTCGCGACCAGGGTTGCTGGTTCGAGTCCCGCAGAGGGCGATCCTGTATTGCTCGCTGCAAGTGGTAGGGATAGCTGTAAAGGCTCATTTCCCGCTATACGGAAGCTGTTAAATCAGTTACCTTTAGGTTTACCATAGATATGAGGTTGATCCTTTCGTCAAGCATCAGGAAGTTAGTGTCCCTAAAATTCGAATGTCTTCGATGCCGGCTGCAAGTGAATTCAGCGGCTTGGCGCCGGTCGGTACTTGGCTGATGCTCTGGACGCCGTGCGAGTGTACTCTATGGCTGATGGACGCTCGTGACCTTCCGTCGCAAGCGAATAGACTTGTCTACGCCTAAAAAATGTACTTGTTAAACGAAAGCACGGGCGCACTACATTGCCGCCGCGTTCCGTTACAACAGCCACCACCCCGTTTTGCAGAGGGCAATACATATGTATGTCCTGGTGCCCGACCCCGAGCCACGACCTGGTTCGTGGATAACGCGCTTCACCCATAAGGGTTGACCGCGCATCACTCCGGATATCAAGCCCTGCGGTACGGAGGTCAAAATGCATACCGCCGAAAAAAAAAGGAAACCAGTTTGGGACGACGGCTGAGGCGTTCAGTGAGGCAGGAGAGAGCTACGGAATCGCTCGGAACTGCGAGGGGCGCAGCCCTACCTTTGCGTTCTCGGGCAGAATTCTGGAGAATTCGCGAGAATTCGGATCTCAGGCATTTCTGGAGAATATTAATAATAATTTAATTTCTTAATTAGTTTTCTATGCATATAAGACAGTGCTCAGGCGTTCGCCTGCCTACCTACCTACGCACTAACTAACTGTATCGGCCACAGCCGTCGCAGAAAGCGCGACACAGTGAGTACATTATTTTGCTTTAGCTTGCTGTGTGCTCCGGAGATGCCTGTGGAGAACTTGGAAGAAGAAGGTTTACCTAAAAACCCCAATTTAGAACTTGCGCAGTGGAAATTCCTTTTGTCAACTGATAAAAACAAGAATGATGCCAAAATTAAGGGAGACCTCATGACTGCAATCGTCAATGACAGTTAGTATGCCTTGAAGCTCTGCCTGCCGGCAGACGCATGACCGACTGAATTGAATGCTCTCGCATACGCTTTCGTTTTTCCTTATTGTGGGAGCTGGTGCAACGTGTTCTTGAACGGTAAATTCGCACTTATGCGATAATTTTATTTAGACATGGCCCCGTTTTACGAGGAGCTGTGCCGAGATCTGGGCTGGCCTGTGGATTCAGCGTTGGCTGCTAAAATGAAGGAGGCCAACGTTGCGGAGATCAAAAGGCTAGACGAGGTTTTTGCCGATGCAGAGCAGAACTTGGGGGAAACAGACGTACGCGACGCCTTAATTAAGAAAGCCGAATACTTTTCAAGAATCGGAGACAAGGCACGACCTGAATCACTCTTCTTCCGAACTACCTGCGCCTTGTCACCGCCCTCGCTATAAAGCTATGCTAGCGCGCGTAAACGGCCGTGCTTGCTTTGTAGGAGGCTTGCTTGGCCGCTTTTAGAAAGGCCGAAGAGAAGATCCATACGATCGGCTGTAAATTGGATACCGTATTTCATCTAATTCGGCTGGGATTATTTTACAACGACCACGATCTCACAACCCGCAACCTGGAGAAAGCTCAGAGGTCAGTGGCAAGGGATTTTCAGAACTTTTAAAAGATAACAGTATTGCTCCCTACGTGTTTGTGCTCCTTTGTTTACTTTCCAGTCTTCAGCTAAAATGTACTGTTTACAGTCTCGTCAGAGTAAAGCTGCTTCTATTTCACCATTCTGTCCCGAAAGTGGACGGCCTTGCATTGAGTTTGTGCCGTCCTCTGGCTGGCTAACAATACGGATGTTGACTTTGAACTTTTTCTAGCTCGGCTTTGCTGCCGACTGCTGGGGTTTTTTATTGCAAAATGACCTACTTGGCCTGCGGTGGTGTGGCTGCTTCATGCCTAGATGAAGTGCTGCAAATGCTTCAGCCTTTCAGTGTCCTCATGTCCTGTCAGGGCAATGAATTTGCTGTTCCATTCTTTTGCTCTTGAGACCAATTGGCCATAGAAGCTGTTGCTCTACTGGCTGAAGACCGTGGCACTAGTTTCCGTGAATTTGTAAGCAACGACATGTTCTCATCTTCTGCCACCTCTGGCACATCTTTTGCAGCTGACCTGTGCTGCTACTTCCATGCTACTAACTTCCTCGACTGTCAGCAATGCCTCTCACTTCTGTCTGTTTAATAATAATAATAATAATATTGCACTTGATAAAGCGCCCTCAGAGAACTTAATCTCTTTCTAGGCGCTTTACATTTGCTGCAAAGTGATACGCAATAGAATAGTAAGTAAAATCATGCTTGAAAAACAAACAAAATGAATAACATAGTTAGGGGTTACATGCACTGGGTCAGCATGCAAATGTGGTTAGTGGCAGCATGAACAGTGTCAGCACGCATAAGCACATCGAGGACGAATCACAAGGACCCACTAAATGCTGTCCTAAATAGGTATGTTTTTAAGTTTCTTTTAAATGTGGTCAGGTCAGGGGATGTTCTGATGCAGGTCGGGAGGGAGTTCCAGGCTGTGGGAGCATACGAGCTAAATGCACGGTCTCCAAAGGATTTAAGGTTTGTACGAGGTATTTCTAGACTGTTGGATTCCGAAAAGCGAGTGGTACGATGCTTTGCCTGATGGGGTAGTATATCTGAAAGATAGGCTGGAGCCATAGAATGAAGAGATCTAAAAGTGAGCGACAAAACCTTGAAGTCAATCCGTTGCTTGACTGGTAACCAGTGCAGGTCGGCGAGAAGTGGAGTAATGTGGCAACTGCGACGCTCACGACAGACAAGCCTAGCTGCAGAGTTTTGCACCAGCTGCAATCGCCTGATCGCACATGCTGGTAGGCCAGTAAGCAGTGAGTTGCAGAAGTCGAGACGGGATGTCACGAATGCATGGACCAACTTGGACGTGGTATCTTCATCTAAACAAGCCCGAATTTTAGCAATGTTATGAAGCTGAAAATAGGCGGATTTGACTGTGGAGCTGATATGGTCGTCTAACGAGAGGTCGCTTTGGAATATGACACCTAGATTTCGAGCTGATGCAACTGGAGATATGCTGGCAGAGCCAATTTTGAAAGTCAGCCTTTCCAATTTCTGAATAACACTAGGTTTGCCCATAACTATTAAGTTAGTTTTATCATCGTTTAGTTTTAGAAAATTTGCTGCCATCCATGTGCGGATGTCATCAATGCATGCAGCAAGTGAGTTGAGAGAATTTGAGGTGCTCGAAGGCTGGGAGGGATCAAAGCAAAGGTACAACTGAGTGTCATCCGCATAGAAGTGAAAGCCTAGATTGTGCTTGGCAATCACATCAGCGAGAGGGAGAGTATAAACCGTGAAAAGGACCGGACCTAGCACAGAGCTCTGAGGTACTCCATATTTTAGAGGTACTTCAGATGATCTTTGTCCATTCACGTCAACACTCTGGAGTCTCCCACTGAGATAGGACCTGAACCACTGCAGAGCAGTGCCAGTGATGCCCAGGCGAGATGAGAGGCGCTCTAGAAGTACTTTGTGATCGATGGTATCAAAAGCTGCCGAAAGATCGAGCAAAACAAGAAGAGACACTCTACCCATGTCTGCATTCCTAAGTAGGTCGTTGTATACCCGAAGCAATGCTGACTCTGTGGAGTGATTAGCTCTAAAGCCAGACTGGAACTTACTAGCAAGGTGTGAGGTTTCGATATACGAGTTCAGCTGGTCTGCCACGACCCGCTCCAGTGTCTTTGATAGGAATGGTCTGTTGCATGTGATGGAGTCGGTTGGCTACCTTATGTGCAACGAAAGCCGTTCGAGCGTTTGGTGCACTATAAACAACTCTCCATCGTAATACCCTATTAATCTGTGCGGCTTTGTGAAGGCACCTGCAGAGATAGACGTGCAAATGCTTACTCCAGCTGTAAATGCTGAACATGTATTTATCTAAGTTAATGCAGAGTGCCAGGTCTTTTGTAGCCTATTCTATAATTTAGTGCTCTTTTCAGCCGGAAAAAACTAGTCTACTCAAGTGGTTCGAATATATGTCTGTTATTAATAATTATTAGTATAGCAGTAATAGTACGTTTGTATAGCACTCTCACACTTAATCACTTTTTATGTTTTATATATGCTGCCAAGGAAGCATGACCATGTGGTTAGTGGTAAAATGCAGTGTCAGCACGTATAAGCATGCAAAGGTCAGATCACAGGGACCCAGCAGATTCTGCAAGAAACGTATTTTTAGCTTCTTTCCAAGTGCTGTCAAGTTGAGGGCTATTGTGACTTGAGTGGGGAGTGAGTTCCAGTTTTTTGAAGCACATGAGCTAAAGGCACGTTCTCCAAAGGATTTGAGGTTGGTTCGAGATGGCCAAATAATTTTGAGTCAGAAGAGTCGTTACTACAATGCTAAACTTGCTTTGCGTGTTGTTCTGATATGTAGGCTGGAGTGACAGAATAAAAGAACCTACAAGTCAGTTACAAAACCTTGAAGTCGAAACGCTGCTTGATGGGAGCCAGTACATGCTACCGAAAAGTGGTCTAATGTGGCAACTGCAATGCTCACGACAAACAAGCGTAGCTGCAGAGCTTTGCACCAACTTTAAATACCTGATTGCTTAGGCCGTTAGACCTTCAAGGAGTGAGTGACGATCTCAGAAATCTTGGACCAACTTGGTTTTAGTATCCCTGTCTTTGTAGGTTCGAATTTCAGCAATGCTGCAAAGCTGAAAATATGTAGACGATTGTGGGGCTGATTTGGTCGTCTAGTAAAAGGTCACAATGGAACAGTGTACCTATATTTCGGACAGATGCAAGGGAAGATTCGCTGGAAGAGCCGATCGTGAGCAATGAAGCTTTTTCATTTCTGAGTCGCACTAGGTTTGCCCATAACTGTTAAGTTAATTTTATCGTCATTCAATTTGAGAAAGTTTGTTGCCATCCGTGTGCAGATGTCAGCAATACGTGAAGCAGGGGAATAGAGAGCGTTTGACATGCTTGAAAGTTGGGAGAGATAAAAGCATAGGTGCAGGTATATTCCGTCGGCGTAGAAGTCAAAGCCTAGATCGTGCTTAGCGATTACATCGGCAATAGGGATGGTATTTATCGTTGTGATTTGCAACAGTTTTCAGGATATTTCTTGGTAGCCTTAATCTTTTGTAGTTGGGAAACAATATGTAAACACGACTTGTGCTTATTTGCCATTTTGTTTTTACATCCTAAGCAATAATCATTGTCGTTAGAAAATTATATGTAAACAGGACATTATCTGGTTGCATTGTGCCCTGTTTGTATCGAGCTATACGTCCAAGCAGAAGATAAGCATAGAAAAAGGTATAGGCACAAGTACTTTGGCCTGATATTGGAATTGTTCGGTCCTTTAGTTTGTTATAATCGTAACGTAGTACATTGCACCATGGCAATGACTGTATTGTTCAGCCTAGCTGTTAATGGCTCTTCCTCGAGGCCTGCTGTGCACGGGAGGTGAAGGCTCCCCAGTATTGTGTCAGCAGCACTCCTCGTTTGCAGATACAGTGCCCTAACTTGCCTTTTGAGTTATTTGAGCCCACTGACTACCTCGTGCCTACTCAGTAGGAATGCATGATCTCAAAAGGTGTTATTGAAAGAATGGAAATCTGCCTATTTTATATTGCTGTCTGCGTGGGAAGAGAAACGTTGGATCGTTACCAAGATAAGGCTGTTAGTTGGGCAAGATCGTATATGTATAGTTATCTGCACAAAAATCCTTGCAGCTGCTGTGGATATAACTTCGTTCGAGTAATGAGGTTTTTTTACGATGCCAGGCATACTTAAGTTATTTGCAGCATCTGAAAATATGTATTGGGAGTCCAAAAACAAATGCACGTGTTGCTTGGTATGAATTTGTTAAGTGCGAGCATAACTTTGTCGTTTAGCTTGCAAATTTGTTGAAAGTGGCATTTTTTAGTAGTGGCTGCACAGCTACAAAGTGGATTATTTGGTGAGCCGTGATGGCACAATAGGTAAGGCGGTTGCTTTTCACGACTTTGGTCCCGAGGTCGTGGTTTCGAATTATGTGGTGGGTGATCCTTTATCGGTGGGTGATCCTTGTATCACCACTTGCAGTGGCGATAGGATATGCAAGTGGTGATAGCCGTAAAGGCTATCCTGGCGCTATACAAAAAGCTGTTCAAATCAGCTAGTTTTCTATTATTTGTATCTTCGCCGGGTCTTCCTTACAGTGGATTGCATTGTTTTCGTGCTTTTTAGCTTGATAGATGAAGGAGGTGATTGGGATCGCCGAAACCGATTGAAGGTATACCGTGGCTGCTACTGCATGTCCGTGAGGAAATTTAAAGAGGCCGCCGACTTCTTCCTTGACACTGTGGCAACTTTCACGTCATACGAACTGATGGACTATAAGGATTTTGTGATGTACACCGTTCTTCTGGGTATGATTGCATTGGAGAGGCCAAAGCTTAGAGAAAAGGTATGTGCATGCGTTCTCTCTGCTGTGATGACATACTTATGAAAGTCATACTAAGTTTTTAAATTAGTGACAAATAACTTTTTGTATGTTGACCTGGCCTATACGGTTGTCCTTTGCCACTTGGTGCTTCGACTTTCGTTGCTTAACTCTATCGCGGTTTTTTCATATTTACTCATTAAAAAGTTTATCGGATAATGAAAATGATACAACATGCTCTCTTATCTGAGTCAATTATACACCCTGTATTATAATTAAAATTAGAATTACTCTATGTATGGACTGTAGGCCTATGTATTCGAGCACACACACCCCCCCTCAAATCCTTCAATGCCAGGTGCAGCCACTCAACCACTCTGTGTGCGCGCGGGTGTGTGTGTGGGGGGGGGCAAGAATTTTTTCCCAATAAATTCAGGTGTCAAACCAAGCCAATCAGAGAGTGCTGTTCATTGTTTGGCTATCCTAGTGTAATTAAATGTACAATAATAACAATATGATATTTGTAATGTCTAATGTCTTATTTTCTCCTATTTTGTCTAATATATTGGGTAATACGAGTGTATTGGTGACTAAAGGGGTGTTATTTCGTGTGTCCAGAGGGCTCTAATAATGTTTCAAAAACCATATTTAGAGGGTCGTGGGCAGGTTTTCTATGCTCTAATACGAACATATTCGATTTATAAATAAAGAATTCTACTTCGTGGAAATTCACTTATTGGGGCAGAGTCTGGAACTGTTTAACCTCGATAAATGAAAGACGACTATATGTATTGCCATATATATATATATGTATGTATATATATATATATATATATATATATATATATATATATATATATATATATATATGGATAACGCTGTGCCATCTTGCCGAGTGACCAACTTTCTCCCTTTAAAAATTCACTTTCTTGAAAGACTATATATATATATATATATATATATATATATATATATATATATATATATATATAATATATATATATATATATATATATATATATATATATATATATATACATATATATATATATATATGGCAATACATATAGTCGTCTTTCATTTATCGAGGTTAAACAGTTCCAGACTCTGCCCCAATAAGTGAATTTCCACGAAGTAGGATTCTTTATTTATAAATCGAATATGTTCGTATTATATATATATATATATATATATATATATATATATATATATATATATATATATATAGTCTTTCAAGAAAGTGAATTTTTAAAGGGAGAAAGTTGGTCACTCGGCAAGATGGCACAGCGTTATCATCAGTGACCATCCTACGACTTCTTCTACTATAATTCATTGAAGTGAGTCCTCAGGCAGTGAGAATCTCGTTTCCAAATATGTTCACAGAGCTATGCTAGTGTTACAATAGAGGATTTCTCTGCAGGTCCTAGACTGTGGAACTCGCTTCCACAATTCTTACGCAATGACATCTACTCTCCAACTGCCGACTATGGCACATCTTTTTCAGCGGTCCTGAACTGCTACTTCTATGCTACTCACTACCTCAACTGCTCTCCTAACTCTGCTATGCTTCCCACTTTCTCTTTGTTGCGTGAGACGAAGTCTGTTGGCTACCGAATGCGTACCGAAAGCCGCTTAGGCTGTGAGTGCGCTATACAAAACTCTCCTGTGTAACGCCCACATGGTCTTTATGACTTTGTGGAGTTACTGACGGAGATTCATTACATTACATTTATGAAGCTGAAGCCACTTTTGATACGCAGTTTGTAGACAACATCATTCGTCTTATGCAAAAAAATAAAAGATGTTTGTATAGATTTGGAATACAATCAAGAAGTAAGGAAGTAGCAAATCGTGTAAAGAAAGTTAAGGAAGTGCCTTGGTTGCTGGAGAGAAGATAGCATCCGTGGTAAGAACTGAGGAAATTATTCCCTACTTGCCGATCCGTAGAGTTAAAGCGTATGTCGCCATCAGTCTTTAGTGAAAGAATAGGACTATTAATTTATTAGACTAATTTATTTATTTATTTATTATTATTTTTTATTATATTAGCCCCGATTGGGCTAATACTCCAGTTATCAGTTCAGCTAAGTACGAATGAGCAAAGGCGTGGAGTAACCTTTTAGGTCAGAGCTGAAATTTGCTCCACAAAGAGGGTAAAAGGCCGAATTTCTTGTCGTTCACCAATCTAGTGGCAGTATTTAGGACTAAATTTAGAGGCCCTTAGAGAGGGAAAAAATAGTTGAATTTACGATTTACTGGTGGCCCAATTTAAAGTAACTTGCACCGTGTAACACTTTTCGGCATCCTGACAAAAATTATGTTATTGTAGTGCATCATAGAGTGTTATCTGGAAGGTAGTTCGGAGAGTTTATTAGCTTGCCATTTTTGGTAAGTAGCCCATTATCCTATAAGAGGAACAGGTGTAAAGACTAGAGCCCTTCCGAATATGTACTTGCAGAAAATCTTTGCCTTTTATTGATTTTGACCCCGAGCATGAATTTTCCTTGTGAATTGAGGGACACTTATATCTTTTGGCTGGTCTCAAAATAAATTTTGAAAAACGTGACTTTTAAGTAAGCCTATGCAATCTTCCACCGGTACAGCAGCTACCGGTGCAAGGCTATACAGCATTCCTTGTCAAACATCTATGTTTATCCCACTAGCATGTGCTAGCTCAAAACTCTGTCTGACGAAAGCACCTGTCCAAGGTCACTTCAGAGGCCGATAGAATTAATGGGCCGAGACCAAGCAGATTTGTGGCCTCCAAAAGAAATTATGTTTGACGAATTTTGTGCTTATTTGGTTGAACGTACCCAGGAGCAAACTGCTGTTAGTGTCTTCTTTTGAAGGAGAACGACGAATAAATAGTGATGTTAGTGCATGCACTCAGCTTTAAATTCATGGTGACGTTTGATTTCACGATTACACCTATTGTTGCCATTATATCGTTCAACGCATGTGCCTACTATCATTGCTCTTTGCAAAAGTTTGTTTTGGATCTAGTTAAATGTTTTTTTTCAGGTTGACCATCTTCCTGAGAAATTTCTAAAATTGGATAATAGGACTGGTACTTTAGAAATTCTATCAACCAGCTAGGTGCTTTGCCAGTGCCCTCTAATCTAAGGACTAACTGTGCACCATTATTGCTAAACTTCCTTATGATATGTTAAATCCGCAAGTCATCAGAAAGCCAACCTGTGTAGTAGCTAATGTAGAAAAAACTACAGGCAGTAGTGGGAAAGCAACTTTGGCGATTAGAGGTAGTGTGATTTATGGGGCTCCCAACGAAGCTCGGCACTGTAGTATCCTGAAAATATCAGCTGTGCAACTGTCTCCCGTGTGCTGATTACAAATATCAGTGAGCTTGGTATTGAATTCAATGACATGCAATGGTTTTCGGCCGACTGAGACAGTTACATAATACACCGTGATGGTTTGAATGGTTTAATGCCATTTTCAATTCATGTAGCTTGCTTGGCACACTTGCTGAACCTTGTACTAGAGATTTGACCCTCTTAAATGTAGGGTCTCACTCGAGAGTACATGAGTGTGCACCAGCTTTGTGAACAGCGTTGTTAGCTAGGCCCCGAAAATTTGAAGGTCTTCATGGCAGGCAAAAGGTACGTGTCAACTGGGATTGTCGGTCGTCCTTCACCTAAAGCGTTGGCTCTTGGGTCCGGGCTGTAGAATACATGGCCAACAGTGGGCTCCGCGGTGCTTTTGGATTTCATATAGTGTGTCAAGTGTGCCAGTGAAGCAGAGCCACTGAAAACTGCAAAGCTGTATTGAGCAACAATGTAGTATCTTAGAAGTACATACTCGGTTTGTTATTACGCATGCAACGCAGTGTTGCGATGCATTGCTAAGATAAAGTCGTCAGAAAGTTCACTGGGCGCCTCAAGTTTCCAACTCCCTGCACGACTTGCATTGGGGGGGAGGGGAGTTAGACGGATTGGATAAGCATTGTTAGGTTAGTTGTAGAATATTTCAGATCTGGAAAGCATGTGCATTGGCATTTTTCTTCGTGTGTTGAGTCAGTCGAAGCAAAGCCTTGCAAGGCTACATGAAACCAAATCGAACAATGCCATATTTTTGAGCTGTGCATAATTTCAACCAAGAGGCAGTTACTGACAGTGCCACATTTTTCCAAGATTTGGATTATTTTGCATATATTTTAGACGTTGTGTGTGGATTTTGTCCTTTCCCCCACCCACAGGTTCTCCTTGGTTTCAAGTGATGGCTGACCAAATAAACACTCTTCTGGATACGTTTTCCGAATTCAGATAGTTGCCGAAAATTACACCCAGTTGCAAGCAGTAGATTATATTACGGTTGCACCCACTTAACCGGCTAAGCGTTCCAAGTACCTAACTATGGCTTTCGGCTAACATTTATCGTGATGAGCCAAAGTCAACGACAGATAGCGCTGTGCTTTTCATTGCAATGTATGCAGACTTTAAAGCCCTTATTGCTTATAACCGAATGAACAGGTTTGCTCGTTGACTCGGTGTTGCAGACCTATGTCTATGGTCTGTGCGATGTAGCCAGAAATGTGGTTAAAGTGTAAGAAATGTTGCTCTTAGCTGTTTGTAAGAAATATTGGTCAATGAGCATAAGGCAACAACCTGATATACACTCGATTGCAGTGGGATCGGCGAGGCCTCTTAACATGGCATCAGACCCAGAAGCTCTGATTCTGGTGTCATAAAAGCCTCACTCTAATATGCTGTAATCATTCAGAGTATACACAATAAGCTTTTGTAATATGTAGCACAGTTTTAGTACAGGTATGTTAATTATTTAGTGCATAAAAAGTTACACCACGACAATAAGCAGTAACTCGTCTACTACACTCCGGCATAGAGTGACCTAAGCCTGGGCCAGCATTTGGCCTTATTTTTTTCAAACGCCTGGCAAGCTTAAGGAGTGCGATTCTTTAGATGCAATATAACCCGCCTGAGCTCTAAGCCCTCAGTTTACTTCACATCGACGCTAAGTGGGATTCGTGTCTGGGGAATGACTCGGCCACCCCGTAAGCACAATAGCCCTAAGTAAATTAAACAGTCTAGCTGAACAAATATTGAGGGGGTGTTCGATATTTTTTCAATCACTTAGTTGCATGCTCAGACCAAGCACCCTGTTTGAAAAGAAAGTTATCTCTACTAAGGCTCATTGTGCTAGGCACTGCAACACTTTATATTGGTTCTAAATAATAAGAAAGGAGCATAGCCGGTCCATTATTTCTTTAATACTAATGCAAATGTCCAACTACTTCAAAAATGGACAAACGAATAATAATAATAATTATTATAATGTACTTGATAAAGTGCCCTCAGAGAACTTAATCTCTTTCTAGGCGCCATTACGTTTGCTGCAAAACTAGTCGTTTTCAAGGCACTGCCAAATGGGGGCATTCGTCATTTTTAAATTAGTTTTAAGACTTAAAGACACTTTCTCTTCTGGTGTATACACTGGTTTTGGTAAACGCCAGTGGGAAAGGCGTGATGTTATTTGAGTACATTCACTATTTGTCCATTGGTCTAATGTTTCACGGTTGATTGCCTGCTACTTCTTGTAGACACGGGATTGCCGATTGCGTATTTGATGCTGCCAGAGCCGTCCGGCTTTCGTCATAGCATACACCAGATATATAGCCACTATCGGCCACTTTTCAGGTGCAATCGTGAAAACTCGATTTTTGATCAATACGTTCGTTTGATTGCTTGCACAACCAGTCATAGTATTCCCTTGTTCTCTCACCATCACGTAAGTACTCTCTGTCTCTGTACCTAAACCTACCTACCTAATCTATCCGTCTGTCGTGGTTGCACTTGCTTACACAACACACACACACACACACACACACACACACACACACACACGCACACACACACACTAAGTCGAAAAAGTATGACCAAAGCTGCTGGGGCCACTATTCCATTCGGGTAATGAGAGGATTTCTACAATACCAGAGCTGCAAACAGCATGCAAAAGTATTTTCTGACAGCATGCAAAACAAAATATGCTTTCGATATATATGCGTTTAGTATTATGTCGCCCCATCACGATTTGATGTGCACTAGCTTCCAGTAAAGCAGCGTATTTACTGCGAGGTTTAAGGCAGTTGCTTTCACGACCTCGGCCCCGAGGTCGTGGGTTCGAATCCAGTGGTGTGCGATCCTTTATTGCCACTGCAAGCTGTGGTGATAGCCGTAAAGGCTCTTCTGTCGCTATACAAAAAGAGGCTAAATCAGCTAGTATTTTGTTTTTGTTGCTCACTTTTAGATCCATTTACCTCTTGCTCTAGTCTACCTATCCAAGCTACTTCCCAATCATGCTTCACATCGTGCTACCTACTCTTCTGACTACAGTTGTGCCTCGAACCAACCGAAAATCCCTTGAAGGCCATGCCTTTAGCTTATGTGCTCCCTAAGCCTGGGACTCATTCCCGACTGACGGCACGACATCCCCGGAGTTGGTGGCAATTAATTTGAAGCTAAAAAGACATTTTCCTCACAGCATTCGCTAGGTCCTTGTGCATTCTCCTCTGTGTGCTTATGGGTGCCGACACTGTGCTTGTTATCACTAACCATAGTGATGCTTTCCTTACAGCACTTTTAACATAATTGCCGTGCTGGTTTGACCCGGTGGTTAAGGTGCTTGCCTCGAACCAAGGTCAAGGTAAATGTATTTGATGACCGAGGTCGTGGGCTGGAGCCCCGTGGCATACGTGAAACGCCTGAATAGAGATTAACTTCTGGGAGCATTATGCAAATGAATTTTATTTATTTATTAATATTTTTAAGTGCCTACAGAGATTTAGTTCACTGAAGGTGCTGCACGAATAAATAAAAAAAAAGTATACATGCAGTCAGCCCTCCCCTCCCCCGACTTACGAAATAGACAGGGGCCGGAAAATCTGTATTAAGTCGAATTTTCGTAAGTCGAGAGTGGTATATGATAGTTTCCATTGCGATACCTACTGACACTGCCAGTCATCATTTTCTCCCCACTATTTTTGGTGTAGTCAAATCTACTGACCGTGAAAGTTTCATTTTGAAAGTTTTCTTGGATACATTTTGATTTTTAATTTGTTTATGTCGTGACCGTGATCGAGTTCGTATCAGAGCTTTTGTAAGTCGAACCGTCGTAAGTTGGGGGGCTGACTGTAATTCATTTGTATAGTGACCTAAGAGAATTGAATCCCCCTATCCAAGCGTGTGTCTTAACATTTGCCATTAGGCTCGAGCCCACGATCTCGATAGTCAAAAGGTGATCACCTTGGCCTCGGTCGTCAAAGACGAGTACATTAGCCCCTAGGTTAAACCCGAGTAAATGCCTTGTTGTTATTATTATTATTATTCTTTATTACTTTCCTAATTTACCGGGGCATTGAGGCCACAAACCTCTGCACTGTCCCCCTGTATCATTTTATAGAGCCTGAATTTTACTGGAAAATCAGCTACAGATGTAGCCTCATCATACCGGCATTGCAGCCAGGCGATATCATCCCATAGGGGTTCTATCGGTTTCAGATTAGGTGACTGGCTGGGCCTGTGCATCAGCCCCTCACCAGATTCGTCACAAAAGTGCTAAACTTGTCTGGCAGTGTGTTTAAGTTCGTTTTCTTGATGCCAAATTTAGTGATCCCTCAAGCAAAATATTTGCGCTTTGCAGTTTCTTGCTTAACTACATGAAGTTACACGTATTTAGCGGTAGCCATTAGGCTTTAGATCTGCTGCCGAGCTGCAAAACCTTTTGTTTCTGCAAAGCAGCCCCAAAATCATCTCCAATTTGCCACCAGATTTCACCGTGTGTTGAAGGCGGTCATGCTGATACACATTGTATTCCCTTTGGCTAATCCTTATGCATTACTTTCCCTTGCTAAATGTAGTTAACCTCATTCATCGGTCCATGCAACACAATGCCAGCTGTCCTCTGTCCACTGGGCATAGTGGTTAGCCTGCCGAATGGTCTATGCTTTATGACGGCTTGTGAGTACTTTCGTTCTGCAACCAGACTGAGGATGCCAATTCTTAGCAAGCCTCGTACTTGCTATATATTTTGCAGTACCGATGCTTGTAGCATTTTTTAGCGACCTTGCAAGATCTCAAAGTGTTTCGAAGTGCAATTATAAGGCGCTACGATTTTAATGAGCCGGTCACCCCTGGCATATAGGTCCTGTGCCAGGTCCGCCCTCCTGGGCCATCGAAGAAGTTACTCTGTATTTGTTGATAGCTTAGGTTGAAGTGAATTTGCTAATTAATGTAATAATTAAAAATAATTAGTTGTTTGTAAGGCGCTTGCTTTCAACAGCCCAGGTCGTGGGGTCAGGTCCTGCAGTGGGCAATCTGCTATGGCCATCTACAAGCAGTATTGGTAGCCATTGAGGCTGTTGAATCGGCTAGCCTTGATATTTATTTAAATTTATTGCACAGTAAAAAACTTAGATCTTTATCCAGGCACTTTATAACTCACTGCAAGAGAATCAATAAGCAAGGGTCTATGACATGTGTGGTATCATGCTTAGATGAGCAAGCCAAAGCAAAGCCAGTGGCATGCTTAGGCCAGATGCTGAAGCATGCAAACAGACATTCACAGCTACCAGTTGGTAGAACTTCTGGCCTGTAGCATGCACTGAATCATGCACAGGTACGTACGCAAAGCCCACGGGAATAAAATAAAAGACATAGTTTATGGGTCACGGGTAAAGCAAAGCAGAACAGATTCCTTTTTCCGATCCCTCGTCCAACCTCACGATTGCTTGGCGGTGTTAATTCAGCAGTGTTTGCATCCTGGTGTGTTTCTCGCCCGGTATTTCGGAGCTATATGCAACTGATCCAGAAGCACAAGTTTTGGGTGGACTAGGTGGTCTTGGATTAGGTCATAGGTTTTGCGGTTTGTTGTTATCTTTACATCATCTAGCAAAGCAGAGAAATGTGGTGCAGGTTTACCCCTATAAAGGTTGGAAATCCCAGAAAGATTACGGTACCTTCAAAATGGCGTCTGCTGGCCAAAATCCTCTGATTTTAGCCTTTATTGAAATGAGAGTGAGAGCAGGCCAAGAAGATGCTACTGGATAACTCTACGCTGGCCGGAGTTTCGAGATGCTCTGAGGCTTAGGGTTTGCTCCGGCCTGCCCAAATACTGAGAGTCGAGGGGTGAGAGGATTTGGTGGTAGACAACTGATTGTACATACGTGCTGTGAGCATCGGCACTCTTTATCTTCTTCAAGGTCGACCACCGTGGCTACCTGTGTTTACATTTTATAGAGCAACCAGCTTTAATTTGGCACTGAGCTAATGATGAATAGCATATGTTGTTTCACCTTTGATGATTTCTTTATTAGCAATTGACTCGTCGGCATGGCATCAGCTCATGTTAACGTTCGTTCGCAGGAATTACCCTAGCAATTAGCATGTCTTAAGCTGCTGCCATTCCCTCTGGCATAGCTGTTATTATGGTTGTGTGAGCCTTTTTATTTCTAATTGCAACTGCTTTCTCCTGTGTGTCTTCAGGTGGTGAAAGGTTCGGAGATCCTCGAAGTACTGCACGGTCATCCACGGCTAAAGCAGTTTCTCTTCTCTTTATACAACTGTCTTTATGGCGAATTTTTTCAGTCACTGGGTATGTGAATCAGTAGCAACTACATTGGTGCAAACTCTCTGTTCCGTAGTGTGAAGCCAAACTGTGGTGATGGCACTGGATGATGATGATGATTGTATGATGGATGATTGGATTGGATGATGGCTTGATGGATGGCTTGATGAATGATGATGATTGCACTGGCTTCGTTCTGATTTTAAGGTGCAGCTTACAGGAGCATTGGGCTAAGCATGCCGAGAAGTGCATGCTTATTATCCAAGGGCATTTTACCAACTGCGTGATGTTACACCGAATTATCCTCACTGATGTCTTTTCTTTTGTTTGCCAGCGTGGGTTGAACAGACAATGAAGTACGACCGACTCCTTCATCCACATTATCGGTACTATGTTCGTGAAATGAGGATTCTAGCCTACTCGCAGCTACTTGAATCATACCAGAGCTTGACGCTCGATTACATGGCAAGAGCATTTGGTGTAACAACTGCCTATATCGACCAGTAAGTAGCCAATTGTGAAAGATTATTACTTTCCTTCATGACACATGCTGTTGCTATTATTTGTATCTTTCAGCTGGAAATATTGCTTACTTTCTAGTCGGGATTTAGATCACGGTCAACGCATATTGAGTTCCTGTTCAACTTGGGTAATGACATGATCTAATTTGATTACTCTTGCTTCTAGGGAACTTTCGAGGTTCATTGCCGCTGGCCGACTTCATGCTAAAATAGACAAAGTGGGCAACATTGTCGAAACCAACAGGCCAGACTCAAAGAATTACCAATATCAGGTACATACATTTGGTTATATATATTTTTATAAAACATGCCGATGATTGACCAAATCGCTTTGTGACTCACATTGTTCTTATATCAATCATAGAAAGACCGTATGCCTTGTGTTGTGATTGCTGAAGTTCGTTGAGCGACAGCTGCTGGTGGTTCATTTTGAAATTGTGACCTTACTGTGTTTGCTAGCATATTGGTCACGTGCATATAGTGCTTGAGCGAGCATGACCCCACTGTACAGTCCGACCCCCTCCTACTTGCGAAATAGATAGGGACCAGAAAACCTGTCGTAAGCCGAATTTTCCTAAGTCGAGAGGGGTATATGATATGGTCCACCGTTATACGTTCTACTTTGATACGTTCTGATGCTGTCAGACATCGTTTCCGCTCTACTGTTTGCGGTGTTGTCAAAATCTACTGACCTTTTGCAGATTTTGAGTTTTCTCGGATAAATTTTGATTTTCGATTTTTTGCATGGCTGTGGCCAAGGTCATATCTCCGAGTTTTCGTGAGTCGAACCGTCTTAAGTCGGGGGGGGGGCCGACTTTATGGCGGGGCTTGTTAGTGGCAACGCTTCAATATTTTTGGTGCTGTTTTATGTGCTGTTCAATATAAATATGATCGATGCCCTGCATTTTAAGTTTCAAAACCAATCCCATCACATATGTTTTTGTCTCTTAATAGTGCCGTGCAAAATATTTTCGTCTTAGTACTCGCGCAATAAGGCCAAAGTTTACCATACACGTGGCTTTAAAAATGGCCCCTCTTTTAGAAGCAGCTGGATGTATATTTCCTGTGGCACTAGGCTGGTTGCAGACGTTTTTGCCACTGTTAAGGATCTTCAGTGCTAGAGGTATTAAACTCCTTGATAAATGCTACCCCACTGTCAGCAGTATCATTAATTACTTAAATTAAGCCCACTACAATTTTTGCCGACTTGTGTTCCTTCTCCTGGCACTCAATTCCAGCTCCAAGATTCTAAAGAATTTCTTATTTTGTGATGAATATGGGTGAATGGTTGGTCAAAAAATCCAAGAGGTTCAAGCACGTGGCTCCTTTGCTGAAGGAGCTTCGATGGCTCCTGGTTTATGAACATTGACAATGTAACATGGTTAGTTACTCAGACCCACCAGATCCGCCATGGCTTGGCCCCATTATGCTTAGCTGAACTGCTGCTCCACTTTCAGCCTCCTCAAGCTCTCGGGTCATACATAGACAATAAATAAGTTGTTCTCTTCCTTATCTTAAAAGACCGTCTGTGACAGAAGCTCTTTTTGTTGCTGGTCCTAGACTGGAACTCACTTCCACAATTCGTACACAACGACATCTCTCTTTCTGCTGACTCCTGTGGCATATCCCAATGAATTATATATCCTTCCCAGCCGTCTTACACTGCCACTTCCATGCTACTCACTTTCTCGTTTGTCTTTCTGACTCAGCTATCGCTGTCTCGCTTTCTCTTTGTCACGTGAAATTGGGTCTATAGGCAACCCATGCCCACCAAAAGTCATTTAGGCTTTGATTGGTATATGGAAAACTCTAGTGTACCACGTACGTAGTCCTTATAGCTTTGTGGAGTTACACAGATAGTTTACACTACATCACCTCATGAGGACTTCTGAGCAAACGGCAATGCTTACAGCTAAATAGAGCATGTTAAACCAGAACTGTTAACTGGGAGAGGTAACTCCGGTAGGTTAAAGGCATGACGGTACTGGCACAACTCAATCAAGTTTGAAAGCTTGTTGTTTAGTGGTTTCAAATACGAACGTGGTAGTATTTGATAATGCCTTACTATCGTATTCTTGGTCTTTCTTCAAAGCTAGTATCATTTATCATGCTCCTAAATTATTCTGCTGTTATGTTTTTAGGCTATGATCAAGCAAGGGGATGTTCTTCTGAATCGATTGCAAAAGCTTAGCCGAGTAATCAACATCTAGCCGTCAACATCTATGGCCGTATGTCATTTTTGTTTGGGTGCGAATCTGTTTATTTCCACTGTTCCATCCATCAAGAAGCTTTGTTGTATTCTTACTCTTGAACTTAATAAACGTGCTGACATTGCCGGAACATATGAAGGTATTTGCATTGGGTAAAGATTTGTGCCTTAAATTTTTCTGAGGCATATGGCCACCCCTAAATTATGACTGGTTAACTTTCGCTCCGCAATTGGTAGCAGCCATGATGACCTTACGGTGGCCAACATCAATTAAAACCTTTGCTAGCAGCACTGGTGCCATCGTGACGTCAGGCGTAAATGCAGTATACGAGGGCAACAGCACAGTGTGCAGCTGCTATGCAGCTACTAAGTAGCTTAAATTAAAAGCCAGTGTAAAATACCACAATAGGTTCACTTAATAAGATGTATTTGTTTCCTTCAGATGTTCCGAGTGTGAACATGATTTGTCCTAGGGACCAAGGAGCCACGAGGGCGACTGAACTTGCATGGCTGTATCGCATTTACCACTCGATGTTGGTTCCCTTGGCTTCTTGCAGTGCCCAATATCTTTTTGAAACTTTTTTAATGTTTGCTTCATTCGACCGAAGTTAACTGAAGGGGGGGGCACGGGCATAAGATGTTTGTCCATGTTGAACATGGCGTTATAACAAGTTCCTAGTGTGCCGAAAGACCAGTTAATTGAAAATGTTGTGTAATAATTCGAATAATAAAAATACATTTGCATAGTGCCCTCGGAAAACTGTATGTGAATCCTCTACAATCAAAGATTGTGGATGCACTGCTAGCTCATTTACTGTTCTGTTCAAGATTATTGATGAACTCAGAATGATGAACTGGGCTAAATGTAGTTATTTTCGGATCTTCATATATCATACCAACTCGCCTGCTATATAAACCAGTTAGTTGATTTGTAGAGCTACCGAAAAATCTATAGAGCCACTAAAGTCATTGATAAATATGGTTGTGGCTGTCAGATTGGTTAACAAATTTAAGAAATTCAGGTTCGTGTCTCCTTCGCCAAAGGAGATGCTGCAATTGCCGAGGTTGATCGACAGATACAGACCCACAATGCCTGTTATGGATTGGGTTCGTCATACCTAGATGACCTGTCGTACCAGCTTCAGCCTCCTCGTTCCCTGTGATCCTCAATGAATAGCAGTTCCATTTCTACTCCGAAGCCCGTTGGCGACAGTAGTTTTTGCTTTTCGGGGACTGGACTTAAGGACTCACTTCCACAATTCCTGTGCAACTACAACCTATCTCCTGCCACCAACTCCGGTACAGCCTTTTCAGCCGTTCTAGGCTGCATTTTAATAAGGCTACTCATTTTCTCGACTTCGGCCATGACTCACTTATGCTTCTCACTGCCTCTCGCTGTTGCGTTAAATAGTCTTTTGGCTGCCGTATGTGCATCGAAAGCCGTTTCTGCTTGAATTTCACTAAATACAAATCTCCAGCGTTTAGTCTCAATGATTTTATGGAGTTAACGGATGACGATACGCGAACGGCAAAACAATGCTAAGCAGAGGGTAAAGAATCAGCGCGGTACTAGCCACCGTGCAGTCGAAACCAGGATACTGAGGGTAGCTGCAGTGAGTTAGTTCGCTGGCATACTTAGGGTTACATTATTTACTTTCCAAAAAACGATGCATGACCTTCACCTCGTCAAAGGGTAGCAAATTCTTCTGCTGAAAGGACGTGACGGCAGGCTGCTATTTGGCACGTCCTTTCTTGGCCGATACAGGGAGTCCACGGCTCACCGCACCCACACTTGTGTAAGAGGCTGCTTCATGGTTCGGAGGCGAGGGTACCTACAGTCCTTTCGAAAGAGAAACGTTGATTTCCAAAGGGAAGACTAAGTCTCGAACTTGATAGGCAGCAGTTAGCCGATGTTGCTTTCTTGCATCGTAGCAACGCGAATTCACCAAAACAGTCCGAATGAACACACCTTCAAAATTGTTTCTACTCATTCGTGCGTCACATAAACGAGCTTGAGTAACCTTCTGCTGTTATCGCTCGGGTGTCCATCCGTGTTGTGAGAATGACTCAAAATCTGAACCGTGGCAAGTCTGGTGGCTGGGCTAATACGTCAATGTTGTCCTCGTGAAAATCCTGAGTGCTTTGTGATGCTAAAGTCTGATTGAAAATCCGTGTGGCCGAATCGCACCTCCGAGACTCCACTGTCCTTTAATGCCCTTCCGTTGCGAATTTCGCACTGACGTCACTGTTGAAGCAGTTTTAATCTTCCGATCAGCGAGAAACTCGTTAAGCAAACAAGCAGTGTACTGTTGCACTTTCTCAAATGCTTTCAATACAGTGGAATACGATACGATGCCCCTGTTCACAGCGATGCTGGTGGAATTAGTGTCAAACGTTTGGCTGTTTCCTAACTTGTTTTCGATCTTAGTTCTCCAAAATTCTAACCATCTTTGATCTTCACTCATCAACTACTGGCTTGTAATACAGCGACTTGCTAGTGTTGCTGGATTATACTCACACAGCACGTTCTCCGAGAAGCCGTCAATAAGCGCCCTACCCAGCCACTCGCACGTCACGACTTGTCATGCAAGTAAAGAGCCTCGAGCAAAGATCCGAAAGCGAAATGAACAAGATTCTACTTAATGCTAAAGACAATCCTGTCCGGGGATTCAAAGTGCCTGCCGCCATTGAGTTATCTGTTAACTTTCTTCGAATAGTCAACATGGACTATGGCAGATCAGTTGCTCGAAGGACCTGTATAAAAAAAAGACCGCGGGTCTCACGTCACACATCAGACGTGAAAATAATATGGCCGCCATGCAGCATTCCCGTGTGCCTCCGAAGCCAGCGTTGGAAATTCCATTATTAGGGCACTTCACGGGAGGTAAATGAAAAAACAGTCGAATATAAGAATCTCTTTTGCTGTGCATTCGGAGACATACTGAAAACGGCGCCCAGCCGTGCTAATTTATTTCGCAAGGCTCATATTCCGATGAGGAGCCATTAGGTTCTCGGTGACTATTAACTCTTTAGACCTCTCTCCAAACTCCTGTTAATGAGAAATTAGCTTTCGCATTTGTGTAATTCGCAGCTTCATACTAATTGCCCTCCAAGTTTCGTATTCAGTGAAAAAACGCATAGCAAACTAGTGGTATGCACTGGATATTTACGCTCGCGTAGGCACAAGACCTTGCGGAAAGGAAACTTTCTATCGCCCTGTTTGAATCCTTCTGGAGCGATTCAACTGAGGTTGGTGATTATATAAAAAACACGCGAACAGCCGCTCATTTGAATCCTTAAGGACCCTTACAAATTATTAAGCCTTGTTAGGTCATATTTTCGCAAGATTTCGCTAAAATACTTTCTACCTGCAACGGAGTTATGGAGTATCGTTACTATTAAGAATTTGATTTTGCCCACCTTCAGTAGTAGCTGACACAAAAACGCAGCAGAACTGTCTGGAAGTTACCGGTCAAATGTCTTCACTTTCTGCAAAGGAAATTGTCTACGGTCTGCAATCTCTGCCAGGTAAAGTTTTCACCAGTTTGGGTTCTTTAGTAGCAAACGTTGCGCGACAGACATACTTCAGAGGATAACTTCACCTCGACAGCTAGAGCCTACTAAGCGAAGGTCTGCGAAAATCTATAGAAATGTAGCGCTTACGACATACCAGTCGGTGTCCACACAAAGCTAGCAATACAAGGTTGTCTTAATTGTGCCAAGACTCGCGCATCCAATGCATAGTATTGTGAATAATGACTTCACTAGACACCAACATCAATGGACAAGTTTCTTATTTGGTGAACAGGCCTGTGGTTATCGGAGCGAACTTCGCCTCTTGTGCTGCACAGATACTTTTACGCTCGAACATGCCCTTGTTAATCAGCCACGTTGTTCCCTTTGATTCGTGTTGCCACCATGCTCACTGCTATGGTTAGGTTTATTATCCAAGGATCATCCGTTACTAACGACCGCTATCCTAAACCAGCCCCTAGTGTCATTTTTCGCGACTGAACTTGGAAGGTCCACAACTAGACAGGCACCCGCTTTACAGCAGCCACGAAGCACTACCATTCTTTAACAGAAGTCCAGTGCACACCTTGCCCTGAATCCAGCCGAAAGACCAATCAGATCTATTAGCCTATTTGGACTGCAGACTATGAATGGCTGCAGGAAGACCGAAGGGACGCCGACATAAATCAGTTAAACATCATAGACCTTTTTCATTAATCCGGCTCTCGTTATCCCCCCAATCAACTCGGAAGCGCACAAACCTCAACCCGACAAGTTAAACAGCCGAGCTCTGTGTAGCTCTCCAAACTGTGGCAAGCTATAAACCTAACCTGAGTTGCTTACTTTAAATCCCGTGAATTGATTAGATCTTTAATCGCGCTATGGATGCTTTCAGCCGCATTGCTCGTATCTATCTAGACCGTAGGCAGGCCGAAAGATAATCAAATCCTAGCGACGCCAGTAGTACTGAATGTGTTCTATCGCACACTCAAATTCTGCGAGGCTTTCAGCGGTGAGAAAACGTTGGGCAACCGACTCCACCCTACGAATAATAGAATCGCATTCAACGGCACATATGTTTAGTTGGATATCTGAGCTGGCCTAGAATCGAGGTTCTCGTAGATTCTCGACTCCGGCAGTGCATCGAGGTGCGAGCAGTCGCAGTCTCGTCAGAAAAGTCGTGACGGGACTTCATGCATTGGATTGCCCCAGTAACTGCCCTTTGATTTAAGATAGTATAATACGTTTTAATCTTGAAAACCACTTGAAATTATAGCTCAAGGATTGTCGAAAAACTAAGAAAAAGAGATCTATCTTCTTGGGCGAAACGGTTGCAATCTTTAGTACATTCTAGCTGAAAGCGGCACTTGTCAGGGCACACATTAAAAAGCTTTCGCTGGATACTGGGAACTTAGGTCTGTCTTTCGTCCAGTCTGTATTCGGCTATTCTTATGCGTGATAGTAGAATGAGTGGAGACCGAGGGATTAAACGATTACATAAATTAATCAGGTCATCCTCGAAAGTCCCAATCGGGATTTTGAGCTAACCTTTTCACGAACATTGCCCTGCTACTGGGATTTGCGATTTTGGGATTTTACACCTTAAGAACAATGCGGATAAATTAATGGCCTCTCTGCAGGTACTCCCGCAAATATCAGCAGCATTTGACGCTTGACCATTATATCCACCTGGAGCGCCTCTCTACAGGCCTATGTATTCTACTGGCAGAGTGCTAAAATGGATTTGGTCCTACCTCAGTGAGAAATGTCCGGGTGCTGATGCAAGCTGCTTTCGGTACAGTCTAGAAAGCCCGATGCTAGTATGGAGGGCCTCCAAGTTCGGTCTTAGGCCCTCTTCTTTTCGCTATCTGTGGTCTATGTCTGGCTGACCATAGCCAAACACAATCTTGGCTTCGTTTTTAAGCCGATTATATCCAGCTCTACCCATTCATCAACCCTTCTAAGATATCGACCACAACCGACACACTGACATTATTACCTTGCATCAAGGACATTCATTCGCGTTTGGATGGCTACTAACATCCTGAAACTTAACGATGATAAGACTAACCTAATAGTTAAGGACAAACCTCTAACCTCGAACTAACCTTCAAGATTGGTGCAGCATCTCTCTAATATTGACTGCCCGTAATCTAGGCGTCCTATTCCAAAACGACTTGGCGTTAGATAACACATTTCTCCAGATTCAAGCCGGCCTACTTTCACTTAACGAACTGCACCAAAATCGGTGTCCACTTAGATAAGAATAACTAGAGCCTAACTAGTTCATGCTTTTGTGACATCGGGTCTAGATTCTCCAAGATGGTCGATGCATCTATAACATCCCGTCTCGATTTCTGTAAATCAGTAATTGCAGGTATTCCGGCCCTTTCAAAAAAAGCACTCACAGCTGGTGCAAAATTCTGCTGCCAGGCTTGTATTTTGTGAGCCGCGTGGCTGCTGCATTATCCCACTTCTCACAGACATGCACTGGCTTCCAATTAGGGAGTGCTTCAACTTCAAGGTTTTGTCGCTCATTTTTAGGCCTATTCATTCTCTCACTCCAGCTCGACCAACTCGAACTACGGCCCAATCAAGCTAGGCATCGCACCACCCGCTCTTCTGACGCAAGTCATTTAGCCGTGCCTCGAGAGCCTCAAATCCTTTGGAGACCGTGTCTTTCGTTCGCATGCTTCAAACGCCCGGAACTCACTCCTGACTGACGTCGCAACCTCGTCTGACTTTATGACATTTAAGAAGAAGCAAAAAACAGAGCAGCTCCTCACAGCATTTTCGGCGGTCCGCGCGACGAGTTGTCCTTTGTGTGCTTGCAGGGGCTGACTAACCATTTTGAAAAAACAAGCAGAGGGACTTAACCCAGGTTTGAATTTCTGAGAAGGTCGTTATACTGCACATCCTAAGCATTGCTGACTCTGTGGAGTGATTAGCTTTAAACCCAGACTGGAGCTTACTAGCTAGGTTTGAGGTCTCAATATAAGAGTTCAGCCGTTCTGCCACGACGACAGCTCCAGTGTCTTTGATAGTAACGACAGAAGAGATTCAAGAAAAAAGCTGCTCAAGTGCTCTTGATCTTGCGACGCTTTCTTAACTAGTGGCCTAACAACAGCCTTTTTGAAAGGTGCCGGGACATGACTTGAGGCTAGAGACATATTAATGATGTTAGTTATGCACGGCAGCAGCAGATCTAAGCATAGTAGAAGTAGGACAGTGGATTCCTAGGGTCTAAAGGACTAGTAATCTTTTTCGTCTGGGAGACGAATTTCAGATCTGGTCGCTCGCGGCCTCCTCAAATTCAGATATCGAGGTAGCAGCAAGGTGCAAGGAATTGAGGGACAGGAGTCCTGTGTTGGTGTAACTGAGGAACTGAAGTTCGAATGAAATGTTGCAATCTTATGGGTGGCCTCTCTCACTCTTATCTAATCTATTTTGCTGACAAAGAAGCTAGATAAATGATGGTCTATGTTTCCACAAGGATCACTAGGTAAGGAGCTAAAGGATGCCAGTAGATAAGAATACCGAGGTTAAGGCCACCACTGAAGGCCTGGTCAAGCAGCCAGCGAATAGCAGAAATGCGGAGCGACTTTATTCTTCTCTGAGGGTATGGCGGCGGCAAGATGTAGCTGAAGTTGCTGCAGCAGTTCAGTGAGGTATGAAAGAGCCCAACAGTGACGGGCCACGCAAGTCAGAGAGTGAGAGAGAGAGAGACAGAGAGAGAGAGACACAGAGAGAGACAGAGAGAGAGACAGAGAGAGACAGAGAGAGAGACAGAGAGAGAGACAGAGAGAGAGAGAGAGAGAGAGAGAGAGAGAGAGAGAGAGAGAGAGAGAGAGAGAGAGAGAGAGAGAGAGAGACAGAGAGAGAGACAGAGAGAGAGAGACAGAGAGAGACAGAGAGAGAGAGAGACAGAGAGAGAGAGAGAGAGAGAGAGAGAGAGAGAGAGAGAGAGAGAGAGAGAGAGAGAGAGAGAGAGAGAGAGAGAGAGAGACAGAGAGAGAGAGAGAGAGAGAGAGAGAGAGAGAGAGAGAGAGAGAGAGAGACAGAGAGACAGAGAGACAGAGAGAGAGAGAGAGAGAGAGAGAGAGAGAGAGAGGGAGACACAGAGAGAGAGAGAGAACGTCGGTTGTATCCGAAGCTCTACCAGGAATCGCCACAGCATCTATCGTAAAGGGAACACTTACATGCATTTTTATTGGAATTGAGACAGCACTTTACACACCATGTTTTGAGGCAATCTTAAAGGTGTGGTGGCAGTTTGGGCAGCTCCGCTGACATAGAGTTACGATAGTCCAATCTATGGTGTACCAAGGAAAAGTGAGAGAGCTGGTTGGGCCTAGTGGTCAAGGTGCTCGCCCCGACTGAGGTCAAGGTGAATGTCTTTTATCACAAGAGGTTTTGAGCTTGAAGCTCGTGGTATATGGGAAGTTCCTGCGTAGAGATTAAGTTCTCTTAGGATGCTATACAAAATAATGATTACTTGGATTAATATCCTTTGATAGTCATTCTGATATTCATTCCTTACTTGGTGTCGAAGAAGCAAGTGTATAACTAGCCGCCGAAACATTAGTCTACCAAATAAGTTTACTAAATGTTTGCGTTTTCATTGGCGATAACTCCAAGATTACTAGCAATGAGTGACGGTCTCACCACTAACCGATAATATCCGTGCATTATCTTTACACGGTATAAAATAAACCTGTCTGATCGTCGAACAGAGTCACGCATCGCCCTCGACTTCACACCTGATTGTGCGGGACGGCTGAAGTACGTTTGTCGGCATGTTGTCATGCTAACCATCTCTCACATTCGACATTGGCTCGCCCTTTGGTGGTGACCCCAGTTCGTGCTCATTTTTTACCGATTGCATTACGATTTTGCGTTCATGCATTGCCTTCCCATGAAAATAAAAGCACCCACCGATTGAAACTTACAAGTATCTGATTCGGGTGACTAAGAAGTTTCACGATATGAATGAGAAGCAGTTTGGTTATATCTTCGATTAGTGTTAATAAAAAGGCCGAAATCCGTGACTTAACGTCAGAAAACTCGTGTACTGAACAGGATCAGACAGGTAAGAAGCCCCAGAGAGTTATAATCGGACTAAGCGGTAATCGCAGTCACTGATTTGGTATCTGATGAATAACTAGAATGTTGTGGAAACTACCCGTGAATGTGCAAGTAATTGCTTACCGCCTACCCTTGCGTTTTCGCAAGAGACCTTCATCGATACATATTCGTTTTCTTGCGCCCAGATGATGCAGTACATGCTGTTGTAGTTTCGTGCTCGTTCGGGTAGTAACATAGCATGTTCAGCGAAAACACTTCTCGGCAAGGATCCGCGATTTATGTATTGTTGGCAGAATTCGTCGGGGTTCAGTGGGGGTAGAAGGCGCCAAACTAACGTCTGCACAGTAACTACTAAACACAATGGAAATTCTCCCGTTAGAACGATTGCTAATTTAATTAATCAATCGCAGAGTTCTGCCGATAGAACTACCACAAGTTTATCTAATGTTGTAGCGATAAAGCCGATGAGGACCTCAGTGACGGCTTTAAACATGTGCCCCCGGTCTTATAATTGATGACGCTCTTAACATTTTCACTGTTTATCACGCAGATCTGGCACTGGACAACAATTTGGAAATCACAGGTGCTACCCCAGAGGGTTTATCCTGTTTTCTTAATCAGAGATCGTCTGTAACCAGTCGATTACCAGATGAGAAAGTAAAGGTTAGCTTATTTAACGGTCTCATTTATAGAGCGGCAGACGAGCCGTTGAGGCGATCACTTCATCTTGCAGCGGGCAGTACAGAATTGCCTGCTGCAGGCGTCGAGCCTGTCCTTAACCTTCGGCTTCGGCTCTTACGAAGCAATCTTTTAGAACTCCGGCTCTCTATTTAGCTTGTGAGGAGTTGCCTGTAATGGTAGTAATTTATCGCCCAGCAAGTAGCTGTACCAGTTTCATACACAAATATATTGACCTTATTCAATTACTTGCCACACGGATCGCATGGATCTCACTCTGCCTCATTCTAATAACCACCTTGATAGCTCATCTGATCCGACACTTAACATGTCTAAAATGATAATATAAGATTCTATATTTTTGTAAGCACCCTTAGAGAAATTAATCTCAATCCAGGCGCTTCATATATGCCACGGGGCTCGAGCCCACGACCTCGGTCCGCAAATGCATTAGCCTTGACATTGGTAGGGGCGAGCACTTGAACCACTACACGAAACCAGCCGACAATGACTTTCTACCTCTTCATTAGCGTACAAGCCCATCGACATTAAAAGGCCCAATGACCAAATTTTCTCCCGAGAAAGAACCCAGTCGATCTTAGCATCACTCTTTTCTGCCCATCTGACCATTTGTGACTCTCATTCTCGATTTAATAAGTTTTTTACTCGGCATCCAAAATCACATTCGAGTCAAGAAACCCAAAGTATATTGACATTAATACTGTCCTTGGCAAACTTTCGTCGCCATCTGCTCTTCCGATTGACTCTCGTAGCAACCACCTTTCCTCCTTGATGCAATACTACAAGACGCCGGTTGCCAACTCTCTAGAGAAGTTTGCTTCCCGGACTAGATGCCAAGTCCATACCCGGCCAGACGTCCGTTGTTTTGGCCGACGAAAAAATAGCAAGGAATTCTGAGCTGGAAAGGCCGGTAAAAAGTCGAGACTCGCTTGGCATTTGAGGATTGTTTCGCATTGTTTTATTCCAATTGTAGCCAAAATGCGCGATCTACGTTTTATAAAAAGAAAGCGGTCAAATCACGGGTCAGTAACCCAAAAATTTATTTATGACCAGAGTCAAGCTTCTTCTTAACCACACACAAACAAGCATACTGCCCTGCAATCCCAATGACGAGTTAGCAAAGCGTTTTTTTCCAAGATTTTGGTAAAGATATGGAGGGATACAGCGGAACGGAGCCTCCAGCTCCCAGCAGCTGGATTTAATCCTCCGACATTCGCCTCCGACATTTGCTCTCTTCTTTCATGACTGTGCCTATTAACCTCGGCGTCCCTAAATGTGCCGCCTTGACTTTGAAGACCGTGAGTCCTATTGACTCTGTTTCCTCTTATGAGGTGAATATGCCCTCAGGTCCTGTATGGACAATAAATTAGCTGTTCCATTCCTCCGCTTAAAGACCGCTGGCGACAGAAGCTTTAGCTCTGCAGGTCCTAGACTGTGGAACTCTCTTCCACAATTCTTACGCAACGACAACTGCTCTCCTGCTGCAGACTATGGCTCGTCGTTTTAAGCGGTCCTGAGCTGCTACTTCCATGCTACTCACTACCTCAACTGCTCTCCTGACTCTGCTATGCTTCCCACTTTCTCTTTGTTAATAACAATAAAAATAATGCACTTGATAAAGCGCCCTCAGAGAACTCAATCTCTTTCTAGGCACTTTACATTTGCTGAAAAGGAAACACGATAAAATGGTGAGTGGTATCAGGCTTGATAAACAACATAAATAACATGGTTAGGGGTGACATGCACAGTGTCAGCATGCAAGTGTGGTTAGGGACAGCATGCAACAGTTTCAGCGCACATAAGCACATATAGAACCTATAGCAGGGATCCACTAAATGCTGTCCTAAATAGGTGCGTTTTTATGTTCTTTTTAAATGTGTTCAAGTCAGGGGATGTCGATACGTAAGGCAGGAGTGAGTTCCAGGCTTTGAGAGCGTACTAAATGAATGCACAATCTCCAAAGGATTTGAGGTTTGTACGAGGTATAGGTAAGCAGTTAGGTTCCGACATGCTGACACTGTTCATGCTGCCACTGACCACATTTGCATGCTGACCCAGTGCATGTAACCCCTAACCATGTTATTCATTTTGTTTGTTTTTCAAGCATGATTTTACTTACTATTCTATTGCGTATCACTTTGCAGCAAATGTAAAGCGCCTAGAAAGAGATTAAGTTCTCTGAGGGCGCTTTATCAAGTGCAATATTATTATTATTATTATTATTCCGAAAAGCGGATGGTACGATGCTTGGCCTGGTGTTGCATGAGAGGAAGTCTGTTAGCTACCGAATGCGTGCCGAAAGCCACTTAGGCTGTGAGTTCGCTTTACAAAACTCTCGTGCGTAACACCCACATAGTCTTTGTGGCTTTGCGGAGTTGCAGACGGAGTTAGATTACACTACATAACTCTTTCGAGTGCCTTGGATTATGGCAGTAGGGCGGCTGGACGAAAGTTACGTGGGTAAAGCTCAGGATCCAGGATTGGCTTTTTTAGTGAGTGAGCATCAGCCGTTTTCCTGCTGAGCGGAGTCTTACAGTGAAAATAGGGCAATATTTTTGTTTATCAATTACGCCTGGCAGCTGCAAGTACATTGTAATATAATGTAATGTATCTCCCCTGTAACTCCACAGAGCCATTAGGATTATGTGGGTGTTACCCAGGAGAGTTTTGTATAGCGCACTCACAGCCCAAGCGGCTTTCGGTACGCATTCGGTAGCCAACAGACTTCGTCTCACGCAACAAAGAGAAATTGGGAAGCATAGCAGAGTCAGGAGAGCAGTTGAGGTAGTGAGTAGCATGGAAGTAGCAGTTTAGGACGCCTGGAAAGGATGTGCCATAGTCGGAAACAGGAGAGTTGATGCCGTCACTTGCGGCTCAGAAGCTAAAATATGAGCAAGTTCGTCAGATCATGATAGCAGTTTGCAGTCTGGATTCATAGCTAACCATTTACCAGAAAATGCTCGGCAGTAGTACCCGTGGCGTTCTTTGCCATGGCGCCCTTGGCGGTCTTCGCCGCGGGTGCCTCGACGGAGACCTCGACCGTGGCGCCCTGGCGGAGGAGAACGCAGCGATGCACCGTCTGCGTTTGCCGCAGCCAACGGAACCGACGCGCTGTTGCGTGCGAGGTACGCTCGCGCAAGAGGGCAATACGTCACTAGTCTGCGCATCAGCTCCAGATAATGTATCTCAAGCACACTTCGCGTGGGGTTCAGTTCAGCATAATTTATCTCGAACACTCTACGCGCCGTGCAACTAAACTACGCGGCACATTTCGCGCGTCCTTAACGCTCACCCCGAGCAGGAAGGTCGTTTTCATGCCGTGTCCACGTTCATCTTTTTGGTGGCAATTATGCGCTCCGTTCGTTTCGCATATGCTGCACAGAATTACTTTCTCAAATGTTAAGCTCCTAAATATTCTTCACACTGTGAGCTCTTCTTCGTCGCCAGTAATTAAATCTGATCTAATTGCAAATGCACCCTTGTGTTATCGAGGGCAGTTTACCACCTATTGGCTGGCTGTAGTCCCTATATAATCACGTGATTGTCGCGGTACTACATGCGCGATAGTTAGTTATTTTATTAGCTTCAGCTTGCAATGAAACGCAATGTCATGCAAGTATGTTAGCCTAGTCTATTCCGGCCAGCATTTCTAGAGTGCATTATTCTTTCAATCTTCAATGTAATGTAATGTATCTCCGTCTGTAACTCCACAAAGTCATAAAGACCAGGTGGATGTTACGCAGGAGAGTTTTGTATAGCGCACTCACAGCCTAAGCGGCTTTCGGTACGCATCAATGAAAATACTTTGTAGAATTCCTGATTAGTAACACGGACTGGTAAACGCTACAGGCACATAGGAAAAAATAAAGTCCACTAGAGTGCCAGGGGCTGTTCATAAAAGCATATCGGTCATAACCCAATCACTGTTGCACAATTTCTGAACAAATAAACAAATAGGAACAGCGAAAAGGCTATGAGGAACAGGTAGGTTTTTAGGTTTATCTCGCTACTAGATAATAATAATGTAATATATAAATAATAATAATAAGGTCTCGCTACTAGGTGATAATGTAATAAATAAATAATAATAGTAATAATTTAATAAATAATAATAATAATAAGGTCTCGCTACTCTGCTTTCGATCTCTCATCGTATGAGCATTAGCTACATGGGATTAGCTATAGGGGATCAACTACCTGGTCGATTGTTCGCGATTATCATTGGTCCCATATCAACTCAATAAACCCTCAAAACAAATTATTTAGTCCCCGATCACTTGGTTTATTATTGTGTGTAGGTTTCTTTTGACGGTATTTTAGCACTCAATGATGCCTACACGCCGCCGAACCCAGCAATATTCATCCGAAGTGTGGCTGAGCGTGACCGCGAGACCTTCGGACCAATAGCTTCAAGCTCCATCTGGACACCTATCAGATTAAGAGCATTAAGTCTTGGGCGAATGCCAGTTTCTTTCCTTCGCCCATCGTAACTTTCAAAAAATCCTGCAATTACTGTTGCTTGCACTTAGCATCGCAGGCGATCCTGCAGCTGCCCAGCTGCCCAGTGGAAGTGCTCCGGCTTTTCTGCTCACTACAGGTACACATAGATATATAGATACACTTAGAATGAGGCTGAATTGAATGCGCTAACCTTTACTTTTATCTTACTTTTAGAGACACGCGCTTGCTCGTTGGATAAAATTGATGGCTGACCACACAGGCAATAGGCTCGACTAACGGTTGATCAGAGGTCGACCGGTTCCGCTGATTCGTCTAATTTCCTGTCTGCACGGAACAGCGGGTGGCTGCTCACTGTTGCCGAACAATGTTGTCGGCGATGAGAATCCTCTTGCAGCGAGACAGCCGATCCCGTAAGCAGTGAGTCCTGTTTGAGTTACCGCCTCTCATGTGTTCCTCCACCTGTTTGCGCCTCACTTCATCCGCCCCACACACATACAGGTTTGGCTCGAGCCTTATATCAGATCAATTCCCCACTGGGCCAAGCATCGCGTGCCACCCACTTTTCTGAATCTAGTCACTCATCTATACCTCGTACGAACCTCAAATCTTTTATTGAAGACCGTGCCTTTAGTTCGTATTTTCCCGAAGCCTGGAACTCCGACTTCCGACTGGCGTCACGACATCCCCCGACTTCTTAAAAAGAAGCTAAACGCATCTATTTATCACAGCATTTAGTGGGCCAATGTGATTCGTCCTTTGTGTGCCAATGCGGGCTGACGCTGTGTATGCTGCCACTAACCATATTTGCATGCTGACCCTGTGCGTGTCACCTTTAACCAATTTGGGCTTGTTGTCATTGAGCATGCTACCATTAAACATTCGATTGTGCTTTCTTAACAGCAAATATAAAGTGCCTAGAAAGAGATTAAGCTCTCTGATGGTGATATATAAATGCATTATTATTAGTATTAATAGTACCTATATCATGGTATATATATATATATCATGGTGTATATATATATATATATCATGGTATATATATATATATATATATATATCACATTACTTGTAAGCACATGCTGCTTCTGCACACTGACTCGTGTATACAGACATACAGACCTATATATTAATTGGCTAAAAAATTCACGTACCCCAGGGACTAAAGGCAGAAACACAAGCATTGCAAGCTTTAAAAAATCAAGAGCGAACGATTCAGCCAGAAAGTAGGATTAATATGAGGAACCAAATTAAGATCTATTTATTACCCCAAGTTTCATGGTTCGAAATAATTCGAGACAATTCGAGGAATCGATGATGCAGAAAGAGCGAGAAACCCATCAATACATTTCTGATAAAGAAGAGTAATGTAACTTTATAAACTACCATATAACTCTTATAATATTTCTGAGACGCAAAATCTATGGCAATTTGCGAGTACTAAAAAATGTCCGTTGTTGATTACAAGCAGGAAGTTGTATTAAGCACGCGCATTTCCGCACCGAATACGTGGATCATTATGCGGGACACTGCTAAAAGATTATCTTGAAATATTTTTGTATTATTATCTTTTTTAATTGATTGTTATTTGTATAGACCCAATGTATTATTAATAATCATGTCTGTTCTAAGGCTGCAAATTTTCAAAATAGCTTGTTTCAAGCTATTGAGAAACTTTTGAACATTACCCGACGGAGTTATTGGAAAGGAACTTTTGAGAGAGGAGATACTTGGCGCATGCAGTAAATGTTAATTCGTGGTGCTGTGACAGAGCTGCCAAATAACGTCCATCAAAAACTGCGTTCATATTTTCAGAGTGAATTTGCTTCAGAAACTGCAAAAAAATCTCACGTTTCTTGTTTTTTCTCTCACTTGGATTGTGAAGACACTCGTTCTCAATTTCTGAGATTGATAAGCTTAATATTTATTGCAGCGTGTGGTTTCTAGAGATAAGTTGCCACCGATAGGCACCAGGTTTTGATTATTAAATTCAAGTTCATACAATTTCATACAGTTCATAAATTTAAGTTCATATATTTCGCTACTACAGAACATAGCAAGAGTTAGACGGGTATAACTGTGCTGTCATTATACGACACCGTCCAGCACCCGAAAGTAGCCAGTTTGGCCCAAGCCAAATTCCGTTTCAGTCAGTCCGGGGCTCCTAAGACTTTCAACAAGCCAAAGTTGCTGTCCAAACGTGAATGATGTCAGAAGAAGATGATGTCCATACCAGCACAAATGCGCGCACATGTACACATACACACACACACACACACACACACACACACACACACACACACACGCGCGCGCGCTCGCGAGCACGCAGGCACGAACGCACACACACACGAGAGTGCGAGTGCACTCGCGCATGCGCCGATCGATAACTTACTCTCATCACGTGCCGGAAGCTAGGGCACCGAAATTGGAGCACGCTCGGGCATGCATTCTGAAAAGCATCCATGAATCGAAAGATGTGCAACGACTCATTCGTCTCCGTACAAACTAATATTTGGGCCCAGGACAGCTCGAATCCCTTGTAATGCAACGTTGGCGAGACTACATCGCTCAGACTGCTCAGATATTCCATCAGCCACAGTGGCTAGCTGCGATTAATCCATAAATCGTATCCAACTAGCGTATGACACAGTAGCCAGAAATTTGTAACTGCAACCAACTAGGCAAAAGATTGAACAAACCAGGACAGTTTGATGTGTGCTTTTTCAAGAGGGGGAGACAGTATGGCTGCGGAACTGGGGAAAATCACCTGGTCTCAGCGTCAAACTTCAGCCTCACTGGCGAGGCCTGTAGGTCGTTAAACGCACGGTCAGTGACATTTAATATCTAATCAGATATGGTAGGCCGAGACCTTTCTTTGTACACTGTGACCATCTGTATAGCTGTATTACGGAAACAGCTGACTGATGAGGGCCACACACTTCTGGATATTCAGGATAAGAGCGATGACGAGCCGCAACCAGCGGCCACAAAGGATCGTTCGGAGGCTACAGATGCTTTGCCAGGCATTGCAGCTGCTGTGCTATCTGAAACTGGCTCCTCCAGCTGTTGACTCGACAGCGAACGACAGCCTATCGACATATGCTAAAGTTGTTCTGAAACAATTGAGCAGTGATGTATTGAACCAATGCGATCCTCGTCCAACAGTACAACAACACTATCTATTTATGCTCTCTTAAAGCCTGGAATTCACTGCCAACGCATTTCAGAATGTCCCAAGACGTGAAGATGTTAAGAAAAAGCTTAAAACGCACTTTTTATTACAGCATTCAGTGAGTCTTTGTGATTAAGCCTTCGTGTTCACATGTAATATATATATATATATATATATATATTATATATATATATATATATTATCGAATATATATATATATATATATATATTATATATATATTATATATATATATATATATAATCTATATATATATATATATATATATATAATTCATTTGTATCGCGCCCTAAGAGAACTTAATCTCTATTCAGGCGCTTCACATATGCCACGGGGCTCAAGCCCACAACCTCGGCCAGACCTCGGTCCCCGGGGAGAGCACCTTAATCACTGGACCAAACCCTGCTCACCTGCTCGTTCCTGCTGCTTGGTGTGCCTGCTGCTTGCGGATGATACCACTAAATATTTGGTACTGCTTTATTCGCAGCATATGTAAGGTGCCTAGAGAGAGAGAGAGAGAGAGAGAGAGAGAGAGAGAGAGAGAGAGAGAGAGAGAGAGAGAGAGAGAGAGAGAGATTCAGCTCTGAGGGCGCTATAAAAATGTATTATTATTATTGTTGTTATTAGGTCATGAGCTGTCAAACCTCCAGTATAGCTGAGTCACTGTGCAACGGACGGTTTCCTAATCTTTAGGGAAAAAGCAGAGGAAAGTTATGATACAACATCGGGGTACACCAAGGGGGAGTCAAGGCTGGAGTGATTCCCGTGTTATTTTAATAAAGGCTTGGGCGTACTATGCGGTCTTCTATTACATTAGCCTTGCCACAAAACAGGAGAGTGGTCACAAGGCTAGCATCCGGCTTCGCAGATTGTGGGTTCAACTTTTTCTTTCTTTCCCACAAAAACACTGATCAGGACGCATAAGCATTCGGCGTTCAAAGACTTGCCCTAAATGCTTCAATAGAGGTGTAGCCTATGAGCGTTAGCCATTTTTCTTTTGGCCGCTGATCTTACGCGACACAACCCTGGTTTTGATTGGTCGGCTGGTCTAACACTGAGCCAAAAAGTAGAAACAGAGTCTCCTTCATGAGAGTCTGCCGAATTGGCTCCTCCCTCAAAATGTGTTGAAGTATGGTCATGTTGTACCCCAAACTAGAGGAAAATTGTTTACAATCTGTTCTAATTTAGGAGGAAAGTCGCTCGTTTAAACGCAGATCGAAACTGATTGATTTTTCTACGTTTACCATTCTTATAAGCATCTACAGCAGCTCAGATCAAAAGGTTCGGCCGCAATTACTAACTAACTGGTAGACTATCCTATAGTCAAGATTGCCCCGGTCATACTATTAATTGTTATCTATTCTACTGAGAAGTAATCTCTGCATCGTTTTAATACGCAATTAACTAGCATGCTGATCAAAAGCCTGCTTCTCACTTTTTCATAATTCAGTTCAAAACATTCAGTGTTTAATTTCAGCAACGAGTATACATTTTGTAGCAGCATATGCAAAGTAGTTAATTGCCTCACCTGTTTTTCATTTGACATGACACTCACGATATCAGTGTCGTCGAAGTAGTTCTACAAATCTCAAATCTAGTGAATTACGTTTACTGATGAATGGACGGACTCACTGACTGACGTCACAATCTAAATTATCTAGGTTGATTATTACTAATTAGAAAGGCTGAGTCAGTAATTTTGCCCGAAAGTGTAAAAGTGGCTGCAAGCACCGTGCACGCGTCTGGTTCTTGTCCGTTTGTCCGCGTGACGAAAACAGTGGCTTGCTTATACTGTGCCGCCATTGCCGCTGTGGAGCTTGGTATATACTGATTGCTTCGATAACGTAATTTTAAAAACTTCTGATACATTAGACCGCTGCTCTGATGCTGGTCAAGATGAATTGCTAGTTGGTGATAGTGCACTTCTCACTAGTTCCACGGATATTCCTTTACAAAGCAAAACCAAAAGTCAATAAGTCCAGTTAATGCTTGAGTCCTATCGGGACTTGAGGGCATGAGGAAGCTAAAGCTGCTGCAGTTTAGCGAAATAAGCCTAAGGTTAGGCCTCGTTGTTCACAATCTTTCTGCGACGTACCATTGCGGATAATTTCAAGGTTTGGTGCATATTTGACTCATACGTTATGTATCTATCAACATGTACTGAATTCTTACCGGCTGCCCGCAAAAGTGGGCGGCTGCCCACAAAGTGAACTGAGGTCGACACAGCGATTGAAACCAGATCGAAACTAACTCATCGCATGAAACTATGCAAACGTTGATAGTTGTAAGGATATTTTAGCCCTTGATAGTTGTAAGGATATTCTAGAAGCCACTCGTCGTGAGGTGGGTGC